>CM022298.1:542150349-542750349 GCA_011799875.1 Thinopyrum elongatum
TTTCGATTGCGATAACTCCCATATGTTCTTATGCAATGCGTGGTTTCTATAGATATTATTCTAAATAATTGATTTACTTGCCCATTTCTCCTCTTGAAGGTAGTGCATAATACCTCATCATGCTCCCAGATATCCCAATGCTTCACTCGTAAATCTATTAATGGTCTTGGCCTTGAGAAGTTTGACTTAAATGATTCACAGCTGAATGCAGTAGCAGACTGTGTCTCAGTAATGGAGAACCACTCGCCTTCCCTAAAACTAATATGGGGCCCCCCTGGGACAGGTAAAACAAAAACCATCAGCACTATCGTTTGGGCAATGCTCATCAAGGGCGTAAAGACACTTACCTGTGCTCCGACAAATACTGCTGTATTGGAAATTGCATCTCGAATTGTCAGGCTTGTTAGAGAGTCATCAGATGGTAGCGTCTGCTTTTTAAATGACATTGTCCTGTTTGGAAATAAAGAGAGGATGAAAATAGGAGGGTGCTTGGATCCAAGGGACTTATTTTAATCTGACTAAAAATAGTCTCTTTAAGAGGCTAAAGTTCCAAGCACCCCTGACTAAAGAGGGGCTAAAACTAGTCTTGAGACTAAAAATTTTTAGTCAGGGGTACCCCTACTAAAATGTGGATTAGTCCTCTCTCTCCTCATTTAACTCCTCTCCTTTAACACATGCGAGTTCTGGATTGGAGGGTTTGGAGGATAATAAATGCTCATTAACTTGATTTTAGTCTCTTTAGTATTTGGATCCAAGCATGGGTGAGGCTAGCAAGTTTTAGTCCCACTACTTTTAGTCATGAGACTAAAACGTATCAAGCACCCTCTAGATGATAGTCATGATCTTTCTACGGTATTTCTTGACTCATGTGCAAAGCGGTTGTTGCCATGTTTCGTACCACACAGTGGTTGGAGGCATTGCTTGTGCTCACTGATAGATCTTCTTGAGAATCCAGTGACCAAGTACAAATTGCATATTGAGCATATTCTTACAAAAAGGGAGATGGAAAAGGAGATGTCTGAAAAGCATGGGGACAAACCCCGCATGTGCGAGGATGGGCATTGTTCGCCCCCATGTTATCCTTTAGGTCAGCTTGTCGCACCTTTCTCTCTGTTCTGCAAGACAGTCCATAACAGGGCTGAAGACGAGGAAGAAGAGTGCCATAAGGAAGGATGGCATGACTATGAAGCTATGATGGAGGCATTCAGAGAAGTACCATTCAAGAATTATTTGAAAGATAGATACAACAAACTTTCTAAGGATTTGCGCTGTTGCATTGAGAAACTATATAATGATCATCCAAGAAATTCAGAAGCAGCACAGATCTTTCAGTGTATGCTGGAAGGGCTTGAATTAATCAAAATTCTCCGTCCTTTGATAAATATTGACAGGGGTAATGATGATATATGGTCAGAGGAACTTCTTGAGGGCAAAGTAGAAGAGGACTGTAATCCTGTTTCCTGGCCTGAGAAGCTAGCCTGTGTGCAGACTAACACATGCAGTGAATCCAAGTTCAAGCTGGCTAGATCCCTGTGTGTGCAAGAATTAAGATATCTTTGCAAAAACTTGATTCTTCCAAATTGTTACAGCAGGAGGGGAGTTCAACTCTATCTTCTGCAGAGAACGAAATGCATTCTCTGTACAGTTTCAAGCTCTTTCAGGTTGTACAATGTGACCATGGATAATTCCCCTTCATCATCAGATACATGTTTGGTCAAGAAGCCTGAAAATTTGAATCTTGGTTTGCTGATTGTCGACGAGGCTGCACAGCTCAAAGAGTGTGAGACATTAATTCCCTTACTGCTGCCTGGCATAAAGCAGGCTGTTTTTATCGGAGACGAATATCAGTTACCTGCTCTGGTGAAAAGCAAAGTAAGCTATATGTGTTGACTATTCTCTTCGTCCATTTTTTTGCCTTCGAAAGCGATGTATTGACATGTAATTTGATTATGTAGATAGCTGACAATGCTAAATTCGGGCGAAGTGTTTTTGAGAGGTTAAGTATGCTGGGTTATAGTAAGCACCTTCTCAATGTGCAATACAGGATGCATCCAAAAATAAGCAAGTTTCCAGTTGTTACATTTTATGAGGGCAAGATATCTGATGGTCCCAATGTCACCACTGAGAGCTATGGAAAAAGGTTTTTAGGAAGCAAAATCTTTGGGTCATACTCCTTCATAAATGTAGATGGAGGACATGAAACAACTGAGAAGCACGGGCGTAGCCTGAAAAACACAATTGAAGCTGCTGCAGTTTCGCGGATAGTGCAGAGGTTGTTCAAAGGTAAACAACAATATTAATTCTTCAGTCCTACGATATTTTTGAGCAGAAGGAGTAATAATAAGTATGCTGTTCTGCGATGTACATACAATCTGAGCCATCAGTAGCTTGTCCTTGGCTCACTGCATGTATAATAGCTTGTTTTTTCCCTCAATTGCAGAGTCATTCTCTACAGGAATCAAAATCTCTGTTGGTGTTGTGTCCCCATATAATGCTCAAGTTAGAGCAATCTCTGAAAAGCTTGGGAAATCTTACGATAGGTATGATGGTTTCTCTGTGAAACAGAAATCTGTGGATGGTTTCCAAGGCGCAGAGGAAGATATCATTATCATATCAACAGTGAGGAGCAATAAAGCTGGTTCAGTTGGATTTCTCACAAACATGCAGAGGACCAATGTGGCTCTCACAAGAGCTAAGTAAGTTTTTTGGTTGCTCGATTCCAGGGTACCTGCAAAATGAATTTAAATTATATACTCCCTCCGTCCGGTGAAGAGCATACATCTAGAAATTTTAGGACAAATTATGAAGTTGAGTAAAAAATGCATTGGAAAGGTGCAAGCCACCATCTCTCTTCTCTTTAATTACCCAACCCCCAATGAGCTAAGTGCATGTAGAAATTAAGAAGACCATATGTAGATTGCTATTGGTCTTGATTACCGTGTGATGAGAGAGAAGTATTTTTTTCCTACTTTAAAGTGCATTGGGAAGATAGAAGTACACTCTTTTGTGGACAAATTTTGAAGCTAGATGTACACTCTTCACCGGACGGAGGGAGTACTCCTTGTGGTCTTCCAAATTTAACTTTGACAGTTAATTCTTCTACAATACGGTGTTAAATATGAATCCACTGTATCACTTTTATGTCACAAACATGCAGAGGTCCAATGTGGCTCTCACAAGAGCTAAGTAAGTTTTATGGTTGCTCGATTCCAGGGTACCTGCAAAATGAATTTAAATTATATACTCCTTGTGGTCTTCCAAATTTAACTTTGACAGTTAATTCTTCTACAATACGGTGTTAAATATGAATCCACTGTATCACTTTTATGTCACAAACATGCAGAGGTCCAATGTGGCTCTCACAAGAGCTAAGTAAGTTTTTTGGTTGCTCGATTCCAGGGTACCTGCAAAATGAATTTAAATTATATACTCCTTGTGGTCTTCCAAATTTAACTTTGACAGTTAATTCTTCTACAATACGGTGTTAAATATGAATCCACTGTATCACTTTTATGTCACAAACATGCAGAGGACCAATGTGGCTCTCACAAGAGCTAAGTAAGTTTTTTGGTTGCTCGATTCCAGGGTACCTGCAAAATGAATTTAAATTATATACTCCTTGTGGTCTTCCAAATTTAACTTTGACAGTTAATTCTTCTACAATACGGTGTTAAATATGAATCCACTGTATCACTTTTATGTCACAAACATGCAGAGGACCAATGTGGCTCTCTAATGCCATCAGGAGTAACTTATTTGTTGTTGTTCTTGTCAGGCACTGTTTATGGATAGTAGGAAATGGGACGACTTTGTCCAACAGCAAGTCTGTTTGGCAGAAGATAGTCAAAGATGTCCAAGACCGAGATTGCTATTTTGATGCCAATGAAGACAAAGATCTGTCAAATGCAGTAATCAAGGCCATCATCGAGCTTGACGATGCTGATAATCTAGTGAAAATGGACTCGCTCGATATAACCAAGCCAATGTTTCAGGTATTACCAAAAGCCTTCTGAAAACCGCTCATCATACGGACATGTCATACCGAAGCGCTGACAAATCCGGTTGCTGGCAGGCGTGAGCTAACGTTTTTCGTGTTCTATATGCAGAAATCAAGGTCCAAATACCGTTCATGAGATGTTAGGAGCCCCGAAATAGTACGTGTTTTGTGTCGGCATGATGTTCGTGTCACCTCGGTTTGCTGAAGAAACTTCCACCCGCGTTATTATGGCCCGGCTGCTGTCGTGAGATGCCCTGTATTTTGTCGAACTTAAGCTTGATGCACGTTTGATCGCTCGAGCTCAGTAGCGTACCGCTGTTATTCTGCTATAAGACTGATCGACATGGAACTTTTATTCTGGACAAAACGTTGTTAATTGGCATGCAGCTGGAATGTGGCGCGAAACAGCTTATCTCTGTCTCCCTTTTGAACTGCCGAAACAGCTTCTCACCACACATTCAGACATTTATCCATCACACACGACACGTGCACTTCATTATTTTGGGGTAAGCTGTATAGAGCGGGTCGCCGGAGTGCACCACGGCGCGGTCACGCGCTCAGCAGTCGATGTGGATGCTGCGCCAGCCGAAGTCGCCGCAGGCCTGGGTGTCCTCGAACACCTGGTACGGCGTGCCGGAGCAGCCGTGCTCACTGTAGAGCGTCGCCTCGCCGCGGAAGTTGAACTCGTGGCCGCCATGGAAGTGGACGGCGCTGCACCCGCAGGTCCCCGCGCTCGACATGCGCCCCGTGCACGCGGGCCCGTCCCACGACGAGAAGTAGCTCCTCGGCCCCGTCCCGTCTGTCGCCGCCACGGCCACCGCGAGCGCGGCCAGGATGGCGACGGCCATCCCCGCGGCAATCATCTTTGTGGCCATGGCAACAGTGCTAAGGGTAGAAATGGCGCTACCTTTTTTCCTTCTGTTCGTATCGCACGGCATCATGCGCCTTCAGTTCGAGGTTTTTTATAGGTGAAGCCAAGGAAGGTGGTCGAGTTCCTACGACTTGACGGTTTATTGTGTTGTGATTTTTCATTGTGTCTGTCGATCTAGAGAGCTTACATCGCTGCGTACGTGTCTGTGTATAGTTCTTTGTTTACCTTTGCTGTTGTCATCATATAGGGCGATAGTAAAGTTGCAAACTTGCAACAAGGCTTGAAACAATAAAACTGAAAACGAACAATCCAGTATTGAAATGAAATCCACAATTTTCTATTTAAAAACTACGTTTTCCCTAGAGAAAGGGACGAATTGCACTTTGGAACAATAGCAATAACACTGCGAAAGTACTCATGTGATCCCGAGCTCCAATGATCCCGGATGAACAGCAAAATCCGAAAAATTAGATAAAAAATTCAAAAAAATCTGATTTTTTTTGCAAGAAAAATTGTCATTTTTTCTACATGCATGTAAATTTTCATCATGAAATTACATTTGTGGAGGTGTGGGCAAAAAAACAAAATTGATGTTCCAAAGTGCTTCCAAAAACAGTTTTTTAGAACATCAATTTTGTTTTTTTTTTTGCCCACACCTCCACAAATGTAATTTCATCATGAAAATTTGCATGCATGTAGAAAAAACATCAATGTTTCTTGTAAAAAAAATCAGAATTTTTTTAAATTGTTTACTATTTTTTTTGGATTTTACTGTTCATCCAGGATCATTGGAGCTCGGGACCACATACTCCATGTCCCACAACACTGGGACAACTGTACAAACAATCCTGAGAAAGATGAAGCCTCACAATCCATGCTTCGCGAACCTCTGCTAGGTCATGTGGATCCCTCTACCCCGATTCTGATAAGGAACTTATAATGGGTGCACTGTAATTATTGCAATAATAATAATAATCTAACACAAACTTTTAAAGTCCAGTAACAAACATTGTTGACTTGCCCTAAAAAAATATTGTTGACCCCTCAACCCATCCATTATCTTAGTTTCTTTCAACATGCAAGGATGTCACCTTAGTATGCAACCATAGAAGAAAACTCACCTCAACATGCAAACATGTGTGGGAATTTCCATTATATTATGCTATATATATTTTTCAATTGTACAATGACCAAACACAATAAGTAATATGTATTTTTTTAGTTTTAGTTATCATATTATTATCCAAATATTCTTGTTCTGTACAACCAAATCACACTAAAATATATTGCAAAACATTCCCGCAAATACGTGTTGGGTATCATCTAGTTTTTAAAACATTTACAACCCACCAACTATTTTTCCTAAAGATGCAGCCCTTCCACGTGAACAAATCATGCATATCTGTCATGTCAACAATATGCCATCTAAGTACTCCTGACTACCCACCGTACCACGACTGAGTTTCTTCCACTGCCGTGGAAATTGCCATACCCTCCACTCATCCCAAATTTGAGATGAAAGCCAACTCCTCGTCTTAGTAACCTTGTCAAACACACGACGGTTCTGCTCTTTCCAAATGGAGTGCATGACCAAGATGATGAGGCCATTCACCTCTTTCCTCCGTCCTTCTGGCACCGCCTCCCTCGTTGCTGTCCACCACACTGGCGGCGGCCGTGGCCAGGATGGCGACGGCCATCGCCCCGACAATCATCTTTGTGGCCATGATAACAGTGTTAAGGGTAGAAATGCGTTACCTTTTTTCACTCTTCTGTTCGTATCGCATGGCATCATCCGTCTTAGGTTCGAGGTTTTATAGGTGAAGCCAAAAGGTAAGGTGGTCGAGTTCCTAGGACTTGATGGTTTATTGTGTTGTGATTTTTCATTGTGTTTGTCGATCTAGAGAGCTTACATCGTTGCGTACGTGTCTGTGTAGTTCTCTGTTTACCTTTGCTGTTGTCATCAACGAGTCAACGTATATAGGGCGATACTAATATTGCAAACTTGCAACAAGGCTTGAAACAATAAAACTGAAAACAAACAATCCAGTATTGAAATGGAATCCATAATTTTCCATTTAAAAACTACGTATCCCCTAGAGAAAGGGACGAATTACACTTTGGAACAATAATAATAACACTCGGACAATTGTACAAACAATCCCTCTACCCCGATTCTGATAAGGAACATATAATGGGTGCACTGTAATTATTGCAATAACAATAATAATCTAACACAAAGTTTTAAAATCCAGTAGCAAACATTGCTGACTTGCCCTAAATAAATATTGTTGACCCCCTCAACCCATCCACTATCTTAGTTTCTTTCAACATGCAAGGATGCCACCTCAGCATGCAACCATAGAAGAAAACTCACCTCAACATGCAAACATGTGCGGGAATTTCCATTATATTATGCTATATATATTTTTCAATTGTACAATGACCAAACACAATAAGTAATATGTATTTTTTTAGTTTTAGTTATCATATTATTATCCAAATATTCTTGTTATGTACAACCAAATCTCACTAAAATATATTGCAAAACATTCCCGCAAATACGTGTTGGGTATCATCTAGTTTTTAAAACATTTACAACCCACCAACTATTTTTCCTAAAGATGCAGCCCTTCCACGTGAACAAATCATGCATATTTGTCATGTCAACAATATGCCATCCAAGGGCATCTCCAGCGCTGACCCGCAAATGGACGGTTTTATGTCCGGACGTGGTACATGATGCGGGAACACCCCCCCCCCCCCCCCCCCCCGGCACGGGTTTGTTGCTATGATACCGGAATACGTACGTCTGGACTGGTAAGAGGCACCACAAACCATCGAGCACACCTAGCACAGCTACTCTCGACTACCCATCGTACCACGACTGAGTTTCTTCCATTGCCGTGGAAATTGCCATACCCTCCACTCATCCCAAATTTGAGATGAAAGCCAACTCCTCGTCTTAGTAACCTTGTCAAACACACGACGGTTCTGCTCTTTCCAAATGGAGTGCATGACCAAGATGATGAGGCCACTCACCTCTTTCCTCCGTCCTTCCAGCACCGCCTCCCTCGTTGCTGTCCACCACTCCACCACTTGTGCCTGCGCCGTCGTAGTGAAACTCTCCCATCCTTTAACACGCAGGCTGAAGCACATCAAACTAAACAGCACACGCGAAGGAGCATTGCACCAACAAGTGATCCAGGGACTACTGCTCCAGCAAGCACAATGGGCAGCATGTCTGATGTTGCAGCCTCGGCCTTGTGAAGAACTTGAGCTATGGAGGGGCCCAAGAACTCCAGATTTCTCGCACGTCGGGCATCACGGTAAGGCCGAAAAATAATGCATGGTATGCCAACCTCGCCGAATAGCGGCCCACCTTTGATCAAATCCACCAGAAGGAGTCCGGCACCTCAACCATGCTCACGGCTTGCCGCTGAATTTTGCTCCATAAATATGTAAGCGAAAACGATATATAAGCTACATTGTGGAAATTAAGTAGTTATGTATTTACATTGGTCTTTCTAGCTCCATTGGATAGCTCTTATGCTAAGGATCCTATATGGGAGAAGCATCTTCGATAGCTCTCTGGTAGGCCTTTCTCCTGTCTGTGCAACGAGAGCCTTTGGGTGTAGAGAAGTGTCCCCCTCAAGTAGAACTGCCTAGGAAGATGATACTCTAAAAATTATCCTGTATAGTTGTGATTAGAGACATCTAAGGAAAGTTCTAGCTACTCCTAAAACAAGTTAGTGAGAAATATGGTGAGTATTGATTATTGAGTGGGAATATCACACCCATCGCCAAACCACAACATTGTGCTAAAAGAAAATTATTGGATTAATTGTTTTGTCTTAATTAATATCTAATCATATAACACAAAAATAAATCATGAGTGGTGCCACATCACCGTACCATAAAGTGAACCACTATTTATATAACTAGATGATACCCTACGCATTGCTGCTGAAAAAATTGATTGCATTTTCTCTCATGAGATTTAGTCGCATGTACCATGAATATTTGTATTAACGGAAGAACATAAACTAAAATTACATAAGATTCAGTGTATAATTGTAACATTTATTGAATATATAGCATAGTAGAACCGAAATGGCTGAGTCTTTCTCCATCCATGTTGAGTGATATGTCTACTGATGTGACATGTTTGCATGTTCAGAGAAATGTATTAGTAGAGATCACATATTTAGTCATATAGAATGGGGAAATACTATTGAAAGAACTAGTACTAAAGCAATAGAGTCCTAACTAAATTGTACCTTGGCATCTAAGTAATTTTTTGCTTTTGGTATCTACAGAACTTTAGATAGTACAATCTACTAACGGCTTTCTGGGTATATTCCTAAAAAAATGAATATTGCTCTAAACTTTTTTTCCTTCAACCGTTTTGGGGTTTCCTTGTACTTTTTCCTTTGCTTGGAATTTGTTGATTTCAGTTTCGTAAAACAGGTATAATTTTATTCTTCTAACTTTGTGAAGTTTTAATATGGCTTTATCTTCCAATTTTCTCAAAAGAAAAAGTTCAAAATTGAAAGATCCCGTATGGTTGGGTTGCCGCCAGTGGCGGAGCTAGCTCCCGGCGACCTGGGGCAGCTGCCCGGGCTGCTCCGGCCATTCTTCACTAAACAATATAAAGAAACCATGATTAGCATTACTAATTACTTGGGCAAATGCTGGGCAACAACGCTGTGTAAAGACTTTGCCCCGGCTTCTTCAGCTGGCTGGCTCCGCCACTGGTTGCCGCTGCACCAAACCGCCTCTACATCATCGTAGAAACCAATTTCAGTGGAGGCAATGGACTAAGTTTAGACGGTTTTGACAAACTAAAGAACAAATTTGTTCCATATTGGAGGGTAATATATATTTGTTTCTTTTTTCGGTTCAAAATAAGTTAAATGTGCTTCTTTTTTAACATCAGTACAGACGCAAGCGCTCATACATACGCGCATACACTCACCCCTATGAACGCACACACGCACACCCTACCCCTATGAGCACCTCCGAGAGACTGAGCCGGCATGTCATCTTGAAATTTACGTAGTCACCGTAGGCACCTCGTTGTCGACGGGAACGTCTCCTCCCACTAAAAGCGCATCGCCGGAAATCCTGAAATAAATAAGTTAAATGTGCTGTGGAGTATGGCTGTATGAAATGCCTTTTCTAGATCATGAAAAAAAGGATAAAGCTTAGATCACGATCCAAATGTTCCCAGCCGACGAGCCATGAGAAACAGAGGACCGTCCACGTGGAAAAAAATAACAACGACAAGCTCCCACGACGAATCTAGACACCTGCAACACTTTTACGCCCCTCCCACCAATCAGCCAATCAGGCCGTCCTTGCACGACAATCTCAAAAGCCAAATGCCCAAATCCTCCCAACACGACGCCGTCGCCTCCACCCCACCCTCCAAATCCGCCGCTTTCCACGACACTTCACATGGGCGCAAACGCCCGGCCTCGTCAGCCCAACGCTACGCCGACAGGCCGCCACTCACTCCACGTAATCCACCAATCTCTTTTGCACCCGAACAGACTCCGAGTCTGAATCATGGTGCGTCAGAAAAGAAAGCGCGCTCAAAAGCGAGGTTGATGGTTCCATGACGAGGCCCCTGCGCACATGCGGCGGGATCTGCAAGATTATCCAATTAGCACCGTCGCCTCTTTAGCGTGTGTGTATATAAAGGCCGTGTGTGGCGTTCTTGCTGTTTATCTGCACACTGCTGAATGCTGATGGGCTGACATCGAGTTCTTGAAGATACGCTGCTATTCTCGAGAGGTAGCTAAGCTAGAATACGATGGGTGATCTGCAGATCGTGCTGGCAGGGGGGACGATCGAGGCGCAGTACGTGGAGATGAAGGTGCCCCTCTACTCCTACGGCTGCGAGAAGAAGATCAAGAAGGCGCTGTCGAATCTCAAAGGTACGCATCATATCATAGGACATTTCTACGGGGGGAACCGCGGGAGCAATGAAGGTGGCCATGAATGTTAACTTACTTGCTACTTGCAGGGATACACTCGGTTCAGGTGGATTACCACCAGCAGAAGGTGACGGTGTGGGGGATATGCAACCGGAACGACGTGCTGGCGGCCGTCCGGCGGAAGCGGCGGGCGGCGCGGTTCTGGGGCGCGGACCAGCCGGATCTGGGCGAGGACGCTAGGCTAGGGGACGCCTCGAAGCACTACCTGCGAGCGTTCGCCGCCTACAGGAGTAGGAAGTCGTGGAAGAAGCTCTTCCCCATGATCCGGCTGTAACAGCAGCAGGCCGCGAGCGTGATGTTTTGTCTCGGTGACTGCTGGATGCATGGCCGCGTGCGTGTTGCATTGCAGGAATGACCATGAGTTGCTAGTAGTTTGGTACAGTAGCGCATGATGTTACATATCGAATAAAATGTGCTCTGTTCTTGTCTTTTGGAATTGGCAAATTGTTCCGTAATCTGTAGGTTGGCAAACCCTTGCGATGCAGTCGACATGGATTTTCGAGAAAATTTTCGATCTATTCATCATGTTTTTTTCTTTTTGAGAATCACCGGGGGAGGAATCCCTCCACCTGAATATATTACTCAAAGTGGCTATTATGCCAGAAGAGTGATCCAGTTTATAAGGGAAACCGGATCGAAAACTTGAACAAGTTGATCTGTTTGTAGGAAAACCGGACCGAAAATCGTACAATTAACAAGGTTACAAGAAAGAAGAAGAACAAGACACTCAACATAAGGCATGACATACCTAGCAGACTAAGAGGACCATCACCACGAAAGACACAAGTAGTTGTGGGGTATCATTGAGGGATCACAATACCAAGACTTGCGAGCAACCTAACACACCGCACCGGCGTGCATACCAAACCCAGGGCGCAACACAGAAGCACCACAATCAACGAGTGCCAAACACGAACCTTGACTGGGAGCTCCGCCAGTGAATTCGGGACGATTAGTAGGTTGGGGAGGCTTCTTGCGCGTCATTGAGCAAAGAAGAACCGAGACAACACCAAGAGCACGAAGCTCACCGCAACAAAACGGCAGCCATGTGAGGGTCTTGGGCTTGCACAGCAACAGGGACGACACAAAGGCACCGCCGCCGAACCCCTACAGAACACCACCATCAACCACACACTAGCACTCCGGCTGATCCCTGCTCCAAAATGATGCCCCCAAGAGGAACACGACGCAAGCCGCCGCCATCATCTGATCCGCTCTATTCATCATGTCATGACAATATAAAGAGCACATAACTAATAAAAAATACATCCATGTCCATAGACCACTTAGCAGAAGTTTTGAAATGTTAAAACGGCCTTCCACGTTGACGGATTAATATAATCAAATTAGTATACGTAGATATCCGTGAACTTAGAGTATCTCAGATGGTTAGGTTTGTTGTGGTGGAACCAACCCACAGAGTTCAAGTCGTAGACACTGCTGGTCGCATTTTCCTGAATTTATTTCGGTTCTATCGACGATGTGCGTTCAGTGGGAGCAGACGTTCCTGTCGACTACGAAAGCGTTTATGGCGACTTCACCAATCCCAAGATGTTGTGCCGGCACAATCTTGGAACTGCTCATAAAAATAAGGTGCGCTTGCGTCCATGCGTTCATAGGGTTAAATGTATGTGAGCATCTACGTTTGTACTGTGTTAAAAAAAGTTAGCCCACAGAGATCTCACCGCCGATCATTTGATCAAGACATCAAGTTCATAAATCTCTCGTTCATGGCCGGATCACATTCTCCGCGTACCGCAGGGTATTGAAAACAATAGGGTAACCTGGACGCAAGTAGGGAATTTCCTATTCGCCGCACGTTGCGGCAAACTGTCGAGGTTTCGCACAGGGAGATCAAGGGATCGTTCCAGCTGGGCCGGTCATTTAAGTCTTTAACGTCCTCGGTTTTGGGAATCTTCTAGAGGTTATCAGCCGGTTTTTTCTGGTTTTGGGAAACTTCTATAAGGTTCCTGATCCGGGTTTTTTCCTTCTTCTGTTTTTTCTCGTTTTCCTTTTTCCTTTTTTCTTTTCTCTCCTTTTTTCCTTTTCTGTTTATTGTTCTTTTGTTTCTATTTCTTTTTTTCACTTTCCTTTCTTTTTAATTTTTCATTTTCAACTTTTTTCTTCAATTTTTTTTAAAATCGTTGTGTTTTATTGTTTTGTTCATAAATCTGAAATTTTTCCAGGATTTTCATTTTTTTGTACTTTTCAATAAATGTTTAAAATTTCAAAAATTGTTCCCATTATAAAAAGAATTGTTCACAAATTTAGAAAAATGTTCGTGTTTCAAAAATTGTCCTCAAAATCTCCATTTTTTCAGGAGTTCAAAAATTGTTCACGTTTAAAAAATGTTAACAATTTTTCTAAAAATGTTCAAAGTTTGAAAAATTGTTCGCTCTTTAGAAAATATGTTTGTGTTTCCGAAATTTGTTCATTATTTTGAAAAATGTTCGCAATTTTTCAAAAAAGTTCAAAGTTTCAATAATTGTTCGCGCTTTAGAAAATATGTTCGTGTTTTAGATTTTTTTTTAAGTTTTAGAAAAATGATTCTATTTACATTTTTTTCTTACATAAGAAAAGTGTTCGTATTTTCAAAATTGTTTTTGTTCTGGATTTCAAAATTTGTTCCCGTTTTAAATTTTTATTCATCCATTCAAAAAGGTTTGGGTTTTAAAGAAATGTTCGAGATTTCAAAATTTGTTCTTCTTTAAAAAAAATCACCAATTCAAGAGAAGTTCGTGTTTTAGATAAAATGTGCTGCAATTTTTAAAAGTATTTGTGTTTTTAAAAAAGTTCTCAAAATTTAAAAATATTTAGCGTTTTAGATTTTTTTTAATTTCAAAAGATGTACCTTTTTCCAGTTTTTTGTACAAATTAAAAAAATATTCACTTTTTGGAAAAATGTTCGAGAATTTTAAAATTTCTTTTGCAGTTTCATAAGATGTTCCTAAATTTTGAAATTGTTCGCGTTTGTCAAAATTCCTTGATCTGCAAAAGGTGATTGAAATTTGAACTTTTGGTTGCAGTTTCTTAAGTAATGTTCAGTTTACGCTGCTGCTCATAGTTCTTTACACATCAGGCTATGTATTAGTCAACAAAATTCTGTAGCCTTACTGACTAGCATGGTTAGTGCACTAACAGGAGATCCATGGTTCGAATCCCACCTCACACGCGCCGTTCTTTTTTTCCACATTTTGCCGTCTGACCGCCAGCTCCTGTTCGGCCCCAACGGGCTGGCCCAGTCGGGCGCGTCCTATGCGAATGGTCGTCCTTTTGCCGCAGAATGCGGCAAATAGGAGCTCCCGTCTCACCTGGACCTGGGCGCACCACCTGCTGCGGCCACCTAAACCCTGTGGGCATGTGGCCTGTCATGGCATCCATGGCAACGGTGGGCCACTTCGCCTTCGAAACAGGCCCGCAAACGTTGCATGCACGCTGCCGTGTAACTGCGAAAATAATTTTACGAGACTGCGTTTTTTTAGACTCTGATAGGCGTCACACGTGTGGCACGAAGCAAATTTGTTCGGACGTTTTTTGATGACAAGTTTAGTTATAAGAGAAGGGCAACTTTAATTGTCAAGCATGAAAACTTTCTGCTTGCATGGCAAGTTTCAATTTTATTGGTCTTTTTTTTTCGGACGGCAACTTTAGTGTAAAAAACCGCAATGTTGAGGATATCGTTTATCGTTATCGTCTCGGTCAGCTGGGAATTAGAGTTTAATTGGAAATCGGCTGATTAATCGATTTTCTCGGTCGACTATTAATCGGATAATTTTTGCAAATCCCTGGTTCCCAACACTAAAATACGCTATATTCAACACCAAAACAATATTGGACAGAAGTATTACCTTGATTCCTAGCCTTTGAATCCTCGTATAATGACAAACAAAATAGAACAACAGTAAATATTGCGTAATAAGGTTCACAAAACACAAATAAACCTATTTTTTGCAAACATAATGCTATGAATGGGTCCGATTTATCGGTAGATACCCGATAAATCGCTTGACAGAGCGATAAATCGGCCCAAAAGATAAACAGTGAAGATAAGGCATAATCTTATCGGTCATCCCTGATTAGCGATAAATCAGAAGATTAATCGCTGGATCGAGGGTGGTCTTATTTCGTGTCACAAGTGTGGCACATATCATTTAGGTTCTTTTATAGAGCATCTACAACCGGACTTAACAAATCTGATCCCAGTGATCGGGTTTAACGCTCCGACCATAGCTACCGGTTCCTGGCCGTTATGCCTGGCAGGATCTAGACTGACGCTACAGACTAACACTAGTCTTTACTGCGCACTTTGTCCTCACTCGTGCGCGTCCGGGATCAAGTTCCCAATCGGTCACTCATTCTAGAATTACATCAAGCCAAGCACGCTTAATTTGGAGTTCTTTTCGAGCGGGCTCCTGGAAAAGAAGGAATTCTTTGTTGATATGAGTAGTTTATCCAGGCTCTCACATACACCCCCACTCAAAGGAACCGATGTCCTCATCGGCCCATCAGAAATGTTCCCTCTTGGCACACGTATGTGCGTCCAGTCCTGCACATGTGCGATGCCGTGTGCCACAACGGGCCACACGCGCCATGTGCCACATGCCCGCGCACCTGACCCGTGCAAGCCCGTGTAACCGCAAGGGTCGGCTCTGATACCAATTGTAACGCCTTGGCCACAGCCACCAGTTCCCGACTGTTATGCCTGGAGGGATGTAGACTGGCCCCACACATCAACTCTAGTTTTTCCTGCTCACCCTGGATCAACTTCCCGCTCAGTCATCCATCCTAGAATTACTCCAAACCAAGCATGCTTAACTTTGTTGTTCTTTTCGAATGTGCTTTCGGAGAAGAAAGAATTCCTTATTGATATGAGTAGTCCATCGTTCCTATTAAGCCGGGTTGTCACTCTAGGCAACCCTCATTTTTCCTTCGTTGCGTCCAACTACCTCATATCAGATACCTCAAATAAATACAAAACATGCAAAATAAAATATACATACTACGCAGATAACCTCAGTGCCGGCAGTACCGGACGACCCTGCCTTCGGGTGGATGATGTGACGCCCCCGATTCAATCGTATACTAATCATACACGCAAATGTGTACAATCAAGATCAGGGACTCACGGGAAAATCTCACAACCCAACTCTAAACACAAATTAAGTCATACAAGCTTTATATTACAAGCTAGGGGCCTCGAGGGCTCGAATACAAACGAGTCAGCGGAAGCAACAATATCTGAGTACGGACATAAGTTAAACAAGTTTGCCTTAAGAAGGCTAGCACAAAATCAATATAGATCGAAAAGGCAAGGCCTCCTGCCTGAGAGCCTCCTAACTACTCCTGGTCATCGGCGGCCTCCACATAGTAGTAGGCACCTTCGGGTAGTAGTCGTCGGCGGTGGCATCCGACTCCTGGGATCCGTCATCTGATCGCAGCAATCGGGTATAGGGAAAAAGAGGTAGCAAAGCAACCGTGAGTACTCATCCAAAGTACTCGCAAGACTTACGTCAGAACTATGCTAAGTATGCATCAATATCAAAGGAATGGGGTTATATCTTTGGACTGAACTGCAAAAATGCCAGAATAGAGGGAAGGCCTAGCCTATTGAATACTAGCATTGTCAAGCATCTTGCAGCATTTAGAAGAGTACGAAATAGCATATTATAATTAGCAAGTATATTGTAGCAATAGCTCCCAGAGATCCTTCCTCGACTCCCTGCGAGAAAGCAACCCCGGAGCCATCATATCCATTTCTCATGCCTCAACATCTAGTTTTAGTTGTATCGATCGGGATACAACTCCGAGCGTCCATTACCGTGGACATGGCTATTCGAATAGATTAACTTCCCTGCAGGGGCGCACAAACTTACCCAACACACTCGATCAACTCCGGCCAGACACACCATCAGGTCATGCCCGACCTCGGCCAATCAACATGCCGTAGTCCTACCTAGGCTCAACAGAGAGGCCATCACGCCGGTCTACATCCTAAGCGCGCATGGGTCTTGGGCCCATCACCCTTTGCACTCCTGCACGTTGCGTATGTGGCCGGTGAGCAGACCTAGCCCCCTTATACAAGCGCAATCATAACTAGTCCAACCCGGCGCGCCCCACTCAGTCGCTGACGTCCGAAGAGCTTTCGGCTGATATATACGATGCAGAGTGCCCATACTTATTCCCGCGTGGTGGTCAGTGCGAAAAAGGCCAGAGGCCTACTCGGATCGCATATGCAAACTGTTAGTGTCTTGGGAGCGCGTGGTAACGAGCAGAGACTCACGATCATGTGACCCCGTCGCCCCATCTCGTGGACTTACGGCAAGGGCCCGGAATGCCCGGCCGTGCCACGTAGAAATCTCGCGGGTATCCTCCAGGTCAACCCGACTACACATCAACTTGCGGGTACCCTCATGGTCAACCCGACTCGCAAGAGACTATCGGGAACTCAGGTCCAGCTCTACCGGGGTGGTACCGCCTTTCCCTCTAGTCTTGCAGTAACAGTGACTCTTGCGGGTACCCCTCGGGGCCGACCCATCTTTAACATGGTTCTGGGGGTAAAGTCAAAGTAACCGTGTGTCCAAAACACCAAGGGGGAATTCGAGGAATCACCCTCGATGGATTCCACTTGATGTAATCGTCAAGGTGAACTTAGAGGAATCACCCTCGAGGGTTCACACTCGATGGGTTGCACGACAGAGTCATTATCGGGAGTGGTAAAGGAGTAATCACCCTTCGTAGACCGCGACCGATTAACTACACTACAAAGATCTCATCAGAAGTGCTATACGAGGCATCACCCTCGGCACTCGATAGTAACCCTGCAGAGTCGAGCAACTAAGGGGGTGTGATGTGTTGTGTCGGGCCCTGGACGTCGATCCCGTTGATCGAGTCATCGGTCATAAAGCGGGGGCAACTGGGACAAGGCAAGGGGTCACTAGTGGATCACTAACCAACCTATACTAAGTAGTTTAGGATAAGCAGGTAAGGTAACAATTGCAAGTTACAAAATCAGGCTATGCATCAAAAATAGGATCATACAAAAGCAGTAGCAATTCTAATGCAAGCATAAGAGAGAAAGGAATAGGCAATATCAGAATGATCAAAGGGGGGTTTGCTTGCCTGGTTGCTCTGCAGATGGAAGGAATCTTTGGAAGCGTAGCCGTAGTCGAACACTGAAGCATCAACGGTCTCGGAGTCTACCGAAGAGGAAGGAGGGGGAAGAAGCAATAAATAACAGGCATACAAACCAATAGAAAGCATGACATGACCGTAAGCTATGGTAAGGGTGACCTAACGCAGGGCTACGCGTTACAGACGGAGCGGGAAAATACTCGGGAATATTTTCCCGGCTCCAGGCATTTATCTTACAGATGATCCGAAGGGGACGGTTCCAACTTTGCAGTGTTGGGGGCATGTGACACGTATGTGGATGGCGTATTCGGATTCGTCTTATTTTTCTAATCATTTTTCATATATAAATTATTTTCATCGGAGTTACGGTTTAATTTCTATGAATTTTCAAAGTTTAAATAGTATTCTGAAAATTCGTAGCATTAAATTAAATTTTGAAATATATTAATTGAAAAGCTAAGTGTACCCAGAAAAGTACCTAGCAGTGGGCACTCTGGAGCTGACAGTGGGGTCCAGGGGGCCCAGTTTACTGCCTAGTCACCCGTTGACCATTGACTGGTCAATTGGTAAATAGTGCATGTGGGGCCCGTTTGTTAGTGTCACATGTTTTAACAAAGATATTTAACTGCTTTTAATTAAGTTATGTAGGGTTTGGGTCCCACATGTCATTAGCTAATTAGGCTATTCTAATCCTAACATAATTAGTCAGCTAATTAAAAGAGGCCGGCCCCAGGTGGCAGTGGCTCTAGCCAGCAGGGGCCGGCATGCATGTGCTCGCGCAGGCAGGGGCCGGCGACGGCGCGACCGATAGCGACGACCAGCGTCATGGCGCGGCGGCCAGAGGCGAGCGCCGGGAACGGTGGCCGGAGGCGGCGCGGGGAGAAGAGGCCGGAGGCGGGCGACGAGTGCAGGAAGCGTCGGCGAGCGTGGTAGCGGCGGGGCGAGCTCGGCCAGCGCAGGCGGGGCGCACAACTCGGGCGCGGCAGCAGGCGGGCGAACGCGCGCGGTGGCGTGTGCGGGCGCGTGGTGAGGTGATACGTCTCCAACGTATCTATAATTTTTGCTTGTTCCATGCTGTTATTTTATCATTCTTGGATGTTTTACAACCATTTTATAGCAACTTTATATCATTTTTGGGACTAAACTATTGACATACTGCCCAGTGCCAGTTGCTGTTTTTTGCTTGTTTTTTACTTCGCAGAATATCAGTACCAAACGGAGTCCAAACGCAGCGAAACTTTTTGGAGTTTTTTTTTGGACCAGAAGACACCTTGGGGGCGAAGAAAGCACCTGGGAGGAGGCCCATGGGGACAACAAGACACCAGGGCGCGCCCTGGTAGGTTGTGGGGCCCACGGGGGTCTCCTGCACCGCCTCTTCGCCCTATAAATTCCCAAATATTCCAGAAACCCTAGGGGAGTCGACGAAACACAATTCCAGCCGCCGCAAGTTCCAGAACCACGAGATCCAATCTAACGCCATCACGGAGGGGTTCATCATCCTCATTGGTGCCTCTCCGATGATGTGTGAGTAGTCCACCATAGACCTGAGGGTCCGTAAGCAGTAGCAAGATGGCTTCTTCTCTCTTTTTGCTTCTCAATACAATGGTCTCTTGGAGATCTATTTGATGTAAACCTTTTTGCGGTGTGTTTGTTGGGATCCGATGAACTTTGAGTTTATGATGAGATCTATATCCATGAATATTATTTGAGTTTTCTTTGATCTCTTATATTCATGATTATTTATAGCCTCGTATTTATTCTTTGAATCTTTGGTTTAGTTAGGCCAACTAGATCGATTTTTCTTGCCATGGGAAGAGGTGCTTTGTGATGGGTTCGATCTTACGGTGTCCTCTCCCAGTGATAGAAGGGGCAGCGAGGCACGCATGTATCGTTGCTATTAAGGACAACAAGATGGGGTCTATTACTACATGAATAGATCTTGTCTACATCATTGATAACCCACAAGAATAGGGGATCAATTGTAGCCGTTCTCGATAAGTAAGAGTGTCGAACCCAACGAGGAGCTAAAGGTAGAACAAATATTCCCTTAAGTTCTATCGACCACCGATACAACTCTACGCACGCTTAACGTTCGCTTTACCTAGAACAAGTATGAAACTAGAAGTACTTTGTAGGTGTTGTAGGATAGGTTTGCAAGATAATAAAGAGCACGTAAATAAAAGCTAGGGGCTGTTTAGATAAAGGAACAATTACGTCAGTTTTAGTAGAGAGCTTTTTGTCACAAGAAAGTTATTTGTCCCTAGGCAATCGATAACTAGACCGGTAATCATTATTGCAATTTTATATGAGGGAGAGGCATAAGCTAACATATTTTCTCTACTTGGGTCATATGCACTTATGATTGGAACTCTAGCAAGCATCCGGAACTACTAAAGATCATTAACATAAAACCCAACCATAGCATTATAAGGTATCAAGTCATCTTTACTCCCATACGCAAACAACCTACTTACTCGGGTCTGTGCTTCTGTCACTCACGCCACCCACAATAAGCAAATCATGAACATATTGCAGACCCTACCGCGGGGATCCCTCACGCTTGCGCGACACGGAGAGCACCATAGGACAGCACCAATAATAAAACATATAACTCAAACCAATCATGATCATCAATCAACCCTTATGACAAAACAGATCTACTCAAACATCATAGGATAGCCATACATCATAGGGAAAGAATATATAGCGTTGAGCACCATGTTTAAGTAGAGATTACAGCGGGTAAAAGAGGTGTTACACCACTACATAGAGGGGGAGAGAGTTGGTGATGATGGCGGCGAAGTTGTTGGTGTAGATCGCCGTCACGATGATGGCCCCGGTGATGTTCCGGCGCCACTGGGAGAGAGGGGGAGAGAGCCCCCCTCCTTCTTCTTCTTCCTTGACCTCCCCCCTAGATGGGAGGAGGGTTTCCCCTCTGGTCCATGGCCTCCATGGCAGTGGAGGGGCGGGAGCCCCTCCGAGATTGGATCTCTCTCTCTGTTTCCTTCTGTTTCTGCGTTCTCAGATTCTGGCCTTTCACCGTTTCTTAAATTCCCGGAGATCCGTAACTCCGATTGGGCTGAAATTTTAACATGATTTTTATCCGCATATTAGTTTTCTTGCGGCGAAAGAAGGACACCAACCGCCTTACGGGGTGGCCACAAGCCCCCTGGCCGCGCCCAGGGTAGGGGGGCGCGCCTCCAGAGCTTGTGGGCCCCTCGGGCATCGTCTCGTGTTGATTCCAATTCCCAAAAATCACATATATTCCAAAAAAAATCTCTATAAGTTTTTATCGCATTTGGACTTTGTTTGGTATGGATATTCTACAAAACAAAAAACATGCAACAAACAGGAACTGGCACTGGGCACTGGATCAATATGTTAGTCCCAAAAATAGTATAAAAAGTTGCCAAAAGTATATGAAAGTTGTAGAATATTGGCATGAAACAATTAAAAATTATAGATACCATGGAGATGTATCAGTATCCCCAAGCTTAATTCCTTCTCGTCCTCGAGTAGGTAAATGATAAAAAAGATAATTTTTGATGTGGAATGCTACCTAGCATAATCTTGATCATATAATCTAATCATGGCATGAATATTAAGACACGAGTGATTCAAAGCAATAGTCTATCATTTGACATTAAGACAATAATACTTCAAGCAAACTAATAAAGCAATCATGTCTTCTCAAAATAACATGGCCAAAGAAAGTTATCCCTACAAAATCATATAGCCTGGTTATGCTCCATCTTCATCACACAAAGTATTTCATCATGCACAACCCCGATGACAAGCCAAGCAATTGTTTCGTACTTTTAATGTTCTCAAGCCTTTTTAACTTTCACGCAATACATGAGCGTGAGCCATGGATATAACACTATAGGTGGAATATAATATGATGGTGGAGGTTGTGTGGAGAAGACAAAAAAGGAGAAAGTCTCACATCGACGCAGCTAATCAATGGGCTATGGAGATGCCCATCAATTGATGTCAATGCAAGTGAGTAGGGATTGCCATGCAATGGATGCACTAGAGCTATAAGTGTATGAAAGCTCAAACTGAAAACTAAGTGGGTGTGCATCCAACTTGCTTGCTCATGAAGACCTCGGGCATTTGAGGAAGCCCATCATCGGAAAATACAAACCAAGTTCTATAATGAAAATTCCCACTAGTATATGAAAGTGATAACTCAAGAGACTCTCTATATGAAGAACATGGTGCTACTCTGAAGCACAAGTGTGGTAAAAGGATAGTAGCATTGCCCCTTCTCTCTTTTTCTCTCATTTTTTTGTTTTCTTTTTTTGGGGCTCTCTCTTTTTTTTGGCCTCTTTTTTTTTCGGCCGGAGTCTCATCCCGACTTGTGGGGGAATCATAGTCTCCATCATCCTTTCCTCACTGGGACAATGCTCTAATAATGATGATCATCACACTTTTATTTACTTACAACTCGATATCTAGAACAAAGTATGACTCTATATGAATGCCTCTGGCATTGTACCAGGATGTGCAATGATCTAGCATAGCAAAGATATCAAAAAATGGACAAGCCATGAAAATATCATGCTAGCTATCTTACAATCATGCAAAGTAATATGACAATGAATGCTCAAGTCATGTATATGATGATGATGGAAGTTGCATGGCAATATATCTCGGAATGGCTATGGAAATGCCATGATAGGTAGGTATGGTGGCTGTTTTGAGGAAGATATAAGGAGGCTTATGTGTGATAGAGCATATCATATCACGGGGTTTGGATGCACTGGCGAAGTTTGCACCGACTCTCAAGGTGAGAAAGGGCAATGCACGGTACCGAAGAGGTTAGCAATGATGGAAGGGTGAGAGTGCGTATAATCCATGGACTCAATATTAGTCATAAAGAACTCACATACTTATTGCAAAAGTTTATTAGCCATCGAAACAAAGTACTAATACACATGCTCCTAGGGGGATAGATTGGTAGGAAAAGACCATCGCTCGTCCCCGACCGCCACCCATAAGAAGACAATAAAAAATAAATCATGCTCCGACTTCATCACATAACGGTTCACCATACATGCATGCTTCGGGAATCACAAACCTTAACACAAGTATTTCTACCAATCCACAATTACTCACTAGCATGACTCTAATATCACCATCTTTATATCGCAAAACTATTGCAAGGAATCAAACATATCATATTCAGTGATCTACAAGTTTTATGTAGGATTTTATGACTAACCATGTGAATGACTAATTCCTGTTGACTCTTTAAATAGATATAAGTGAAGCATGAGAGTTTAATTCTTTCTACAAAAGATATGCCCACGCTCTAACAAATATAAGTGAAGCAAAAGAGCATTCTACAAATGGCGGTTTTCTATGTGAAGAGAAATAGGCAATCCAAACTTCAAATGATATAAGTGAAGCACATGAAGCATTCTATAAAGCCATACTCAAAAGATATAAGTGAAGTGCAAAGAGCATTCTATAAATCAACCAAGGACTATCTCATACCAGCATGGTGCATTATTAAAAGAAAAAGAAAAAGCACATGACGCTCCAAGATTTACGCATATCATGTGACGAATAAAAATATAGCTCCAAGTAAAATTACCGATGGTCGTTAGAAGAAAGAGGGGATGCCTTCCGGGGCATCCCCAAGCTTAGTTGCTTAGGAGTCCTTGAATATTATCTTGGGGTGCCTCGGGCATCCCCAAGCTTAGGCTCTTGCCACTCCTTATTCCTTCATCCATCGTGATCTCACCCAAAACTTGAAAACTTCAATCACACAAAACTTAACAAAACCCTCGTGAGATCCGTTAGTATAATAAAACAAATCACCACTTTAAGTACTATTGCAAACCCATTCATATTTTGTTTTTGCATTGTATCTACTATATTATAACTTCTCGATGACTTATACCACTGATAAAATCGATAGTTTTATCAAAACTAGCAAAACAATGCATCAAAAACAGAATCTGTCTTAAACAGGACAGTTTGTAGTAATCTGAACATTCACCATACTTCTGTAACTCCAAACATTCTAAAAAATTATGAAAAAATAAAAAATTTGTATGGAAGTACTGTGTAAAAATTTCAGAAACTTTTGACATTCCAGTAAAAAATTAAATTCACGCGCTATAGCCAAAGTTTCTGTTTTTCCACTGCACATACCAAACAAGCAATCTAATCATCCTAAAGGAAATTCTTGGAACATTATTTTTATAATACAATGGATTTGTACAAGGGGATAATTATTTTTGTTGAAAATTTTCTGTAATTCAAGATTTGCAAAGTTTCCATGGGCATGAACAAAGTTCAAGGAGCTCCCCCACTTCAACGGTGCTCGTCCTTCTTACTTCACTTTTCTTTTTGAAAAAGTTTTAGGTTCCCCTCTATATTTTTTTGTTTTCAAACTTTATAAAAGAACTCAACAGAATAAAATGACTCTCTAAAACTTCCGGTTTGTCTCCTTGGCAGTGCTTTCTTTAAAGCCATTAAGCTAGGCATATAGTGCTCAAGTAATGGATCCACCCGAATCCCAAGGTATATCAAAGCCAATTTTAATTAACAATGATTTGTAATTTAGTAATGAGCACAAAGCAACATATATCATGCAACAATGAAGTCTAACTCTCTTCCTATGCATCGGCATGTCATAAAAGAACAATTCATGCACACAAAGTAAAGGCCGATACATAGCATAAACAGTTTCTTGCAATTTTATCATATTGGAAACATAGAGAGGTGGAGATGTAGTTCCTCTCTCATAATAATTGCAAGTAGGAGCATCAAGCACATGCATATTATATCTATCAAAATCATCATGTGTAACGGTCAAACGCAACCCATCAATATAATTCTTAATAAGCGCAAACTTCTCCGGTATAGTGTAGTTGGGAGAATTCACAAAGATAATAGGACTATCATGCGTGGGTGCAATAGCAACAATTTCATTCTTAACATAAGGAACTATAGCAAGTTCATCTCCATAAACATAATTCATATTGGCATCTTGGCCACAAGCATAGCAAGCATCAAGTTCATCAGAAAGGGATATTTCAAACGAATCCAAGGGATCATAGCAATCATCATAGCATTCATCCTTCGATAAGCATGAAGGGAAATTAAATAATGTATGAGTTGAAGAGTTACTCTCATTAGAAGGTGGGCATGGGTAGCTCATCCGCTCTTCCTCCTTTTGTTCTTCACTCTCCTCGTCATCTTTTTCATCCAATGAACTCACAGTGTCATCAATTTCTTCTTCCATAGATTCCTGCAAAATATTAGTCTCTTCTTGGACAGCAGAGACTTTCTCAATAAACTCATTAATATCGGCATTATATTCATAATTCTCATAGCAATATTTAAGTATAGAAAAAAATTCAGGTCTGTAAACAACATCATCATAATTTTCACACTTTTCAAACAAAGATTCAATTTCATAAGCACCCTTAAAAGCAACAAATTCTTCTATTTGTTCCACATCATAGTAATCATATATACCATTAGCATAAGAAGCTAAGGTTTCATTATCATTAAATTTACATGAAAAAGGAAGGTGTGGAGCCTTCATCCTAGAGCAACAAGTATAATCATATCTCAAGCATAAATTCCAAGCATACCAATGCAACATATGAATTTGATCCCATAAGAGTTTCCCTTTTTGAGTCAAGCGATAATCCCTAAAGTATTCACGTTGATCCAACGTGTCTCCCATTATCAAGTTGAATGGGGTTTTCTCAGGATTATCATAGTAGTGCATAATATTTTCCACATAACGAGCATCGAGGGTTTTAGGAGGTTCCCCATCTCCATGAGTAGCAAGTACAACTAATTTTTTTGGTATTTCGTGTTCCATATCCATAACTAAAGATAGAGTACAACTTAGAATAGAAAATAAAAATTACTTAGTGATAAAGCAAACAAGCACACACGAGAATATTCACCCCACGCTATTGCTCCCCGGCAACGGCGCCAAAAAAAGGTCTTGATAACCCACAAGTATAGGGATCAATTATAGCCTTTCTCGATAAGTAAGAGTGTCGAACCCAACGAGGAGCTAAAGGTAGAACAAATATTCCCTCAAATTCTATCGACCACCGATACAACTCTACGCACACTTAACGTTCGCTTTACCTAGAACAAGTATGAAACTAGAAGTACTTTGTAGGTGTTGTAGGATAGGTTTGTAAGATAATAAAGAGCACATAAATAAAAGCTAGGGGCTGCTTAGATAAAGGAACAATTACGTCAGTTTTAGTAGAGAGCTTTTTGTCACAAGAAAGTTATTTGTCCCTAGGCAATCGATAACTAGACTGGTAATCATTATTGCAATTTTATATGAGGGAGAGGCATAAGCTAACATATTTTCTCTACTTGGATCATATGCACTTATGATTGGAACTATAGCAAGCATCTGCAACTACTAAAGATCATTAAGGTAAAACCCAACCATAGCATTATAAGGTATCAAGTCCTCTTTACTCCCATACACAAACAACCTACTTACTTGGGTCTGTGCTTCTGTCACTCACGCCACCCACCATAAGCAAATCATGAACATATTGCAAACCCTACAGTGGGGATCCCTCACGCTTGCGCGACACGGAGAGCACCATAGGACAACACCAATAATAAAACATACAACTCAAACCAATCATGATCATCAATCAACCCATAGGACAAAATGGATCTACTCAAACATCATAGGATAGCCATACATCATAGGGAAATAATATATAGCGTTGAGCACCATGTTTAAGTAGAGATTACAGCGGGTAAAAGAGGTGTTACACCGATGCATAGAGGGGGAGAGAGTTGGTGATGACGGCGGCAAAGTTGTTGGTGTAGATCGTCGTCACGATGATGGCCGCAGCGGCGTTCCGGCACCCCCGGGAGAGAGGGGGAGAGAGCCCCCTCCTCCTTATTCTTCTTCCTTGACCTCCCCCCTAGATGGGAGGAGGGTTTTCCCTCTGGTCCATGGCCTCCATGGCGGCGGAGGGGCGGGAGCCCCTCCGAGATTGGATCTCTCTCTTTGTTTCCTTCTGTTTCTGCGTTCCCAAATTCTGGCCTTTCACCGTTCCTTAAATTCCCGAAGATCCGTAACTCTGATTGGGCTGAAATTTTAACACGATTTTTATCCGAATATTAGCTTTCTTGCAGCGAAAGAAGGGCACCAACCATTTTACGGGGTGGCCACAAGCCCCCTAGCCGCGCCCAGGGTAGGGGGTGCGCCTCCAGGGCTTGTGGGCCCCTCGAGCATCGTCTCGCGTTGATTCCAATGCCCAAAAATCACATATATTCCAAAAAAAATCTCCGTAAGTTTTTATCGCGTTTGGACTTCATTTGGTATGGATATTCTGCGAAACAAAAAACATGCAACAAACAGGAACTGGCAGTGGGCACTGGATCAATATGTTAGTCCCAAAAATCGTATAAAAAGTTGACAAAAGTATATGAAAGTTATAGAATAAGTGCATGAAACAATCAAAAATTATAGATACGATGGATACGTATCAATCATGTCATCGTTCTTATTGCATTACTCTGTTTCTCCATGAACTTAATACACTAGATATATGATGTATAGCGGTCGATGTGTGGAGTAATAGTAGTATATGCAGGCAGGAGTCGGTCTACTAATCTTGGACGTGATGCCCATATATTGATCATTGCCTTGGATATCGTCATAATTATTTTGATCTTCTATCAATTGCCCAACAGTAATTTGTTTACCCACTGTGTGCTATTTTCTCGAGAGAAGCCACTAGTGAAATCTACGGCCCCCGGGTCTATCTTTTATCATATTGCTTTCCGATCTATTTTTCATCGCATTTGTTTTCAGATCTATTATTCCAAAAACCCAAAAATACTTTACTGCACTTTTTTATTTGCATCTTTTATTTCGCTTTTTATTCAGATCTATTTATCCAAACACATACACACCAATCTATCTTTTTACCGAGGAGGGATTGACAACCCCTCTTATGCGTTGGGTTGCGATGATTTGTTCTTTGTGTGCAGGTACCGGTTACATAGTGTTGCTTGGTTCTCCTACTGGATTGATACCTTGGTTTCATAGCGGAGGGAAATACCTACCGTAGCTGTGCTGCATCATCCCTTCCTCTTTGGGGAAATACCGACGCAGCTTCAAGCCGCATCCAAAGGAATTTTTGGCACCGTTGCCGGGGAGACATCATCAACATCTATCAGGTTCCTAATCACAAATCTCATCTCCTTGCAATTTACATTATTTGCCATTTGCCTCTCGTTTTCATCTCCCCGCTTCACAAAATTTGCTGTTTTATTTGCCTTCTCTTTTTCGTTCGCCTTTTTCTCGTCAGATCTCTTGTTTGATTACTCTATTGCTATGGCTTGTTCTTCCTCTATTGCGTGTACTCCCGAGAATGAGGTTCTTAATTTTAAACAAAGGGGAGGGGAGAATCTAAAATATGCTTGGTATAGAATTTGCAATGCTCATAATAGATCTATTCGTAAGCAATCTACCGTTGTTCTTCTTTGCATTTTTTATGTGGGTATTACCACTTGGTATATATTCGTCCTTGATACGATTACCAGTGGGAATTTCTTGATGTGTCCATCTTTGGATGCTTTTAATGCTATGGGAGATCTAGTGGGTGCACCACCTCTCACTATCAATGAAACTGTTTTAACACTTGAGCATGTTATGCAAAGGCTTGATGCTATTGAAAAGAAAATGCTCGCCGAAGAACATATTGAAAACTTAGATAAAAGAATGCATAATCTTGCTAATAAAATTGGGTTAAAAGCGGGAGATGTTTTTAAGTTACTAAGGGAAAAGGAAACCATAGTTAACGAAAGAATCGAAGAAAGTCCTTCTCGGATTGATAAGTTGGAAGAAATTTAGTAACTTAAGCATGGCCTTTTCTTCTGTTAAAACTATTGAAAAAACTCCCGTAAAAATTTGCAAGTCTACACAAATTACTAAAAACAAGGGTGTCACTTCTAATAGCAACAAGGAGGACCTTAAAATGATTAGTATTCATCCCAATTTTGTTGAAGTGATAAAAGACCCTACTTGCAAGAATCAATTCTTCAATCTTGTTCCTAGGAGTATTGATATTGAAAATATTTATGCTAAATCCTTGAAGAATTCTAGGTGTTTGATTGAGGAGTTGAAAACTAAGGATGACAATACTTGAATCTATGAAGTATGCCTAGCTAGGGGCATAAAATGATAGCGCTTGTTGGGAGGCAACCCAATGAATAAAATTTATTTTTTGCTTTTTTCTTTCTGTTCTTGAGTATTTTCACAATTATGCATCTATTATGATTGTGTTTTTTATGTTTTAATTAGTATTTGTGCCAAGTAAAGCCTTTGGGATAGCTTTGGTGATAGTTGATTTGATCCTGTTGAAAAATGGAAAATATTGCATCCAGTAACCGAATTGTTTAAATTCATAGAAGCGACGAAAATTTCTGAAT
Organism: Thinopyrum elongatum; assembly: GCA_011799875.1. NCBI lineage: Eukaryota > Viridiplantae > Streptophyta > Magnoliopsida > Poales > Poaceae > Thinopyrum > Thinopyrum elongatum. The sequence continues at coordinate 542,179,808 of CM022298.1, forward strand.
GTTTTACACAAGATTAATATACAAATTTCCTCTGTTTTCCAAATTTTTCATAATTTTTGGAGTTACAGAAGTATAAGAACAATTCGAATCTTTACAGTCTGTTCTGTTTTTGACAGATTCTGTTTTCTTTGCATTGTGTGCTTATTTTGATTAATCTATGGATTGTATAGGCGGGTATAAGCCATGGCAAAGTTAGAATGCAGTAGGTATAATGCAATAACAAAATTTGAATGGGTTTGCAACAGTACTTAAAGTAAAGATTGGTTTTCTTATAGTAACGGATCTCACGAAGGTTTTCTTAAGTTTGTGTGATTGAAGTTTTCAAGTTTTGGGTGAGATCACGATGGATGAAGGAATCAGGAGTGTCAAGAGCCTAAGCTTGGGTATGCCCCATGGCACCCTAAGTTAATATTCAAGGAGAACCAAGCAACTAAGCTTGGGGATGCCCCGGAAGGCATCCCCTCTTTCTTCTAACGACCATCGATATTTTACTTGGAGCTATATTTTTATTCGTCACATATCATGAGTTTTGCTTGGAGCGTCTTGTATTATATGAGTCTTTGCTTGTTTTGCTTTTTATTTTGTCACAAGTATCCTTGCTGGACACACCTATTTGAGAGAGCCAAAATTATGCTATGATTTGTTAGAATTGCTCTATATGCTTCACTTAAATTTTTTGAGCTATGGAATTGCTCTAGTGCTTCACTTATATCTTTTTGAGCACGGTGTGCTTTAATATTTTTGAAGAAATAGTCTCATACTTCAATTAGATTAGTTTGAGAATTAGTAAATTTTTGAAGAAATTCTCTCATGCTTCACTTATATTATTTTGGGAGATGAAATTTTTATGCTCATGTTCTTCACGTAAATTTATTTGAGCTTGTCAAAACCAATTGCAACATATGAAACTAGTCCCAAAGTGATAGATATTCAAGAGGGATATAATAAAAACTTTCATGAAGATCATTGGACAAAATAAACTTGATTCTTTGTAATAGTTTTGAGATATGATGATAGTAATATATGAGTCATGTTGGTGAGTAATTATGCTTTAGTAAGAATATTGGTGTTAAGGTTTGTGATTCCCTATGCAAGCACGAAAGTCAATAGTTATGCAATGAAATTACATCCTACTTGTGGTGCATTATTCGGTGTTAGTTATGCTTAATGCTCGCTTATGTGAATTTTTGTTTCTTGGTTGGTTGCGTCTCAATCTTTTTGCTAGCCTCCACTTGTACTAAGTAGAAATACTACTTGTGCATCCAAAATCTTTAAACCCAGTTTTGCCATATGAGTCCACCATACCTACCTATATGCGGTATTTTCGTGCCGTTCTAAGAAAATTTGCATGTGCCAACTCTAATTTTCAAAATGAATTTCCTTTTTGTGTGCCCGTACCGCTCATGAAGCGGGAGGGGTGGCCAATATTTTCCATGCTAGATGTGTTATTCTTAAGATGAGTGTTTATTCACTTGTCATTGCACGAGAGTATGGCGGTAATAGGGATGCCCAGTCTCGAAATGAAAAAGAAATTTACTTTATGTTGTCAAATAATAAATTCCTTGGAAAATGTTGGTATGGACGGTACCCGTGGATACGGCTAGCCGTGGAGTGTGAAAGTATGGTGGAAAAAGGAATAAACTTTATTTTATGTTTGGGAACCGCCTATGATATATCTGAAGGAAATATGCCCTAGAGGCAATAATAAAGTTGTTATTTATATTTCCTTATATCATGATAAATGTTTATTATTCATGCTAGAATTGTATTAACCAGAAACTTGATACATGTGTGAATACATAGACAAAACAAAGTGTCCCTAGTATGACTCTACTTGACTAGCTCGTTAATCAAAGATACTTAAGTTTCCTGACCATAGACATGTGTTGTCATTTGATAAACGGGATCACATCATTAGGAGAATGATGTGATGGACGAGACCCATCCGTTAGCTTAGCATAATGATCGTTAAGTTTTATTGCTATTGCTTTCTTCATGACTTATACATATTTCTCTGACTATGAGATTATGCAACTCCCGAATACCGGAAGAACACCTTGTGTGCTATCAAACGTCAGAACGTAACTGGGTGATTATAAAGATGCTCTACAGGTGTCTCCGAAGGTGTTTGTTGGGTTGGCATAGATCGAGATTAGGATTTGTCACTCCGTGTATCGGAGAGGTATCTCTGGGCCCTCTCGGTAAAGCACATTACTATAAGCCTTGCAAGCAATGTGACAAATGAGTTAGTTATGGGATGATGCATTACGGAAAGAGTAAAGAGACTTGCCGGTAACGAGATTGAACTAGGTATGATGATACCGACGATCGAATCTCGGGCAAGTAACATATCGATGACAAAGGGAATGACATATGTTGTTATGCGGTTTGACCGATAAAGATCTTCGTAGAATATGTAGGAGCCAATATGAACATCCAGGTTCCGCTATTGGTTATTGACCGGAGATGTGTCTCGGTCATGTCTACATAGTTCTTGAACCCGTAGGGTCCGCACGGTTAACGTTCGATGACGATTTGTATTATGAGTTATGTGTTTTGGTGATCGAAGATTGTTCGGAGTCCCGGATGAGATCACGGACATGACAAGGAATCTCGAAATGGTCGAGAGGTAAAGATTGATATATTGGAAGGTAGTATTCGGACACCGGAATGGTTCCGGAGTGTATCGGGTACATACCGGAGTACCGGAGGGGTTACCGGAACCCCCCGGTGGAAGATATGGGCCATATGGGCCATAGGAGGGAGGCTAACCAGCCCACAAGGGGCTGGTGCGCCCCCCACAAGGGAGGAGGCCCAATTGGACTAGGGAAGGGGGTGGCGCCCCCCTTTCCTTCTCCCTCTCCCTCTCCTTCCCTATTTCCACCTCCGGAGAAAGGAAAAGTGGGGGGGGGGGCGAATCCTACTAGGAGTAGAGTCCTAGTAGGACTCCCCCCCATGGCACGCCCCCTTTGGTGGCCGGCGTCCTCCTCCCCTCCTTTATATACGGGGGCAGGGGGGCACCCCAAAGCACAACAATTATTCTCTTAGCCGTGTGCGGTGCCCCCTCCGCAGTTTACTCCTCCGGTCATATTGTCGTAGTGCTTAGGCGAAGCCCTGCGCGGATCACATCACCATCACCGTCACCACGCCGTCGTGCTGATGAAACTCTCCCTCGACCTTCTGCTGGATCAAGAGTTCGAGGGGCGTCATCGAGCTGAACGTGTGCTGAACTCGGAGGTGCCGTACGTTCGGTGCTTGATCGGTTGGATCGCGAAGACGTTCGACTACATTAACCGTGTTAACCTAACGCTTCCGCTTTCGGTCTACGAGGGTACGTGGACACACTCTCCCCCTCTCGTTGCTATGCATCTCCTAGATAGATCTTGTGTGAGCGTAGGATTTTTTTTTGAAATTGCATGCTACGTTCCCCAACAGTGGCATCCGAGCCAGGTCTATGCGTAGATGATATGCACCAGTAGAACACAAAAGTTGTGGGCGATGATAGTCATACTGCTTACCAGCAACGTCTTACTTTGATTCGGCGGTATTGTTGGATGAAGCGGCCCGGACCGACATTACATGACCGCGTTCATGAGACTTGTTCTACCGACGTGCTTTGCACACAGGTGGCTGCCGGGTGTCTGTTTCTCCAACTTTAGTTGAATCGAGTTTGACTATGGCTGGTCCTTGTTGAAGGTTAAAACAACACACTTGATGAAAAATCGTTGTGGTTTTGATGCGTAGGTAAGAACGGTTCTTGCTAGAAGCCCGTAGCAACCACGTAAAACTTGCAACAACAAAGTAGAGGACGTCTAACTTGTTTTTGCAGGGCATGTTGTGATGTGATATGGTCAAGACATGATGTGATATATGTTATTGTATGAGATGATCATGTTTTGTAAAAGTTATCGGCAACTGGCAGGAGCCTTATGGTTGTCGCTTTATTGTATGAAATACAATCGCCGTGTAATTGCTTTACGTTATCACTATGCGGTAGCGATAGTCGTAGAAGCAATAGTTGGCGAGACGACAACGACGCTACGATGGAGATCAAGGTGTCAAGCCGGTGACGATGGAAATCATGACGGTGCTTTGGAGATGGAGATCAAAGGCACAAGATGATGATGGCCATATCATGTCACATATTTTGATTGCATGTGATGTTTATCTTTTATGCATCTTATTTTGCTTAGTACGGCGGTAGCATTATAAGATGATCCCTTAACTAAATTTCAAGGTATAAGTGTTCTCCTTGAGTATGCACCATTGCGAAAGTTCTTCGTGCTGAGACACCACGTGATGATCGGGTATGATAGGCTCTACGTTCACATACAACGGGTGCAAGACAGTTTTGCACATGCGGAATACTCGGGTTAAATTTGACGAGCCTAGCATGTACAGACATGTCCTCGGAACACTGGAGACCGAAAGGTCGAACGTGAATCATATAGTAGATATGATCAACATAGAGATGTTCACCATTGAAAACTACTCCATCTCACGTGATGATCGGACATGGTTTAGTTGATATGGATCACGTGATCATTTAGATGACTAGAGGGATGTCTATCTAAGTGGGAGTTCTTAAGTAATATGATTAATTGAACTTTAACTTATCATGAACTTAGTCCTGGTAGTATTTGCAAATTATGTTGTAGATCAATAGCTCGCGTATAGCTCCCCTGTTTTATTTTTTTGATATGTTCCTAGAGAAAACTAAATTGAAAGATGATAGTAGCAATGATGCGGACTGGGTCCGTGATCTGAAGAATATCCTCGTTGCTGCACAGAAGAATTATGTCCTTGATGCACCGCTAGGTGACAGACCTATTGCAGGAGCAGATGCAGACGTTATGAATGTTTGGCAAGCTCGATATGATGACTACTTGATAGTTTAGTGCACCATGCTTTACGGCTTAGAACCGGGACTTCAAAAACATTTTGAACGCCACGGAGCATATGAGATGTTCCAAAGAGATGAAATTGGTATTTCAGACTCATGCCCGTGTTGAGAGGTATGAGACCTCTGACAAGTACTTTGCCTACAAGATGGAGGAGAATAGCTCAGCTAGTGAGCATGTGCTCAGAATGTCTGGCTACTACAATCGCTTGAATCAAGTGGGAGTTAATCTTCCAGATAAGATAGTGATTGACAGAGTTCTCTAGTCACTATCACCAAGTTACTAGAACTTCATGATGAACTATAATATGCAAGGGATGACGAAAAACGATTCCCAAGCTCTTCGCGATGCTGAAATCGGCGAAGGTAGAAATCAAGAAATAGCATCAAGTGTTGATGGTTGACAAGACCACTAGTTTCAAGAAAAGGGCGAGGGCAAGAAAGGGAACTTCAAGAAGAATGGCAAGCAAGTTGTCACTCCCGTGAAGAAGCCCAAGTCTGGACCTAAGCCTGAAACTGAGTGCTTCTACTGCAAAGGAAATGGTCACTGGAAGCGGAACTACCCCAAAATTTTGGCGGATAAGAAGGATGGCAAAGTAAACAAAAGTATATTTGATATACATGATATTGATGTGTATTTTACTAGTGTTCATAGTACCCCTTGGGTATTTGATACCGGTTCAGTTGCTAACATTAGTAACTCAAAACAGGAGTTGCAAAATGAACAGAGACTAGTTAATGACGAGGTGACGATGTGTGTTGGAAGTGATTCCAAGGTTGATAAGATCACCATCGCACACTCCCTCTACCTTAGGGATTAGTGTTAGACCTAAATAAATGTTATTTGGTGTTTGCGTTGAGCACGAATATGATTGGATCATGTTTATTGCAATACGGTTATTCATTTAAGTCAGAGAACAATTGTTGTTCTGTTTACATGAATAAAACCTTCTATGGTCATACACTCAATATAAATGGTTTATTGAATCTCGATCGTAGTGATACACATATTCATAATATTGATGCCAAAAGATGCAAAGTTGATAATGATAGTGCAACATATTTGTGGCACTGCCGTTTAGGTCATATTGGTGTAAAGCGCATGAAGAAACTCCATGCAAATGGACTTTTGGAATCACTTGATTATGAATCATTTGATACTTGCGAACCATGCCTCATGGGCAAGATGACTAAAACTCCATTCTCCGGAACAATGGAGCGAGCTAATGACTTGTTGGAAATAATACATACCGATGTATGCGGTCCGATAAGTGTTGAAGCTCGCGGCGGGTATTGTTATTTACTGACCTTCACAGATGATTTAAGCAGATATGGGTATATCTACTTAATGAAACATAAGTTTGAAACATTTGAAAAGTTCAAAGAATTTCAGAGTGAAGCATCGTAACAAGAAAATAAAGTTTCTATGATCTGATCGCGGAGGCCAATATTTGAGTTACGAGTTTGGTCTTTATTTAAAACAATGTGGAATAGTTTCGCAATTCACGCCACCTGGAACACCAGAGCGTAATGGTGTGTCCGAACGTCGTAATCGTACTTTATTAGATATGGTGCGATCTATGATGTCTCTTACCGATTTACCACTATCATTTTGGGATTATGCATTAGAGACAGCTGCATTCACGTTAAATAGGGCACCATCTAAATCCGTTGAGACGACACCGTATGAACTATGGTTTGGCAAGAAACCTAAGCTATCGTTTCTTAAAGTTTGGGGTTGCGATGCTTATGTGAAAAAGCTTTAGCCTGATAAGCTCGAACCCAAATCGGAGAAGTGCGTCCTCATAGGATACTCAACAGAAACTATTGGGTACACCTTCTATCACAGATCCGAAGGCAAGATCTTTTGTTGCTAAGAATGGATCCTTTCTAGAGAAGGAGTTTCTCTCGAAAGAAGTGAGTGGGAGGAAAGTAGAACTTGATGAGGTAATTGTACCTTCTCTCGAATTGGAGAATAACTCATCACAGAAAACAGTTCCCGTGATGCCTACACCAATTAGTGAGGAAGCTAATGATGATGATCATGAAACTTCAGATCAAGTTACTACCGAACCTCGTAGGTCAACCAGAGTACGTTCCGCACCAGAGTGGTATGGTAATCCTGTTCTGGATTCATGTTACTAGACCATGACGAACCTACGAACTATGAGGAAGCGATGATGAGCCCAAATTCCGCGAAATGGCTTGAGGCCATGAAATCTGAGATGGGATCCATGTATGAGAACAAAGTATGGACTTTGGTTGACTTGCCCGATGATCGGCAAGCCATAGAGAATAAATGGATCTTCAAGAAGAAGACTGACGCTGACGGTAATGTTACTGTCTACAAAGCTCGACTTGTTGCAAAAGGTTTTTGACAAGTTCAAGGGGTTGACTACGATGAGACCTTCTCACCCGTAGCGATGCTTAAGTCTGTCCGAATCATGTTAGCAATTGCCGCATTTTATGATTATGAAATTTGGCAAATGGATGTCAAAACTGCGTTCCTTAATGGATTTCTTAAAGAAGAGTTGTATATGATGCAACCAGAAGGTTTTGTCGATCCTAAGGGTGCTAACAAAGTGTGCAAGCTCCAGCGATCCATTTATGGACTGGTGCAAGCATCTCGGAGTTGGAATATACGCTTTGATGAAGTGATCAAAGCATATGGTTTTATACAGACTTTTGGAGAAGCCTGTATTTACAAGAAAGTGAGTGGGAGCTCTATAGCATTTCTGATATTATATGTGGATGACATATTGCTGATTGGAAATGATATAGAATTTCTGGATAGCATAAAAGGATACTTGAATAAGAATTTTTCAATAAAAGACCTCGGTGAAGCTACTTATATTGGGCATCAAGATCTATAGAGATAGATCAAAACGCTTGATAAGTTTTTTCAATGAATACATACCTTGACAAGATTTTGAAGTAGTTCAAAATGGAACAGTCAAAGAAGGAGTTCTTGCCTGTGTTGCAAAGGTGTGAAGTTGAGTAAGACTCAAAACCCGACCACGGCAGAAAATAGAAAGAGAATGAAAAGTCATTCCCTATGCCTCAGTCATAGGTTCTATAAAGTATGCTATGCTGTGTACCAGACCTATTGTATACCTTGCCATGAGTTAAGCAAGGGGGTACGACAGTGATCCAGGAGTGGATCACTGGACAGCGGTCAAAGTTATCCTTAGTTACCTAAGAGTACTAAGGAAATGTTTCTCGGTTATGGATGTGATAAAGAGTTCGTCATAAAGAGTTACGTCGATGCAAGCTTTGACACTAATCTAGATGACTCTAAGTCTCAATCTAGATACATATTGAAAGTGGGAGCAATTAGCTAGAGTAGCTCCGTGCAGAGCATTGTAGACATAGAAATTTGCAAGATACATACGGATTTGAATGTGGCAGACCCGTTGACTAAACTTCTCTAACAAGCAAAACATGATCACACCTTAATACTCTTTGGGTATTAATCACATGGCGATGTGAACTAGACTATTAACTCTAGTAAACCCGTTGGGTGTTGGTCACATGGCGATGTGAACTATGGGTGTTAATCACATAAAGATGTAAACTATTGGTGTTAAATCACATGGTGATGTGAACTAGATTATTGACTCTAGTGCAAGTGGGAGACTGAAGGAAATATGCCCTAGAAGCAATAATAAAGTTGTTATTTATATTTCCTTATATCATGATAAAATTTATTATTCATGCTAGAATTGTATTAACCGGAAACTTGATACATGTGTGAATACATAGACAAAACAAAGTGTCCCTAGTATGCCTCTACTTGGCTAGCTTGTTAATCAAAGATGGTTAAGTTTCCTGACCATAGACATGTGTTGTCATTTGATAAACTGGATCACATCATTAGGAGAATGATGTGATGGAAGAGACCCATCCGTTAGCTTAGCATAATGATCGTTAAGTTTTATTGCTATTGCTTTCTTCATGACTTATACATATTCCTCTGACTATGAGATTATGCAACTCCCGAATACCGGAGGAACACCTTGTGAGCTATCAAACGTCACAATGTAACTGGGTGATTATAAAGATGCTCTACAAGTGCCTCCGAAGGTGTTTGTTGGGTAGGCATAGATCGAGATTAGGATTTGTCACTCCGTGTATCGGAGAGGTATCTCTGGGCCCTCTCGGTAATGCACATTACTAAAGCCTTGCAAGCAATGTGACTAATGAGTTAGTTACGGGATGATGCATTACAGAAAGAGTAAAGAGACTTGCCGGTAACGAGATTGAACTAGGTATGACGATACCGACGATCAAATCTCGGGCAAGTAACATACCGATGACAAAGGGAATGACGTATGTTGTTATGCAGTTTGACCGATAAAGATCTTCATAGAATATGTAGGAGCCAATATGAGCATCTAGGTTCCGCTATTGGTTATTGACCGGAGATGTGTCTCGGTCATGTCTACATAGTTCTCGAACCCGTAGGGTCCACACGCTTAACGTTCGATGACGATTTGTATTATGAGTTATGTGTTTTGGTGACCGAAGATTGTTCGGAGTCCCGGATGAGATCACGGACATGACGAGGAGTCTCGAAATGGTCGAGAGGTAAAGATTGATATATTGGAAGGTAGTATTTGGACACCGAAATGGTTCCGGAGTGTATCGGGTACATACCGGAGTACCGGAGGGGTTACCGGAACCCCCCGGTGGAAGATATGGGCCATATGGGCCATAGGAGGGAGGCTAACCAGCCCACAAGGGGCTGGTGCGCCCCCCACAAGGGAGTAGGCCCAATTGGACTAGGGAAGGGGGTGGCGCCCCCCTTTCCTTCTCCCTCTCCCTCTCCTTCCCTATTTCCACCTCCGGAGAAAGGAAAAGTGGGGGGGGGGAATCCTACTAGGAGTAGAGTCCTAGTAGGACTCCCCCCCCCCCCGTGGCACGCCCTCTTTGGTGGCCGGCCTCCTCCTCCCCGCCTTTATATACGGGGGCAGGGGGGCACCCCAAAGCACAACAATTATTCTCTTAGCCGTGTGCGGTGCCCCCCTCCACAGTTTACTCCTCTGGTCATATTGTCGTAGTGCTTAGGCGAAGCCCTACGCGGATCACATCACCATCACCGTCACCACACCGTCGTGCTGACGACACTCTCCCTCGACCTTCTGCTGGATCAAGAGTTCGAGGGACATCATTGAGCTGAACGTGTGCTGAACTCGGAGGTGCCGTACGTTCGATGCTTGATCGGTTGGATCGTGAAGATGTTCGACTACATCAACCGCGTTAACCTAACGCTTCCGCTTTCGGTCTACGAGGGTACATGGACACACTCTCCCCCTCTTATTGCTATGCATCTCCTAGATAGATCTTGCGTGAGCGTAGGATTTTTTTTTGAAATTGCATGCTACGTTCCCCAACAATATCTAGCATGGAAAGTGTTGGGAATTACTCGGTCATTTTCGTTGACGGGAAAAGCATGCCTCTCGAAAAAATTATCTCTCAATTTAAGCTTTGAGATCTGGCACCTCTACAAATCCCTACTTCCCTCTGTGAAGGGCCTATCTATTTACTTTATGCAATTTTTATTTTTATTTGAGTCTCCATCTTCTCTTATAAAGCACCAACTAGGGAGCACTATAATCATACTTGTGCATTGGATGTAGCTAATATTCGAGTGTATTTCATGAATGGATCAATGATTGAGCATGATGGGCTAGGGATAACTTTCTTTAGTGTTGACATTTTGAAAGACATGGTTGCCTATTAATATGCTTGAGTATTGAACTTATCATGTCAAATATAGACTATTGCTTTGAACCATCTAAAAGTCCAAATGTCCATGCTACAAAAGAAGAGAATATGTGATGAACATGTTAGGCAGCATTCCACATCAAAAAATTTGTTTTTATCATTTACCTACTTGAGGAAGAGTAGGAATTAAGCTTGGGGATGCTGATACGTCTCCAATGTATCTATAATTTTTGCTTGTTCCATGCTGTTACATTATCATTCTTGGATGTTTTACAATCATTTTATAGCAACTTTATATCATTTTTTGGGACTAACCTATTGACATAGTGCCCAGTGCCAGTTGCTGTTTTTTGCTTGTTTTTACTTTGCAGAATATCAGTACCAAACGGAGTCCAAATGCAGCGAAAGTTTTTGGAGATTTTTTTGGACCAGAAGACACCTTGGGGGCCAAGAAAGCACCTAGAAGGAGGCCCATGGGGACCATAAGACACCAGGGCGCACCCAGGAGCCCAGGCGCGCCCTGGTGGGTTGTGGGGCCCACGGGGGTCTCCTGCACCGCCTCTTTGCCCTATAAATTCCCAAATATTCCAGAAACCCTAGGGGAGTCAACGAAACACAATTCCAGCCGCCGCAAGTTCCAGAACCACGAGATCCAATCTAACACCATCACGGAGGGGTTCATCATCCTCATTGGTGCCTCTCCGATGATGCGTGAGTAGTCCACCACAGACCTAAGGGTCCGTAGGCAGTAGCTAGATGGCTTCTTCTCTCTTTTTGCTTCTCAATACAATGGTCTCTTGGAGATTTATTTGATGTAAACCTTATTGCAGTGTGTTTGTTGGGATCCGATGAACTTTGAGTTTATGATCAGATCTATATCCATGAATATTATTTGAGTTTTCTTTGATCTCTTATATGCATGATTATTTATAGCCTCATATTTCTTCTTCGAATCTTTGGTTTAGTTAGGCCAACTAGATCGATTTTTCTTGCCATGGGAAGAGGTGCTTTGTGATGGGTCTGATCTTGCGGTGTCCTCTCCCAGTGACAGAAGGGGCAGCGGGGCACGCATGTATCGTTGCTATTAAGGATAACAATATGGGGTCTATTCCTACATGAATAGATCTTGTCTACATTATGTCATCATTCTTATTGCATTACTCCGTTTCTCCATGAACTTAATACACTAGATGCATGCTGGATAGCGGTCGATGTGTGGAGTAATAGTAGTAGATGCAGGCAGGAGTCGGTCTACTAATCTTGGACGTGATGCCTATATATTGATCATTGCCTTGGAGATCGTCATAATTATTTGATCTTCTATCAATTGCCCAACAGTAATTTGTTTACCCACCATGTGCTATTTTCTCGAGAGAAGCCACTAGTGAAATCTATGGCCCCCGGGTCTATCTTTTATCATATTGCTTTCCGATCTATTTTTCATCGCATTTGTTTTCAGATCTATTATTCTAAAAACCCAAAAATACTTTGCTGCACTTTTCATTTGCATCTTTTATTTCGCTTTTTATTCAGATCTATTTATCCAAACACATACAAACCAATCTATCTTTTTACCGAGGAGGGATTGACAACCCTCTTACGCGTTGAGTTGCGATGATTTGTTCTTTGTGTGCAGGTACCATTTACATAGTGTTGCTTGGTTCTCCTACTGGATTGATACCTTGGTTTCATAACTAAGGGAAATACCTACCGTAGCTGTGCTGCACCATCCCTTCCTCTTTGGGGAAATACCGACGCAGTTTCAAGCCGCATCATGAGGCGGGCGCCAGGTTGCAGCAGTAGCAGAGAGCAGCAGCAGGAAGTAGTAGAGGATGGCCGGGAGCAGTGGGAGCAGTCGGCAGAAGAGTAGGGGGGCGCGGGGCGAGCAGCCAGCAAGCGCACGGGCAATGCAGGGGTGCGGCCAGGGGCACACTGCGCGCACGGGAGTGTGGCCGGATTAGCAAGGGGCGGCGAGCATGGGGCGGACACGTACAGGAGCTCGGGTGCGGCAACAGCGAGGTCCGGCCATGGCGGTGGGGGTACGGCATATGGCGACGGATCGACGAAGTAAGGGCCAGGAATTGGAGGAGGGGCTCACAATGGAGGTCGGTGGCATGCTCGGAAAGGCCCGGGCGGTGTGGTGGTGCAGATCGATGGCGGGCATTGGCGGACGCCGGTGAGGGGGAACAGCTGTGGGCGGCATTGCCGGGGCTCTTGGCGTCGATCTCGTGGTGCAGAGGACGAAGAGGAGCTCGGTGGAGCTTCTAGACTCGATGGAAGGGTGTGAGGTGACCGGTGGCCTCATCGCTTCATGGCGGCGTGCTCCGGTGCGCTGTGGCTATTTCTAACCAGAGTGCGGAGAGGGTGAGGGAGTGAAGGGTTCGAGCTATGGTTTCGGGGGGGGGGGGGATCCCGGCGTCTAGTAGGGTGTCAAGAAGGGCAGGATGGCCGCTACGCAGCCCAGGGAGCGGCCATGGCGTGTAGATGACTGCCACGACCTCCCTCTGCTTCTGTAGCAAGGAGGAAGACAAGTGGGGGGAAGTGGGCTGGCTTCTCTGTACTGTGCACTTGGGCCCAAGTGCACAGTGCAGGTTCTATCTCTTTTCTTTTTATCTTTTTGTTTATTTAACACCCTTGGCCTTTTATTAAACTTAGCAACTAAATGACTTTTGGTTAAATGTGAAAACTGGCACAAAAATTAAGCACAATATTACCAGGGTGCACAAAAATTTTGGGGCCAAAAGGAGTTGTCTAAACATTTTTAGAAATTGAAAAGGTTAATTATTTTGCTGCTAAACCACTTTATAACATCCTAGGAATTAATTGGTGGGTCAAATAATGTTGGGTTCAACATGTCAATGATCAGGGGAATTTATAGAATATTGTGAACATTTTAGTTTTACTGTTTGAAGAAATAAAGTCTCTGACTTTATTTTAAATTCGGCTTAGATAAACTTGATGATATGGCACCATTAGTGTGAGGTCACTGTAGCATGACACTGGGGGTGTTACAAATCTCATCCATTACAAGAAATCTCGTCCTGAGATTTAAGAGGTAGAGTAAGGGGAAAAGTTGGTTCCAAATTTCTAACGAATCTTCTAGGTCTTGGTTGCCCTTCCCGAAGTAGTTGATCTTTTTCGTTGATGTCTTTATTTCTCTGCTCCAGGTCATTATGATGAAGTCATCATCCTTTCTTCGGGAACTCCATCGTACTTACGAAGGGACAAGGGGTAACCTCGGAAGAACTTACCTTACAAGGTTGATTATCTGGTAAATAGTTCAGGGAATGTGGCAGAAAGTATCTCTCGAATTGAACTCAAGAAAAACATCGAGAGCAAAATAAGAAGGCACGATAAGAAGTTTCAAGCAGATAGACAATCGTTCGATGCCTAAAACAGAGCATGAAAGGTGTTCAGAGCAATGAAAAATATTGCGTCTGATACTAGAATAGATCATCCCTAGGAAGGTGGCTCGTGATTTATATACGACGCCATGCGTGAGGAATAACTTTGGAAACAGGGGTGTACAGGAGAGTCAGGGTTTGATCCTGTGAAAATGTGGGTTATGGGCCCACCATGTGGGTTAAGAGTAGGAAGAGCATTGACATCTTGGACGGTCATGGTAGCATGGTATGTTAGAGAATAGCCTATCAGTTATGTTGGCAACAACGTCCAGGGCCGGTCCTAAGCCATGGCGATGAGTGCGACGGCCTAGGGCCCAGCCTGAGTAGGGGCCCATACCTTGCATGTATACAGTTTATAAATGTCCTAAAAAAGGATATACTGCTGGTACGCAAGAGAAGAAGGCTTGGCCTAGGAAGTAAGTCACGCAAGAAATAATCCCTAAATCCTTGTCCTTCGCTTGCTCCTAGAAACATACTCTCATTCGTCTCCCGATCTCCATCTTCTTCTTTCCCAATTGATTGCCCCGGGTTACCAAGAGACCAGGACCCCAATTCCCAAAGCTAGTCAATGAATTTTCAGTTGGATTTCTTTGGTTACTTGCATCATATAAATTGCCCCAAGGTACCCAAAACAATGGAGGCAAAGCCGGTGATAGATCATGGTCTTGGGCCCCTAGCAGGAACGCAAGAGCAGCAGCCTGCAGCCTGGCCTTCCATCCTTGGAGCTGTGGTCATGGTCATAAAGCAGGTGATGGCGAAGTGGAGTCCTGTTGAAGCGAAGCACCCAAGCCATTGCCCATTCATATGTAATTTTTGGATCTCATTTTTTTATCCTTTGCTATTTATTTCTGTTATGATGAGTTTTGTTATCAGGTAAATTCTTTGATTCTCCTAAGTTTGCAATCAGGTAAATTCTTTAATCCTCCTAGCAATTGGGTAAATTCTGCTGGTTTTGGCATTGCGTGAATATGGATTATTGGATAGATGCAGCGAAGAATTTTCTTCTGATTTACCCCAAAACCAAGATTCTAGAATTTAGGTGTTCTCTCTTTAGTGAAGAAATTTTTTGAGTCTGTTATGAGGGCCCAATATATGAAGTTTGCACAAGGGCCGCTAAGTTTCCAGGGCCGGCCCTGACAACGTCGGTACCAAGGGCGGGGAACGGTGAGAACCATTTTCCTGCTCGTTAGGATGAGGCGGACCAATAGGTAAAGTTCTCGTCCATCGATGGTTACCAGAATGTCATCAACAATAGTACCAGGGTCTTACTGATAGAGTAGTACACCGAGGTGTTTACATAAGTAGAGAATTATCACTGCTTATATCATCTAGATCACAAGAAAGATTAAACAAAACAATGGAAAGGAAAAAGTGATTATCAAATTTAAACAGAACAATGGAAAGAAAAATTTGTATACACGATTATTAGGTATATCTCCTTCCCAAAAGCAAGCAGAGCGGGATAATCATGACAGGACTGCAAGTAGATAACCATCTAGGGAAAGGGGCGATGAAACTCATGATGTTACCCAAACAATGGTGTTTGGATAATTGATCAAGAAACAATTAGCATTATTCTTCCAATGTTCTTGTTGAGGTTTGAGTACCACAGTCATGCTTCGGGATAGCATTGACATGGTCATCAGGTAAGGTCAGACTTTGATACACAAAGGATCCATCGGAAACAACTTATAAAATAAGTTATACAATTTCAGCAAGGAAAAGATGAGGATGTGGCCGACGGGCTCAGTAACAATTCATCGAGATTTCCATAAACATGGATTTCCACAATTAAGTGAACAAGGTGATAGCATTGGACACACCAAAGTATAAAATAAAGTATGTTCAAGGAGAACATCCTCAAGTAATCATTGATTGAAACGTGCACCTGGAAAGATGGACTAAGTAGCACAATCGATGTTAGAATGGTGATTTGATAACCAATAGACTAAGAATGAAACTATCGACCATTAACTTCAAGCAATAGTGTTGCTAGAAGTTTTGAATTCACACATCATAGTTCAATTGTCGGTATTCCGGTTAGAAACAACAAGGGACCAAGAAATGAACGGAGATGGCGAGAAGTATTACTTGTGTCAAGAATTCTCAAGAGGTGGTGAAATTCCCACGACATTCTTGACATAAAAGATGGTAATACTCCAAGGTAGAACATAACACAAGATGGATAGAAAGGAACTCAAGGTACTACACAAAACATGAACAAGTTTGTGTTGGAGGGAGGGCAATAAAGTTGCCGATGATAACACAAATCATCGAGGGGCAAGGATGGTATTTCTCATCAAGAATTCGATTAATATCCATGGAAGACTTCAGAATGTTGATGATGATCACGACACATTTGTCGAGAGGTTTCTTGAAGATGTAATCAATCAGCGATGACATCTAGCCAAAGGAATGATGAAGCAAAAGGTTATTAGAACCACACACAAGATGCAGTCTCAGAGTTAGAGTTGCCTTTCAAGACAATCAGTATGATGTTGAAAACTCGATGTAAGTTTAGTGTATTGTTGGAATCGTGTTCCGGGGATGAAGGACATAGATAGCATGGCCAAGACTTAGCATGACGATGATGATATAGGCAATCGACTGGGAATGACATGATCGTACAAACTCATAAGTATGAAGATTACTACGAGTTATTGAATCGCACTGCGGACTTGATTTAATTATTAGTGTTCTCGAGTGACTAACCACTCAGAACCCAGGAAAAATTGGAATCGGTGAGAATTAATACTTGATGAAGACTCATAATGAAGGAACATGATTCTGTGATATTATTGAGATACCAGAGGGTAATACTCGAAGGTAGAGAAGAATAGAGGTTGGACAGGTGAAATGATATGCAGAAGACAAGTACTTTAACTTGTCCGAGAAATGGAATCGAAGGGGAACAATATGTTCGGAACCACATTTGCAAATGATCAAACCATAGATACAAGATGAACTTATAACAAGGGGTAATTATTTTTACGAGAAGCTTCCATGATAAGATCTACATCGTGTCCATGGGCATGAACACAAAGTTCAAGGTCGACTCCCACTTCTCCAATACACAACTTCTCATTCACTGCTCTCTGTTAGAAAGGTTTAGAGTTTGAGATTTTAACTAGTGGAATACCAGAATAGTATGACCCAGGAAATTTTTCGGGTTCACGCAGATTATGGAAGGCATAGGTTCAACCCATCGCGGCATCTTAAGAACATATACCACAATCTTCAGGAGTAAATAACACAAGCTCGAAAGCAGAACATGGTTGACAAAGCAGAGGATACAATTTAACAAAGGCATTAAGTATCAGGGGAAGAGCTCACAAGAATTTTGAATGTGAAGGACACCATCGGATAATAATCCAACAAAGGATTTGACGGTCCACAAAGGATCTGAGGTGAGTATCGGTACTCAACCAGAAGAAGAAAGAATGCAAGGCATCAGATTATAGAAACATTTGGATAATTTGAAGTATATAAAATACAAAGGAATTGTGATTTCTATATCAGGGGATCAGAAGAAAAAGCTCTGATCAAGATATGAGTAAGTTGAATCGAACTAGATGGACAAGCAATCAAGGTTTGACTGACCGAGAACTAGCTCAGGTCAGGTATGACATCTAAGCAAAAGACGAATTCTGGGTTGAATTGATGACTGCGAGCATTCGCAAACATATTGGATCAAAGACTCAAAATGATGGTGACAATGGATGCACATGAATACTAGTAGACATATGGAAGTACCCATAATGCAGGCACGCAAGAAGAATCTCAAAAGCACTAAGATGTAGAGGATCCTCGGAAGATCGGATAGCATTCGAAGAATTTTGTGAAACACATAATCAACTAGGGATGAACGGATCCCCGATAAGTGTGAGGAATTATCTGTAAGGGCTTTCATGCGGAAATGGAGCTGCACAACAGGCACAATGGATTTTTTTTAAAGTCGAAGGATAATTCGATGTATCTTGTAATAACAAGAGCAACTGGAAATGGAAGTATGAATGACAGGTGTATGTAGTTATCCATAGGGGCTGACGGTGGAAGGTAATTGCAAAAGCGATGAGCACATGTTCTCGGGAGAACATCGGAGAGTATCTTCGAAGCCTTCTGGTGAAGCAAGCGATCATCTGGACTGAGGGGCTCTCCGGGAGAAAGTATTTAAGAGAACCTAATGTTAGACTTAGTAAAACCATTTAACCCGAATAGAAGAGAGATCAGAGTCCTAGAGTATAGACGAGGAATAAAAGATCCTAATACAACCCATTTGTGATGTGGGCCCGTAAGCCACACAACAGTGTTAGTAAAAGTTTTTCAAAGGCTAGACTCAACTTCAGCCAAGGAGTTGAAAAGGGGGGTTCCTACAGGTAGTCGGCTCTGATACCAACGTGTGACGCCCCCGATTCAATCGTACACTAATCATACACGCAAATGTGTACGATCAAGATCAGGGACTCACGGGAAGATATCACAACATAACTCTAAACACAAATTAAGTCATACAAGCTTTATATTACAAGCTAGGGGCCTCGAGGGCTCGAATACATCAGCTCAAATACAAATGAGTCAGCGGAAGCAACAATATCTGAGTATAGACATAAGTTAAACAAGTTTGCCTTAAGAAGGCTAGCACAAAAGCAACATAGATCGAAAAGGCAAGGCCTCCTGCCTGGGAGCCTCCTAACTACTCCTGGTCGTTGGCGGCCTCCACGTAGTAGTAGGCACCCTCAGGGTAGTAGTAGTCGTCGGCGGGCATCCGACTCCTGGGATCCGTCATCTGATCGCAACAATCGGGTATAGGGGAAAAGAGGTAGTAAAGCAACCGTGAGCACTCATCCAAAGTACTCACAAGACTTACATCAGAACTATGCTAAGTATGCATCAGTATCAAAGGAATGTGGCTATGTCTTTGGAGTGAACTGTAGAAATGCCAGAATAGAGGGAAGGCCTAGCCTATCGAAGACTAGCATCGTCAAGCATCTTGCATCATTTAGAAGAGTACATAATAGCATATTATAATTAGCAAGTATATTGTAGCATTAGTGCCCAGAGATCCTTCCTCGACTCCCTGCGAGAAAGCAATCCCAGAGCCATCATATCCTTTTCTCATGCCTCAGCATCCAGTTCTAGTAATACCGATCGGGATACAACTCCGAGCGTCCGTTACCGTGGACACGGCTATTCAAATAGATTAACTTCCCTGCAGGGGTGCACAAACTTACCCAACACGCTCGATCAACTCCGCCCGGACACACCATCAGGTCATGACCGGCCTTGGCCAATCAACACGCCGTAGTCCTACCTAGGCTCAACAGAGAGGTCGGCACACCGGTCTACATCCTAAGCGCATAGGGGTCTTGGGCCCATCGCCCTTTGCACTCCTGCATGTTGCGTACGCGGCCGGTGAGCAGACCTAGCCCCCTTATACAAGCGCAGGCATAACCAGTCCAACCCGGCGTGCTCCGCTCAGTCGCTAATGTCCGAAGAGCTTTTGGCTGATACGTATGACGCAGAGTGCCGATACTTATTCCCGCGTGGTGGTCAGTGCGAAAAAGGCCAGAGGCCTACTCGGATCACATATCCAAAACGTTAGTGTCTTGGGAGCGCGCGGTAACGAGCAGAGACTCACGATCATGTGACCCCGTCACCCCGTCTCGTGGACTTACGGCAAGGGCCCTGAATGCCCGGCCGTGCCACGTAGAAATCTCGCGGGTACCCTCCAGGTTAACCCGACTACACATCAACTCGCAGGTACCCTCATGGTCAACCCGACTCGCAAGAGACTGTCGGAAACTCAGGTCCACCTCTACCGGGGTGGTATCGCCTGTCCCTCCAGTCCTGCAGTAACAATGACTCTCACGGGTACCCCTCGAGGCCGACCCGTCTTTAACATGGTTCTGGGGGTAAAGTCAAAGTAACCGTGTGTCCAAAACACCAAGGGGAGTCCAAGGAATCACCCTCGATGGATTCCACTTGATATAATCATCAAGGTGAACTTAGAGGAATCACCCTCGAGGGTTCAAACTCGATGGGTTGCACGACAGAGTCGTTATTGGGAGTGGTGAAGGAGGAATCACCCTCCGTAGACCACGACCGATTAACTACACTATAGAGATCTCATCACAAGTGCTATGCGAGGTATCACCCTCGGCACTCGATAGTAACCCTGCAGAGTCGAGCAACTAAGGGGGTGTGATGTGTTGTGTCGGGCCCTGGACGTCGATCGCATTGATCGAGTCATCGGTCATAAAGCGGGGGCAACTGGGACAAGGTGAGGAGTCACTGGTGGATCGCTAACCAACCTATACTAAGTAGTTTAGGATAAGCAGGTAAGGTAACAATTGCAGGTTACAAAATCAGGCTATGCATCAAAATAGGATCATCAAAAGCAGTAGCAATTCTAATGCAAGCATAAGAGAGAAGGGAATAGGCGATATCAGAATGATCAAAGGGCGTTTGCTTGCCTGGTTGCTCTGCAGATGAAAGGAATCTTCGGAAGCGTAGCCGTAGTCGAACACCGAAGCATCAACGGTCTCGGGGTCTACCGGAGAGGAAGGAGGCGGAAGAAACAATAAATAACAGGCATACAAAGCAATAGAAAGCATGACATGTCCGTAAGCTATGGTAAGGGTGACCAAACGCAGGGCTACGCATTACAGACGGAGCGGGAAAATATCCGGGATATTTTCCCGGCTCCAACCATTTATCGGATAGATAATTCAGAGGGGATGGTTCCAAGTTTGCAGTGTTGGGGGCATGTGACAGGTATGTGGATGGCGTTTGCAGATTCGTCTCATTTTTCTGATCATTTTTCATATATAAATTATTTTCATCGGAGTTACGGTTCCATTTCTATGAATTTTCAAAGTTTAAACAGTATTTTGAAAATTCCTGGAATTAAATTAAATTCGGAAATATATTAATTGAAAAGCTAAGTGTACCCAGAAAAGTACCCATCAGTGGGCACTGTGGGGCTGACAGTGGTGTTCAGAGGGCCTAATTGACTGCCTAGTCGCCCGTTGACCGTTGACGGGTCAAATGGTAAATAGTGCACGTGGGGCTCATTTGTCATTGTCACATGTTTTAACAAAGATATTTACCTGCTTTTAATTATGTTATTTAGGGTTTGGGTCCCACATGTCATTAGCTAATTAGGCTATTCTAATCCTAACATAATTAGTCAGCTAATTAAATGAGGCCGGCCCCAGGTGGCAGTGGCTCTAGCCACCAGGGGCCGACGTGCACGCGCTCGCGCAGGCAGGGGCCGGCGACGGCGCGGCCGACAGCGGAAACCAGCGTCGCGGCGCGGTGGCCGGAGGCGAGCGCCGGGAACGGTTGCCGGAGGTGGCGCGGGGAGAAGAGGCCTGAGGCGAGCGGCGAGTACAGGAAGCGTCCGCGGGCGTGATAGTGGCGGGGCGAGCTCTGGCCAGCGCAGGCGGGGCGCACAGCTCGGGTGCGGCAGCAGGCGGGCGAACGCGCGTGGTGGCGTGTGCGGGCGCGTGGTGAGGCGTGCGCGGGCGGGCGCCAGGGTGCAGCAGTAGCAGAGGGCAGCAGCTGCAGCGCCGGAAATAGTGCAGCAGCAGGAAGTAGCAGAGGATGGCCGGGAGCAGCGGCAGCAGTTGGCAGAAGTGTAGGCGGGCGCGGGGCGAGCAGCCGGCGAGCGCACGGGCAACGCAGGGGCGCGGCCAGGGGCGCACCGCGCGCGCGGGAGTGCGGCCGAACGAGAAGGGGCGGCGAGCACGGGGCGGACGCGCACAGGAGCTCGGGTGCGGCAACAGCGAGGTCCGGCCATGGCGGTGGGGGTGCGGCATATGGCGACGGATCGACGAAGTAAGGGCCGGGAATCGGAGGAGGGGCTCACAGCGGAGGTCGGTGGCGTGCTCGGCGAGGCCGGGGCGGTGTGATGATGCAGATCGACGGCGGGCAGATGCGGAAGCCGGCGAGGGGGGAACGGCCGTGGCGGTGTTGCCGAGGCTCCCGGTGTTGATCTCGTGGCGCAGAGGATGAAGAGAATCCCGGTGGAGCTTTTGGACTCGATGGAAGGACGTGAGGTGGCCGGTGGCCGCAACGCTTCACGGCGGCGTGCTCCGGTGCGCCATGGCTATTTCGAACCAGAGTGTTGAGAGGGAGAGGGAGTGAAGGGTCGAGCTAGGTTCCGGGGGGGGGGGGGGGGGGGGGGGGGGGGTTTTGTTTTTTTTTTTTTCTTTTCTTTTTTTGTTTTTTTGGTTTGGGTTTTTTTTTTTTTTTTTGTATTTATTTTTTTTTTGTTTTTTTTTTTGTTAGTTTTTGTACTTTTTTTTGTTTTTTTTTTTTTTCTTTGTTTTTTTGTTTTTTTTTGTTTGGGTTGGGGGGGGGGGTGGGGAGTGCCGGGTCTCGCTCTTTTTTCGTTCTTTTGTGGGTGTTGTTGTTGTGTGGTGGTTTTGTGTTGGTTGTGGGTGGTGGGGTGGGTTTGTGTGTGTGGGTGTGGGGTTTTTTGTTTTTTTTCTTTTTTTTTTTTTTTTTTTTTTTTTTTTTTTTTTTTTTTTTTTTTTTCTCATTCCTTTCCTCTCTTCTTTCAGGTGGCCGTCACGCAGCCCAGGGAGCGGCCATGGCATGCAGATGACTGCCACGACCTCCCTCTGCTTCTCTAGCAAGGAGGGAGACAAGTGGGGGTAAGTGGCCTGGCTTGTATATACTGTGCACTTGGGCCCAAGTGCACAGTGCAGGTTCGATCTCTTTTCTTTTTTATCTTTTTATTTATTTAACACCCTCGGCCTTTTATTAAACTTAGCAACTAAATGACTTTAGGTTAAATGTGCAAACTAGCACATAAATTAAGCACAATATTACCAGGGCGCACAAAAAGTTTGGGGCCAAAAGGAGTTGTCTAACCATTTTTAGAAATTGAAAAGGTTAATTATTTTACTGCTAAACCACTTTATAAAATCCTAGGAATTAATTGGTGGGTCAAATAATGTTGGGTTCAACATGAAAATGATCAGGGGAATTTATAGAATATTGTGAACATTTTAGTTTTACTGTTTGAAGAAATAAAGTATCTGACTTTATTTTAAATTTGGCTTAGATAAACTTGATGACATGACACCATTAGTGTGAGGTCACTGTAGCATGACACTGGGGGTGTTACAGATGACCACCTGCCGCACCTCCAAATCCATCTGGCCAATCAAAAGGCACCACGTACCGTCTCTACTCTGCGTCCGTTCAGAATGGCTAGCATTTGGCGGAAGATTTTGTGCTAATTGCGCTACATTTGTCTGAAGGTAGTGTGGAAGATATCTGTGCATTTGGCGGAAGGTGCTAATTATGCTTGATTAGACGGAGCTTAGTAGCTTCATTTGGCGGAAGCTAGCTTTCCGCCAAATGCTTATGAGTAGCATTTGGCAAAAGCTAGCTTTCCCCTAAATGCTTATGAGTAGCATTCGATGGAAGCTAGCTTTTCGCCAAATGCTTATGAGTAATATTTGGCAGAAACTACTAGCTTAGCTATTAAGTAAATTACAAATCACAATTGCTATTTTTTATGGCGAATATTTGCGGTATAGGGTTGGATGGATGGCTCTCATATCCGTGTTCAGACGCCGGTCCAGACCGATTTTTCTGACAAATACCCTGTCCTTTTGCGTCGGCATTGGAGATGTCCTAAGAGGTATTTGAGTTTTGACGTAGGAGTAGGAGTGGAGTTCTCACTCTTGTTGGCATGTGGCAGGAGTAGGTGTTCTGGTCTTGTACATTTTTTATTCCTTCTCTAAAGCTATGTTATGCTCTTTACGTATCTGAAAAAATGGAAATCATACACTGTTTGGGACTCAGTGTTCTCCCTCCACCCAAAACCACGTCAAGCATCAACTCAATCAGATCAAGTTAAATTTTATCAAAACTTCAACTAAATAAAAAATTCCTTGCTTTCACCTGCCCATACAAAATCAAATCAAATTTTATCAAACCCTCAACTAAATCAATTTTTTTGCCTTTCCTTACACAAACCAAAGTCAAATAAAATCTTACCAAAGCCTCAACTAAATCAAAAAAAATTCTGCTTTCCCATACCCATACCCAGAACAAATCAAAATTATACAAAAAAAAGAATATGGTGTGTAAGGTATATGTCATATTGATGCCCTCCATTGCAACACATAGACAATTTGCCAATAAGATTAATAAGACTGATACGAGACGTTTTGGAAAGTTCTGAGGACCGGCTTGTAAAACTTTTCAACCGTTTTTAGGAAGGTTCCACACAGTTGTTTTCTTCCTTTTCTCTTTCTGTGTTTTTTACACACTTTTCATACAAATTTTTTATTTTTTATTTTTCCTTTCCCGTTTCATTTTCTGAAATACACGTTGACTAAATCGAGTCGGTTTATCGCTGTTCCTAACACTATTCAAAAAATCGCCCAATTCAGTGATTTGTCATCCGATTTATCACTACTCGGGAGGTGGCCGATAAGATTATACCATATCATCATCGTTTATCTTTTGGGCCGATTTATCACCGTGACAAGCGATTTATCGAGAATCTACCGATAAATCGGGCTATTCCTAACACTATGTTTGCTAAAACTATGTTTATTTGTGTTGTGTGGACCTTATTATGCAATATGTGCTATTATCCTATTTTGTTTTTCATTGATGTCCTGCAAGTGCACATGATTTAGTTGTAGCTTTTTCGAAGTAAGAGTATCGATCCCACAGGAAGCACATGAATCAATCTTTCGTCTCTTGAATGGTGCGAATAGAATGCCTGTAAATTGTTAGTGATCCAAAGTAGTGGTAAAGTGGTAAAGTGATGGAAATAATTCAACAGAAGTAAATAACTAGAATTGTAAATGAGAGACTTGAGACAAATGGGATTAAAGCTTTCCCGGGGAGACCAGAATCCCCTCTAGTGTGCATCTATAGCGGTGCCTAAACACAATGCTACTTCAGATTCCTAAGCCACTTTACATGTTTCTCTTTGTGGGCGGAGCCGATACACATATGTGCATAAATGAGGCAGCTCCGTATCACATACGCCACCATTGTTCTTCGCCACTCCGGTTATCAAATGGTAATTAAGGGGAAAGATGTCCCCGTGGACGCAGCCAATGTGGTCTCCGTTTTACCGCCTGCTGCAATGATCTGCTACGAAGAGAGATGGGGCCTGTCATGTCACCCACCTCCGCAACCACATGGTTCGCCAACAGTAATAACCTTCCGTCCAAAGTTGGCATACATTGGATGTGATGCCCTGAGACCGATACTCCAGATGCCTTCCATTTATTTCGTTGTCATTGTGTGTTTCAACTGTTTGTTGCCATGATCATGTTGAGTGCCTTGTCATATCTTTGCTTCTTGCACCATGCTCATCTCACTTGTCATGTTGCATTGTACCCTGGCCATTTTGCATTTCATCATGCTCATCATGTGGGCTGCATTCTTCATATTGGTGTATTGTTGGTGTGCTATCCATCTTCATCTTTCCCATCAACTTTTCCACACAAGTGCACAACCTATCCACTCCTTCCTTTATTTCAAATTCTGGCTTTCATGTCAAGTGACATTGTTCATGCTTCCATTAATGTTCATTCTTTACCTGATGCTAGTGCACCTCATTCTTAACTTCTCTGCCAAATTTCATCTCATTTGAAATTGTTTTGGTTAGGTTCAAAATTGCCTCAAGTTTGAATTATATTCAAACTTATTTTATTTTTCTACCTCTAAAAATGTCCAAACCAATTTTATCAAATAGAGCATAATTCCAGGAGCTTGAGGATATTTTTATATCTGTCAAACTCCTCTCCTAGCCCCCTGGCCTATTCTTTTATTACAGCTATTTATTTAAATAAACAGAATTTGAAAAGAAATGGAAAATGGGCTTACTTGGGCCTCCTGCAGCCCGCAGCCCACCTAGGCGCCGCAGCCGCAGCAGCTACCAGCGGCCCAGCTCCAGCCTCCCGCAGCACGCTAGCCCGCAAGCGACAGTCGTCGTCGACCTCCTGTACGGCAGGCCATCCTGAGGAGCCACGTCGGCGCACCTGGTGATTTGACGGCCGTCCGGCATCCTAGTGGTCTATAAATCTTGTCCTAGCCCTAGTCTCAACCTTCCTCGTCCACTTCCACCCCTCTCCTTCCCTCGCTGCCTCCTAGGTAAGGCTCCACGCCCTCGCCGTCGCCGCGTTCGCCATGACCCGAGCGAGCAAGAGCTCGAGCTCGGGGTAGCCTCTTTGTCGCGCCTCCGACCTCTCCTACCGCCGTAGTGAGGACCGCCAAGTTCCCCTACGTCCTCCCCCGCAGCGCACACGGCCCCAGCGCCCCAGGAGCTCCCTCATCGTCGCCGTCTTCTTCCCCGCGTTTGGGACAGGACGTTGCCGGTTTCCCGCCGGTCCTCGCGTCGTGTCCGTTATGCACATCGCCGCTTCTTCATGTCCTAGGTGAGCTAGGTAACTCCATCTTCATCTCTGCCTTTTTCTCGCGCCCTCTAGTTGACCGTAGTCGTCGCCCTCATCGTTCCATTGCCGCGCACCCCGTGCTCTGGCAAAGTGCGGTTTTTTTGGTTGGTGTTGAAGTTGGTTCCGTAGCCGTGCCCATGCCCTCCGCTTCGGTTCCCCTCGCCGCGCTGCTTCCCCGCGTTAGGACACACGCTCGCGCACCCATCCGCACGCATGCGCTGCTCGCCGTGCACCTTTCTTCCCTGCTTGCCGCGCCTCGCCATGGCCCCAAGCCGAGCGCGAGCTCGTGCCCGAGTGCCCGCTCACTCGCGAGCCACCTCCACTCGCTCGCTGGAGCCCCCGCATGATCCCACACACCCGCCGTCGCTCGCCTGCCGCCCACATCACCGCACTGCCACTCGCCGACGCCGTCACCATCTTCTCCCTGCGGTGGAGAAGAAGGCTCGGCCTTCCCGGGCCTTAAAAGAGGCCGAGCTCCTTCCTGGTCAACAGCCCGCGCTTAGGTCAGCTGGTAGTCGCGCCGCGCCTCCACCCAGGCGACCCGGGTTCGAATCCCCCCAGGCGCAGCAATCCCCCCTTTTTTATTTATTTATTTTCTCTGACCCTATGACATGTGGCCCCACTGGTCATACACACACGCTCCCAGGCCCACATGTCATCCCCTCTCCCCTCTGTTTTTCTTTTATTTTGTCTTAATTTCAGCTTATTCCATTTCTGGAAAGTAGCATCTTTCCATTTCTGGCCATGTCCAAATCTGGGCATTCCTGTTCTGGACATTTCCTTTTCTGTCTATTTCCTATTTAGGTAGTATTTGACTTAATGCACTTGTGAGCATTTTTCCATAGCAACCCCCACATATTATATATGTTTTTGGGCTAGAAAAATCCAATGAATCCACTGGTGGCATCCATTTCATCATTTGAGCAAGTTCATGCACATGTTATTTATACAGCATATGCCATTTTGTCATTTTCATGTGATTTTGTGTGATTTTTATATGAGCACTTTCATGACATGGATAGGTGTGCAATCATGCCATCTTGCTACTAGTTTCATTGGCATGCCAGGATATGTTTTGTAATGAGTGCCACAAGCTTGCAAACATGCCTACATGAATATGTTTCTGCCATGACCTGCTCATATTTGCTGTCTGAAATCTGCTACATTAACATGCCATGTTTACTTGATGCTACCATCAAATCTATGGATAATATGGAGTTGTTCAGTGATCATATTTTGAAGACCTTGTTATGCTCTATCCAGCCATGCCCCTGTTTGCAATTATAGTCTACTGTAGCTTGTTCTTTTCATGTTCTTAATCTGCTTAGTAGCATACTCTGTCAGCCTGATAACAGTAAGTTCATTTTTGTAAAATGCATAGTTAATGTTCTGTGCACCCTATGAGCTTGTGAGTAGTGCATTTGTAGAGGGTCATGTCCTCTACATGCTCATGCCTTTGGTGTAAATTAATAACATGCTATGCCTGCTGTTGGGTGTCTCTCAAGTGAGCAACCTGATGTTATTTTCAGCATGCCCAGATTTCTGTCTGAGAAATCTGTTTTATTATCTTAGCTTCTTGTCTTGTTGGTTGCCATGAATATATTGCTCATATGCCCATGCCATGTAATGTGTTTACTTGCCCATGTTGTATACTAGCATTTCATGATCCTGTTTGCTATAATATATAACTGTAGCATATAGTTTGCTAGTCCTAAACTTTGCTATATGAATCTGTTTTGCCATGTTCAGTAAATTTCTGCTAAGTCTGTAAAACTGTTATCATTTGCCATTTTGCAATGCTGTTTTGATGATGTTCTAGTGAGTTTTAGAAATAGATCAGTGAGCATGTTTTGAAGTAGATGCTATGCACTATCATGCCATGCCATTTGTTTCCATGTTTATGTTTTGCATCATAATTAAATGTTGCATCTAATGTGCCATGTTGCTGTTAATATCAGTTTTGCATTGCATATTGGTTTGCTCACCGTGTGAACTCCGTGCATCCGTTCTCGATGATCTTTATATCGATTTCAATTGAAATCTTCCATTCTTTCCAATGGCATGCTTGGGTTATCAAGATTCTGCCCATATCCATCTTGTCTCCACCGTTTCTTTCCCGTTGACGTATCCCTCGTACCGGTAGCCCCTTAGCTCCGTCTTTTGCATTCTTCATATGCATTCATGTTCATCGCGCATGTAGCATGTGTTCTTTTCCATGTCATGTTTATGCTTGTGTGTTTACCATGTTGTTTGCTTCTTTCCGGTTGTGCTTCTTCTCGTGAGTTCCTGTTTCGTTGCGATCGTGAGGATTCGTTCGACTACGCTTGGTTCGTCTACGCCCATTCATCTTCTTCATGGACTCGTTCTTCTTCCTAGCGAGATTTCAGGTAAGATGACCATTACCCTGGATACCACTACTATCTTTGCTTTGCTCGTTGTCTCGATGCTATCGCTATGTCGCGCTACCTACCACTTGTTTATCAAGCCTCCCAGATTGCCATGATAAGCCTCTAACTTTTTCCACCATCCCAGCAAACCGTTGATTGGCTATGTTACCACTTTGCTCAGCCCCTCTTATAGCGTTGCTAGTTGCAGGTTGTTCCATGTTGGAACATGGATATCTTGGGATATCACAATATCTCTTATTTAATTAATGCATCAATATACTTGGTAAAGGGTGGAAGGCTCGGCCTTTTGCCTGGTGTTTTGTTCCACTCTTGCCGCCCTAGTTTCCGTCATACCGGTGTTATGTTCCTTGATTTTGCG
Organism: Thinopyrum elongatum; assembly: GCA_011799875.1. Classification (NCBI taxonomy): domain Eukaryota; kingdom Viridiplantae; phylum Streptophyta; class Magnoliopsida; order Poales; family Poaceae; genus Thinopyrum; species Thinopyrum elongatum. The sequence continues at coordinate 542,209,045 of CM022298.1, forward strand.
TTCCTAACACGGTTGGGGTTTATGGACCCCCCTTGACAGTTCACTTTGAATAAAACTCTTCCAGCAAGGCCCAACATTTGTTTTACCATTTGCCTAATAACAACTAAAACTTGCATAGGGACCTGCCGGCCCCCGAGGTCTCTTAATCAACCCCCCGGGACAGTGATCCTCATGAGTGTTGGTCCACCTACCTAGCAGTCGGCGGTGCCGCCTCGGGGCAACTCGATGGTATTTTGGCTGCCGTCCACTTCACATAGACGGTGTTGTCCTGAGAACGAGATACGCGTGGCTCTTATCGGGGTATCGACGCACCGGGTGGTCTTGCTGGATTTGTTTTACCATTGTCGAAATGTCTTGTGAACCGGAATTCCGAACTTGATCGGGTTGTTCCAGGAGGAGGATTTTCCTCCGTTGATCGTGAGAGTTTGTGATGGACTAAGTTGGGACACCCCTGCAGGGTTTGATCTTTCGAAAGCCATGCCCACGGTTATGTGGCAGATGGGAATTTTTAATATTCGGTTGTAGAGAACTTGACACCAGATCCGAAATAAAATACACCAACCGCGTGTGTAACCGTGATCGTCTCTTTTCAACGAAGGTCGAGAAGAGAACATGGTGGGGTTATGTTTGAACGTAAGTAGTTCAGGATCACTTCTTGATCATTACTAGTTTGCGACCGATTGCGTAGTTTCTCATCTTATTCTTGTACTCGTAAGTTAGCCAGCATACAATGCTTGGTCGCTTGCTGCAACCTCACCACTTATCCTTTCCATACCCATTAAGCTTTTCTAGTCTTGTGACCCATGGTAATGGGATTGCTGAGTCCTCGTGGCTCACAGATTACTACAACAACAGTTGCAGGTACAGGTAATGCGATGATCTGACATGAGAGCGATGCTTGCTTGTTTTTCGAGTGCTTCTTCTTCTTCTTCGATCAGGGGTTAGGTTCCTGGTCGGCAGCCTGGGCTAGCAGGGTGGATGTCGTTTGTGTTTTCCGTTTATGTTCATCCGTAGTCGGATGCCTCTCTTCTGTATGATGTTTGTTGTATTCATGTGGCATTTGTATGCCTTTGTATGTATCCCCAACTATTATGTACATGGTCTGATGTAATGATATCCACCTTGCAAAGCGTTTCAATATGCGGCTCTATCCTTGGTGGGACCTTCGAGTTCTTCTCGGATAGGATCGCATATTGGGCGTGACATTGGATGCTCGACTTCACCCAATGTTAAGAAGATCATTAACATAAACATGCAAAAAGGATGTCAAATCCTAATATCAATCGATCTATTACACACCAGGGTTCATCCATACCCCCGAGAACTAAGGGAACTACTCACTCATGAAGGCAACAAACATCATGCCACGAAAGATGGAGAACATGAACGAATCACACATGTAATACTCAAGTTATTCCTCTAGGGTTCTTGATATTACAATAGGGAAAAGGTAGATGGTCATGATGATGACAGTGGGGATGATGTTGGAGCCCTCTTGACGAAGATGGTGGAGGCGACAACCTCCTCTTGCCGGTTCCTCCCTTTGGATCACTCCGGCGGCTAGGGTTCTTGCTTCTAGACGAGTTTCTGGTGTCTCTGGGCATCTGATCCATGATCCGTCTTCACGGGGTGAACATAGTTGATCCGGCGATGGCGATGGAAATCCATACGACCGTTCATACTGGTGGGTGCGGTCGTATGTAACGCCGTCTTTTGCTCTGGAGGTTCTGCGATGATTACCTCTTTGCCCAATTTGCTTATTTCTTTTATGGTAGGTGATTATCACTTTAATGGTGTGGTTCCACTAACAATTTCTAAGATTTCTCCCATATAATAATATTTGGTCCAAAAAGCATTATCTAAGGAAAATGACAAAAAGAAGTGTGCGAACGCGGTAAAATCTCACAAAGCCTACGGGGTTGGCACAAAAATACTAACAACATAACCACATAATTTGGACTCATCAACTTCCCCAAGCTTAAAGATTTTCTTGCCCCTGAGAAAATGCCGCAACTTGTAAGAAAGAGGTCATCTTAGTTATGGGATGCAGATAAATTGAAAATGAATGAGTCCATCATAAATCCAGAGTTTGCATCATATAATAGGCTCTATCATGCACCATCATATCTTGGTTTTCATTAGATGAGTATGAAGGCTTCCACACCTTACTATCAATCATTAAGAAGACGTTGCTCAACTCTAAGTGATAGTTGTTCCCTTCCTTTAGTTGGACAAGCTCTCATGGTTTACTGTTTTCACTCAAGTTATTTTCCTTCTTCCCTTTTATTTCCTGAATTACCAAGCCTACCCCATATCACTAGAATTTCCTTTTTCTTTTCCTCTTTTCGAGGTGTGATATGAATGGTATGTTTAGTTGTCCAAGTTTGATTACTGGGGGTCACAAAAATTCTTTTAACCTTTAAATTTTGTTTTTACCATAAAGAAAGCTTGTCCCCTTTTCATACCTAGCTCATTAGTTTGAAGACTTTGTCAGGTAATCATGAAATAAACTGAAATGAAGATCAAAGCATCACATCAAGATGTCAACTTCTCATTCCTGATTGATACTAAAGATGTGGAAGACTTATAATCATCATCTAAAAGGAAAAATATCTAGCACACGAAGACGCAAAGTCATACTAGCCAAACCCATAAAGATCATAATCGATCACTCATCAAATCATCCATCACTCATTGGATAAAACTCATCCCTCATATCAAGAAAGTTTAATTGTCCCTATTTATATAGACTAATCGAAAGACATTTAAATAAAGTTCAGCGAGAAAATAATAATAAGGGATACGAAAGGGCCTCAAAATCCCCCAAAGCTTAACATGTTAAGCTGGCTGGATTCCTTTAGTCTCCTTTTTATTGATACTGGTGTCCTCTTTTGGAGGTGACGCGGTGACGCCGATGCACTAAAAAAAAAGACACATCCGTGACATTTTTGCCTGAACGAAAAAAAATTCTATCATGCTTATGACACTTCTATGACGATAATTGTGACAAAACCACGTATCATCATAGATGTGGCGGGCTCCTACTTCTATGATAGAAAATGGGCTTTTCGTCCTGGGCGGGCCGGGGACGCACCTGCATGACATTCTTTGGGCTGTCCATGACGGAAAAAATCATGGTAGAAGCGAGGGCGAGGAAAATTTCGGGGAGTTCTCAGTTACGGTGGGTGGTCGGGGCCGAGCGATGCACTGTGGTTTGCGCGTTTCTCTCTCGTACGCGTGTGTGTGCGAGGCGTTGGGCTCTAACTGAACCCGAGCAATTGCACTAGCTAGCTATGTTATTGATCCCGAGCGATCGATCGGTCCCTTGGCTATTAACTGAACCCGAGCTATTCATTCGCTGCTGAATGAACCCGAGCGATTCCATCGCTGCTGCTGCTAACTGAACTCGAGCGATCGATCACTACTACTGCTTATTGAAGCCGATCGAGCCCCCGTGCGAGACGTAGCCAGCCAGTGTTGGGTTGCCTCTCGATGAACAGTGGCTGTTGCTACCGTGCGCGTGGTACATAGAACGAGTCGAGACATGGTGAGTCGAGCCGGTTGGTTGGCTGTGGATGAACAGTTCCCGGTGGGGGTTGGATGAACAGGACCCCGTGGTAGTAGGCCATTGCCGCTGGATGAACAGGACCCCGAGGAGGCCGCCACACCCCACCCGGTTGGGGGTGGATGAACTGGACCCCATGGAGGCTCTATGAACAGTAGCCGGTGGAGGCTGGAGGACGACGGTGGATGAATAGTACCTCGTGGAGGCTGGAGCAAGTGGCAGTTGATGGTGGATGAACAAGAGCCCGTGGAGTCCCGTTTTGCGGTACGCCACACCCCTACCGATGAATGGGACCCCGTTTCGATGGTAGGCGCTCCAACAGAAGTCCGTTTCCTCCGTTTTGCGGTACGTCAGACCCCTCCCGATGAACAGGATCTCGTTTCGACCGTAGGCGGTCGAACAGAAGGCCGTTTCCTCCGTTCTGCGTTACGCCAGGCCTCGTTTTGGCTGTTCCGTCCAAGTTGGTTGGCTCCCGATGAACATGACGCATTCCGTTACCCCGATGAACACGACGCAGTTTTTCCATTCTGACCCAGCCGGTTGGCTGCTGATGAACAGGACGCCGTCGCTGTACGCGTTCGAGACCCCGCCCGTATGTATGTACGTAGCCGTATTTACTTTCTTGCAGCGTGGCTGTACGTACATGTACACGATATAGACGGGACTAAGTGACGACGGTTCTACTACGACACGTCCCGCTCCTTACTCGGCCATGGTTCATCGCTGCAGAGAGACCGATCGACCGCTATGTACGCACACGTTCGTGACTAGGATTTTTTAACATACGTTTGCGACCAGGATAACGCTATGTACGCTTCGACATGGTGGGTCCCAACTGTCAGGGGGTGATGAGGCACTTCCTTCCGTGCGAAGATTTAGCTAGTGGGTCCCAGCTGTCAGGGAAAACGTTTTTTCGTGAAATATAGAGGCCCTCCGGTGGGTCCCCGCTGTCAGGTGAAGGAATCATTATTTTGCGCTTAATAAGGAGCACTTCCTTGAATGCAGTCATGGACCCAGCTGTCAGCCTCTCCACGTACAGTCCTCTTTCGATGGATGTCATTCATTGACCATGTTGACCACGACGCGTCGAGAGCACCAAGGCGGTGGACGACGGCGAGGCCTAGGAATGGAATGACACGGAGCCAAGGAAGACTCGATAGTTGTTTCCCACACGGAGGGGAGTACGAGGGTTTACTGGTTCATCTGTTGTTGCTGGAGAATAACAGGAGGTGTGGGTGAGTAGAGGGATGGCCAGGCTAGCGATGGGAGTAGGGCGGCGTGGTGAGGCCTGCGCGGCAGCATTGCCGCCCACGGGAGACAGGAGCAAGATCAGAGGTTGAAGAAGCAGCACGGCTGTTGGATTAACATCCAATGGTCCAGCTGCTAGAATCCTTTGTTGACTAAGTTGACAAAGCCCTGCGTACGCGTCAGCTTAGTAGGCCCACAAGTCAGCCACCAAATCTGCCGGGTCCCAGCTGTCATCGGGAGGAATAGTTTTTTTAGCATAACAAGGAGGCACTTCCTTCCGTGTGAAGATATAGCCGGTGGGTCCCAGCTGTCAGCAGGAGCAATCATTTTTTTCGTGTAATAAGGAGGAACTTGCTTGTGTGGGTCCCTACTGTCAGCGTCTCCACTTACATCCCTCTTTCGATGGGTGTCGTTTGTTGCACATGTTGACCACGCTGCGCCGAGAGCACCAACGCGGTGGACGACAGTGAGGCCCAGGAAGGGAATGACCCGGAGCCGGCGAAGCCATAGTAGTGGATGCCCACGCTAAGGGGAGTACGAGGGCTGACTGGTCGGCTATGGGGTGAGGCTGACGTCGCCGGAAAATAACAGGAGGTGCGGGTGGGTAGAGGGATGGCCTGGCCAGCGGTGGGAGTAGGGTGGGCCGGTGAGGCCTGCGCGGCAGCACAGCCGGCCACGGGAGGAGGGAGCAGGCAGTCCCGCCGGCGCTGGTTTGGGCGGCTGGAGCAGGAAGATCAGAGATTGAAGAAGCACGACGGCCGTTGGATGGACATCCAACAGTCACTGCTCTATGTTGACTAAGTTGATAAAGCCTTGCGTACGCGTCAAATATTTTTTAGGACAGCGTCATCGTTAACCTAGTAGGCCCACAAGTCAGCCTCCAAATCTGTGGAAAACAACATACAACCCATTTGCCATTATTTTTAATAATTTACAGCCCTATTTCTAATTCTTAAGGATATTTTGAAGCCCATATTCTTTTTATTAGCATTACATACTATATTCTGGCCACTCCTAAAAAATTCAACGAAATTTTGCATATTTCGGTGGGGTCCGAACTCTTTTAATCATGAAATTTTGAGTCTCGTTAAAATAATTTTAAAAAATTATATCAAAATACAATACAAAGAAATTTTGTCCACAAAAAAATCAATGAAATTTAAAATCTTGAAATCCAGAAAAAATGAAATTTAAATGTAATTTCCGGTTGGCTTTTGTTTGAAAATTTACAGCCCATTTCTTACTACTTATAGCCCATTTTCTGGGGTCCTCGTCTTGAAAGATTTGTAGCCCACCAAGGCTGAGAAAAGCAAGTAGGCCTCGGTTGGGTATTCTCCAAAAAAAAAGAACTGGGCTAGCCATTTTCAGAAACAAAAAAGATATCAATTGGGCTTGTCATGTGTTTAAATAAAAGCCTGGGCTAGATGGGCCACAGCCCCCGCACAACGCGTAGTTGATACCCTGCTCCGTCTCTAAAACTAAAGAACAACTGGGTGAGCTGCTGGGTCCCTGGTGTTAGCCGATCGTTGTGTAATTTTCTCGTTTACTGACTACATTGACAATGGCGTGGGACCTAGATGTCAAACCATTAGTAGGAAGTATTTTTTTGGCTAGTAATAACAAGGCACCTGCTTACGTAATGCCATGACCCTGGTGGGTCCCTACTGTCAGCCTCTCCAATTATAGTCATCTCCTGATTCCTCTCGGTTGTTGACCATGTTGACAACGCCAGACGGCGGTGGGCGCACCGCGAGAGAACCAAGATGGAGAACGACAGCGAGGCCTCGGACGGGAATGAACAGGAGCCGTGGAAGATACGGCAGTGTAGTGGCAGGTGGAGGGGAGTACGAGGGCAACAATGTCTAACTCAAGCTTACAAACGGTACAAAAGCCCAAGGATTAATTGTTCATCAAATTTAGACAAAACCCAGATTGAACATGGCAATAACATCTAACCCAACCACTATTTTTGGCAGTCACAAACAAATGGATCGGTCTGATCCATAAAATCAACATCCTGTGCGATTTTTTTTACTAGAACATGACCACAAGTTGTTGTAAATAGAAGCCGAGCACATTCAGAAGCCCATTTGTCCACCTGAAACTTCTTTTTTTGCTGTTCAACATATCCATCCGTGAGAAATTTCTTGTTGAAAAACTTAAGCCTCATGCACAATAGTAACCTCGCATTCAACAGAAAGAATGTGACAAAGCTTCTGTTTGCCTGGTTGGATGCATATCCTTCCATCTTTATTGTCCTCAAACGAATGTCATGAGAACTGAGAAAATCTAGGTGCTTATTACGCCACCGATTGGTTCTATGTTTTTCTCCATGTGTTAGTGCCTAAGTAGATGTGAAGATTGAAAACAGTTAAGGTCTAAAAAAAGAGTATGTCAAAAGAGCGACAGCTAAATGGTTAATTCTAGTACAATATATGCGGGCTTTCAATGTGCATGAAATCATCACCTTTATATACAAATTCTCCAGACATGGAAAGCATCGCAGCAAGCCAATAATTGTGTTCAGACCATAACTAAACATTCCGATATATAAGATTTTGACAGAATCCAGCACCATTGATAGGCTATCCATGGACGTACTCTTCATTGAGCATATAACATAATATTAGTACCCAAAGTGTACTCCAAGATGATATAAAACTGATGCGCACAAATGAAAAATGCAGCTTATGATTACAAATGTGTAGATGATAATATACGGTACCTGAATAAGTGTGGTGCAAAACACCAACTTGTGATAATTAAACGGATCATGAATTACACCCAAGGTCTCTAGTTTAGGCGCAGAGACGACAGTTATTTGCGAAGGTATATAACAATAATGAGGGAGCAACCTTTGAAGTGAAGGCGCATCTTCGATGATGAGCTGCTGTCCTTCAAAACAAATTCCAATGCTTTTAAGGTGAGGCGACTTTATTTGGAGACAACTGATACATATTTCTATTCCCAAAACAATCAGCAAGCACTCCAGGGCAGGGCAACTGGAGTGGATGATGCTATGTAGTGAGGCCTCCGACAGATAAACCACCATATGCGAAAGTTTTTTTAGCAGTGGGAGTCGAAGCATTTCTACCAGATCGTCTGGTAGATGGCACCGGGCGAAGGTGGCGGTGTGGAGAGAGGAGGAAAACCACGAGATGGACAATGGTGGTGTGGGCACAAATTCTTGGCCTTCGGTTTGTGGTATGTAATTTTCGTGGTAATGGTAGAACTCAAACTGCTGGAGTTTTTCGAATTCAGGGGATGTCAAACAAGCGTCCACCATGCATGGTATGGATAGCAGGTAGCGTGTCGGGATGCAGAGGCATTGAATGGAGCCCTGGTTGGAGGAGATGATGGCTCTGAGGAGTTCAAAATCATGAATGGCAGAATTGCTCCATGACGTACAACTCGCTGCCAGCGTCCGAGGCCCCAAACATGGCCTCGAGCGCAGCCCACATGTCTTTGCCGCTGCCAAACGACATATATGAATCCACAATGGAATCATCAAGAACAATTAGAAGGGCACCTTTGAAGAGGGTATCCATGTTCTCAAAAGCTTCCTACTGTGCTGGATTAAGATCACCCTCAGGCTTGCCCTTAGTGGCGTCATAGCAGTACATGATCTAAAACCAGTAAACTGCTCTCATGCGCCACCTTTTATATTGCACCCCCTTAAATGTAGGCGGCTTCAAAAGCGCAACAAAACCACTTAGAGTAAATTACCTATAATCAGGTTTTTGGATTGGATTGTTGAATATATGAGCAAATTACCATGAGATTTAATCCAAATAAACAATAAATAGATCATGACGACAATTGCAAACATCAAAGTCATGATGTGGACTAAACCAGGAGGACAGAATCACATACTGTGCAGCGGGAGCAGAACCACTGTGGTTTATGTTGTCACTCATGTCGTTGATGAAAAGGTTGCCGAGGTCGGGGAAGAAGGTTGTCGTTGAGGAAGTCGTCGCTGGCAGCAGTCGCGCGAGTGTGCTCCCCGAAAACCTGATCGCCCCTATCCCGTACAGGATCGCGAAAGGCGGGGTTCCGGAGGACTTATGTCCCTTCTTGTGGTGCACGCCGGAAGGAGGGATGGAGAAGACTTGTGTGGCGGTGCTGTGATCTGGAACGGTGCGAAACCATATGATATAGTGGCGGCTAGGGTAGAGCATGTCAGGTCGGTCATGCGAGTTAACCCCACGTCCAAGTCAATAATAGCCCCACTATCCAAAAGAATCAGAAATGACTGAGTAATTAAGGTGTCCGTTAAGTATTAATTAATGACTGGATTTGTGCCATTTTTGTTCTTGTCAGTGACCTTTTCCTATGTGACCACAGGAAATCTAGACGTGCTCATTCTCAGTTGCATTGTCAACCCAACACTCCCTCACTTTATTTCCTTTTTCGACCAAGAGCCCGGTCAGGCCCGCCCCAACCCCACTTTATTTCGCTTTTCAACCAAGAGATCGGTTTGTTATCCAGTCTCTGTAGTACCTTTTTTCCTCTATTAGTAAAAATGTTGGTGGTGTTCCAGTGTTCGACAAGCCGACGCAGCAAGCTACAGTGTCGGAGACAGGGGGAGCAGCAAGGGGCCCAGCTTGCTGCTCCATCTGTATCCTTCTCTTGGAGCGTGTCAACTACTGCTTCCCATGTGTCCCAAGGCATCACATGATTTTATTAACAAATTGAACTTTGCACGTGCTATGCATGTACCCACGTACTAGTAGTAGGTAGATAGAGAAGAGAAGAGATGTAGATAAAACTCGATCAATAACCACGCCACCGTGTTCAGGTCGCACTTTGTATGACTCACATGTGGTTGCCCACCCTACATTAAGTGGACAACTAGATGTGTCAAATTATCACGTTAGCTGCCGCTTTGTGTGCAAATGTGCTCCACCGTGGGTGTACCCGCGCGTGTGCGGGAGGGGACGAGTGCGTGTGTGCACCTCTTCTCTTCGTCTCTCTTTCTCTCTCTCTCGCCTAGTACTACATTTTAGTGACATCACAAGTATTATAGCCTGCTGACTAGGCCTTATTAGACTGGCTCTAAAGTTACTCTCCACTTTGAGTAGTCTAATGCCGGGCGTGGAGCGGGCGGCGCCCTCGGCCGGCGCGCCGCTTCAATGGCGGACGCAGTGAGAGGTCACATCACCCTGACTTGCCATCAATGTGGAGCGGCGGGCTCAGCTAGCGCCGGGCGGGAAGCGCGCGCGGGAGGGGGGAGGGGTTTTTGGTGGGCCAGGAAGGTGAGAAGCTAGCTTGGGATCGGTCTGGACGGGAAAATATTTGGTGCCCCCATCCTTTCGGTGCTCCCATACTCCAACTGCTAGTACCACTGTAGTACAATAGTGTGGGAGTACGTAGAGGGCGCAGTGAGCAAGGTTCTCATCGTTCTGCGAGGTGACAGGACACATCAAAGTAGTAGTAGTTTTTTTAACGTACATTAAAGTAGTAGTGTAGTTGTCTCCAAAGAGGGCCGACCATGTCCATGGCTACCATCCCATCCCGTGCTCCATCATTGAGTACGTGCACGATTCATGTGCCATTGAAGAAACAAATTGCGTACGTGCCATTGAAGAATTTAAAAAAAAAACACACCAGCGCGTCATGGTCAAACTTTGATTCGTTCATGCGTGGTTCCCGACCCTCCACTAAGTGAACAACTACTACACACATCAAATTATCACGTGAGCTGCCTCTTCATCCAGAAATGAGCTCCACCGTGTACCCTCGTGTGTGTGTTAGGTAAAGAGGCAAAGAGTACGTGTGTCCGTGCGTGGAATTCTTCTCTTCGTGCACGTACTCCTTTTTTTTTGTGGGTGATTCATGCACGTACTCGTCCTACGTTGGTGACCGTTGGTGAGTCTCACTTATCTCTACTTCTCTACATGTACATCTACATCTGCATCTATGTCTACACTACATCTACATCTACATCGGCCCAGTTTGGATACTCTAACTTAGCTAGAGATTAGAGTTAGTTTTTATCTCATGACTAACCCTGAACTACCTCTAGCCAAAGAGGTGTTTGGATGACAGGGTTAGATTGACAATAAATGCACTAGGAGAACTAGCTCCAATTAGCACCTCTTGGGTGGGATAGTTTTTTGGTGGGTTAGATGCAACCAGCTCAAACTAGCCCTCATGTTTGGATACTTTAGAGCTATTTGAGCCCAAACTAGCTCAAACTAACTCTAACCCATGGATCCAAACAGGGCCATCTACGCATATCAAGTTTTAAACATGAGACCAGCCATTTTCTTGCATGAGAGCAAGATTAATAACATAACCGACTGCTAGCTCTATCTTTGTGCCACCTCAATTATAGCCAACCTAGAAGCCCATTCATATAATAGTTGCTGACCTAGTTAATGCTTGACCCCACTTTCTTCCCTCACAAAGTGCATTGGAGCTTGTGCTGCAGCTGGCTACAAATTTACAGACCACTCATATTCTCTTTCCTCTCCTCTCTATTAGCGTTTTGGGATCCGGGGTACCCAGACCTGCCTGCCTCCCTACGGCCTAGCGCGTGACCCCATCGACGGCCCGGTACGGCCTAGCTGCAAGACTCTGCGAGCAAGGCCCTCGCGAGGGTCCCCTGGCCTCGCGAGGCAAACGACACCAAGACCTCCCGAGGGGCGGCTTCCCGAGCCTGCCTCTCGAGGAGCGAAGATCTCTATGCAGGCACCTCACCTCACGAGGCTCGCGATGACGTGAGCCATGATGACCAAGGCTAGGCGGGCGCCAGCGGGCGCAGAGGAGGAAAATTTCCTCTTTGGTGCTAAGGAGGCAAGGACCAGCGCGGGTTCCCGAGGGATCCCCCAAAGGTTTCCATTCCGGTGCAAGGAGACCAAGACCACGAGCTCGGCAGGACGGATGTCATCACCGAGCCCACCACTGCATCATGGCCAGAAGCTTTGCAGGTGACGACCACCTTTCGTCAGGATAATATGTACCTCTTGTCCCCTTTCAAATTGGCCGTTGTGGAATCCCTTCCCGCCTAAGCTATGAGGGAAGAGGACCATGGCTACTATAAATATAGGCTAGTCTCTACCGTAGAGAGGGGTCTATCCATTGTCATCCACTGAGCCCTCGCGAGGCTGCTCACCCATTGTACTAGTTCATCCTCAACCTCCTCGTGAGGCCAATCCACCACAAAGCAGGAGTAGGGTTTTTCACCGCAAGGTGACCCGAACCAGGGTAAACTGTCGTGTCCCCTCTTTCCCCGCTCGCACGAACTCAATGTGGCCAAGCCATGAGGCGATGTGCTTGAGGCTGCGGCTAGGCTAGATCTTCATACACGCCCCAGAGTTCGAACCTTGTTGGCTCTGCGGAGCCCCGATTCCGACATTTGGCACGCCAGGTAGGGGCGTGTCGAAACTCCCTTCCGCACACTACTCGGGACGGGTAACCCTTGACGTCGTGTTCGGCACACCCGATAACTACAGATCCAAACCTTTGCTATTTCACATTGTGCCATTTCGTAGCGGATACCATGCCCTTCTTGGACGTGAGGCATTCTCAAGATTTCAGGCCATACCACATTACGGGTATATGAAACTCAAGATGCCAGGGCCCAACGGGGTAATCTCACTTAAAAGCGACCCGAGCAAAGTCCTGCGAGCCGAAAACATGACGGCATCCCTCGCCCTAGAGGCACTATCCGAAGCCCTCGCGGCCGAAGAGTTGACAGCGCTACGCACTACAGTCGACAGGGATGATGTGATTCTCAGTAAAAGACAAAAACCCACATCATTCAAGCCAATAGATGAAATAGTAAAGTTTCAAGTGCACCCAACAGATCCCAATAAAACGGCCTCCATAGGAGCACAACTGGACCCCGCAGTTGACGAGGTGCTAAGGACATTCCTGCATGAAAACTGGGAAATATTCGCCTGGCACCCATCAGATATGCCAGGAATCCCATGCAGGCTAGCAGAGCACAACCTCAACATTTTAAAAGGCTTCAAGCCAGTGAAACAAACCCTGCGCCGATTTTTCAAACCCAAATGGCAAGCCATGGGCGAAGAGCTTGCAAAACTGCTAGAGGCCGGATTCATCCGCGAGATCAAGCACCCCGAGTGGTTAGCAAATCTGGTTATGGTACCCAAGAAGGATAAGTCCTGACGACTTTGTGTCTACTTTAAAGACCTTAACAAGGCCTGCCCTAAGGATCCATTCCCCTTGCCAAGGATAGACCAGATCATCAACACCACCGCCGGACATGACTTGTTATGCTTCCTTGACGCATACTCCAGATACCATCAGATTAAGATGAAGGAGTCCGATCGGGCAGCAACCACATTCATCACCCCTTACGGGCCTTTCTGCTTCAACACCATGCCGTTAGGGCTAAAAAATGCAAGAGCCACATACCAGCGCATGATTCAAACATGCCTCGAAAACCAAATTGGCAGAACGGTCGAGGCATACATGGATGACGGGGTTGTCAAAACCAAACACATAGACCAACTGATAGACGACCTACGCCAAACCTTTGACAACCTGCGGGATTATGACATACGGCTCAACCCGAAGAAATGCGTCATCGGGGTCCCTGCCGGAAAGCTACTTGGATTGATCGTTTCCCATAGAGGAATCGAAGCCAATCCGGCCAAAATTAGAGCGTTGTCTCAGCTCGCAATACCAACAGAGCTCAAGCATGTCCAGAAGCTAGCAGGATGCGTGGCAGCCTTGAGCCGCTTCATATCTCGCCTCAGAAAAAAGGCATTGCCACTGTACAAGCTGCTAAAAAAGACCAAGAACTTCCAGTGGACAGATGAAGCAACTGTGGCACTCGAGGAGATTAAAACACTCCTCGCCGGCAACCCTATCCTGGCTGCACCCAGCGTCGGTGAACCCATGCTTCTATACATTTCAGCCACCAATCAGGTGGTCAGCGCGGTGCTCGTCGTGGAGCAGCAGTCTGAGGGCCACAAGTTCCAAGTCCAGAAGCCGGTCTATTATGTGTCCGAGGTAGTTACGCCATGCAAATCACGATACCCGCACTATCAAAAGATAGCCTACATGGTTTTCATGGTGTCCCAAAAGCTACGACACTACTTTCAAGAGTGTTCGGTCACAGTGGCATCAGAGGTTCCCTTGAATGATATAATCAATAACAGGGACGCCATGGGCCGCATCGCCAAATGGGCCATCGAGCTCCTCCCCTTTGAGATAACATACAAGCCATGCCGAGCCATTAAATCTTAGGTGCTGGCCGACTTCATAGCCGAATGGACCGAGGCCGAACTACCCCGGGAGTACACTACATATTCACACTGGACAATGTATTTTGACGGCTCAAAGTTGTTAGCCGGACTGGGGGCTGGGGTCATCCTAATCTCCTCTACAGGCGACACTGTTCGGTATGTCCTCCAAATAATGTACACGGACTCTAATAAGGCAGCCGAATACGAAGCAGTACTACATGGTCTTCGTATGGCCACGTCAATGGGCGTGCAGCGCCTCGAGGTAAGGGGAGATTCAAACCTGGCGATCTCTCAAGTCAATGGCGAATTCAACGCCAAGGACCCCAAGATGGCGGCATACAAAAACGCAGTCTCCAGATATCGGTCCGATTTAAGGGCCTAGTATTTCACCATGTCTCTAGAGACAGCAATCAAGCAGCCGACGTCCTTGCCCGCATGGGCGCCAAGCGAGACCCGGTTCCCAAAAACACCTTCCCCGAGCGGCTCTTCAAGCCCTCCGTGGTGTGGCAGGACGACGTCACCGGCGCACCATCCAATGAGCCCACTCAGGACCATCACGTCATTGGCGGCTCCGCACTCGAGGAAACACCTTCCGCCCATGAAGTCATGGCGGTAATCGCACCCTGGATAGAACCCCTACTAGCCTACCTCACACAACATCAGCTTCCGGAGGATCAAACTGAAGCACGTCGTATAGTTCGGTGCTCTAAAGCATACAAGGTCCATGAGGGTGAACTCTATAAGAAGAGTACCACAGGAATCTTACAAAGGTGCATCTCCGAAGAAGAGGGGCAGCAACTCCTGGCAGAGATACACGAGGGCATGGGCGGACACCACATGACAGCTCGGGCTTTGGTTAGCAAGGCTTTTAGAGCAGGTTTCTTCTGGCCTACCGCCCGTGAAGATGCCCGGACATTAGTCCAAAATTGCGTCGGATGCCAGCTATTCGCAAATCAAAGCCACATCCCCCCCACAGCTCTTCGGACGATACCGATAACATGGCCTTTTGTGGTCTGGGGTCTCGACATGGTCGGGCCACTTAAAGGGGGGGGGGGGCAAACAAAAAGAAGTACCTATTGGTCATGGTCGACAAATTCACCAAGTGGATCGAGGCAAGGCCTGTCACTTCGGCAGAATCTGGACCGGTCGTCGACTTCTTATCCGATGTCGTACACCGTTATGGTGTCCCCCACAGCATAATTACCGATAATGGTACCAACTTCACCGCCCAGGAAGTTAAAGACTGGTGCGGCAAAATGGCATTAAGCTCGATTACGCCTCGGTGTACCACCCACGGACCAACGGACAGGTCAAACGAGCCAACGGGCTCATTATGAGCGGCATTAAGCCTCGCCTAGTCCAATCCCTTACACAATCAGACTGCCATTGGGTCGAGGAACTCGATTCCGTACTATGGGGGTTGCACACTACTCCTAATCGGTCAACCGGATACACACCATTTTTTATGGTATACGGTGAGGAAGCCGTCCTCCCATGCGACCTTATCCATGACGCGCCTAGAGTGCGCATGTACGAAGAAAAGGAAGCCGAGCTTGATCGGCAGGATGATCTGGATGCTCTGGAAGAAGAACGGGATATAGCTCGAGCTCGGTCCATGTTCTATCAATAGCAAGCACGATGTTACCACAACCGTGAAGTCCGAGCGAAGACATATAACGTGGGAGACCTCGTCCTCCGACTCCCCAAAAAATAGAAGAATAAACTATCACCTAAATGGGAAGGACCATACATCATTGATGAAGTACTCATAGGAGGAGCATATCGTCTTTGTCGTCCGTCCGACGACTGCCTCAAGCTGAACCCATGGAACGCAGCCCGGCTGCGGCATTTTTACGCCTGAGCTTGACATACATCCCCACCTTTTCCTCCTTTTATTTTCCTCTCTTTCTTTTAGACAAGGTGCGAGTTTGGCTAAACCGAACCATACCAAGCTCGTATCATATACATCATTGAATGTAACACCCAACTTTGCATGGGGGCTCCCTCAGAAGAGCCAAATAATGTATAAATTGCATTCGTATCGATTGCATCCTTCTCACACATGTTAAGCAACATATGCACTTGTTTGACTTAAGATCTTTGCCAAGCTGGGTTGCCTGGCTCCTGTGTTTACCCCTACGTTCCCGATTATTCGGCTAGGGAGTAAAGGGAGCACCTCTGCGATTGTTACGACCGGGTCATCCGGGACCGTACCTCAGACGGGTGAAGCCGAAAGCTAGCGTTCTTATAGAATACAACAAGTCGGCTTAAGGGAAGTGAATATAGCCTCGCGCTTATCACCAGGGTTTTTTCGCAGCCATTGGTTTCCGTTGATCCTATGTATCCGGACTATAATTTTACCCGAAGAAAGGAACCCTTGGAGGAACTATTTTCATCGTAAGATGTTTCTTATGTCAAAAAGTAATATAACATGCCACTCCGCACATGTTTCGTCTGTTTAAGCCAGATGGCCGGATTGCCTGGTTCCTGAAATGTTGCCTTGTTTCCCACGACACATAGTACGGAACACTTCCTGATCTCTGATCGGGGAGGTAGAAGCCGATGGCTGGTTAAGACAACATTCTTTAAAAAAATAAGAACGCGGATTTAGCACGGTTAACGTAAAGTACATAGATACATAGAATTGACAAAATTACTCCTGTTCGACCTCGTCTATGAATTGCTCTAAAGCACAATCCTTCTGAGAATCGCGAGCGGCTGGCATCACATCATCATACACCAAGCTCAGTGGTATCTCTCGGCCATCAGGGCCCACGAGACTAACCCAGGCCATATGCACCGGGTCTAGGTTGGTGAAGCTGGTCTTTACCATAGCCCACGCCTCGCGCACTCCTTCTCGGCAGGCCGAGATCTCCCATAATTCAAACCTTCGCCGAGCTCCTTTAAAGCGATTGGCTAGTTTGGCCATACTCTCTGGCGGCACATCTGACGGCCATAACGCCTTTGCCATGCTCTTCATGGCTTTTCGGGCCCGTTCATAAGTCTTCGACAGCTCCTTTAAAAGGTTCCCATCATAAGTGCTCGCCTCTTCCTCGGGCCGCCCAGTCAGGAGACCTAACAAGCAGGTGTTGCACATCGTCATTAACACATCAACGATACTTGCCAACAGCACGGAAAGATCAACGCTTACCAAATATGCCACCTTTTAGCTTCTGGTTCTCCTCCAAAGCTTGGGCCAGCTAAGTTTTCAAATTCTTAATTTCCTTGGCTTTCCATTGATTCTCTGCCTTGAGCTCATTTTTCTCCTCCTGACTTCGCGTCAGCACTCGTTTACCATCCTCCAGCTCCCTCTGCAGCTCGCTTGCAGCTCCCGCGGCTATATGAAGAATCTGGTGTTAATGCATAACAAACAACGTATACCCGCGAAACAGTCTTTTCTACTTACCGGACAACTCACCGCTGGCTTTTCGAGCCGCATCCAGTTCGGCCTTGGTTTTGACCAACTGTGTCCGACTCATTTTCAGGTCCTCGGATAGCTTTTCGTTCCGCTCTCTTGTGGCCTACAAAAATAATATCATTAGACACCCTTAACTCGGCCGTCCCGCCCAAATTAAGGCTTGGGGGCTAGGTGGTTAGGCAACATGATCTGCTTTCAAGCTACATACCTGCACCTTGGTGGCAAAAAGACTGGCGATCCCTTCAAGACCTGTCCGGGCCGCTCCAAGATACGCATCCATCGAATTAAACACACTAAATTCCTGTTCGGCAAAGGCAGTATGACGTAAAGTCTCCCTCCGGCAGTGATGATTCATTACGCTCTCGACTTCGGAGTTGGTGACCGAAACATCGCCGGAGTCTGCCGGAGGCACGCCGGCCGCCGCATGTTCGGAGGAGGCTCTGGCTTGTGCCGAAGACTTGGGTCCGGAGATGCGATTCGGTGCACCCGGGGAATCTTCGGATTGGTGCGGAGGCATACGCCTTCTGCAAAATTGAGCAAGTTTTAGTAAAAGAGTGCTAAAAGCAACCCTCACTGCAATTCCGAAATACGTTACCTCTGGGCCGAAGGGGCGGATGCGTCCGCTTCGGTGGAGGCTTTCCGCTTTGAGCTCCCATTAGGGGCCGAAGTTGGCGCAGTCTGCGCTCCTCCCAAGATGGTCTTACACGTAGTGCAGCGACCCTTGGGAGCAGAAGTCAGCACGTGGGGAATAGCACGAGATGAGCGCCCTGTTCGGGAGAGGGTCTTCTTTTCACTTATTGTGGAAGAAGGAAGAGCCCCGGGGTGGTCGGCTGTCACAGCAACCTTGACGCCGTCAAGGCTCTCCTAATAGAACACCCCGTCTTCGAAGTCAATCAACGTCTCTGGGTCGTCGTGATACCCCAGATCGTCATTCCGGGAATGATCGTCTGGTTGAGGAGGAGGGCAATTAATGGACGCAACCTGACGCCTCCAGCCCTATTCAAATACAACCAGTCAGAGTTCGGGCGTAATTCATGAGCTCAAGATAGTGGATCGTGGCTTACCCAGTCGACCGGATTGTATCTGGAGCAGCCTTCCCGGATACTCATTCGAGCAAAATCTGCCTCCTCTCCCTTGAAGAGCTCGGCCGATATCTTGGCCAGAGCCGCCTAATTGTCTGGCCCTTGTCGCTGGTAGCGGGTTACATCGTTGGTCCCGTTGTAGCACCATAAGGGATGACCCCTTTGCTGTAGGGGTTGCACACATCGGGTAATAGCGATGGCCATTACTTCAACCTTGGTCAGCTTAATGCTAGTTAGCAGCCTAATCTTGGCCACCAGCACACGCACCTCTTCACTGTCTTGTTGGGAAGGGCCTCTGGGCCGCCAGTTGAGCCACTTTATAGGCTGGTCATTTGAGTATTCGGGCAACCCTTGCCGAATTGGATCGGTGAGGGAAACGTCTTCAATATAAAACCACTCCGAAGTCCATCCTTTGGGATCTTTTTGTGGGGTCCCAATTGGGTACCCTGTCCTAGCTATCCGCCATACTTCGACGCCGCCCACCTCGAATATGGATCCCTCCCGGAGACGAGGGATTCTACTTCTTGAGTTTACGTTGGTTTTTCCCTTGAAGAGGAAAGGGTGACGCAGCAAAGTAGAGATAAGTATTTCTCTCAGTTAGAGAACCAAGGTATCAATCCAGTAGGAGGCACAAGCAAGTCTCCAATCTATGCACCTACACAAACAATCAAACAGTTGCACCCAACACGATAAAGGGGTTGTCAATCCCTTCATAGTCAACTGCAATGGTGAGATCTGATAGAGATAGATATAAAAGATTACTAAAACATAAAATAAAATAAAAGTAAATAAATTACAGCAAGATATTTTTGGTTTATAGATCTAAAAATATATAAGGGAAAATAGAACCAGGGGCCATAGGTTTCACTAGAGGCTTCTCTCTTGAAGGCAAATAATACGGTGGGTGAACAAATTACTGTCGAGCAATTGATAGAAAAGCGCAAAGTTATGACAATATCCAAGGCAATGATTATGCATATAGGCATCACGTCCGTGTCAAGTAGACTGAAATGATTCTGCATCTACTACTATTACTCCACACATCGACCGACTCCTGCCTGCATCTAGAGTATTAAGTTCAAGAGAACAGAGTAACGCATTAAGTAAGATGACATGATGTAGAGGGATAAACTCAAGCAATATGATGAAAACCCCACCTATTTATCCTTGATGGCAACAATACAAATACGTGCCTCGCTACCCCCTACCATGTCACTGGGTGAGGACACCGCAAGATTGAACCCAAAACTAAGCACCTCTCCCATTGTAAGAAATACCAATCTAGTTGGCCAAACCAAACCGATAATTCGAAGAGAAATACAAAGATATCTAATCATTCATATAAGAATTCAGATAAGATTCAAATAATATTCATAGATAATCTGATCATAAATCCACAATTCATCGGATCTCGACAAACACACCGCAAAAGAATATTACATCGGATAGAACTCCAAGAACATCGAGGAGAACATGGTATTGAAGATCATAAAGAGAGAAGAAGCCATCTAGCTACTAGCTATGGACCCGTAGGTCTGAGGTAAACTACTCACGCTTCATCGGAAGGGCAATAGGGTTGATGTAGATGCCCTCCGTGATCGAATCCCCCTCCGGCAGATCGCCGAAAAAGGCCCCAAGATGGGATCTCACAGGAATAGAGGCTTGCGGCGGTGGAAAAGTATTTTTGTGGATGCCTCTGATGGTTTGGGAATATTTGGAAATTTATAGGCAAAAGATTATGGTTAGGGGAGCTCCGAGGGACCCACAAGGCAGGGGGCGCGCGCCCTGCACCCTTGCCGTCGCCTCGGGACTCCTTTTCCTTGGTCTCCAAGTCCTACGTGTGTCTTCTGGTCCAAGAAAAACCATCGTAAAGTTTTATTCCGTTTGGACTCCGTTTGATATTCCTTTTCTGCGAAACTCAAAAACAAGGAAAAAACAGAAACTGGCACTGGGCACTGGGTTAATAGGTTAGTCCAAAAAATAATATAAAATAGCATATTAATGCATATAAAACATCCAAAACAGATAATATAATAACATGGAACAATAAAAAATTATAGATACGTTGGAGACGTATCAAGCATCCCCAAGCTTAATTCCTGCTTGTCCTCGAGTAGGCAAATGATAAAAACAGGATTTTTGATGTGGAATGCTACCTCACATATTTATCCATGTAATTTTCTTTATTGTGGCATGAATATTCAGATCCATAAGATTCAAAACAAAAGTTTAATATTGACATAAAAAGAATAATACTTCAAGCATACTAACAAAGCAATCATGTCTTCTCAAAATAACATGGCCAAAGAAAGTTATCCCTACAAAATCGTATTGGCTAGCTATGCTCCATCTTCATCACACAAAGTATTAAATCATGCACAACCCCGATGACAAGACAAGCAATTGTTTCATACTTTTGATGTTCTCAAACTTTTTCAACTTTCACGCAATACATGAGCGTGAGCCATGGATATATCACTATAGGTGGAATAGAATATGGTGGTTGTGGAGAAGACAAAAAAAGGGAGATAGTCTCACATCAACTAGGCGTATCAACGGGCTATGGAGATGCCCATCAATAGATATCAATGTGAGTGAGTAGGGATTGCCATGCAATGGATGCACTAGAGCTATAAGTGTATGAAAGCTCAAAAAGAAACTAAGTGGGTGTGCATCCAACTCGCTTGCTCACGAAGACCTAGGGAAATTTGAGGAAGCCCACCATTGGAATATACAAGCCAAGTTCTATAATGAAAAATTCCAACTAGTATATGAAAGTGACAATATAGGAGACTCTCTATCATGAAGATCATGGTGCTACTTTGAAGCACAAGTGTGGAAAAAGGATAGTAGCATTGCCCCTTCTCTCTTTTCTCTCATTTTTTATTTTGGGCTCTTTGGCCTCTTTTTTCTCCTTTTTTTCTTTTTTTTCTTTCTCTTTTTTTCTTTCTCTTTTTATTTTTTTATTTTTCGTCCGGAGTATCATCCCGACTTGTGGGGGAATCATAGTCTCCATCATCCTTTCCTCACATGGGACAATGCTCTAATAATGATGATCATCACACTTTTATTTACTTTACAACTCAAGAATTACAACTCAATACTAGAACAAATATATGACTCTATATGAATGTCTCCAGTGGTGTACCAGGATGTGCCATGACTCAAGAGTGACATGTATAAAAAATATGAATGGTGGCTTTGCCACAAATACGATGTCAACTACATGATCATGCAAATCAATATGACAATGATGAAGCGTGTCATAATAAACGGAACAGTGGAAGTTGCATGGGAATATATCTCAGAATGGCTATGGAAATGCCATAATAGGTAGGTATGGTGGCTGTTTTGAGGAAGGTATATGGTGGGTGTAATGCAGCGGCGAAAGTTGCGCGGTACTAGAGAGGCTAGCAATGGTGGAAGGGTGAGAGTGCGTATAATCCATGGACTCAACATTAGTCATAAAGAACTCACATACTTATTGCAAAAGTCTATTAGCTATCGAAACAAAGTACTACACGCATGCTCCTAGGGGGATAGATTGGTAGGAAAAGACCATCGCTCGTCCCCGACCGCCACTCATAAGGAAGACAATCAATAAAGAAATCATGCTCCGACTTCATCACATAACGGTTCACCATACGTGCATGCTACGGGAATCACAAACTTTAACACAAGTATTTCTACCAACCCACAATTACTCACTAGCATGACTCTAATGTCACCATCTTTATATCTCAAAACAATATGCAAGGAATCAAACTTCTCATAGTATTCGATGCACTTAATATGAAAGTTTTTATTATATCCCTCTTGGATGCCCATCATATTAGGACTAAATTCATAACCCAAGAAAATTACCATGCTATTTAGAGACTCTCAAAATAATATAAGTGAAGCAAGATAGTTCAACAATTTCTATAAAATAAAGCCACCGCCGTGCTCTAAAAAGCTATAAGTGAAGCACTAGAGCATATTGCCTAGCTCAAAAGATATAAGTGAAGCACATAGAGTATTCTAATAAATTCACAATTAATGCGTGTCCCTCTCAAAAGGTGCGTACAGCAAGGATTATTGTGGCAAACTAAAAAGCAAAGACTCATATCATACATGACGCTCCAAGCAAAACACATATCATGTGGTGAATAAAAATATAGCCTCAAGTAAATTTACCGATGGATTGAAGACGAAAGAGGGGATGCCTTCCGGGGCATACCCAAGCTTAGGCTCTTGGTTGTCCTTTAATATTACCTTGGGGTGCCTTGGGAATCCCCAAGCTTAGGCTCTTGCCACTCCTTATTCCATAGTCCATCAAATCTTTACCCAAAACTTGAAAACTTCACAACACAAAACTCAACAGAAAACTAATGAGATCCGTTAGTATAAGAAAAATAAATCACCACTTTGGTACTGTTGTGAACTCATTCTTTATTTATATTTGTGTAATATCTACTGTATTCCAACTTCTCCATGGTTCATACCCCCCGATACTACCCATAGATTCATCAAAATAAGCAAACAACACATAGAAAACAGAATCTGTCAAAAACAGAACAGTCTGTGAAGATCCGAATTGTTCTAATACTTCTATAACTCCAAAAATTCTGAAAACTTAGGACAACATAGGAAATTTGTATATTAATATTGTGTAAACAATTGAGAGTTTTTCGTTGCTTCTGTGATTTATTAAAATTCTGCAACTGGACACAAAAGTTTCTGTTTTTCAGCAAGATCAAATCAATTATCACCGTAAGCCATCCCAAAGGTCTTACTTGGCTCAAACACTAATTAAAACAACGAAACACAATTACTACAGAGGTAATAATGTGTATTTTATTCAATAACAGAAGCAAAACAAAAAACATAAAAATAAAATTGGGTTGCCTCCCAACAAGCGCTATTGTTTAACGCCCCTAGCTAGGCATAATGCAATAGATCTAGGTATTGTCATATTTGGTATGCAATCCATAAGTAGCTCTCATAATGGATTCATATGGTAACTTAATTTTATTTCTTGGAAAGTGTTCCATGCCCTTCCTTAACGGAAATTGAAATCTAATGTTTCCTTCTTTCATATCAATAATTGCACCAATTGTTCTAAGGAAAGGTCTACCAAGAATAATAGGACATGTAGGATTGCAATCTATATCAAGAACAATGAAATCTACGGGCACATAATTCCTATTTGCAACAATAAGAATATCATTTATCCTTCCCATTGGTTTTTTAATAGTGGAATCCTATAGATGCAAATTTAAAGAACAATCATCAAATTCACGGAAACCTAGCACATCACATAAAGTTTTCGGAATAGTGGAAACGCTAGCACCCAAATCACACAAAGCATGGAACTCATAATATTTAATTTTAATCTTAATAGTAGGTTCCCACTCATCATAAAGCTTTCTAGGGATAGAAACTTCCAACTCAAGTTTTTCTTCAAGAGATTTCATCATAGCACCAATGATATGTTTAGTAAAAGCTTTATTTTGATTATAAGCGTGAGGAGAATTCAACATGGATTGCAACAAGGAAATACAATCTATCAAAGAACAATTATCATAATTAAAGTCCTTGAAATCCAAAAGAGTGGGTTCATTGCTACTTAAAGTTTTGATCTCTCCAATCCCACTTTTATCAATCTCATCAATTTTTTCATTAAGATCTTTAAACTCCGAATCATTGGGACGCCTTCTAGCTAAAGTTGACTCATATCCAGTCCCATATTTACCAAGATTTATATTAGAAAACAAAGATTCAATAGGAGTGACATCAATCACTTTAAGATCTTCATCATTATTTTCACAAGAAATTGAAGAACACGCTTTTACAAGCCAATCTCGCTTAGCACGCATCCTAGCGGTTCTTTGTTTACATTCATCAATAGAAATTCTCATAGATTTTAGAGACTCATTAATATCATGCTTGGGTGGAATAGATCTAATTTTCAAAGAATCAATCTCAAGCGAAATTCTATCAACGTTCCTAGCCAAATCATCAATCTTGAGCAATTTTTCTTCAACCATAGCATTGAAAACTTTTTGGGAACTAATAAATTCTTTAATATTGTTCTCAAGATCAGAGGGCATCTTATTATAATTTCCATAAGAATTGTTGTAGGAATTACCATAATTATTAGAGGAATTACTAGGAAACGGCCTAGGGTTGAAATTACCTCTATACGTGTTATTACCAAAATTGTTCCTACCAACAAAATTCACATCCATAGATTCATTATTATTTCCAATCAAAGAAGACAAAGGCATATCATTAGGATCAATAGGAGCACTCTTACTAGCAAATAATTTCATTAATTCATCCATCCTTCCACTCAAAGTATTTATTTCTTCAATTGCATGCACTTTTTTACTAGTGGAAGATCTTTCGGTATGCCATTGAGAGTAATTTGCCATAATATTATCTAGGAGTTTAGTGGACTCTCCTAATGTGATTTCCATAAAAGTACCACCCGCGGCGGAATCCAAAAAATTTCTAGATGCAAAATTCAACCCCGCATAATTTTTTTGTATAATCATCCATAAACTCAAACCATGCGTAGGACAATTTCTTATCATCAATTTCATCCTCTCCCAAGATTGTGCAACATGCTCATGATCAAGTTGCTTAAAATTTATTATATCATTCCTAAGGGAGATGATCTTAGTGGGCGGAAAGTACATGGAAATAAAAGCATCTTTACACTTATTCCATGAATCAATACAATTTTTAGGCAAAGTTGAAAATCAAGTTTTAGCACGATCTCGTAGTGAGAACGGAAATAGCTTCAATTTAACAATATCATTATCCACATCTTTCTTATTTTGCATATCACACAACTCAACGAAAGTATTTAGATGGGATGCGGCATCTTCACTAGGAAGGCCGAAAAATTGTTGTTTCATAACAAGATTCAGCAAAGCGGCATTAATTTCATAAGATTCCGCACTAGTGGCGGGAGCAATCGGAGTACTAATAAAATCATTATTATTAGTGGTGGAAAAATCACACAACTTGGTATTCTCTTGAGTCATCGTAACAAAGCAAGCAATCTAACACACAAGCAAACAAAAAGCAAACGAAAAGACGAACAGAAGAAGGGCGAATAAAAATGCAAATCTTTTTGTATTTTTCTGAAAATTGTTTTAGAAGTGGGGGAGAGAAAAACAAGAGGCAAATGGCGAATAATGTAATGCAAGAGATGAGAGTTTATGATGGGTACTTGGTAGGCTTGATGTAGAACCTCCCCGGCAACGGCGCCAAAAATTCTTCCTGCTACTTCTTGAGCTTGAGTTGGTTTTTCCCTTGAAGAGGAAAGGGTGACGCAGCAAAGTAGATATAAGTATTTCCCTCAGTTAGAGAACCAAGGTCTCAATCCAGTAGGAGGCACAAGCAAGTCTCCAATCTATGCACCTACACAAACAATCAAACACTTGCACCCAACGCGATAAAGGGGTTGTCAATCCCTTCACGGTCAATTGCAATGGTGAGATCTGATAGATATAGATATAAAAGATTACTAAAATGTAAAATAAAAGTAAAGTAAATAAATTGCAGCAAGATATTTTTGGTTTATAGATCTAAAAATATAAAAGGGAAAATAGACCCAAGGGCCTTAGGTTTCACTAGAGGCTTCTCTCTTGAATACAAATAATACGGTGGGTGAACAAATTACTGTCGAGCAATTGATAGAAAAGTGCAAAGTTATGACAATATCCAAGGCAATGATTATGCATATAGGCATCACGTCTGTGTCAAGTAGACCGAAACAATTCTGCATCTACTACTATTACTCCACACATCGACCGACTCCTGCCTGCATCTAGAGTATTAAGTTCAAGAGAACAGAGTAACGCCTTAAGTAAGATGACATGATGTAGAGGGATAAACTCAAGCAATATGATGAAAACCCCATCTTTTTATCCTTGATGGCAACAATACAAATACGTGCCTCGCTACCCCTACTATGTCACTGGGTGAGGACACCGCAAGATTGAACCCAAAACTAAGCACCTCTCCCATTGCAAGAAATACCAATCTAGTTGGCCAAACCAAACCGATAATTCAAAGAGAAATACAAAGATATCAAATCATGCATATAAGAATTCAGAGAAGATTCAAATAATATTCATAGATAATCTGATCATAAATCCACAATTCATCAGATCTCGACAAACACACCGTAAAAGAATATTACGTCGGATAGAACTCCAAGAACATCGAGGAGAACATGGTATTGAAGATCATAGAGAGAGAAGAAGCCATCTAGCTACTAGCTTTGGACCCGTAGGTCTAAGGTAAACTACTCACGCTTCATCGGAAGGACAATAGGGTTGATGTAGATGCCCTCTGTGATCGAAACCCCCTCCGGCAGATCACCGGAAAAGGCCCCAAGATGGGATCTCACGGGAACAGAGGCTTGCGGCGGCAGAAAAGTATTTTTGTGGATGCCTCTGATGGTTTGGGAATATTTGGGAATTTATAGGCCAAAGATTATGGTTAGGGGAGCTCCGAGGGACCCACAAGGCAGGTGGCGCCCCCCTGGGGGGTGCCCTACACCCTTGTCGTCGCCTCGGGACTCATTTTCCTAGGTCTCCAAGTCCTACGTGTGTCTTCTGGTCCAAGAAAAATCATCGTAAAATTTTATTCCGTTTGGACTCCATTTGATATTCCTTTTCTGCGAAACTCAAAAACAAGGAAAAAACAAAAACTGGCACTGGGCACTGGGTTAATAGGTTAGTCCCAAAAATAATATAAAATAGCATATTAATGCATATAAAACATCCAAAACAGATAATATAATTGCATGGAACAATCAAAAATTATAGATACGTTGGAGACGTATCAAGGGACAAGACAGAAATACTTCCTCCACAAGTCAAAGTGGTCCTCGTAACTCAGAAATATCTCGCACAGGGCTACAATGCCAGAGATGTGTAATATGGACCCCGGGGTGAGGTTGTGGAGTTGGATCCCGTAGAACTCCAACAAACCTCGTAAAAAGGGATGAATAGGAAAACCCAAACATCTTAGAAGGAAGTGCACGAGACATACCCTCTCCTCCTTGCTCGGAGCGGGGGAGTTCTCGGCAAGGGCGCAACCATCGATGGAGATGAGACCGGTGCGGACAGGAACCAAATCTGCTGGAGGGAGGAAACACTGCATCTGCAAGCGCCTCAGATGAAGGTGCAAAACTGAACAGCTCGACCAATCACCTGGGAGTGGGCCGTGCGGGCGCGAGGATGAACCTGGGAGGTCAGCCATGGCGGTGGGGAATTTCTTCGGTGCTGTTCCTTGTGAGAGGGTAGAGGTAACTTGTCCCCCGCACTTTTGGATCTATAAATGGGTGTCTTGCCTTGAGCTGGAAGGACGGGCTCGTGGAAAGTCGGCGTTGGGCCGCGCGCTTTCTAAAAAGGTGCACGATGCTCTCGCCCTGAGGAATGGCATTAAAACTCTGATGGTCCCACCTTGATCTCGAGATGCCTTCAGATCCCGGAGTCCTGAACCTGTCCAGGCCTGAAGCACATTAGTCCGGGTTCCGGATAGGGTTCGGTGAAAATAACACGGCTCCAGGCTGAATAGAGGAATAGAAGAACTCGTCTCACAAGCTGCCGATCTGAAGATCCAGAGGACAATCCCCGACGTTGGAGGCAAGTTTGGGGGCTACTGAGGGAGTCATGGACTAAGGGGTCCTCGGGGCGACGACCCATTTGCATGGGCCGGACTGGTGGAGCCGTATAGTGGCAGGAGATCTATGAAGCCGTGGTGTGCCCTCCAAGTCAAGAAGGCACAGGATCTCTTTATTCCCTTATTGTAATCTATCTTCGGTAACCCTAACCCTACCGGTGTCTATATAAACCGAGGGTTGTAGTCTTTAGGGCTAGAGCTACATTCATCACCTCATCTCCTTAGGGTTTAGCTCATGCTGATCTCGAGGTAGATCTACTCTGTAAACCATACTATACATCCAATACAATCAGGCAGGACGTAGGGTATTACCTCTTCAAGAGGGCCCGAACTTGGGTAAACACTATGTTCGTCGTCCCTTGTTCCCCATCGATCCTAGATCCACAGCTCGGGACCCCTACCCCGAGGTCTGCCGGTTTTGACACCGACACCCCTCCTCCTAGATTTTACCCTGCGACACTTATCAGGCCTCGTGCAGGCGTAAGACTTTGTTTGAATTTGCAGAACATTTGGTGCCTGTAATAACTGTTTGGACTCTGTGATTTCCTTTTCGTGCTTGGTTCCCTTCCTGTTTGCCTTTGTGCTTCGTGTCGGCAGGGCCCAGCCCCGCGCATACCTCGACCGCCATTGGGGTGTCCGGATGCCAGGACGACACCAAGGGGTGAGGGGCTACGTGACTAGTGAGGCCCCTGAGTCACGATGCTCAGGGGTCCCCCTTGACGTGCGAGCAGCCCTCATGAAGGAAACATGGGCGGCGGCAAGGTTAATCCGGAGTCCTTCATACCTTTCCTCGCCTGGGAGGGGTGCGAGAAGACCAGGTACAAGGGACCTGGTGAGGTGGCGTGTGCCAGGCCTGGCCTGAGTGTAGCCCCTGTGTCCAGCCCCCTCGCACGCGCATCCCAGGGGAATGCTGCGTGACAGGGCCGCATGAAGAGCCGAGAGGCCATCCTGAAGTTGGTGCTGCCCCTAGGGTGCCCTCATTTGTTTATCCACCAGCGCGGAGCATGGGGCTTCCACTTGGGCGTGGGCATAGTTGCTGCTCGACCGTGTTGTCCGCCAGCACAGAGCATGGGGCTTCCACTTGGCGTGGGTAGGGAGCTCTGTGTTAGAGTCTCCGGGCATGTACAGCCCTATCTCGTTTGTACACATGACTGGCACGGTAGAACTGGAGGAGGTGTATCTGGGCACTCATGAGCCAGCGCAGGACTGACAAGGCCCTACCTCAAGGCAGGTTGCGCCTGAATCTTCTAGCACGGAGCGCGCTTACATAACCTGTGTGATGGGGGCGACCTGCGCCTAATGAACCTCCGGAGGCCAGCGCATGAGAAGGACGAACACCAAGGACCCCAGGTGGTGACGTGAACGGGGCCGGCCCGGTAGACAGAGCTCAGTCACTTGGGTTTATCAATGCTGCAGGGACGGACCCGAGCACAGACGTCTGCCCAGTCTTCTCATGCAACAAACCCGAGGAAGGACACCCGGCGCGCGGCTCCCGCGACGGTGAAGCGCCGAACTCCGGTTGTACGAACCGGGCCGCGCACCCTGACTCACCCACTCTCGATTAGCTCACGCGAGGACATGGCACCAAGGACCCCAGGAGGTGACGTGCACCGGAGCTGGCCTGCGAGACAGAGCTCGGTCGCATGGATTTATCAATGCTGCAGGGACGGACCCAAGCACAGATGCCGTTCCAGCCCTTAATCTTGAGGCGGTCGAGGGCGGGGTTGTGAGGGTGCAACAACATTCATGGCGACGAAGCACGGGACACGTAGGTTGGAATACTTAGGAAATTCATCAAAGGCAGAGCCAGTTCAGATACATGCGCAAAACGATACAGCTGCAGGGACGGGCCCTAACAGCTTGAGGACAATGCAGCCCGAGGGGCGCCCTCAATTGAACAAACCAAAAGGTCACCGGCAATGATGCTACTGAAGCGTCGAGGCAGTCGATGAAGCTTGATCCTCACGAACCTGAGGGCTCCGGAGGCTCGAGAGGCCCACGAGGCCTGGGGGCCTTGCGAGGGTCCAAGGCCTCCTGAGCTATCATCGCCTGATGTCGGGCTTCATGAGATGCGTGCGCGGCCTGCGCGAGGCGCTGGTATGTAGTGTCCACGTTCACGAGGCCAAAAGGCATGCGGACGTAGCTGTATGGGTAGCCGCCAGTCCGGCTGACACGCGATGGCCAGAAGAGGCCCTGAGAGGCGGCCCTGTTAAGACCCGGGATGTTGACGCAGACGCGCAGCCCGTCGCCCATGTCGGGGGCAGCAGCTGCACTGGGTGGTGCGGGGCGACGCTCGCCACTCATGGCATGTGCCTCCTGAAGCTCCTCGATCGCCTTGGTGATGAATTCTCATCTCCCTGGCGCCTCGCTCCTTGCTTGTGGGGGCGTGCATCAGAGCACGCCTCCAAGTGGTGCCCGAGCACCTCCCTCGTTGCACTGGTTAGGTCAGAGGCTCTCTAGATGGAAGCCCCCGAGCCCGTCTTGAGGGAAGCGCCGGGCGCGCCTTCCTATGCGTGAGGAAGGGGTGCCCCGACAGTAGGCGCGAGTCCTGAGGTGCCACCAGAGGGCTTCTTGGTCTCCGGACGACCCTTGGGGAGGAGCTGCTTCTTCTTCGTGGGGGTGGCCTCGGGAGGTAGGACGCCGCCCTCGTCGTCAGAGTTCTTGGTTGCAGCAGCACAGTAGGCATGCTCAAGAGAACATACCGCATCCTTCTCATCGCAGGCGACCGTGAGGACGCAATTGCACCCTGGCATTTTGAGGACGTTGTAGCCATGGTGGGTTGCCGCCATGAACTTGGCGAGGGCAGGGTACCTGAGGATAGCGTTGTACGGGAGGCCGATGTGGGCGACGTCGAAGTCGATAAGCTTAGTGTGGTAGTTGTCGCGCTTGCCGAAGGTGACGGGGAGGCGCACCTGCCCCAGGGGTGTGGTGGAGCCATCACTCACTCCTGAGAAAGGCTTGGTGGGAAGGAGATGGTCATAAGGCACTTGGAGCATGTCGAACGTTTCCATAGAGAGGACGTTGAGGCCAGCGCCACCATCGATGAGGGTCTTGGTGACTGCGACGTTGCTAATGGTGGGCGTGCAGAGCATGGGGAGTGCACCGGTAGTGGCCACGCACTTGAGGTGGTCCTTGGAGTCGAAGGTGATGGCGTACTATGACCACCTAAGGGGGCGCACGGCCTCAAGCTTCGGAAGGGCCGCGTTCACCTCGCGAGAGAACTGCTTGAAGACGCGGTTCGAGGCGGGTGCCCAGACGCCGCCGAGGATGCAGGCAATCGCGCAAGGTTCTTGGAAGCCCCCAGCCCCGTCGTCCTGATGGTTGTCATCGTTCATTTTGGCGGTGGCGGTAGTGGAGGGAGGCCGGCGTTGCCCTGAGGATGCGCCTCACGAGGCTGGTCATGCCAGGGGCCCTCACGAGGCTCATCACGCCAGCGATCCTTGCGAGGCTGGTCATGCCAGTCCTGACGGGGGTTTCGGCTGTCTCAGCGGCCTCCCCCACGGTCGTAGCCTTGGTCGCTGCGCTCGCGTCGGTGGCCCAGGCACTCATCGCAGATCGCCCTGAGCTCCTAGGAGTCGTTGGTGTTGTGGGTGTGAACATTGTGGAAGACGCAGTACGGGCGGTTGTCCTTGGCTGGTTTGTCGCGATCACGGCCGCGCTTCTGCTCAGGCTTTGCTGCCAGCACGGCGGGGCCCTTGTGCTTTGCCTCCTTTGCCTTGGCCTTCTTGTCTTCAGGGTCGGCCTCAGGGTGCTTGAGGAGGGAGAGGTGGCCTTCTTCAGCCCTGGCGCACTTGTCAGCCAGGTTGAATAGCTCCAGAGCTGAGCAAAGGTCATCATGGATGGCGAGCTCCTCGCTCATCTTGACATCGGTTATGCCCTCTATAAACGCGGAGATGATGGCCTCGTCGGACGCCTTCGGGACCTTAAGGTGAACTTGGTTGACGCGCTGCATGTACTTCTGGATGGTCTTTGTCGGCGTTCCGGGAACCAGGGTACCTAGACTTGCCTGCCTGCGGCCCACGGCATGGCTCCACCAATGGCCTGGTACGGCCCATCTACAAGACCGCCAAGACAAGACCCTCGCGAAGGCCCCCTGGCCTCGCGAGGCGGACGACACCAAGACCTCTAGACGGGGTGGCCTCCTGAGGTTGTCTGCCAAAGAGCGGAGATTTCTATGCAGGTACCAGCCTCATGAGGTTGCGATGACGCAAGCCATGACGACCAAGGCCAGGCGGGCGCCAGCGGGCGCAGAGGAGGCAGTTTCCTCTTTGGTGCTAAGGAGGCAAGGACAGGCGTGGGATCCCGAGGAATCCACCAAAGGTTTCCATTTCGGTGCTACAAGACCAAGACCATGCTCGGCAGGACGGATGTCATCACCGAGCCCACCGCTGCGTCACGGCCAGAAGCTTTGCACGCGAAGACCACCTTTCGTTAGGATAAGATGTACTACTTGTCCCCTTTCAAATTGGCTACTCTGGGATCCCTTCCCGCCTACATTTTGGGGGAAGAGGACCAAGGCCACTATAAATATAGGTTAGTCACCACCGTAGAGAGTGATCAGATCCTTTCCACCCTCACCAATATAGCCCTCGCGTGGCTGTTCATCCACTGTACTAGTTCATCCTCAGCCCCTCGTGAGCCCAATCCACCACAAAGCAGGAGTAGGGTTTTACACCGCAAGGTGGCCCAAACCTGGGTAAACTGCCATGTTCATCTTCTTCCTTGTTCGCGTGAGTTTGGCTAGGCTAGACCGTGGGGCGACGAGTTGGTAGGCTTGAGAGGTTGAGTTCTTCGCACACGCCCCCAGAGTTTTAACCTTCTTGGGTCTACGGAGCCCTGAATCCGACATTTGGCGCGCCAGGTAGGGGCGTGTCGAAGCTCTGCCTCTTCACCAACCATGCTCCACCCGTGCTTCGTGGTTCCCATGGCCGACGCCACCCCACCCGTGGGGCCACCGGGTGCTTGCGGAGGCGCTGCGGGCCACCGAGCCTTTACCCCCGGCCTGTGGCGGGTGCAGTGGCCACAGAAGTTCAGGCCGGCGTTGCCCCCACGGTACGACGGCGCGGTGGACCCCGAGGAGTTCCTCTGGTTGTACGCGCAGGCCATCTGGGCGGCGGGCGGTGATGACAAGGTCATGGCGAACTAGCTCCCTATGGCCCTCACAGGCGTGCCGCGCTCCTGGATGCTCAGCCTACCGGAGTCTTCGGTGGCCTCCTGGGAGGAGCTGCGCGGCCTGTTCATCGTGCGCTTTGCAGCACTGGCGCACCACGCTATTGCGTCCATCCTCGGCGGCTCGTAGGCACTAGCCTCAGGCCGCCATGTCAAGCAGCTCCTCTGTCAGGTGGGAGTTGCTCGGCCGCGGCAGGGGGCTCCTCCTGGCCGCGCAGCGCTTGAGACCGACATCACCTTCGACTCCAGGGATCACCCCAGGACCACTGCTGGCGCCAGTGCGCTCCCCATGCTGTGCATGCCCACCATCAACAATGTTGCGGTCACCAGGACCCTCATCGATGGTGGTGCTGGCCTCAACGTCCTCTCCGTGGAAGTCTTCGACCTGCTTCAAGTGCCCTACGACCAGCTCGCGCCCACCAAGCCCTTCTCGGGGGTGGTCGACGGCTCCACCACCCCCTTGGGGCAGATACGTCTCCCAGTCACCTTTGGCACGTGCTACAACTACCGCACCGACTTCATTGACTTCGACGTCGCTCACATCGGCCTCCCGTACAACGCCATCCTTGGGTATCCGGCCCTTGCCAAGTTCATGGCGGCGACGCACCCCGGCTACAACATCGTCAAGATGCCTGGAAGTAGCGACATCATCACCGTGGTGGGGGACACCAAGGATGCACTCCTTGCCCTCAAGCTCGCTTTCAAGGCCGCGGCAGCCATGCGGCCAGGTGCTGGGGACGCTCCAGAGATCCCAGAGGCTGCGCCCGCAAAGAAGAAACAGTTATTCTCTCAAGACCGGGACGAGACGAAGCAGGTGCCCGTCGACGACGGAGGTTCAGGCCCCACCTTCACCATAGGCGCCGACCTCCCCCCAGATCAGGAAGAGGCGCTGGTCGGCTTCCTTCGTGCGAACAAGGATGTGTTTGCATGGGAGGCGATGGACTTGGTCGGCGTCCCACGGGATGTGATCGAACACCATTTGTTGGTGTGCCCCAGTGCATGCCCGGTGAAGCAGAAGGTGCGGCGGCAAGCCCAAGAGACACAATCGTTCATCGTCCAGGAGGTCCGCAAGCTGCAAGAAGCCGGCGTCACGTCATTCGGGAAGTACGGCACCCGGATTGGCTGGCCAACCCGGTCATCGTCCCCAAGAAGGGCGGGAAGGAGCGCATGTGCATCGACTTCACGAGTCTCAATAAGGCGTGTCCTCAGGACCTGTTCCCTCTTCCGCGCATCGATCAGATCATTGATTCCACCGCCGAGTGCGACCTGCTGTGCTTGTTGGACGCCTTCTCGGGCTACCACCAGATCAAGATGGCGGTGCAGGACGTCGAGAAGACAGCCTTCCTTTCCCCGTGCGGGGTGTACTGCTACTCCTGCATGCCCTTTGGGCTGCGGAATGCCGGCGCGCCCTTCCAGCGATTGATGCACATCGCTCTGGGCCGGCAGCTCAGGAGGAACGCCGAGGCATACGTCGACGACATAGTGGTCAAGTCGCGGGAGGCAAGGACCCTTGTCGAAGACCTGGAAGAAACGTTCGCCAACCTGCGCAAGGTAAACCTGCGGCTCAACCCGGAGAAATGCGTGTTCGGTGTCCCGTCCGGCAAGTTGCTGGGTTTCCTGGTGTCGCACAGAGGGATCGAGGCTAACCCCGAGAAGGTCAAGGCAATAGAAAGGATGAGCCCGCCACAGACCCTCAAGGAGATGCAGAAGCTCGTGGGCTGCGTAACCACACTAGGGCGCTTCATCTCCAAGCTTGGCAAGCGAGCCCTCCCGTTCTTCAAGCTGATGAAAAAGAAGAGCCCCTTTGAGTGGACTCCAGAGGCTGAGGCAGCTTTCCAAGACCTCAAGAGGCACCTCACGAGCCCACCGGTGATGGTGGCGCCTCATCCTCTGAGCCCTTGGTGCTTTACCTGGCCGCCACACCCCACTCGGCTAGCACAGCGCTCGTGGCGGTCAGGGAGGAGCGCGCAGGTGCAGGTGGGCGCAGCGCCCCACGTACAGTCGTGCCATCGCCACCTCAGGATGGCGCTCCTGAGGCCTCAACTACTCCATCGGATTGCAAGGCTCCCGAGGCCCCCTCGTCCCAAGTGGAGCAAGACGTCGTCGACGCCTCTTCCCTCGTTGAGCACCCAGTGTACTTCGTCAGCACGGTGCTGCGTGACGCGCGCGCGCTACCCCATGCCGCAAAAGCTCCTGCTCATGCTTCTCGTCGCCTCCAGGAAACTGTGGCACTATTTCGAAGGCCACCCCATCAAGGTCGTCTCCGCATACCCCCTGGAGAAGGTGCTCCATAGCCCCAATGCCGCGGGGAGGGTTCCCGAGTGGAACATCGAGCTGCAAGTGTTCCAGCTGGAGTTCAGCACCACCAGGGTCATCAAGGGTGTTACCCTCGCTGACTTCGTGGTGGAATGGATGGATGCCCCTGACTGGGGGATGGGCGAAGACCGGTCCCTCGCGTCCGAAGATGAGGCGCCCGATGGCTGGGTCATGTACTTCAATGGCGCATTTGCGCAACAGGGCGCGGGGGCTGGAGCCGTACTCATCTCGCCAACCCAGGATAAGCTATGCTATGCTGTGCAGCTTTGCTTTCAGCATGGCGAGAAGGTCTCCAACAACATCACGGAATACGAGGGCCTGATCGCTGGCCTCAGGGCCATGTCTGCCCTCGGGGTCAAGCGTCTCACCATCAAGGGCGACTCTCAGCTCCTTGTCAACTTTTGCAACAAGGAATACAAGCCTAGGGACGAGCACATGGAGGCATACCTAGAAGAGGTACGCAAAATCGAAAAACGCTTCTTGGGCATGGATTTGCAGCACGTCCCGCGTGGCACGAACAAGGAGGCAGACAACATCGCCAAGAGGTCGTCCTAACGCGAGCCCCAGAAGCCTGGCCTCTTCGAGGAAAGGCTATTCAAACCGTCGACAGCCCCCCCCCCCCGCGGCAGGCCCGGCGCTGCTTCGGGAGGAGCTTCCCTTGGCGCCCTCCCTCGGGCGCCCCGGCCTGTGGCCCGACCTCAGGAGCCCGCCTGCTCCTGGTGCTGGAACCTCAGGAGGGTTGCTGGACCGAAGAATTCAAGGCGTACCTGCTCCGTGGCACTGTGCCGGAGAAGGAGGAAGATGCGGAACACGTGGCCCATCAGGCCACCGCTTATTGCTGGCAGGACGGCGAGCTCTACTGAAGGCGCCCCAACGATGTCTCGCTGTGATGCATATCCAAGGAGCAAGGGTGCGAATTGCTGGCTGACATCCATGGCGGGGATTGCGGGCACCATTCTTCATCACGCACCCACATGGGCAAGGTATTCCGCAGCGGGTTGTACTGGCCCAAGGCACTCAACGATGCCACCGAGCTGGTGCGATCATGTGAGGCCTGCTAGTTCAACGCCAAACAGATCAACCAACCTGCTCAGGGCCTCCATACCATCCCGCTCTCATGGCCATTCGCGGTCTGGGGGCTGGACATCCTGCGCCCGTTCCCCCGAGCAGCCGGGGCTATCGCTACCTCTACGTCGCCATCGACAAATTCACCAAGTGGGCAGAGGTGGAGCCCGTGCACACCATTCCTGCTGGCTTGGCTGTCAAGTTCATCAAGGGCCTCGTGAGCCGTTTTGGGGTCCCTAACCGTATCATCACTAACAATGGCTCTCAGTTCACAAGCAATCTCTTCAGGACATATTGTGCTAACCTTGGAACGCAGATATGCTACGCTTCAGTGGCACACCCACGGAGTAACGACCATGCCGAACGCGCCAACGCGGAGGTCCTGAGGGGCCTCAAGACAAGGAGCTTCAAGAAGAAGCTTGAGGCCTGTGGCAGGGGTTGGCTCGGTGAGCTTCAGTCCGTGTTGTGGTCCATCCGCACCACCACGACTAAGCCCACCGGCGAGACCCCATTCTTCCTCGTCTACGGGGCTGAGGCGGTCCTCCCACAAGAGGTCAAACATCGCTCCCCGCGGGTCTTGGCATTTAATGAGGAACGCCAGGATGCCTCGCGGGGGACAGATCTCGTGGTCGGGGAGG
Source organism: Thinopyrum elongatum (assembly GCA_011799875.1). Classification (NCBI taxonomy): domain Eukaryota; kingdom Viridiplantae; phylum Streptophyta; class Magnoliopsida; order Poales; family Poaceae; genus Thinopyrum; species Thinopyrum elongatum. Next base: position 542,246,454 of record CM022298.1, read on the forward strand.
AGGCCCGCCGCCAAGCCTCGCTCTGTGCCGCGAGGTACCAGCAGGTGCTGCGGCAGTATCATGGCCGCAGCGTCCGCTCCAGGACCGTTGAGGTGGGTGACCTCGTCCTGAGGCGGGTGCTCTCCAGGGAGAGGCTTCACAAGCTCTCGCCTATGTGGGAGGGCCCTTTTAGGATCGCCCGTGTCTCCAGGCCTGGCGCCGCGTGCCTGGAGACGTAGGACAGGGTCCCCATCCAGAATGCCTGGGACATCCAGCACCTACGGAAGTTCTACCCGTGACACTCTCACATAATAATGAGTGGGGCTGTACATGCCCCGGAGTCTCCTGAGCGCCAACCTGGGGCCTCACGGGGGCTCCCACCCACGCCCAAGTGGAAGCCCCATGCTCCGCGCTGGCGGACGACACGATTTTTCAACGACTATGCCCACGCCTAGTGGAAGCCCCATGCTCCACGCTGGCGGGAAGACTTGAAGACTAGTGTAGGCGCGCGGCTGTTCTTTTGCTTGCTTTTGTAGCCGATTTGCCACTTCTTGGAATAAAATTCAAAGTTCTCGCGTCTTTATTTGAAAGGGATGGGAATTTTTCTCCTTGCAACTTTTGCTCTTTCGAGTCTTGCAGTTGCCCGTCACTCCTCTCTGCGTGTCTTGCGAGCGGGGGCTGGGCACGGTGTGTATGCCTGGGTCCGCCCACAAACACACCTCACCAAAGCCTTGGCGTCCTAATCCTCATGCAACGCTCTTAAACGAGCCAACGGGCATGTATGCCCTCCTGAGTCCTCATCTCCTGGCCTCACCGGGCATCACGACCCGGTGTACCAGTGACGATCGGTCCTCGCTCGGGGGCTCGCATGGGGCGCGGTGCCCTGTGAAGCTTCTCCGGAGGCACCGCATCCTCATGGCCCGCTAGAGACCTCACGGGCACTAGGCGCCTCCTGAGGCCTGAGAACCTTCAGATCCTTAAAGAGGGAAATCCCCGACAAGATCTCTCTGGAACGAGAGGCACGCAGGGGATCCAAGCTTCGGAGGAGCACGCCCTCCCGGCGCAGGAGTCTACCACAAGCACACCAAGCTAAGTTATCCTAATCACGATCAACAAGAACCTGTCGATTGGTAGCAACACGAATGTTAAGATACGAAATAAAAATGTGTGGCACCCCGGCTTAGAGGACCGGTTTACCCGTGTTTCCAACCCAGAGATCATGTCTTCTGGAAACACACAACAACTTGGAACAGAACATGGCTGGACTTTATTGATAATAGTCAGTACAGGCTCACACATATTACTTGATCATCGAGGCCAAAAGCACATCTAGTGCTACATCAATATCTATATTATTTATCCAACACATCAGGGCCTCGGCACTACTACTGAACACTACAGCGAAAGACTACAGCGTAGCGGAACATGATAGAGACTCCATCCACAGGGACACTGCTGTGGACACATCCTAGGCATCGCAACAAGGACCTCAGGACCTCTGTCTTAGTCTTCTCCTGCATCTGGCATGATACGCCAGGTGAGTACTTTGAATGTACTCGCAAGCACATTACAACCAAATATGCAGCAAATAATAGCATGGCATTGCTCATGATAAATCTTAAGTGATTCAATTACTGTTACCAACTTACTCATCTTTGGGTTGCCTCACAACCCTCTGAATACTCGATACCAACGAGTACTTCCGCTCAAAAGACAAGTTCTTCCATCATTACTACAGTTATTACGGTTGATCACCTAGAGAGGTCTGGTCGGGTTGTCCAATACCGTGTACACGGGTATTCGAATAGATTTTACACTCTGCAGAGGTTGCGCACTTTACCCACACTATGGAGCACTGACCTCGTGATCCCATTCAGGTGGATCAGCATTGCTCCAACGAAACCTGTCTGACCCGTGACTCTCCCATCGTACCACCGGCAATCACACTCCCCCGGAGTCAAGCCTTGGGTGGCCCCGTGTCACCTCGCGGCACCTGCCACCATCGTGGCCTAATTTAACTGGCCCAAATGGGGACGCCAGCAAATAACTCAACTGGGCTCACAGGGTTATCGCCGTCTACCTGATCAGGGCAGCATGCACGCATAATCCTCCCTCTTTGGAGGTACCGGTGAAAGAGCACACAGCCAGACCAAGTCAAGGCCGTCCCATACCGGCGAATGTGGCTGCATGGGTAAGCCCAGACAGGTGACTCATGATCAACCAACTAAGTTCAACTTAGCCATCAAGGTTATTTCAACAAGTAACTTAGTTGGTCACATTAAGCATTTGAAATATTGTCTTGGAATTAACTAGGTCAATTAAAATGCAAGAAATGCATATGAATTATGCAATGCTACGAAATGCCACATAATATGGATGTCCTAGCTTGCCTTGATCAGTTGGGTGATTCGGAAACTCTTGATCTTCAAATCCACAATTTTCTCCTTCTGGAAATATTTTCAAATAGCAAAAGAAAATGTCACATAAGGCCTTTTTATTCGCCAACAATTCTATAAGTGTTGGAAAAATACCAAACTTGGTGGAAAAATAAAGGACTTCAGTATGAACACAATGCAAAAAGAATCAGGTCATTTGGACCTTTCTGTTAAAAGTTATTAATATTCAAAGTTCCAGTTTAAATCTATTAATAAAAATCAATTTTGAAAAAAAAGAAAAACGGCCACGTCGAAGACGTATTTGGCCTGGGCGCCACCACTTACCGCTTCGCCACAGTGGCTGACGGTGGCCCCGGCTCGGTTTAAAACAGAGAGAGGGGAGGGAACAGGGGAGGGGGCGGCTCACCGGCGAGCGTGGCCGGCGATCCCGACGGCGAGAGGGCTCGGGAATGGGCGGAACGGATCGGGCGTCGAGCGGTGGTCCTACACGTACCCGCAGCTTAGCCGGAGGTGGACGGACGCCATCGTCCCCTTCGTCTCCGGCGGACTGCGGTTACGGTGGTCAACGAACTCGACGATTCCGATGGCAGTAGGACGGGAAGAGGGCTCGGGAAGCACTACGGAAGCCTACTGATCACAATGGTACTCTTGGATGAGGCGGAGGAGGGCTGGAGGTGGCTGGCGGGGAAGAGGGGATTGGCGGCGGAGCTCTGATCGAGCTCGAGGCCAGAGGCCTCTCTGCCTCGATTGCTGCTGCTGGCTGTGGCTATGGGGAAGGAGGAGTTGGGTGAGGAGCTCGGCAGCGCCGGGCGGGCCTATTTATAGCCAGGAGGAGGCGGGAGGCGAGCTCTCCCGATGCTCGTGGATGTGGCCCTGGTGCCGGCGCTAGTACGCCGCGCTGGCTGGCTCGACGCGGGCGAGGTGATGGATGAGGGCAGAAGCCTTAAATGCGGAGGACACGACACGTGAGGAAGACGACGGCACCGCAATACTGTGGCAGCACAAGCAGAACAGGGCGGCGATGATGCGGCGGCCGGCGAGGGCGTCTCCGACGTAGGCGATGGGTCCAGGGGTCTACGCGTCACCAGGGAGGGTAGTCGGCATGCTCAGACAACTCCACGCTGCACGAGCTTTAGACTCCAACATGACTCGAGCCGGGCGCAGCGCAGAGCGCGGCGACAAGCGTGCCAGCGCCGTGCTCACCACGGTAGCTCATGTCTAGTGGCCACGTTGGTCTGGCAAATGTTGTCTGGCGTGTCGACCACCGATGGTTCACCTCACCTGAGCACTTGGTTTGGCAAGATACGAGCAGAACTAAGAGATGCAATCATCTACAGGTTCTGACAGAAATGTTGGGGAGGTTCTGGAGCTTGGATGATGTTGATCTAAAGCCAAGAGAGATGTCTGGTGTGGTCCACGTTGAATGAACAACAATCTGGCCAAACATGAAGTCATTTGGAGAAGAAATGAAGGTAGTTCATGTAGGAAGCACAATTCTGGTCTGAATCTGTCATTTAAAGTACTGTTCACATGGTTGATCTTGAGGTGCTGAAAATTGGTGGAGAGTGATGATTTGGAGTTGTCTTCATGCTGTAAAAATTTGGTAGCAATTGAACAACCCAAACATGCACTTCATTCACAATGGTCCATTCTGACCAGGAGAGAAAAGGAATTATTTTGCAAAGTATATGAAATATTTTATGGCATATTTTTGGGTGTTGGAGCAAGATATAGTCCAAAAGATTTTTAGGAATTATTTGAGAATTTTCTGAGCATCCAAACTATAGGTTGCTTCATAACCCATAGTAATGCTCTAAATTCCCAAATAAAAGAAAAGAGTTATTGGAAATGATTTAAATTGGGATTTGGGTTCTTGAGGTACTTGGCAGAGTTCTGGCAAGGTGATGAGACTTTGGATCACTTGGGAAGAGTTCAAACATGTCCGAGTCCAAATGAAAAGGGGTTCAAAGTCATTCAAATTCGAATAAAACCAAGAAAAGTTTGAAAAGAAAAGGTTGCCAAAAATCAGGGTGTCACAAACCTACCCCCCTTAGGATGAATCTCATCCTCTAGATTCGGTTGCTCAGGGAACAAATATGGATAGGCGGATCTCAGAAAATCTTCTCTCTCCCAAGTGGCTTCTTCCTTGGTGTGGTGCTCCCACAGCACCTTATAAATTTTTATCACCTTACTCCTAGTGGTTTTTTTCATCCCCTCCAAGATCCTGACAGGTTTCTCTTCATAAGTCATATCCTTAGCCAATTCTAATTCACTCATATCCGCTTGCTTGGCTGGGGTGCGATGCATTTTCTCAATTGTGAGATGTGAAAGATATCATGAACGTCTGACAGTGCTGGCAGCAATTCCAACTGATATGCAACTCTACCCTTCCTGGCAACCACTGAAAAGGGACCGATATATCTTGGGGCCAGTTTTCCTCTTGTGCCAAACCTTTTTACTCCCTTCATAGGAGTTATCCGTAAGTAAGCATAGTCTCCGGGCTCAAAAGTTACTTCCCGGTGCTTTGGGTCGTAATAGCTCTTTGTCGGGACTTGGCTGCTCGAAGTTGTTCTTGAATATCCTTGACTTGCCTTTTAGCCTCAAGCATCAAGTCCGTACCAAAAATGCGACTATCTCCTGTTTGGGACCAGTTTAGTGGTGTGCGGCACTTTCGCCCGTACAACGCCTCAAAAGGCAACATCTTGAGACTGGCCTGATAACTGTTGTTGTAAGAGAATTCCGCATACGGCAGACTATCCTCCCACTTGGGTCCATGAGAGAGAGCACATGACCGAAGCATATCTTCCAAGATTTGATTTACTCGCTCGGTCTGTCCATCCGTTTGTGGATGATATGCTGTGCTGTGTTTCAGCATGGTGCCCAAAGCTTGATGTAACCGATGCCAGAATGCTGAGGTGAATAGGGAACCTCTGTCTGAGGTGATAGACTTGGGTACCCCATGCAGACTGACAATCCGAGACATGTAAAGTTGTGCCAGCTAGTTTGCGTTGTAAGTGGTCTTCACTGTGATAAAATGTGCCATTTTTGTAAGTGTGTCTACAATGACCCAGATGGCATCATTACCCCTCGTGGACTTGGGTAGTCCCACGATGAAATCCATACATATGTCGTCCCATTTCCAATGAGGAACTGGTAGCGGTTGCAGTAGTCCAGCCGGTTTCTGGTGTTCTGCTTTAACCTTGTTGCAAATATCGCAACAGGCGACATAGTATGCAATATCATTCTTCATTCCTGGCCACCAAAATGTCTCTCTCAAATCTTGGTACATCTTGGTACCTCCCGGATGGATCGAATATGCGGACTCATGTGCTTCCTTGAGTATTTGTTGCCTCAAGTTGTTCTGATTCGGCACACAAATTCGTTTCTCGAACCACACGGTACTCTGTTCATCCGCACGGAAGGACTTGGCCTTCCCTTGCTGAATTAACTCCTTGATCTTCCGAATTTCTTCATCTGACTTCTAGGCTTCCTTGATTTCCTCCATGAGGGTTGGAGTGATCTCCAACGTGTTCGGGGTCATTGGGCCGCATAGCACCATATTGAGCCTGACAAACTCTTCTTGTAAGCTTGGATACATACTCTCAACTAATGCATTCACAGTAGTTTGTTTCCTGCTCAGGGCATCAGCGACCACATTCGCTTTCCCTGGATGATAGTTTATCCCAACATCATAGTCCTTGACTAGCTCAAGCCATCTTCGCTGCCTGAGGTTCAGGTCGGGTTGAGTGAAAATATACTTGAGACTCCTATGATCGGTGTATATTTCACATCGTTGTCCAATGAGGTAATGTCTCCAAATCTTTAGGGCATGAACCACAACAGCTAGCTCCAAATCATGTGTGGGATAGTTCTCCTCATGAGTTCGTAGCTGACGTGATGCATAAGCCACAACCTTCCCTTCTTGCATTAGTACGCATCTGATTCCACGCCTCGACGCGTCGCAATATATGTCGAAACTCTTGTGAATATCTGGAAGAACTAAGACAGGGGCTGTGGTTAGCCTCGTCTTTAACTCCTGGAAACTACTGCCGCACTCGGCTGTCCAGATAAACCTCTGGTTCTTTTTCAACAATTCTGTCAGTGGCTTGGCTATCTTAGAAAAGCCCTCAATGAAACGATGGTAGTAGCCTGCCAAGCCTAGGAAACTACGGACTTCAATCACCGTGGTTGGTGTCTTCCAGTTCAAGACCATAGTAACCTTACTTGGATCAACATATATTCCCTTCTCTGACAGAATATGTCCAAGGAATCCCACCTCTTTCAGCCAGAATTCACACTTACTGAACTTGGCATATAAGCGATGGGTTCTCAACCTTTCCAGGACAGCTCTGAGATGTTGCTTATGTTCCTCTTCATCCTTGGAGTATATCAGTATGTCATCAATAAACACCACTACGAACTTATCCAGAAAGTCCATGAAAACTTTATTCATCATACTCATGAAATAGGCTGGGGCGTTGGTCAATCCAAACACCATAACTGTAAATTCATATAGTTCATAGCGAGTGGTGAACGCTGTCTTAGGGATATCCTCCTTCCGGATTTTTAGTTGATGATATCCCGTTCTGAGGTCAATTTTAGAGAATACCCGTGCTCCATTCAACTGGTCGAATAAATCATCAATTCGAGGGAGCGGGTATTTGTTCTTGATAGTGACCTCATTAAGGTGGCAATAGTCTACGCACATTCGCAGACTTCCATCCTTCTTCTTGACAAATAATACTGGTGACCCCCATGGCGAGATGCTTGGATGAATGTATCCTTTTTGCAGCAACTCGTCCAATTGTTTCTTTAGTTCTGCAAACTCCGGGCCTGGCATACGATAATATTTCTTGTATATTGGAGCTGTACCAGGAATCACTTCAATGGCAAACTCCAATTCTCGATCGGGCGGCATTCTTGGTAATTCCTCAGGAAACACATCTGGAAATTCACCCACTACCGAAATCAGGTTCATATCTGTAACAGTAGTCTGATATGCTGTGCCCTTTCTTGTTATCATTTTGCTGGCCAGAAATTGAACGGTCTGTCCGGCAGGGTTCACCAATGTCACCGTTCTGGTGGCGCAGTTAATACACACTTGGTGCGGTTCCAACCAATCCATTCCCAGTATTATATCCAGTCCTGGAGATTCAATGGCAACAAGGGTAGCTGGAAATTTGACTCCATGGATTGAGATTTCCAGCCCCTTGTATATTATATTTGTTCTGAGCATAGAGCCAGGGGATTGTACCACCATGATTTTGTCCAAAAGCGAAGGAGAAAATTTGTGCAAGGTGGCAAAACTTCGTGAAATAAACGAATGGCAAGCCCCAGAATCAAATAATATTACGGCAGGTATGTTATTGATAGAAAACATACCAAGGACAATGTATGGAGCTTCGCACACTTCTTTGGCAGAGATGTGGTGGACGCATCCGTGGCTGAAGTTGTGGTTGGGACGATGTCCAAGGTGATTGACTTGTGGCTTGTGGTCAGCGAATTGCTTTCCGTTATTGGTAGGGCACTGCTTGGCGTAGTGTCCACTCTGGCCACAAGTGAAACAGGCGTTGTTGCGGCGGTAGTCCTCTATGACTGGCTGCTTGCCGAAGGTCTTGTTCTGGTTACTTGGCTTGCTGTTGTTGCCACCATTGTTCCACACTGGTTTGTTCTCAGATGACCCTGGTTGCCAGCTGCACAACTTTTGTGCATATGGTTCCTTGTTGTCCTTCCTGGGCTCGAAATTCCTCTTACGATCATCATTCCCAGACTTGTGTTCTCGTTCGGCGATGAAGGCCTTATCCACCAAGGTCTGGAAATCGGGGAAATCTAACATACACAGCTGACATCGGAGGGCGTGATTAAGTCCTCCGAGGAACTGGTCTATTTTCCTTTCTTCGGTAGCCACATCATAAGGAGAGTACCGGGCCAAATTATTGAACTTGTTTAAATATTCTCCCACAGACATGTTTCCTTGTGTGAGGGCCAGGAATTCCCTCTGCTTCACTTTCATGATTCCCGTGGGGATATGATACTTGCAGAACAACTCTTTGAATTTCTCCTAGGAAATCTCTTCAGCAGGCCACATTAGCTTGGTGTTATCCCACCATATGGCTGCCGGGCCTTCAAGATAATGAGTGGCAAATGGAACTTTGTCTGCTTCTTCACAACGGGCTATGTCCAATTTCTTTTCCATGGTTCTTAACCAATCATCAGCCTCAATAGGATCCACAGCCTAACCAAAGCAGGGTGGTTTGGTGCGCTGGAAGTCAGTCAGTCTAGAACGTACCCCATTAACATTATTCTGACCTACTATTGTCTGCATACTCTTGAGAATTTCCATGAGGTCTTGGTTTCTCTTTTCCTCAAACATTCTCATTATCTGATCTATGGTTGGTGCTTGAGGTGGTGGTGGTGGTAAGTCTTCGGGCGGTTGCCCTGCCTGTCTGGCGGATCGACGGACGGGGTTTCCATCGCCGCCTTGACTGCTACTTCCTCTCTTCATCCTAATTTTTGTTCCCATGGAAAATACCGAATCGATGAGCAACATCCATAACGAGAAATACGGTAATATGACACCAAGAGGAAATTCATGAAAGAGCGAATAAGGAAAACAACTTAATTATACAAGATAACCCAACATCATACATGGCAAGCTAGTAGGGGAAATATCATGGCTAGACTGCCCATATGACAGTCGACATATGCAAGGATGCATGCATTACTACGCAAACTCCAGTCTAGTGCGTCGGTGACATGAACACTGCCCATCTGAAAAGTCCTCGTCGTCAGATCCTGAGTCGGAACCAGAACTGATGATGTGAGTCACCGGGTCAAAGGAGACGCGACGTCGCTGCTGAGATGGCTCTCCTTCTGCGGAAGACGAAGCACGTCGCCTCAGCATCGGCGAAGCAGGAGTGGCTAAAAGTGAGGCCCACTCAGCTGGGGTCTCAAGTCGACTACCAGACGATAAGCCTGATGGTCCAGAAGAACCAGAAGGGGTATCATGCACACGCGGGGGTGGAACTGGTGGTGGATAACTAGGTGGAACTACAGGAGGAGGAGGTGCTGGAGTCACTGCTGCAAGTGCCTCCTGAACATGACACAACTCCTTAGCTAAGGAAATGATCATACAGTAACTGGTGTTCAGGTAGCGAGACAAAACACCAGTTGCATGATCACACGTCGGGACAACAGGTGAGAAAAGGACTCGCCCTGTCGTAGGCGACAGAGTGGGATAGTGGAAGAAACCTGGATGTGACTGCATCTCGACCTCGTGGAAGCGCAAGTCAGTAATAGCATCCATGGCAGCAAACTGGATCGCTAGCTCCGGAGTAGAAGCCACTCCGCCCTTGGAAGAGCGAGAAGAGCTTCCAATGTCCGAAGTCGCGGTCATATAAGCCACTGCATGGTACTCATATACTGACTCGGCCAACTGCTCCCGGAACACTTGGTACACCGGGTCGTCACCGTGGGGATACAGCCGAAGCCAGACGCTGCGAAGCAGAACTGGAAAAGTGTGGGGTTCTGGCTCATGATGGAAGTGATATGGAACTGGTGCCATCTACACTCACAATGCCAAAGGTTAGTAACATAATGAATTATGATGCATGATGCATGGCATGCAACAATCAAATGCAACAAGCAAATGCATACTCAAATCCTATACTACTCGCAGTCCTAGCACGGGTTACCTAGGGTGTCCTACGGTCAGCACGGCTCTGATACCAAGCGTTGTGGCACCCCGGCTCAGAGGACCGGTTTACCCGTGTTTCCAACCCAGAGATCATGTCTTCTGGAAACACACAACAACTTGGAACAGAACTGTAGGGTAACGCAGCAGAAAACAAAAATTTTCCGACCTACGCACCAGCCCAGGACCACTATGGAGACTGCATACAAGGTTTGATCATTTTCGTTACCGACTCGTAGCGCAGCGGAAGTAGAGTCGATGACGATCGGCGGTGCAGATCCCCGCAGCTAGGATTTACAACCTCCCAACCGCGAGGATGTATACCCTCGTCTTCCCTTCGGACGACCCTCCGGGAGGCGATCGAACAGTCCCCCGGACGGTGTCACGGACAGCCCTTCGGGAGGACCTTCAAAACTCGGACAGTCACTCGGACAGCCCTTCGGGAGGACTCATAGAACTCGGACCGTCACTTGGACAGCCCTTCGGGAGGCACTCACGAACAGCCCCTCGGGCACTAAGATCGAAACTACGACCTCTCTATAGAGTTGCACACATATGGTGTCATCTATCCGGCAGGGCTTCGCCGTCCAGAACTAGTTCCCACCGGAACCCAAACAGCCTTTCGGCTCTGCAAAACTATTTTGCGGGGAGGGAGAGAGAAGCCAGATCATGCAATGGCACTTGTATGTGAGAAGGGATGAGTGTGGAGGGCTGCCCCTCCACCTCTATTTATTGGAAATCCCAAGGGGTAGGGTGGTTTTACAATAAAACCCAAAAGCACATGAATGAAGTCCTTCCACCAAGGGTATAAGGGTGAAACCAAGGAACAAGAGGGGCTCCAAGGTGGAGCCCCAAGTGTGGCCGGCCACACCCCATGAGGGCCCCCCCAAGGGGGCTCTCATCCATCCATGTCACCCCAAAAGATCTTGGGACAAAGCCCAAAATAATGGTTTTCCATAAAGTAACCCAAAAAGCACTTTCACTATTCATGACGACATTTTTCAGCGTTCGTTCGAACTGAAAATATTTATGTGGGCTTAGAACATTTCCAGTACCCACCATAACAATTTTCAACGCGTTCTGGAACAATTCCAGTTTAGTGATTTCATCTGCGAAAAGCATCTGAAGCGGTTCCGGCAGCTCCGGAACATTTCCGGTTTTCATCTCAGAAAATTCCCAGAAGTTTCCAGAATGATTCTGGCACCCTCCAAGAATTATCAGGCATGTGCCGAAACCAATTTGACTTAATGGAATACCCCGAAACAACTTTTCAGTTTCACCGAAACTCATCCGGTGTTCTCTCTGCGGAACTTTTCCGCTGTCCGAAACTTTTTCGGTGATTTTCTCTCAGACTCCCTGTCTAGTATTCAGCAAATAGATGACCCTTAAGCATGTGACCCTATAGGTTCGGTGAAGTACAGACATGACACGGAACCCCTTCCGATCAATGATCAACATCGGAGCCGTGGACACCCATATTGACCCCTATACCCACACGAATGAATATTCGAGTGAACCTCCAGTTGCCGTGTGCTATTCCTGTTGCTTCGCGATATGTTACAAATACCCGAGGTGAGACATGTTGGCATTCCCATGGATCAACAACTTGTCCACTATGCTAGTTACCTCGTTACCGGTATTGTTCTCTTTTCTCATTACCGTGTTCCGGCATCCCCGTGATCAAATCACAAAGTGTCTGGCCAGACGATGATGGATACCGTAACACCGAGAGGGCCCAGAGATATCTCTCCATCGTCGGAGGAGCAAATCCCAATCTTGAGCTATCAAGTTACTTGACATACTTTCCCATGAACCCGTAAGCCGCCGTAATAGCCATCCAGTTACGGATGACGTTTAACAAACCCCAAAGTTCATGAATCAAGCATGAAGAAACTCGATACTCTCATGGTCTAAGGAATCATGCAAACGTTAACCATCTCTGTGTTATTAACCATTAACTTGTGACGAAAGTATCCCATAGCATAACATCAATTCGGGTCGATTCAACACAAATGTTCTTCTAACATTGTGCCCTCAAAGTTGCCGGCATAGTCATGCCCATGATCAGGAAAACAGAACCATCATGCAACACTTGAGCTAGTCTCAGAGGCCAGACTAGGAATACATTTTACCGTTTATTATTCCACACGTGCATATGAGTCTTCCTCCGAGCCTCATGGTTATTGTAGACTCGAGAACCATAGCAGTTATAGCATGGAACATAAACCTAATTATGAACAGGGAGATAATCAATAACATTTATTATTGCCTCTAGGGCATATCTCCTATAGACTCCCACTTGCACTAGAGTCAATAATCTAGTTAATGTTAATGCACTTCACACCTGTGGCACACCAGTGTAAAAATGCTTCGCATGTGGTATAGCCTGATGTCCAACGGATCTGACGACTTCAGCTCCGTGTGTATCTTTGCGTATCCTCGCGTTTTTACGCTTTCACAAAATTCATATTTTGTGTGGACTTGGCTTTGTATGTATGTGAATCACAGGTCGAACCTAGATTCCTCAGACTGAGTTATGGAGCAACTACCCGCAGTAGTGTCCCATTGAGAAAAGCCATCTTGGAACCATACTAAGTTCATGAATGAACTATATGATTCAACATCTTCTTTGTCGCTTTAAAAGCGGCAACATACTTCGCCTTTGTTATAGAATTCGCCTCAGTATCTTGTTTGGAACAATTTCCAACTACCGTGCCACCATATTGTGTATTGCACAAAACCCTTAACTTTAATTGAAAATCGCTTGGAGCATGGATAAAGACTGTATCGATGTAACCTTTTACAACGAACTCTTCATGATCTCCGCTTGCGAGAAAACATGTCATCAGTGCTACTATAGTACTCAATGACCCTTTTTCACTGTTGTCCCATGATCAGTACTTTTGATCACTTTGGTATCTATACTCGCAACAACTTTGGAGTATTGGAAATATCTGGTTGTTTTTACATACCATGGAATACATGATTAATCCAAACATGAAGGTGTGTGGAATCTCCATCATGTATTTTGCTCATCCGTGTTTTTGGGACACCGAGTCTTGCAAAAACTCGTTCCATGTGACTTCGGCAAGAATCACTCCTTGGCGTTTTAAATGCTAAAAAGTTTTAGCATCTTGTCAATATGTATTCATTGCTTAGCCTTATTAGGCAAATCTATCTCCATAGATCATTATGCCTTATATTGAGGCCATTTAGCCCAAGCACTTCATCGAAAAACTATTTTCAAATGAAGTCCTAATTCGTGTCAAGAAATTTATTTCCAATTAACAATGTGTCAAGCACACAACGTTCTTAGAAATATTATTATGCTCCCACTTACTTTCTTGAATCACAAGCATCTTCGTTACCCATTGATGAAGTCAAAACCCTTTTGACCAATCCATCAAAACACGAAGATTCCAACTCCATTTTGCTCTCTTCTGTCCATTGCTGGAACTCTGAAGTTTGCATAGTTACTAGCATCCTTTGGACTGACAAAATACCTTGGACTGTAGCACATGCAAGTCCTTGGTTTCATTTCCATCAGATGGAAATCTTTTTGTCATCCATGTTTCATATCTCATGATTGAAATATGTATCAATTACTAGTTCAACCCGAACTGACTTTAAGCTTCGGTATGATGAAACAACCTCATCATAGTCAACTCCTTGAACTTGTTATTGCTACAAGTCGAGCTTTATGGATAAAACATTTTATCCACATCAGTTTATAGTTCCATAAAAGTTCGTTAGACTCTAAGTCTTCTGAAGGGGTCATCAAGATATGATCTTGAATCATTTATATGGAAACTATCTCGGATTATATTGGCATTTAGCCAATCCCGGAGTCAGGGCCCATCAACGCTTCCTTGTGTATCGTAGGTATACTGTTGTCTAACAACAATATCTCGTCTGCGCACCTGAGAGGTTTGCACGAGCCTTGCCTACGTGGTTCAGTTGCAAGTTCGACCGAAGTCCATACATTTTATTGTAGAGACTTCCGTATCAGTCGCAGTAGGAAACTCCAGAATCACATCCAAGGTTCCTTTCCTTTGACCTGATGACGAAGATACTGGTTATCTCGTCGAGTTGCACTGTCCTCCCACTCACCTTTTGCAAGAACAGTTCTCTTTAAAACATACCATTTTGTGGCAAAAACCTTTGCCTCGGTATAGTGGTGGGGGAATACCCAATGACTTGGGATAACCTACAAAGTAGCACTTGTCTGATTTGGAATAGGTTTGTAACCTTTTACACAAGCCCCATATTCCAAATGTTAAGAAAAGATATAACATGGTTGGGCATACCATACCATGGCGTCATTTCAACAGACCTGATGGAGCTCTTTTCAGTGTAAAAGCCGTAGTCTCTAAAGCATCACTCTTTAAAAGGGATAATGGCAAATTTATATATGTCATCTTTGATCTTACCATGTCATAAATGGTTTGATTACATCTTCACGGACTTTCCACATGCAGTGGTGTTCCGGGAGGTGCAAGTTATGAAACCCCTTTCACAACTCATCAGACATTCACTAAACTTGTAACTCAAATATTCTTTTCTGCAATCGAATTGTAGAAACATAATCTTCTTGTTACAATAACTTCTACTTCATATTTGAAAACCTTTTGAATGAATTCAAAAAATTCAGACTTACATCTCATCAAGTAAATATCCATATATCTACTTGAGTCATTTCTGAAGATAGATAAATCCACTACTTGCAAAAACATTTATCGGACTACATACATCAAAATGTATGATCACCAATAAATTCTTTGCTCGTTCCTTATGGCCTGTGAACGGTATTTCAGTCACTTCACTTTTCGAAGGAAAGTTGCAAGTGTCAGATGATTCAAAAATCAAACGACTTCAAAATCCATCATAATGGAATCTTTCATGCGGGTTTCTCCAATGTGACCAAATGCAGTGCCACACTTGTGTGGTATTCTTTTAGTCTTGCGACATTTAGCTTCAGTGTTATGGATGTATCATTTTACCATCAATATTCATAACATACATCCCATCTTGGATGGAAGTATGGCCCTTCATGTTATTCATAATACTGAATAACAATTGTTCTTTTATGAACAACTCTATTGCAACAAACATTGTGCAATGGGCTAGAGTGTGTAAAACTCTAAAATGAATTATGAAAGTAAATCCAGAGGTAATATATTATTATCATTATTTATAACATGCATCTCATTCTCAATGAAAGTATGGCCCTAATGTTATTCATAACATCGAACATAAAAAGTTCTCTTATGAACAACCTTCTTGCAAGATTACTTTATGCAAAGTCTAGAGTTTGTAAAACTCTAAATGAATTATGAAAATAAATACAGACGGTAATACACCGGTGGAAGGTATAGTAACATTTACTATGTTCCCTGTGTATACCTAAACCTCATTCCTGGCTAGTCTTTCAGGCCATAGTAGTTCTTACATCGAGTTGCAACAGAATGCAATCGAGCGGGTATCTCTATGATTAACTCACAATACCCAAGAATCAGTGATTAACAAATTAATCATAATTCCTAAGAACTATATCTTTGACTAGCCTTCTATACATCAAAAACTTGTATGACATTCATACATGAGCTGGATATTCCAGTCTTCTTTCTTTCTGCCATTATACTTCTAACATTTTAACTTTTAGTATTTCTCCTACTCTCAGAAGAAGCACCCAACTTAAGAGTGGCGTTAGCCCCGGACTTCCTAGGCGTGAAAGTTTCACTAACACCCTTCGGACACTTCCTTTCTCTTTAAGTTGTTGTTTTATTCACCTTTCATCATATGACAGGCGTTCTTCTGGATCCCTCTCTTATCAGTCTAATGCATAGTAAACTCTTTTACTAATAGTTTGCAAACAAACATTGCTTTGGATATCTCATATCTTTTAGCCTTTGTCTATCTCTGAAAATGATTTTCAGATTCCATGAATATCACATAACTATCCAAACTTTCGAAGTTCGGGTCTCATGGAAGCAAACATATTGCACTTGACTGAAACGGAATTATAGCTTTTGGATCGAAGGACGAGAGTCACATGATCCATAGCATAAGCGAGAGAATACCGAAAGTATGCGATAGGACAAAGTCCTTCTCGGCACTCTTGAGGACAATCCTCACATTACGTTACCAACCGTAAAGTTTTAACCAGATATTTAACAGCTATTCAATTTTAATAGGGAAGGTGGAAACGCGAGCCATTATTCTACAACTACTATGCATATAACACTTAGACAGTGTTCATAATTAATTGCACTGAGAATTAAACAAGTTAATTCAACAGTGCGCTCCCACTCAAATCAATATCTCTCATAATTGATTTTGAGTGATACAAGATCCAGACTTCAATTCATCGCCATAGAATCATCATCTCATGACGGGAATTTAAATCGGTAGGCCAACTTGCCGATCACATCTCTATGTGACTCTTGTTCAACTTTCGATGCGTGTGTTCCGAGCTCATGACTTTCATGCCTGAACGTCAAGACAACCAAGTGATCACGCTGCAAGGTCTCAACTCACCCGCCTCTCACTTCCCTAATCATTCGTACCCATGCATCCATGGCGCACCCCGAAAAGTTAGGTGCCGTGACGGTGCTACACTTGGGAGAACACTAACTACTTGATAATTTTGTGTGAGAGATCACCCTAATAAAAGCGACTACCACGCAATCAAGAAGGGTGCATCATAAGGGATAAACATCTCAGGCAATTCATAATAGCTTGATATGGTATAGCCCTTTCTGACGGAGAAGTCTTGTATTTCTTCGTCTTCGGCATTCGCGTCGGTGTTCACCTTCGCGAAGATTGCCACCACCTCGTCGATGCACCAGATAATATTGCTATCTCTATAGCTAATAAAATAATGCATTACAACAAGGTTGACATGCAGGTCATTAAAGTGCAATCATATGGCTCCAGCCATCATGCCGAATCATGACACGCAGGTCATGTTAATAAATTTACATTATATAGTCATCTCATACATAATCAAATTATTATGAGCACTGCTATACCACATCATATGCACATGCAAACCCTCCTGCAAAACCAAGTTAGACGTCTCTAATCGGTCCATGCAAAAACTTGTTTTTCGTGGCTTCTAAGGTTTCGAAACAAACCGAAGCTACCAACGTCCATCATCAAGTATGATAATTCAAGTCGCTAGATTAACAATGCAGGGTGTATGAAGCACGAGATAATAAAATCTCGAACCCCATACTAAACTTCGTCATACGCATGACCCCCGTGCAGATCATATCTGCATTGCCCTTTCGTCTGCAAAATTTCATCTTTCTTTTCAACTACGGTGGAATTCAATGAACTGTTAGCACTTCGTTGATCAATCAGGATCGCGGATTGCCAGAACATTGAAACTCCACCATACTGTTATCAAGATTAGAAATATGCAAATTCCAGGGAAGCAACAAGAACATCGGGTAACAGATTTCATCTGCTACCCACACAAATAATTTTCAGTAATAGAACTCATCTACTACCTAATTATATTGTGCAACACCCATACATCTCTATGTATTCTAGATCGCAACCTGCATCTACGCATAGCACGGCTCATGATGCCACTATAGGGTAACGCAGCAGAAAACAAAAAAATTCCGACCTACGCACCAGCCCAGGACCACTATGGAGACTGCATACAATGTTTGATCATTTTCGTTACCGACTCGTAGCGCAGTGGAAGTAGAGTCGATGACGATCGGCGGTGCAGATCCCCGCAGCTAGGATTTACAACCTCCCAACCGCGAGGATGTATACCCTCGTCTTCCCTTCGGACGGCCCTCCGGGAGGCGGTCGAACAGTCCCCCGGACGGTGTCGCGGACAGCCCTTCGGGAGGACCTTCAAAACTCGGACAGTCACTCGGACAGCCCTTCGGGAGGACTCACAGAACTCGGACCGTCACTTGGACAGCCCTTCGGGAGGCACTCACGAACAGCCCCTCGGGCACTAAGATCGAAACTACGACCTCTCTACAGAGTTGCACACATACGGTGTCATCTATCCGGCAGGGCTTCACCGTCCAGAACTAGTTCCCACTGGAACCCAGACAGCCTTTCGGCTCTGCAAAACTATTTTGCGGGGAGGGAGAGAGAAGCCAGATCATGCAATGGCACTTGTATGTGAGAAGGGATGAGTGTGGAGGGCTGCCCCTCCACCTCTATTTATAGGAAATCCCAAGGGGTAGGGTGGTTTTACAATAAAACCCAAAAGCACATGAATGAAGTCCTTCCACCAAGGGTATAAGGGTGAAACCAAGGAACAAGAGGGGCTCCAAGGTGGAGCCCCAAGTGTGGCCGGCCACACCCCATGAGGGCCCCCCCAAGGGGGCTCTCATCCATCCATGTCACCCCAAAAGATCTTGGGACAAAGCCCAAAATAATGGTTTTCCATAAAGTAACCCAAAAAGCACTTTCACTATTCACGACGACATTTTTCAGCGTCCGTTCGAACTGAAAATATTTATGTGGGCTTAGAACATTTCCAGTACCCACCATAATAATTTTCAATGCGTTCTGGAACAATTCCAGTTTAGTGATTTCATCTGCGAAAAGCATCTGAAGCGGTTCCGGCAGCTCCGGAACATTTCCGGTTTTCATCTCAGAAAATTCCCAGAAGTTTCCAGAATGATTCTGGCACCCTCCAAGAATTATCAGGCATGTGCCGAAACCGATTTGACTTAATGGAATACCCCGAAACAACTTTTCAGTTTCACCGAAACTCATCCGGTGTTCTCTCTGCGGAACTTTTCCGCTGTCCGAAACTTTTTCGGTGATTTTCTCTCAGACTCCCTGTCTAGTATTCAGCAGATAGATGACCCTTAAGCATGTGACCCTATAGGTTCGGTGAAGTACAGACATGACACGGAACCCCTTCCGATCAATGATCAACATCGGAGCCGTGGACACCCATATTGACCCCTATACCCACATGAATGAATATTCGAGTGAACCTCCAGTTGCCGTGTGCTATTCCTGTTGCTTCGCGATATGTTACAAATACCCGAGGTGAGACATGTTGGCATTCCCGTGGATCAACAACTTGTCCACTATGCTAGTTACCTCGTTACCGGTATTGTTCTCTTTTCTCATTACCGTGTTCCGGCATCCCCGTGATCAAATCACAAAGTGTCTGGCCAGACGATGATGGATACCGTAACACCGAGAGGGCCCAGAGATATCTCTCCATCGTCGGAGGAGCAAATCCCAATCTTGAGCTATCAAGTTACTTGACATACTTTCCCATGAACCCGTAAGCCGCCGTAATAGCCATCCAGTTACGGATGACGTTTAACAAACCCCAAAGTTCATGAATCAAGCATGAAGAAACTCGATACTCTCATGGTCTAAGGAATCATGCAAACGTTAACCATCTTTGTGTTATTAACCATTAACTTGTGACGAAAGTATCCCATAGCATAACATCAATTCGGGTCGATTCAACACAAATGTTCTTCTAACATTGTGCCCTCACAGTTGCCGGCATAGTCATGCCCATGATCAGGAAAACAGAACCATCATGCAACACTTGAGCTAGTCTCAGAGGCCAGACTAGGAATACATTTTACCGTTTATTATTCCACACGTGCATATGAGTCTTCCTCCGAGCCTCGTGGTTATTGTAGACTCGAGAACCATAGCGGTTATAGCATGGAACATAAACCTAATTATGAACAGGGAGATAATCAATAACATTTATTATTGCCTCTAGGGCATATCTCCTACAAGAACATGGCTGGACTTTATTGATAATAGTCTGTACAGGCTCACACATATTACATGACCATCGAGGCCAAAAGCACATCTAGTGCTACGTCAATATCTACATTATTTATCCAACACATCAGGGTCTCGGCACTACTACTGAACACTACAGCGAAAGACTACAGCATAGCGGAACATGATAGAGACTCCATCCACAGGGACACTGCTGTGGACACATCCTAGGCATCGCAACAAGGACCTCCGTCTTAGTCTTCTCCTGCATCTGGCATGATACGCCAGGTGAGTACTTTGAATGTACTCGCACGCACATTACAACCAAATATGCAGCAAATAATAGCATGGCATTGCTCATGATAAATCTTAAGTGTTTCACTTACTATGACCAACTTACTTATCTCCGGGTTGCCTCACAACCCTCTGAATACTCGATACCAACGAGTACTTCCGCTCAAAAGACAAGTTCTTCTGTCATTACTATAGTTATTACGGTTGATCATCTAGAGAGGTCTGGTCGGGTTGTCCAATACCATGGACACGGCTATTCGAATAGATTTTACACGCTGCAGAGGTTGCACACTTTACCCACACTATGGAGCACTGACCTCGTGATCCCATTCGGGTGGATCAACGTTGCTCCAACGAAACCTGTCTGACCCGTGACTCTCCCATCGTACCACCGGCAATCACACTCCCCCGGAGTCAAGCCTTGGGCCCGTGTCACCTCGCGACACCTGCCACCGTCGTGGCCTAACTTAACTGTCCCAAACAGGGACGCCGGCAAATAACTCAACTGGGCTCACAGGGATTATTGCCGTCTACCTAATCAGGGCAGCACGCACGCATAACCCTTCCTCTTTGGAGGTACCGGTGAAAGAGCACGCAGCCAGACCAAGTCAAGGCCGTCCCATACCAGTGAATGTGGCTGCACGGGTAAGCCCAGACAGGTGACTCATGATCAACCAACTAAGTTCAACTTAGCCATTAAGGTTATTTCAACAAGTAACTTAGTTGGTCACATTAAGCATTTGAAATATTGTCTTGGAATTAACTAGGTTAATTAAAATGCAAGAAATGCATATGAATTATGCAATGCTATGAAATGCCTCATAATATGGATGTCTTGGCTTGCCTTGATCAGTTGGGTGATTCGGAAACTCTTGATCTTCAAATCCACAATTTTCTCCTTCTGGAAATATTTTCAAATAGCAAAAGAAAATGTCACATAAGGCCTTTTTATTCGCCAACAATTCTGTGTGTGTTGGAAAAATACCAAACTTGGTGGAAAAATAAAGGACTTCATTATGAACACAATGCAAAAAGAATCAGGTCATTTGGACCTTTCTGTTAAAAGTTATTAATATTCAAAGTTCCTGTTTAACTCTGTTAATAAAAATCAATTTTGAAAAAAAAAAGAAAAACGGCCACGTCGAAGACGTATTTGGCCTAGGCGCCACCACTTACCGCTTCGCCACAGTGGCTGACGGTGGCCCCGGCTCGGTTTAAAACAGAGAGAGGGGAGGGAACAGGGGAGGGGGCGGCTCACCGGTGAGCGTGGCCGGTGATCCCGATGGCGAGAGGGCTCGGGAATGGGCGGAACGGATCGGGCGTCGAGCGGTGGTCCTACACGTACCCGCAGCTTAGCCGGAGGTGGATGGATGGCGTCGCCCCCTTCGTCTCCGGCGGACTGCGGTTACGGTGGTGGACGAACTCGACGATTCCGACGGCAGTAGGACTGGAAGAGGGCTCGGGAAGCACTACGGAAGCCTACTGATCACAATGGTACTCTTGGATGAGGCGGAGGAGGGTTGGAGGTGGCTGGCGGGGAAGAGGGGATTTGCGGCAGAGCTCTGATCGAGCTTGAGGCCAGAGGCCTCTCCGCCTCGATTGCTGCTGCTGGCTGTGGCTATGGGGAAGGAGGAGTTGGGTGAGGAGCTCGGCAGCACCGGGCGGGGCTATTTATAGCCAGGAGGAGGCGGGCGGCGAGCTCTCCCAAAGCTCGTGGATGCGGCCCTGGCACCGGCGCTAGTATGCCGCGCTGGCTGGCTTGACGCGGGCGAGGTGATGGATGAGGGCAGAAGCCTTAAATGCGGAGGAGACGGCACGGGAGGAAGACGACGGCGCCGCAATACTGTGGCAGCACGGGCAGAACAGGGCGGCGGTGACGCGGCGGCCGGCAAGGGCGTCTCCGGCGCAGGCGATGGGTCCAGGGGGTCTACGCGTCACCAGGGAGGGTAGTCGGCATGCTCAGACAACTCCACACTGCACAAGCTTTCGACTCCAACATGACCCGAGCCGGGCGCGACGCAGAGCTCGGTGACAAGCATGCCAGCGCCGTGCTCACCACGGTAGCTCATGTCTAGTGGCCACGTTGGTCTGGCAAATGTTGTCTGGCGTGTCGACCGCCGATGGTTCACCTCACCTGAGCACTTGGTTTGGCAAGATACGAGCAGAACTGAGAGATGCAATCATCTACAGGTTCTGACAGAAATGTTGGGGAGGTTCTGGAGCTTGGATGATGTTGATCTAAAGCCAAGAGAGATGTCTGGTGTGATCCACGTTGAATGAACAACAATCTGGCCAAACATGAAGTCATTTGGAGAAGAAATGAAGGTAGTTCATGTAGGAAGCACAATTCTGGTCTGAATCTGTCATTTAAAGTACTGTTCACATGGTTGATCTTGAGGTGCTGAAAATTGGTGGAGGGTGATGATTTGGAGTTGTCTTCATGCTGTAAAAATTTGGTAGCAATTGGACAAACCAAACATGCACTTCCTTCACAATGGTCCATTCTGACCAGGAGAGAAAAGGAATTATTTTGCAAAGTATATGAAATATTTTATGGCATATTTTTGGGTGTTGGAGCAAGATATAGTCCAAAAGATTTTTAGGAATTATTTGAGAATTTTCTGAGCATCCAAACTATAGGTTGCTTCATAACCCATAGTAATGCTCTAAATTCCCAAATAAAAGAAAAGAGTTATTGGAAATGATTTAAATTGGGATTTGGGTTCTTGAGGTACTTGGCAGAGTTTTGGCAAGGTGATGAGACTTTGGATCACTTGGGAAGAGTTCAAACATGTCCGAGTCCAAATGAAAAGGGGTTCAAAGTCATTCAAATTCGAATAAAACCAAGAAAAGTTTGAAAAGAAAAGGTTGCCAAAAATCAGGGTGTCACAAAATGTTAACATAACGGCGCAAGCACCATGGTCCATTACATGCCCCAGCAAGGCCTTCTACATTTCTTGATGCAGCGAAAAAGAAAAAAAAACAAAAGCGGCCTCGCGACCACCGCGGCTCCCAAGGCCTGGCTCCAGTGACGGCTGCGCTCAGTCGGAGTCCTCCTCCTGCTTCACCGGAGCGCGATGGCGAGGTGGCTCATCGTCCTCCTGAGCAGGAGCGCGGCGACGTGGTGGCTCGCCACCTTCCCCGGTCCGGGAGCGGCGACGTGGCGGCTCGTCATAGTCATCGTCGCCCTGTGCTCTCCCCGGAGGAAGAGCTGCCGCTGCTGGAGGCGCCGCGGCCATCGCCAAGGGTGAGTTCACCGCCGAGGATGCCACCGCCCCTCCGGCCATCGTCGTCAGAGGGGTGGACGTCGTCGTCGCCATCGTCGCCCTCCGGACAGCACCCCAGACGCCTGTCGTCCTCCCCGAAGATCCCGAGGTAGAGGGTCGCCGCTCGGTCATGCCTGTAGTGGAGGGTACATCACCCTTGCAAGCCGCGCGCATGTGCGAATGGCTGCCACCCACGGTTCAGGAACACGTAGCCGGCGGGGGTGACCTCGACCTCCACACACGAGGCCTTGCTGCAGCAGCCGTCGGCCTGCAGCCAGAGGCCGCCAGGCCCTCCGGCCAGTAGCGCACCCACGAAGAAGCATGGGAGCTAGAACCAGGTGCCTGCCGGCCTCTCCGCCCACAACACGAACTCCGAGGATGCGTCGTCCGAATGGGATCGTGGGTGCGGTGGCCGGACGGCTGCCGCATGCTTCCCCCCTTGGCCGTGGCTGCCTTGGCCGCGACAGCTTCCGGCGCGGGAAGGAGCCTTCCCGCGACTGCCAGAGGCGGCGCCGACCTTCGAGGGGGTGCGCCCATGCCCTCGGGGAGCCACAGCCAGCGTCACATCGTACTTGCAGGGATGGCCGCGGACCCTCTTGAGCGGTGGCGAGCCTGGTTCCTCCTTGGGGGCCTTTCCTTTCTCGGCAGCGGAAAACCTCCTCACTGGTGCCATGGATGCCTCGGCGAGATGGCGGCGTGACAGAGAAGAAGAAGGAGCGAGCAGCAAGAAGATGAAGATGGGCTGGGGGGTCCGCCCCCCTTTCCCATTTATAGGCGAAGGAAGGCTAACCGGCGGCCTCTCATGTTCCAAGCAATGATGGCCCCGCTGCATGCACCAGGCAGTTGTCAAGTCGGGCAGTTGCCAAGGCGACGTGGGGAAGCGGAGACGCCCACGTCCCATCAAGCGCCACATGTCGATCTAGCCCGCACGCGATTGGGTGCTGCGGCGCTTCGCCCTTGCCTATTGGCTTCGCCTCGATGCTAAGCCCAAGCGCGCCTTGGGCCCGGGGGCTACTGTCAGTGTTCTGGGAACCAGGGTACCCACACTTGCCTGCCTGCGGCCCATGGCGTGGCTCCACCAACAGCCTGGTATGGCCCATCTACAAGACCGCCAAGACAAGACCCTCGCGAAGGCCCCCTGGCCTCATGAGGCGGACGGCACCAAGACCTCTAGAGGGGGCGGCCTCCCCAGGCTACCTCCTGAGGAGCGGAGATTTCTATGCAGGTACTAGCCTCATGAGGTTGCGATGACGCAAGCCATGACGACCAAGGCTAGGTGGGCGCCAGCGGGCGCAGGGGAGGCAGTTTCCTCTTTGGTGCTAAGGAGGCAAGGACAGGCATGTGTTCCCGAGGAATCTACCAAAGGTTTCCATTTCGGTGCTACAAGACCAAGACAAAGCTCGGCAGGACGGATGTCATCATCGAGCCCACCGCTGCGTCACGGCCAGAAGCTTTGCAGGCGAAGTCCACCTTTCGTCAGGATAAGATGTACTACTTGTCCCCTTTCAAATTGGCCACTATGGGATCCCTTCCCGCCTACATTTTGTGGGAAGAGGACCAAGGCCACTATAAATATAGGTTAGCCACCACCGTAGAGAGGGATTGGATCCTTTCCACTCTCACCAACATAGCCCTCGCGAGGCTGTTCATCCACTGTACTAGTTCATCCTCAGCCCCTCGTGAGGCCAATCCACCACAAAGCAGGAGTAGGGTTTTACACCGCAAAGTGGCCCGAACCTGGGTAAACTACCATGTTCATCTTCTTCCTTGTTCGTGCGAGTTCGGCTAGGCTAGGCCATGGGGCGACGAGTTGGTAGGCTTGAGAGGTTGAGTTCTTCGCACACGCCCCAGAGTTCGAACCTTCTTGGGTCTACGGAGCCCTGAATCCGATAGTCTCTCCTGGTTGTTGCTTCACGCACCACAGGTCGTTGACGGTGAGGGCGCGGTCGCGGGTCCCTTGGAAGTTGGCGATGAAACGCTCGCGGAGCTCATCCCACGAGGAGATGGATCCCTCGAGGAGGTGCATGATCCAGGAACGCGCATCATCCTTGAGGGCCATGGGGAACCAGTTCGCCATGACCTTATCATCGCCGTTCGCCGCTTTGATGTTCATCACGTAGAGCTGGAGGAACTCTGCGCGGTCATGGGTGCCATCATAGCGCGGGGGTAGGTCAGGCTTGAACTTGACCGGCCAGACGACGCGGCACAGCTCATGAGATAAGGCACGGCAGCCCGCCGCGCTCATGAGTATGGCCCATTCAAGAGGGGCACTGTCAGGACCCCGATCCTAAGTCACACCGATCTTGCATGTAACACATCATATCACTTTGCAGCCTCACACACGGCATTCCCATGGCTGCAGCCTTACCTAGGCCGAGACCGTTTGCGCCTTTTGGCTCACGTATATGATAGTGTCACTAGCATCCATATGACAGAGAATCTGAGCCGACATGACTAGTCGTAAACCCAAGGTGGCACAAACTTACAGGGACAGGCATACATGACCCAACAATGCACATGTCAGTCAGCAGCGAGTGCAACCGGGCTGTAGCAAGCTATCAGGACTCCGGTAGACACCGCGTGACATTTCCCCGAAGGGACAGACACATGACCAAAGAAGGACACATACCGGTCAATCCATGTGTTCCGGAGTAGTAGCAAGCTACCATGGCTTAGTGGAAGCACTAGGAGGCATTTCCCCATAAGGAAGGCTACCAATAATAAACAACTAGGTGTCAGATCCCACACATACCAAGCATTTCAATAACATACACACAATATGCTCGATATGTGTAAATACAACATGGCATCACAACAAAACTCTACGACTCAAAGTATTTATTCAATAGGCTCCAAGGAGCCAGATATTACAAACATGGGTCTCATGACCCAACATACAAGTCATACAAGCAACAAGCGGAAGCATAAACATGTCTGAGTACCGACATCTGAAAAGAAGAAGGCTAGAAAGCCAGACTATCTACAAGACCCTCCATAGGAACCAGACCTCTGTCTGGGGTTCCAAGCTAATTGTCGAAGCCCACGACAAACTACTAATGAGAGTGAAGTCTCTCTGCAAAACATAAATTAAGCAAACGTGAGTACAAATGTACACAGCAAGACTTACATCAGAACTATCTACATATGCATCAGTATCAACAAAGGGGTGGTGGAGTTTAACTGCAGCAAGCCAGCTTTGACTCGGTGGCTATCCTGTACTACGAGTACTTTCTTTGAGGTGGCGCACACGAGTCCACATATTCACCAAATCAATACACCACTATGCATCTACTCCCGTCTCCCTACGAGAAGGCCATCCATAGTACTCACACTTATCTTGCGCATTTTAGAGTATCCATTTAACTTGTCTATGAACAATGTAAGCGTTCCAAGTAGTCCATATCAGAGGACGAGGCTATTCGAATATATCATTTATAATCCTGCAGGGGTGTACTTCTTCACACATGCTCTCGCCACTTACCGCCATGTACATGTCATGTATCTTGGCAACCTTCAAGCGAAAGCCTGGCAAGGGTGTCGGCCACGACCTGACTAACTACACAAGTCTCTAGTCCAGGTTTATCGCCTATTCGAGTTCCATTCACAAGGAAGTCCGGCCAGGGTTTCCACTACGGCCCCAAACAATGTGAGCAGGGTTCCCAAGCCCACCATCCGGGTGCCACTTGGTACACCGTGCCACTGTGCCTAGTCTGTCCCAAGCCCACCTGTACCGGGTGCCACTTGGTAGACAAATAGCATACCTACAAACACCAGAAACTAGTTGCAACTCCTGGACAGAGATCAAGGCGATTAATAAGTCGAGAGGGTCCATGGGTTTCGGGCCCAATGCGTGGTAGTAGCTGTCTTGGATCACAAACACAGAACTCCGTTCTTGAGGACGGTTTCAATGAGACAACCCACCATGTACTCCTACATGGCCTCTCATCGCTACCTTTACCAAATCGTGTTCACACACTTAGCTCTCAATAGTAGGACATGTTCATCACCATCCCAATCCATCCCAGATGAATCAGACCTGACACAACTCTAAGCATAGCAGGCATAACAAGCTAGCAGGAATAAGTAGACACATCATGGCTCAAATAACTCCTACTCATGCTAGTGGGTTTTAACTATTTACTGTGGCAAAGACAGGTCATGCAGAGGAACGGGTTCAACTACCGCAACATGTAACAGTTGAATCATTATTGTCCTAATGCAGTAAAAGAGAGCAAGAGCAAGAGAGTGGGGTTGTATCGGAGTGATCAAGGGGGTTTGCTTGCCTGGCACTTCTGAAGATAGTATTGTGTCTTCATCAGTGTCATCGATCACAACATCGAAACCACGTCTATCGAGAGGGAACAAACACCGGCAAACATAGAAAGTAACAACATTTAATGCAATGCTCAAACATGTATGATATGACAGGTTAACAAGGTGCTAAACTTGAGCTAAGATAATTAGCAACAGGGTTAGATGAAGTTGGTTTGAACCAAAGTTGCAAAACCGAACTCCACATATGACATTTCAAATGCCATTTAATTGAATTGACCTAAACAGTTGTGTTAAGTTTCTCTAACATGCATGAACATGGCATAAACAGATTCTTTGGATTTTTTTGATAATTTTTCATATATAAATTATTTCATTTGGAGTTACGGTTTAATTTCTATGAATTTTCAAAGTTTAGGACATTTTCTGAAATTAGTAAATCATTTTCTGATTTACTTAAATTTCCAGAAAACATTTACTACATCAGAATAATGTCAAGATGACGTCAGCAGGTCAACAGGTCGGGTCCGGGTCAAACCTGACGTGCGGGGTCCACATGTTAGTGGCACAGTCTCGCTAATAGTGGTTGTTAGTGCTAATTTTGTGCTTAACCTAATTAACCCAAGGGCTGGCCCCATGTGTCAGTGACTCAGAGGAGTGTGTTAGTGGTCAGGACGGGTCAAACCCACCGGCGATTAGCCACCGGCGAGGGCCGAGGCGGAGGAGGGGCTCGAAAATGCTCCTCCGACGACCAAACCGACGGCTGAGAGGCTCTACGTGATGCTGGAGCTCGTCCGCGTCTTGTGGTGCATGCAACAGCAGCTCAAGTGACCTAAATCAATGGCGGCGGTGACTTGCGCGATGGCCGGAGTTTGGGCGTGCTAGAAGGCAACGCTATAGGGCACGACAGGGCAAACCCGTGGGTGCTACGGGTTCCTGCGGACGCTCTGAGCATGATAGCGTGCTTGTATGGGAGCTTTGCTAGCTCCAGCTACGGCAATGACATGGCCATGCGACGGTGAGCTTTGGGCATGGTGGCGCTAGAGCTAGGGGACGAGCGGGCTGACAGTGCTAGGGGCGAAACGACGAGGAGGTCACCTCGAGTAGGAGGGGATGCTCAGAGGGCTCGAGGACGAACGAGATCGGGCAAATCGGGCGATGGCATCCGGTGGCTGTGGACGGGGAAGAAGGTTACGGCGTCGTCTTGGGGTCGTCTGATCTTTCATGGGTCGGCGGATAGGTGCTTGGAGTTGGGACGGAGCTCAGGAACACGAGGATGACCCGTGGGGAGCTCGATGGCCACGGTGAACGGCGGCGGTGACGACGACTATGCTCGGGCGCTCGCGGGAGAGAGCAGAGGAGGGGGAGGAGCACGAGAGAGAGGTCGAGGGGGTTCAGAGGGGTTGCGTGGCGCTCGGGGTAGACTCCAGCAGCGGGCAAGCAGACAGGAGTTGGCCGAGCACGTGCGTGCGTGCGTCGGGCACACGCCCTCATGCCTACTGGCACGAGGTTGAAGATGGCAGCGCCGCTGGGCTGGGCCAGCTATAGAGCTGGGCTGGATAGGTAAGCCAGGTCAGTTTTCTAACCTTTCCTATTTTTGTTTTCTGTTTTATTTTTGCAGGTTTGTTTTGATTTAGTTCAAATGCCAAACCATTTTTCATAAATTATGAAACTTTTTGTGGGCACTCTCTGAATTACTCCAGTGGCCCTCACCAAGTTTCAAAACTACTGGAGCCATAAAAATATATATAGTATTTATTTGCTCCAATTCAAACATAATATGGATTAATTCAAAAATCCAGGAATATCCTAAAAATATGTGCATCATTTTTGGCAGAGGTTTCCACCTTAACCAAAAATCATGAAATTTTCTCAAGGCATTTTGGATTCTTTGAAAAATATTTTAAGTTGAGCCTATTTGATTTGATTTGGTGCTAGGGTTTGTTCATCCCCAATTTAGATTTCAACAAATTATACATGACGCATGGATGCATATGCAATTACAAGCAAAGGCCAAAGCCAGGGATGTGACAACTCACCCCCACTAAACAGGAATCTCGTCCCGAGATTCAAGACGTGAGGTAAGAAGACAGAGGGGACACATAGCCAACACAATATTCCTGATCCAGATTGGACTTCATAAAACGCTGATTCATTGCATCATGTTGATCTTGACGTCTTTGCCTTCGAGATCTTTGTCCAACACGATGACGACAGAAAGAAACTCTACAGAAATCAATCTTCTTGAAGATCGAGCAACTCAAGATCAACTCATGCAGTGAGACGTAAGAATACCTCTTGAGTTGAGACACAAAACACACATCAGGGCTGATGGGAAAGAGACAAATGACGGAGGTTCAATCTAGTAGGCAACAATTCCACACTGAAGAAGATGGTGCATGGTTTCAAGATAGCGATGAAATAATTGCCATGATTCCATAACGGGGCACCTTAGGGAAGGTGACTCGTAAAGTTATTCCCTTAAGTGGAAAAAAGAATTACTTTTGATACATAGATCACTGAAACTCTTCATACCAGACTAAGGCAATTAACAAACGATCGTTTGAAGGAGTTCGAAGAAATGGCATACTCAGAATGAAATGGAAACTAGAGTTATAGGACGACTAGGTAAACGAAAGGCGCATTCCAATTGATACCGGGGATATAACCTAGTGTCTGTGTCGGGGGGATGGACCCCGGGCAGGCAACGGAACCTGGATCCTTTTCAAAAACATCAGGGCCGGCATCGCCCCTCCATCCGGCTCGTCCTCGGCCAGATCCTTTGACTAGGCCAAGTCCTTCCACTCGGCCAAGTCCTTCGACCCGGCCAAGTCCTTCGACCCAGCCAAGTCCTTTGACCCGGCCACTTCCTCCGACCCGGCCAAATCCTTCGACACGGCCAGGCCCGCTAGCGCATGCCGGCTGATCCCGACAAACCAAGGCTTCTCCAACAAGCCAGCGCCCCCGTGGCGTCTTCCTCAACCCGGCCACGGGTCAGCTCCCATCCCATCCAAGGCGTACGATGGAACAAGTCCCCATAGAGGAGACGAGCGTGGCTACAGTGGGCCACCTACTCTGCTGACTGGCAGGAGCGTGGCTACAGTGGCCCACCCACTCCGCTGACTAGGGCCGGCGTGGCAACAGTGCAACCCAGTCCCGCTGACACAAGCCGATGGTGACCAGGCGACGCGCCACTGTACCCGAGCCGGCCCAACCACTCCGTGATGTGCGATAAGATGGGGAATAGTGCCCTCCGACGCGTGGGGCCCACGCCCGAAGAACCCGGTGAATCCTGGTACCCGACGGGTCCCAGCACCGGCTTCCCAGATGCTGACATCCCGGCCCCATGCCCTTGTATCTTTACCATTGTAACCCTGGGGGATTGACATATAAAATCCCGCCAGGAGCCCTCCATGTACGCGGGCGAATGCTAGGTGAACACATGTGATCTAGCGAACACATGAGAGAATCCACCAGTAGAGCAACACACACACACAAGGAGGAGGAGCAGGCACAGCCTTGGCCTACCTTCCTTCCTCCCCCAAATAGCTCCAGGAGCAACTCTGTACTGATACATATAAACCACTCTCGGTAGGACTAGGGGTGTTATCTCTCCGGAGAGCCCTGAACCTGGGTATGTCTTGCGTCCCGTGCTCGCTCATGCCGACCTTGCCTATCGAGCCCACCGGTTCCCTCGAGCCTGTCCCTCTCTTTAGCCATCCTTTGGCATCTCCCATGCACCCACCACGACAGTTGGTGCCCACCATGGGGCTGCTCGAGGTCCCGGCCGAAGACATGTTCCAGACGGGGCCCCTCATCGATTCCGGTGAGCGCGTTGCGCGTTGCGTGTCCCCCGAGCCCGTCATGCTGGCGGCCAACGTCATCGACGCGCTCACCACCTCCTTCGCCACGCTGCGCATCTCCTACGCGCCCGCGGCCGATGAGTACCCCAGCGGGGTGCTCGACGTCTCCGACTCGCCCGTCCCCCTCAGCGGCGACATCTTCGCCGGGGCGGCGGACCCCTGCGTCCATGTAGAGGTATTCGTCACCGGCTCCGGCTCTACTTCGTCTATCAAGAAGGCCACCGCCGCCAGGGCCGCGGTGGATCGCGCTAGCATGGCCGACCCGCTGCGCGCCATGATGCAGAACCTCAGCGTCCCCATCGCCACTGACATCGACGCCACCGACGCCGAGGAGGCCCGGGCCCGGCTGGAGGAGGAGCTCAAGCGCCTGCTGGACAGGGCCGAGACGCTCGCGGCTACGCAGCGCCGGCTGGAGGCCACCCAGCGGGAGCACGAAGCTGCGTACGGCTTCACTCCGACCGCTGCTGAGCCCAGCCGGGTCGCTGAGGTCCGGACCAGTGGCAGCGCCATCGGCCATGCCCTCGGCGTGGTCCCAGCCGTCTATGACACCCCGGTCAAGAACATGCACGCCACGGAGGCGGCCGCCATTGGCCTGGAGCGGCTGCAGGTCGAGAAGCTGCAGAAGCGCGCCTGCAGCGCCTGAACGAGCTTCTCGGCGCCGCGAACGTGCAGCAAGACCGCCTCGACCGTCCCGCCGCGACCGCCTCGCGACGCACCAAGGACCCCGAGCACGAGCGGCAGAACACGTCGTCTTCCCCTCGCCCGGACAAAGCTCAGTCTGGTCAAACCCGAACCCGGCGCAACCATGCCCCGACGGCTGGAGATGGCCCGGGCGATGAGCCGGCTGCCGGAACCCGGCGCCAGCAAGATCCCCCCACCATCCGACCGGCGTGGCAACCTGGCTTCGGCCAACCCGGCGCCTCGCGGTCCCGTCGCAAGCCGACTGGGCCCGCGCGCCATCGACGACGCTGACGCTTGCCATCGCCTCGACCAGCTTGCCCTCTCCCTCGAGCTGGAGGAAGACAATGCCGTCGGTCCGGCTTGTTTCGGCCTGCGAATCCGGGATGAGCCCTTCCACAAAGGGTTCACGCTGCCCCGCGACACCCCCAAGTACAACAGCACCGTCAAGCCGGAGGACTGCCTCATCGACTACACCACCGCCATCAGCATCGCGGGCGGCAACCGCCGTCTTGCCGTGCGCTACGCCCCGCTCATGCTCCAGGGTTCGGCCCGCACGTGGATGAACAGCCTGCCGGTCAGCAGCATCAACGCGTGGGTCGATTTCAAGCAGGCCTTCATGCGCAACTTCACCGGCACCTACAAGCGTCCTTGCCGTCCCAGCCAGCTCGCCATGTGCGTGCAGGGGGTGGCAGAAAGCGGCCGCGAGTACCTCACACGCTAGACCGAGCTCCAGAACAGCTGTGAGGGCGTCGATGAGGTCCAGGCCATTCAGTATTTCGTGAGCGGTTGCCGGGATGGCCCCCTCCTTAAACACAAGCTCCTGAGCTCCGAGCAAACCACCATGGCCATGCTCATCATCGTCGCGAACAAGTACGCCAACGCCGACTCCGCCATGAAAATCCAGGTGGTGCTGGATGAAGCCGGCAAGGCAATACCGGTACCGTCCCTGAAGCCGGCTGGCGAGAGCAGCCGCCAGCAGAACAACCAGCGCATTCTGACCAGCAGGCCCCACGCTACGACGGCCGTCTCGTCGCGAGCGCCGAGCAGGCGCCCGCGATCGAGCCGGCCGGAAAGCGCCGGCAAGCCGGCAAGACGGCATGGCAACCCGCCATGAGTTTCGAAGAGATGCTTGACGCTCCCTGCAAGCACCACAGCGGCGTGAGACCGTCCACGCACACACTCCGGTAGTGGGCCATCACCAAGCGCATCATGAGGGGCGACATCCCGCCGCCTCCGGCTCCGGCTCCGGGCGCGGGGCAGCTGGCTCCGCTTCCTCCTCCTCCTACTCCACCTCTGGCAAATGGCGCGATGCGCAATGATGTCTTCCCCAACCAGAACGCGTGCTACGTCATCTTCACCAGCCTTGGCGACGACAAGCGTAGCGAGCGCCTGCTCCAGCAGGACGTTAACACCACTATCCCGGCCGTGTCGGAATACATGCACTGGTCGGAGCGCCCAATCAGCTGGACCCGGGAAGACCACCCGGCCGTCATGCCGAACCCGGGTGGCTACGCCCTCGTCCTCGACACCACTATCGTCGCAACCCGATGCACTTGCAAGTTTTCACCGGTTCTCATCGATGGCGGCAGCAGCATCAACATCCTCTACTGCGACACGATGACCAAGCTCGGCCTCGAGGCCAAGGACCTGGAGCCAACGTGGACGGTGTTCCACGGCATCGTGCCGGGTCTCTCCTGCTCCCCCATCGGCCGAATCTGGCTCGACGTCCTCTTCGACATGAGCGACCATTTTCGGCGCAAACCGATCTGGTTCGAGGTGGTGGACCTGTCCAGCGCATACCATGCGCTGCTGGGCCGGCCTGCGCTCGCCAAGTTCATGGCGGTCCCCCACTACGCCTACCTTAAGATGAAGCTGCTGGGTCCCAAGGGCCTCATCACCGTCGCCGGCGACTACCACAAGTCCCTGGAATGCGCTCAAGCCGGCGCCAGATTGGCCGAGTCGCTGGTCATAGCCGAGGAGCGGCGCCAGCTCGACCGGATCGTTTCGTTAGCCAATGAGACACTGGCTGTGCTGGCTTCAGCCAAGGAGCCGGTGGGCGAGGCCTCATTCCAGCCATCCAAGGAGACCAATAAGGTCAAGCTGAACCCAGAAGACCCTGGCTGCAGCAAGTACGTCGTCGTGGGCACCCGCCTCGATAGCAATTAGGAAGGCGAGCTCGTCGACTTCCTCCGTGAGAATCGGGATATCTTTGCGTGGACCCCAAAGGACTTGCCGGGAATTCCGAGGAAGTACGCCGAGCACAAACTGCATGTCTGCAAGGACGCCAAGCCTGTCCGTCAACCCTTACGTCGCTTTTCGGAAGAGAAGAGAAGAACCATCGGTGAAGAGGTCGCCAAGCTACTCGCGGCTGGCTTCATCATGGAAGTGTTTCTTCTTGAGTGGCTGGCCAACTCGGTCCTCGTCCTGAAGAAGAACAACACCTGGCGCATGTGCATTGACTACACCAGCCTGAACAAGGCTTGCCCCAAGGATCCTTTCGCCCTCCCGTGGATTGATCAAGTCATCGACTCCACCGCCGGCTGCGAGCTCCTGTCCTTCCTGGATGCTTACTCCGGCTATCATCAGATCAAGCTGGACCCGGCCGACGCCCTGAAGACATCCTTCATCACGCCCTTTGGGGTGTATTGCTACATCACCATGTCGTTCGGCTTGAAGAACGCCGGCGCCACCTTCCAGCGCTGCATGCAGAAATGCTTGCTGACGCAACTCGGACGCAACATCCACGTCTACGTGGACGACATCGTGGTGAAGACCAAGCAGCACCTCACGCTCCTTGACGACCCGAGGGAGACTTTTGCCAATCTGCGCGAGTACTAGATCAAGCTCAACCCGGAGAAGTGCGTTTTCGGCGTGCCGGCCGGGAAGCTGCTCGGTTTCCTCATCTCGAAGCGAGGCATTGAGGCGAACCCAAAGAAAATCAAGGACATTGAGCGCTAGCGCAAGCCAACCCTGCTGCGAGATGTCCAAAAGTTTACCGGCTGTTTGGCCTTGGTCAGCCGGTTCCTCAGCCGGCTAGGCAAGAGGGCCCTGCCCTTATATCAGCTGATGAAGAACACGTCGCCGTTCGAGTGGAACGACCAGGCAGACGAAGCTTTCCGAGATCTCAAGCACATGCTCTCCACCGCACCCGTCTTGGCCGCTCCGACAGACAAGGAGCCGTTGTTGCTATACATTGCTGCCACCTCGCGGTCGGTCATCATGGTGCTGGTGGTCGAGTGACCAGAGAAGGGCAAGATCCAGTCTGTTCAGCACCCGGTCTACTACCTGAGCGAGATGCTATCCGCCTCCAAGCAGAACTACCCGCACTACCAGAAGATGTGTTACGGCGTGTACTTTACCGCTAAGAAGCTAAAGCAGTACTTCCAAGAGCACGTCATCACCGTGGTCAGCACGGCCCCCATCGGCGAGATCATGGGCTACCGGGATGCCTCTGGCCGGGTTGCCAAGTGGGCCATCAAACTAGCCAGCCACACCATCCTCTACGAGCCCCGCACCACGATCAAGTCCCAGGCCCTGGCCGAGTTCCTCGTCGATTGGACGGAGACCCCGTACCTACCACCGCCGACGGATTAAACGCATTGGCGCATGCACTTTGACGGCTCCAAGATGCGCTCCAGCCTGGGAGCCGGCATCGTGCTATCTTCCCCGAAGGGCGACCGGCTGTGGTACGCACTCCAGATCCACTTCACCACCTCAAACAACGTCACCGAGTAGGAAGCCCTTATGCACGGCCTCCGGCTTGCTAAGGAACTCGGCATCCGGTGCATCCTGTGCTATGGCGACTCAGATCTGGTGGTGCAGTAGTGCTCCGGCGAGTGGGACGCATGGGATGCCAACATGGCCAGCTACCACTTCCTGGTCCAGCAAATCTCCGGCGCCTTCGACGGCTGCGAATTCCTCCACGTCCCGTGCGCAGAAAACAAAGCCGCTAACACACTAGCCAAGATTGGCTCATCCCGGCAGGCCATTCCATCCGGCATCTCCCTCAAGTACCTGTGCAAGCCATCAGTCAAGCTGTCTCCAGATTCCGAGTCCATCTTCATCCCGGACGCTCCCGCAGCGCCCCTCCCCAACCCGAACCCGAGAACTGCAGATCCCGGCCCGGGGGCTGCTGAACCCGGCCCAGGGACTACCGTGCTCACCCCGGCCGCCGTCATCCCCAACTCGGGGGCTGCCGCCCCAGAACCCATCATGGTGGCCGTCTTCATCGTCGTGACGGCTCCGTCATGGGCCCAGCCGATCCTCGCATTCCTGAAGAGCGGAGCGCTCCCCACGGACGAGATCGCGGCCCAACAAGTGCAACGTTGGGCGTCCGCCTATAGCATCATCAACAACGAGCTCATCAAGCACAGCGCGATAGGCGTTTTCTAGCGCTGCGTCGAGCAGGACAAGGGCATAGAGATCCTCCTCGACATACATCAGGGCGAGTGCGGGCACCACGCCGCCTCTAGGTCCCTGGTGGCCAAGGCCTTTCGCCATGGTTTCTACTGTCCCACGGCCCTCAAAGACACCGAGTCGCTCGTCCTCAAGTGCGAGGGATACCAACGCTTCGGCAAACGCAACCACCAGCCGGCTTCAGCCCTGTGAACCATACCGATCACCTGGCCCTACGCGGTCTGGGGGCTCGACATGGTAGGACCCTTCAAGACGGCCCGAGGCGGCATGACACACTTGCTCCTGGCTATCGACAAGTTCACCAAGTGGATCGAGGCACGGCCGATTAAGAAACTGGACGGGCCAACAGCCGTCCGGTTCGTCAAAGACATCACGGTACACTACGGCGTCCCGTACAGCATCATCACGGACAACGGCACCAACTTTGCCAAAGGCACCTTGGTGCAATACTGCTCCGTCTCCAGCATCCGGCTCGACCTGGCCTCTGTGGCTCATCCTCAGTCCAACGGCCAGGTCGAGCGGGCCAACGGCCTCATCCTATCAGTCATCAAGCCATGGCTCATCGAGCCCCTCATCCGTTCACCTGGCAGTTAGCTTGACGAGCTGCCGGCCGTCCTCTGGAGTCTCCGCACAACGCCAAAACTGGTCGACTGGGTTCACCCCGTTCTTCCTTGTCTACGGAGCAAAATCCGTCATCCCGACCGACATCGAGTTCGACTCGCTGCGAGTTGTAATGTACACGGAAGCCCATGAAGACGGCGTCAACCTACTCGAAGAAGCGCGCCTTCTGGCCCTCAGCCGATCCGCGATCTACCAGCAAGGCCTGAGGCACTACCACACCAGAAAGATCAAGCCCCTCGCATTCCGCGAGGGAGACCTCGTCCTCCGGCTTGTCCAGCAACAAGCCGGCTAGCACAAGTTGGCCTCCCCATGGGAGGGCCCTTTCATAATTAGCAAAGCCCTGTGCGACCGCAACGCGTACTATCTCATCGATGCCCGCAAGACGAACAGACGCAAGAGAGACACCGCCATGGAAGAAACAAGCTGGCCCTGGAATGCAGAGCTCCTCCACCCTTTTTATAGTTAGTTGTATGCACATATGTATCGCTGCATTTTGTAATTCTGTAAAAGACTATGGGACCCCCGAACGACACTCGGGGGCTGCCTTTTCGTACCAAGTTATTGTGTTCTACACATCCTTGCACTTTTTCTTAAAAACTCCACCACCGGGTTGACACGCTCAACCCGGGGGCTCGGGGCCTGGCCGGCTTGGCCACAACCCGCCGTCCTCCTTAGCACATCCGGCGTGTTCGGGTCACCGAGGCCCTCCACTTCGCCCTATGCCACAGTCTGGCTTCGGCTGTTGGCTGGCAAGGACTATGGGCCAAAGCACCTACACCTCGCGAAATGCTAGGCCGAACCCGGCCTCACTGCACTAAGTTGCTGCATAACCGGCTGCTCACCAGCCAGCTTCGCCGGCTGCCACCAGCCGGCCCAGTGGGTGTTTCGCTCGCGCTCAACGTTCGAAGGGCCTAAGTACCGCGCGCTCTTTTCCAAAGGCCGAACCTCTTGTCACAGACCGGAACCCGGCTGTTTGA
Source organism: Thinopyrum elongatum (assembly GCA_011799875.1). Classification (NCBI taxonomy): domain Eukaryota; kingdom Viridiplantae; phylum Streptophyta; class Magnoliopsida; order Poales; family Poaceae; genus Thinopyrum; species Thinopyrum elongatum. Next base: position 542,284,659 of record CM022298.1, read on the forward strand.
CTTGCGGGGGGGAAGCCCGAAGAAGGATCAAACAGGAAAAAAGCCTAGAGGACAGAAAGCAAAGGCGTAAACGCTCGCGAAAACATTTGCACTAAGTTGCCGCATGAGCGGCTGCTCGCCAGCCGGCCCAGTGGGTGTTTCGCTCGCGCTCAACGTTTGAAGGGCCCAAGTACTACGCGCTCCTCCCAAGGACCGAACTCCTTGTCACAGACCGGAACCCGGCTGTTCGACTCGCCGGGGGGGGGGGGGGAGGGGAAGCCCAAGGGAGGGCCAAGCAAGAAAAATGGCCCAGAAAACAAAGAGCAAAAGCGCAAACATTCACACAAAGGTTTACATCACAAGAATATGGGCCCAAGGCCAGGAGTTCATTACATTCACCCAAAAAACACCCCAGTGGGTGGGTGGACCTGCTACTTAACAAAGTGATATAAAGTTAAAGCAGGACGGCTTCTGGCATTCCCCGCGCCGGGTTGCGCAACCGCCGGCTCCTCCTCGATGGCCTCCGGGTCCGCCGAGGTGCCGGTATCAGCCAACCTGGCATTCTCGTCATTACCGTAGACGCCAGTCTCCTCAGAGCTGCTTTCCGGGTCGTCCAGCAGCAAGCCGAAGTCATCGTGTGGCACCACACCGCCGTCGTCGGTCAGCTCCACCTGGAATTCATCGTGGAGTGCGAACGAGGCCAGGTAGCTGGCCCTGGCGGTGATCCGGCCATCCTCTGCCTACAGCTGGGGCTCCGCACCGTTTTGCTAGGCCACCAGCAGGTCCAGCGCCAGGTTCGGGTACCAGGACATGACGAACCGGAGCGCTACGTCGGCTCCGACATGGGCCGCAGAAGCACGCCACGCATGAAGCCGCGCCGGCCTGGCTTCCAGCCACCGCGCCAGCTGCGTGAAGCTATTGGGCGTGATGGCGCCAGGCCAGAGGGCCACCATCATCTCCATGCCAGCTGACGAAACCCACCCCAGCTGCTCGCCCAAGACCTGCAGGCGGGCCTCGGCAGCCTGCATGATCTCCAAAAAGCTCCAGGCAACGTTCAGGTCAAGCCTAGAGCCGACGATCCCCTGGGGCGACCGCTAAACATGAACGGCCTCCTCCGCCGCCTTCTGCATCTCGGGGAAGTGCCCTGCCAAGAAGAAAGACAGTCAGCAGCAAAAAAGCAAAGCCGGCTTCACAACCCGGCGAAACCAACGAGAAAGCACATACTGGCGAAGGTCTCGTCCAGGTGCTACGCCTCGAGCAACGTACCATGCCACTCCAGGTCGTCGGCACAGTTGCACGCCTCTAGCACCCTATCCAACTCGGCGCCCTTGTCAACAGCCGCCTTCAGCTTGGCGTCATTGGCGGCGATCGCGTTCCCATGCTCCTCCTTGAGGCGGAGGAGTTCTGCCTGATGGGCCTCCGCTGTCTTGGCCGCCTCCGCCTTTAGGTGCTCAACCTCGGCCTGGAGCTGGCCCTTGTCGTTGACCAGCCGGTCGTGCTGCTAGCCAGTTTCGACGAGCTGCCGCTGGGCCTCCGCCGTCAGGCGCTCCACCTCGGCCTGAAGCCGGCTCTTGTCACCAGCTAGCTGCTCGCGCTGCTGGCCGACCTCGGCAAGCGCCCGCTGGGCCTCCGCCACCTTCGCGGCCTCCGCCTTCAGCTCCCACACCTCGACCTAGAGCCGGCCGGCATAGGCAATGGCCAGGTCGCGCTGATGGTCGGCCCTGATCAGCCGGGTTCGCCAGACCGGCATCTCGGCCACAGTGGCTGCACAGCAAGGATTCAAAGTCAAGACAAAGAAAGAACAAGAACACTTAAGATTCGACCCAACTAATACGTGGGTGCGCGAGCGAAACACCCACTGGGCCGGCTGGCACCCACTGGGCTCGCTCTCGGGGGCTACACCCAGTGGGTGCACTAGCGCGCACCCACTAAGAGCATACGAAACGTACCTTCGGCAAGGTGGAGCGCCTCCTCCTGGGTAGCGAGCCGTGCCGTGAGCTGCTGGTACCTCTCCAGAAGTCGGTTGTAAACACCGACCCGGAAGGCGTCCAGTTGCTGCAAGATAAACCAAAAATCAGCGCGAGGCAAAGCATGTGAAGATCCGACACAACTACTACGTAGTTGGCCCGGATCTCGGGGGCTACACCCAGTGGGTGCGCTGGCGCGCCCGCACTGACCAGCCGCAAGGAAAAGCAAGAAGAAAAGAAAGACTCACCAGCACGGAGCGCTCCAGCTCCCGTGCCCGCTCTGCTTTGGACTGGGCGAAGGCCTGAACCCGCTCCGCGCGCCCGCGGAGACGCTGGCTCATGGCGGCCATGGCTGCCTCCTCCTGCGTCTGAGGACCGAAGGCCACGGCCGCGCTCGACCCGGCTGGAGGACGGCCTCCCAGCACCGCCTGCGGATGCCTGACCGCCAGGGCGCAACCGTCGCCCACCGTCTCCTCCACGACTGGCCTCGACTTCGGCATGACGGCCGGCATCACTTGCGGCGCCACGACTGGCGTTGCCTGCGGCGTCGTGTCTGCCGTCATCTGCGGCGCCGCGTCCGGCGTCGCCTGCGGCGCCTCCTCCAGGCCGGATCCCCCTTCGCCTCCACCCACTCGACCACGTCGGTTCGCGGCGGGGTGTCATTGCCGATCACCATGACCTCCCGGTCGCCCACCGCCATCTCCACCCGGCCGCCCGGGCCACGCTCCCGCTCCATTGGCGGCACGATGACCCCCGCATCCGTGCCCGCCGTCGTCTCCGGCCACGCCGGCCAGGCCTGGGCCTCTGCCTCCAGCTCCTCGAGGGCCTTGTTCCGGTCTCTCCAGGCGCAGCGCTTCGTATCCGCCAGGTCCAGGCCAAGATCCTTCCCGGCCGAGTCCTCAGGCAGGTCGATGGCGCTGGTCCGGGTCTTCCAGAATGCAAAGCCGCCCCCGGACGCGGCGTCTGTCGCAGCCAGCGCCATCGCCAACGACGACCTGGATCACAGCAAGAGAAGTGTAAGAAAGGAATGACTCGGCAGCACACAGGAGCCTACAAGCTAAAACTTAACCGGTCACGATCGGGACGGCCGGCCTTGCCGCCGCCACCGGGACGACGCGGCGCCCCTTCTTAGCGCCCAGCTTGCCACCAGCGGCCGGGTCCGCCATGCATTTGGCGGCCGGCTTCCTCGGCGCCACGTCCCCCTTCCCGTGCGGCCGGCTGGCTGCGGCCGGCACACGGGACGACCCAGCCCCGGCCGCGTCGCCCTCTCCTCCCCTCGCTGGCGCTGTGTCGCCAGCATACGTCAGAACCCCTGCGTCATCTTCCGGCTAACCTCGCAAAGGATCGGGGCGCAAAGACTTACCCGTGTGGCGCGTCTCGCCGACTTCGGCGTCGGTCGTCTCCAAGTTCTCGGCGAAGGTCGCCGCCTCCTCCGAGTCGGCCTACGGAGTGGCCCCCACCTGCGTCGCGGTCCCGTCATATGGGTGCCGGATGGCGTTCAACAGCACCTCCCTTCTCGCGTCGGGGCGGAGAAAAATTTGAGACATAGCAAAAAACGGAGACCAAGGACTTACCGCCGGTGCCGGGTTCCCATGGTATTAGGGCACCTTCCCGAACTGCCAATCCTCCTTCAGCTCGGCCTTCGAAATATCATTGACCCGGCCAACGATTTGCTTTGGCATCAACCGCCGGGATGACATCCGGTTGGGGTCTTGGAGGCCAGTCATCTGGCCGATGATATGCATCCGGCGCTGCAGCGGTAGCACCCGACGCGCGATGAAAGCGGCGATGAGAACCGTCCCGGCGAACCCCTCCCGCGTCGCCATCTCCATCACCCGGCTGGCCAGATTCAGCACCTCCTGCGCCGAGTTCTTGGGGCAGTAGGACCAGTTGGTTTTTGCTTGCGGTGTCACGTCGGTGAAGGGCGGCAGGTTGATGCGGTCCGCGCCAAGGTTGTGGACGTAGAAGAAGGAGTTATGCCATTTCTTGGCAGAGTCTTCCTGCGGCATCTCGGGGCACCCCCATGCGTTCGTGTCGAGATGACAGCGGCCCCGCAGGCGGACATGATGCCGGCCTCTGGCCCCTGCTGCTTAAAGAAAAAGAAGCGAACCCAAAGATCGACGGTGGGCTCGACGCCCAGATAGCCCTCGCACAGGGTGACAAACCCTGAGAGCTGCAGCACCGCGTTCGCGCCCAGATGGTGCGGCTGAAGCTCAAAGAACTCCAGAAACGCGTGAAAGAAGTTGCTGAACCCGCGCTTGAAGTGGGTGAAGAAGACCACGCGTTCGGTCCCCTCCGGCTGCGGTGCCTGCTCACCGTCGGGCAGGCGGACGGCCACCTCCATCTCTGGCGGCGGCCGCCGCGTGTCACGCAGATACTGAATGTCCCTGGCGGTAATGGTGGATCCCATCCACGAGCCCTTCGGCAGCGCCATCGACGGTGCGGGGCGCGTGGACAAAGAGAAGAAGAAAGAGCGATGGCTGAGAACTGCGGCGGCGGTGTGTCGCCTGAGAGCAGCAAGGCGTTGCGGGGCGTGGTGGTCCCAATGGCGAGAACAAGAGAGGAAGAAGGAAATGGGGGGGGGGGGGGCGTGAATGATTTCCGCTGCCCCCTCCCCCCAATTTATAAGCCACGGGTGAAACGTGGGGGAGTGGGATCAGTTGCGCCCACCCCTCCCACTTCCTCGCATTAAGTGCGCACGATCCACGCGCACATTAACCGGATCGAGAAGGGCAACCGCCCGCGGGCGCCACAATAAATCCACGGCGCGGGCCGAGGGCGCAAAGTGGCGGCCCCCAGCCCGCTGCCATGTCCCATCGCGCGCGTGGCCTGTCAGGCCTCTTCAGCTCCTGGGCGCCACGCGGCGCCCGCGCCGAACCCAAGAGATCGCGTCCCTCCTCTTCAAGATTCGACGAACTCCTCAGTTTCCCGCCCTCGCCGGGATGCCGCGATCCGGCTTTTGAAAGCCAGCACACAAGTGGGTGGTGCCGGACCCGACGGTCGCAAGCTTCATCAGCATCTGCCATCTTTTCAGGGGATGAAACTGCAAAGGCCCCCCTGCTTGAAGCCGGCGAACCTTCGCAGCTTCGGGGACTACTGTCGGGGGGATGGACCCCGGGCAGGCAGCGGAACCCGGATCCTTTTCAAAAACATCAGGGCCGGCATCGCCCCTCCATCTGGCTCATCCTCGGCCGGATCCTTCGACTCAGCCAGGTCCTTCGACCCGGCCAAGTCTTTCGACCCGGCCACATCCTCCGACCCGGCCAAATTCTTCGACACGGCCAGGCCCGCTAGCGCATGCCGGCTGATCCCGACAAACCAAGGCTTCTCCAACAAGCCAGCGCCCCCGTGGCGCCTTCCTCAACCCAGCCATGTGTCAGCTCCCGTCCCATCCAAGGCGTACGACGGAAAAAGTCACCGTAGAGGGGACGAGCGTGGCTACAGTGGCCCACCTACTCCGCTGACTGGCAGGAGCATGGCTACAGTGGCCCACCCACTCCACTGACCAGGGCCAGCGTAGCAACAGTGCAACCCGGTCCCACTGACACAAGCCGATGGCGACCAGGTGACGCGCCACTGTAGCCGAGCCGGCCCAACCACTCCATGACGTGCTATAAGACAGGGAACAGTGCCCTCCAACGCGTGGGGCCCGTGCCCGGAGAACCCGGCGAATCCTGGTACCCGGCGGGTCCCAGCACTGGCTTTCCAGACGCTGACAACCCGGCCCCGCGCCCTTGTATCTTTACCATTGTAACCCTCGGGGGTTGACCTATAAAACCCCCAGGAGCCCTCCATGTACGCGGGCGAACGCTAGGTGAACACATGCGATCTAGCGAACACAGGAGAGAATCCACCAGTAGAGCAACACACACACACACAAGGAGGAGGAGCAGCCAGAGCCTTGGCATGCCTTCCTTCCTCCCCCAAACAGCTCCAGGAGCAACTCTGTACTGATACATATAAACCACTCTCGGCATGACTAGGGGTGTTATCTCTCCGAAGAGCCCCGAACCTGGGTATGTCTTGCGTCCCACGCTCGCTCATGCCGACCTCGCCTCTGGAGCTCACTGGTGCCCTCGAGCCTGTCCCTCTCTTTAGCCATCCTTTGGCATCTGTCGTGCACCCACCACGATAGTCTGAGCGTGCTCTCAAGAACTTGAGCATTCCATAATCATCATAGTTTTACCAACATCTATGACAAGATCTTGGTGACACCTCATACTACCACAATGAATAATAGTGGAGGATGCAGATGCAAAGGAAGACAACACTTACTCAGATTTCACCTTAGCAATGCCAAGGAAATCAAAATCTGGATGATCGACCAAGAGACATTTAGCACTCCGCTTCTAATGTTCTCCTTGATGTTATAGGTACCATGATCATGCTTCAGAGTAGCATCGATATGGTCATCACGTAAAGGTCGGACTTCGGGAACACAAAGAATCCATAAGGAACAACTTCAAGGATAAGTCAAATGAAACCCTCATGGAAGAATGGCCAAATTGCCGACTCAAGATACTACAATAATAGATCTCACGGATAAGTGTGTTAGCCATGACATCCACTTATCGGTTCAAAAGAACAATACTATAATTCTTGGGAACGTCCCAACCATTATATTTGCCTGAGATTCGGATCTGGTTGGTGTCAGGATATTCCAGACTCAGCATGTGTGGAAGGAAAGTTTGCAACACAAATCGAAGAGATGACATTGCAAGATTCTCGGGAAATGGACTACGGTAGTAAGCTCCAAAACATGGGCGGGTTCTACTACACACATGTGAACACGCTATCCCAGACAAGCATGACCACATAGTAGTCTTATAATAAAACACTACCGAGTTCAGGTTGGGAACCATCATCGAGGATATCGAAGTCCTTGTGCACTTATCGATGAACTTCTTATCCTTGAACCAATTAGTCAGTGACTTGGTGTGCTAGGGAATACATATGGAATGAAGATGATCAGTCTATTAGACCATAGAATACTTCACACATGCATGACTGACTTGGGATGATTCCAGAGGAAGCAAAAACAAGCTTTCTCGAATTCATGGCGGCAAGTTGCATCAAATGCACATGAATTAGAGGAAGTCACTTCTTACATCAAAACATCTGCTTCATGAGCTAACACAAAGATGATGCTTACAAAAATTTCCAACGCTAGCTTTAATGTTCAACATGAAACATGGAGAAGACAAACATGTTGCCGATGGGCTCAACAACAATTCATCGAGGCTTCCATATAGATGGAATTCCACAATTACGTGAACACGGTGATAGAATTGGCTAGACCAAAAGATGTAATGGTGTATGCTCGAGGGATCAACCACGAGTAAGACAACATTACGAACATCGATGGTTATGATTTGACTTGATGATAGCCCACACTCAAATCAAAGTTTTGACAAGATAATAGATCCAACAACTGATCACGAGGACCAATCGATGATGATATCATCTTTCTTCAACACACACACAAAAGATATCCCTTTGGAATGAATGAAGTAAGGCAAAGCTTTTATCTTCCAACTCTCCAAGTTGTTTTAGCTTAACCAACTAGCTCAGGGGTATCCAACGTAGATTCTTGGAGAAGGGTGGTTTATAAGAAAACCAACTTGATCATGAGCTCAACATAACAGTCAGGGACAACCTGGTGATACTTCTGAGAAGATATTCAAAAAATCATGAACCACCGATATGCTACTAAGCTCAAGAACAATCTTGCTTTCAAGGAAAGATGACATGATTAAATAAGCAAGGGATTGGCACAATCCTAACTCATCGATCGAAGAGTGCACCAGGAAAATGGACTAGGTTGCACGATTAATCTTAGAATGGTGATTCAATAACCAACACACTAAGAATGAGATTATTGTCCATTAACTACCAAGCAATGGGGTTGCTAGGAGTATTCATTTCACACATCACAGTTCACCTGTCGGCATTCCAGTTACAATAACACGGAACCGAGGAATGGACAATGATGGCGAGAAGTATCACTGCGTCAAGAATTCATAAGAGGTGGTGCAATTCTCATGACAATCCTGACATAAATGGGGTAATACTCCAGGGTAGAACAGACTAGAAGCTGGATTGGCATTCTTAATCTGTGGAATACAACTACTTTGACCCAATCCTAGATATGGATGAGGTACCGGAGTTTGTTTCTCCTAGCCATTCTGAAATAGATTGACTTGACGGACCACAAGAATATGAGGTATCGATGAGCATGAATGCATGACATGCTCTTGACTATCAATTGATAGATGATGGTCGGAATACAACTGAAGAAGGACAACTCAAAGGAACATATAACTTTCTGAGTTGTGGAGGCACAGATTAGTATGTCGAACATAGCTCAACATATTTCTTTTGGATAACCCATGCAGAAAGGTAGGACAAGCAGATTCACAATATAGGATGGAGAACTCATCAAGAGCACTCTTGTTGTGATCTTTTGGTTCTAAGAACTTCTGCCAAGGATGGTTCATGGTATCTGGAAGATTGATATACCATGGACCTCGAGAACTATCACAAGGGTTACTAATAGCATAAAGGAACAACGAGGGGTGCCGCGGCCCACCGGGGAAGCGGAACAACGAGGGGCACCGTGGCCCACTGGCGCAGTCTAAGCGATGCGAGCGGCCCGGCGCTAGGCGCGGACACGGTGAGCTTCAGCCATGGGCACGGCAGAGCGAGAATGGAGCGCAGTTGATGAAGAGGCGGAGCTTCGACACGCCCCTACCTGGCGCGCCAAATGTCAGAATCAGGGCCCCGCAGACCTAAGAAGGTTCAAACTTTAGGGCGTGAACGAAGTATCTCGCTTCACAACGACGCTCAGCTCACCATACCCAGGGCTTAATCTCGCCGAGTGCGCAGGATCGTAAGGAAGGGATGAACACAGAGATTTACTCAGGTTCGGGCCACCTTGCGGTGTAAAACACTACTCCTGCTTTTGGTGGATTGGCCTCGCGAGGAGGTAGAGGATGAACTAGTACAGTGGATGAGCAGCCTCGCGAGGGCTCGGGTGGTGAGGATGGACCGGTCCCGGGATCGGATCCCTTTCTACGGTGGTGGCTAGCCCATATTTATAGTGGCCATGGTCCTCCTCCCTCATAGCTTAGGCAGGAAGGGAATCCACAGTGGCCAATTTTGAGAGGGGACAGGAAGTACATCTTATCCTGGCGAAAGGTGTTCTTCGCCTGCAAAGCTTCTGGCCGTGACGCAGCGGTGGGCTTGGCGATGACATTCGTCCTGCCGAGCTCACGGTCTTGGTCTCGTTGCACCAGAACGGAAAGCTTTGGGGCCTTCCTTGGGAACCTACGCATGTCCTTGCCCCCTTAGCACCGAAGAGGAAGCTGTCCCCTCTGCGCCCGCTGGCGCCCGCCTGGCCTTGGTCATCATGGCTCACGTCATCGCAGCCTCATGAGGCAGGGTACCTGCATAGAAATCTCCGCTCCTCGGGAGGCAGGCTCGGGGAGCTGCTCCACGGGAGGTCTTTGCATCGCTCGCCTCGCGAGGCTGGGGACCTTGTGAGGGTCTTGTCCTGGGGGTCTTGTAGCTGGGCCGTACCGGGCCGTCGATGAGTCTGCGTGCTGGGCCGCAGGCAGGCAAGTCTGGGTACCCCCGATCCCAGAACGCCGAGAGCAGCTCAGGGCTAAATACTTGTCATAATGTAGGGGGCGGGGCACTATACTTTGTGTGATAAACATAGTGTACATATGAAACATGGTTTAGTATGAAGATCTAACTAGTACATCAAATGTACTATTATTTGGAATCAACATGAAGTGTTTTCAAAATTTTGAATTCGAGCTCATATATATAGTACACATAGTTCATATCTAACTCTATAGTAATCATGTGGTGTGTTGTTAAGAGAATATACACATGATGGTTTAACTTGGCAACAATCATGATTGTAGATTCTTATTCAAATAGAGAAACTGATTCAAATTTAGTTCAAATTGCAGTGGTAGAATCCTGAACATTTTGAATGCACTAAAATGTTCGTATGAGTAGGTTACATGCATTATACAGGTAGCGAAAAAATTTAATTGGACATAACATGCATTCATAGTTTTGAATAGCATTTGTACAGTAAAACGGGACAAGACTCTCCGTTTGTGTGGTGCGAATAGTTTTTTTTTGTTTTTTTGCGAGGGAAGTGTGAATTGATTTGGTACGTACATTATTACACGTTAAGCTTGTCCCAAAATTTCAACCCACGCCTTGTAATCCCGAAAATTCAGATATCGCTTTGTCTGTTTGTGCTCCGAAAACTCGCGCCTTGCTATCCTCAAATCACAACGCGCGGGAAAACTCCCCCCAGCTACCAAATCCCGACACGCGAAATCTCCCTTCTAACCCTGAGCCGAAAGGGCCGCTAGTTCAAATCGGTGCGGGTACTTTCGTAACACACCCTACATTTTGGACAAGCGCGCGCCTAAAGTCATGGTTCCCCCATCCCATCACCTCCTTTTCGCCATTCGAAAACCCTGGCCGCCATAACCTCTCTGCTCCAGCCGCGAAACCCCACCCTTCGCCATCGGCCACCCTGTCGCTGCCCAGCCAGATCCTCTTCCCCGACGATGTCGTCCACCACAATAGCTCGACGTCCCTCATCCACCGCCCCGGATGAGGATCCGTCATCGATTTCATCATCCTGCCGGTTCAGCTGCCCCATCCTCCATCTCCAAGGAGCTGCTCCGATGATCGCCTCGTCTATTACGGCTGCTCCATCCCCACAGCACCGCCTTAACCTGCTCCACCGAAACCGCAACATCCTCACCGACTCCTCCGATGAAGCCGAGGCCTACTCGGCGCCACCAAGGAGGTTCTGCACTCACCGCTGCATTTTATTTTTTATTCGATCTCATGGGGCTGCCGGTGCTCGATACCGAGCAGCCATGGCGGGTCTCCATCGATGGCGCCGTCACCGGCCCCTTCCTCCGCGACATCTCTCCCCCATGTCGTTGCTTCCTCAGCGGCGACTTCCACACCAGCACTAGCTATTGCTGCTCTGGCTCTCGCTTGCGCTGCGGCTCTACTCTTGCTATCGATCGTGCTACCGCTCTGCTCTTGCTTTCATTCGTGCTGCTGCTCTGATCTGCTCTTGCTGTCGCTGGCGCTGTTGCTTCGCTGTTGCTCTTGTTAGTGCTGTTGCTCTCCTCTTTATCTCGCTTGCGTTGTTGCTGCTGCTACACGACTTGCGGCAGCTATAGGAGTTGCTGCTTTAGCACTCGCTCGCGGTGTTGCTGCATGAGCTGCTCTCTGCTAGTGCGTTCCCTGCTCGAGCGGCTGCTGATTTAGTTCACTGCTTCTCTGCTATCAGTGCTCGAATGGCCTAAACTTCTATTAAAGTGCTCTGCTACTAGTTCAATCAGTTTCATCAGTAAAATTCAGTTTCGACAGTAAAATTCAGTTTTGACTGTAAAATTTAGTTTCTTCAGTTAAGTTAAGAGTCACACCAGCATCACCATCCTCCACGTCCAACCAAGTGATGCTGAGGTCGACAAGGGTACGCCAAAGATATTATACACTCATTGTATCACTCTTTTACTGTACATTCATGTTGATCCCTCATGGATCCTTTGGTTCAAAGCAGTTGCAAATCTAGAAAGAAATGAACCATGGTCACAAAGTTAACAGGGAGGAAACTAAATGCTCTTTTGAACCACAATTTGAACCGGTTTAGCAAGATAGCCATTATATGATATTCATGTGGACCAAATAAGCTCACAAATTTTTTCGAGGGCAGGCTTCAGCCGGTTGAAGACTGCCTACTTGAATCGCCACTGGTTCAAAGAAAAAGTGAAGGAAAACATAGGAATTGGCAACTTTGCTATGGTACTACTATTCATACATTTGGTTAGAAGGAATGGAGCAAAGAAAACCTGGAGTTTTTTTCCTTTAGCGTCTCTTTCAAAGAAAAAGCGTAGGAATTTTAATATCCACTTGGACGTCCTTTTCAAATTAATATGCATGAACAATAGGACTAAGTGCATTACTGGCATAATAAGATTCTTATTTTATGTTTTCATGTGGTTTGACTTTAATTTGACCATGTTTCTCCATTCCTGTGTTCTTCCAATTCATGTGAACGAAACACCCAGGTTGACAGAAATCATGTGTTTGCAAATGCTCTGTTTTGCATGTGCATTCCTATCTTATTCCTGTGTTTTTCCTATCCCTGCGTTTTTAGAATCCTCCAATTCTAAGGAGCCCATACAGATTTACTTCATTTTCAGATAGGTGTCAAAGAAAACTCTGTGTGTTTTGTCACGCTCCTGCCATGCCATCATCCACCCCACTTGAGGTGCACCATCGACGGAAGCGTCAACCGCAGCAGAGATCCCCACCACAGACCTTCTTTCGCCGCCTCAGATCATCTTCCCTGTTACCGGCAGGCATGCCAACTGCATTACCATCATCGACGGAGCAGATGAACCTGAGGACTACACAGTTCCAGAAGAGAGGTCGCACTCTTTTGTGTCTGCTTATGTTATACATCGATTATTATTACCTGCTACTTTATCGTCCTGTTCACCTCTCAGATTCCGAGTCAGGTCCAAACTAATGTTCAAACTTGAGTTTTAAAATGCCTGCAGGGCACATATCGAGGCAGCAATGAATAGTATCTCTGTGTACTATCTGGATCATCTCGAGTCTTCTGTGTGGTTCATGTTGGGTGGGCAACAAATAGCAGACGAGCCATCAACTATATCTTTTTAAACTAAAGCTATCATCTGCCTGCTATCATTAGTTTTGGACCTATCCACTCGTTAGCTACCATCAGTCTTGATTTCTGCATGCACCCCTTAGGCCTTCCATAATCTAACTATGTTTTTTTATTATGTATGTCAGTTATTGTACACAATCGTACTGAACATGTAGAGAAAAAGAGAAGACCGTTGCGTGGGAATATAATGTCATGCAGACACTGCTCCATGGTGGGCGCAGTGGGGGGCCCCTCCCCCATTCCAGATTGTATTCCAGAGGAAGATAACTGCTCAGAGGGTGATTCAGAGGGAGCCGACCACTCCTATTTACCCCCTGAGGTGTTTGCTCCAACCTGGCATGCTGATGTTGGCCATATCATGCATATGGCATCTCGCATTGCTTACTTTATACATCTTATATGTCATCAGCTTAGTTTGGATTTGCTTTGTGTGAATGCCACCTGTTTGGTTTCTATATCATATATGTGAATTGTGCAATGCCATCTTGTTTAGCCAGGCATCATATACGTGAATCATGCAATGCCATCCTGTTTAGCGAGTCATCGTATATGTGAATTGTATTGTGCCATACTATTTTTTTATATTGTATTCCATTTGTCGATAATGTTTCTACATTCATCTACTCTTCATGTGCATCGGCCATTTGAGTCAGTGATGGGAAAATCTGGAGTGAAAACAAGGTCTTCTGAGCAGTCAGTGCTACCTGTCGATGAAGATTTCTTGCTGATTACAGATAGCTCCTCAGAGGAGGATTCAGAGGCAGATGACCGATCGTATTCCCCCCCTGAGGTGTATACTCTAACTTGGCAGGGTTATATTGCTCATATCATGCATATGGTGTATTGCATTGCCATGCCATCTGCTTAGATTAGACATGCTTTGTGTGAATGCCTCCTGTTTACTTTCTATATCAGATATGTCAATTATACAATGCCATGTTTTTTAGCCAGTTATCATATATGTGAATTATGCGCCACCATCCTGTGTAGCCAGGCATCATATATGTGAATTATCTCATTCCATCCTTTTTTTTATTACATATTCCATTTGTCGACAATCTGTGTATATTGAACTACTCTTCATGTGCATCAGCCATTTGAGCCGGTTATGAAAAAATCCGGAGTGAAAACAAGGTCTTCACACTAGACAATGGTACCTGTTGAAGAATATATCTTGATGGTTACAGGTTGCTCCTCAGAGGAGGATTCAGAGACAGATGACCAGTCCTATATCCCACCTAAGGTGTATGCTCTAACTTCCAATGTTTATATTTCTCATATCATGCATATGGTGTCTTGCATTGCTTAGTTTACACATCATATACACAATATTCAATGCCATCTGCTTAGTTTAGAGATCATACATGCGAGTGCCAGCTGCTTAGTATATGAATCAATTATGTGAATTATATCATGCCATCCTGTATACTTAGACAACAAGTATGTGAATTATTTCATCCCAACCTATTTTAGAAAGACATCATATAGTTATGTCATGTCATCGTGTTTAGATACTCATCATATGTTGAATTATGCCATTATATCATGTTAAGTTATCCATCATATATCTAAAACTGTGTCATGCTATCCTGTTTAGTTAGGCATCATATATGTGAAATTCTGTCATGCTGCCCTGTTTGGTTAGACAACATATATGTGAATTACCACATCTGTCTATCATACAGTGCTGTACATTCAATTTATTTTCTTGTTTATCATCCATTTGAATTGGAGGGGGTGATGGCCGTATCTAAGGGAGAAAAAACCCGTTCTTCACAAAAGACGGTGGAACCCGTCGATGCAGATAGAACCATGGTTGGACTGCCCCACGAACTAGCCCCACCACACATAATCGTGACTCTTCCAGATTGTACACCTACACCGTTGGACAGAGAACCAGCTACACCCCATCTAACCCCAACCCCAGCAGATAGTAACCCACTTCTAGTTGACACAACACCATGTCCACCACAGAGTACCCCCACACGAGCAGTTTGTAAGGCAACTGCTGTGCCCAAAGCACGAAGACCACCACAACAAACCCAAACTCCATGTTTAAAGCAGAAGAGCAACTGTACTCAGGTCAAATTCCATAGCTATGGTGTATATTCCTTTGCTCTTGCATCACTGTATTTACTCATACCAACTAATTTCGAATTTGAAGGATCCAATTCAAACTCCAATGGCACAACAGGTTGATGCGTCTCCAACGTATCTTTAATTTTTTATTGTTCCATGCTATTATATTATCTATTTTGGAAGTTTTATATGCACTAATATGCTATTTTATATTATTTTTGGGACTAACCTATTAACCTAGAGCCCAGTGCCAGTTTATATTTTTCCTCGTTTTTGAGTTTTACAGAAAAGGAATATCAAACGGACTCCAAACGAGCTAAAAATTTACGGTGATTTTTTATGGACTAGAAGAGACCCACGGAGCATCGGAGTTGGGCCAGAAGAGTCCCGAGGTGACCACAATCCTAGGGGGCGCCCCGCCCCCCTAGGGCGCGCCCCCCGGCTTGTGGGCCCCTCGGGCAACCCCCTGACTTGTTTTCGACGCCAAAAATTCCTATAAATATAGAAACCTCCAAAAAGAACCCTAGATCGGAAGTTCCGCCCCCGCAAGTCTCTGTAGCCACGAAAAACCAATCGGGAGCCCGTTCCCGCACCCTGTCGGAGGGGGAAATCATCATCGGAGTCCATCTTCATCATCCCGGCGGTCTCCATGACGAGGAGTTAGTAGTTCACCCTCAGGGCTGAGGGTATGTACCAGTAGCTATGTGTTTGATCTCTCTCTCTCTCATGTTCTTGATTTGGCACGATCTTGATGTACCGCGAGCTTTGTTACTATAGTTGAATCATATGGTGTTTCTCCCCCTCTACCTTCTTGTGATGAATTGAGTCTTGCTCTTTGAGGTTTCATTATACTGGATTGAGTATTTGATTTGAGAACACTTGATGTATGTCTTGCGATGGGATATCTGTGGTGACAATGGGATGTTCTATTGATTCACTTGATGTATGTTTTGGCACTCAACTCACGTATTCCCGAGGTGATATTGGGGTAATCTATGCATAGGGGTTGATGCATGTTTTTGTCCTACGTTCTCCGATAGAAACTTTGGAGTGATTCTTTGTCGCATGTCGAGGGATTTCCATATGATTTAATTATGTTATCATTGTTGAGAGAACTTGCACTAGTGAAAGTATGAATGCTAGGCCTTGTTTTCAAGCATTGCAATACTGTTTTTGCTCAGTTTTGTTACTAGCTACCTTGCTGTTTTTATAAATTCAGATTACAAAAGCCTATATCTACTATCCATATTACACTTGTATCACCATCTCTTCGCCGAACTAGTGCACCTATACAATTTATCATTGTATTGGGTGTGTTGGGGACACAAGAGACTCCTTGTTATTTGGTTGCAGGGTTGTTTGAGAGAGACCATCTTCATCCTATGCCTCCCACGGATTGATAAACCTTAGGTCATCCACTTGTGGGAAATTTGCTATTGTCCTACAAAACTCTGCGCTTGGAGGCCCAACACGAGTCTACAAGAAGAAGGTTGCGTAGTAGATATCAAGCTCTTTTCTGGCGCCGTTGCCAGGGAGGTGAGTGCTTGAAGGTATATCTTTAGATCTTGCAATTGAATCTTTTAGTTTCTTGTTTTATCACTAGTTTATTCTATAAAAGAAAACTACAAAAAAATGGAATTGAGGTTGCCTCATATGCTTCATCTTTTTAATGTCTTTCGTGAAAATGATGGAAAGGAAAATTGTGCTCAAGTGTTAGAAGAAGAATTCAATAAAATGTTTGGCATAAAATCTTTGAATGATGAGCATGATTGCAATGTTGTTGGTATGAATTCCTTGAATATCCATAACGGGTCGTAAACGGGCTAGAGTGGAATTCGTCAGTTTATCACTAGACCATAATGGGTCGTTAATAGGCCGATATGTATAACGGGCTTAATTTGATCGACAGGCATAACGGGTCGTTAATGGGCCGTATTTGATGATGCTTTGAAAACAGCCCAACGGGTTAATGGGCCACAAATGGGACGACTATAACCACTGGCTGAAGATGATATTTTTAGTCCCCCAAGTTTGATGAAGATGATATTTTTAGTCCCCCAAGTTTTGATGAGAAAATTTATTATGATGATAGCATGGCTCCTATTTATGATGATTATATTGATGAAAGTGGGTTTGGAAGAGTGTCAACTCTAGGTACTAATGATCCCACTATTTTGGAGGGTGTTGAATCTTTTCACAATATTGATAAAAGTGGATTTGGAGAGGTTGTGACTTTATTTAGTGATGAATCCTCTATTTTGGAAGAGGTTCCAATTGATTATGAGAACAAAGTTGCTATCTTTGATGATTATTGTGATGACATGTAAGCTATAAAGAATAATGGTAACCATGAAACTTGTCATCATGATATTAATTTTTAATTGGATTAAGCCTCACATGATAGTTATTTCGTTGAGTTTGCTCCCACTACTATTCATGAGAATAAATTTACTTATGTGGAGAGTAATAAAATTTCTATGCTTGTGGATCATGAAAAGAAAGCTTTATGTGATGGTTATATTGTTGAGTTCATTCATGATGCTACTTAAAATTATTATGAGAGAGGAACATGTGCTTTTACATATCTCAATAATATCAAGTTTTGTCGGGGTATTCTCGTGACAGATGCCAGGGGGTGGCTTATCATGGGTGGAGCCAAGAGGACGTCATCGGGCCCTGGAAGCGGGATTGAGTACAAGCTCGATCGCACACGAGACATACCCAAGTTCCGGGCTCTTCGGGGAGATAACACCCCTAGTCCTGCTCTGCGGGGTCTCCGCATGATGACTATGATCAAATGGTGGCTACAAGGTTGCTCCTTGAGCTGTGTTGCTAGAGGAGGAAGAAGGGCAGAGTTGCAACCTTGCTCTCCTTAGCTATGGTGTGCGTGAGTGGTGTGTGTGCTGAACAAGGGCTCAACCCTTTGCATGGGTGATCCTGGGGGCTTATATAGGCCTGCCCCCCAGGGGTACAATGGTAACACGGCCGGGTGTAGGACCCGGACGTCAGTGTCTAGGGTCGCCTGGTTCTCCGCCGGCTGCTGGGGCCTGCCTCCGGAGGGCCCCGCCGGCTGCCGAGAATCCAGTCGACAGGTAGGGCCCACCGCCTACGGGCCACGCTGATTGCCTTTTGCTGTAGCATTGTACTTGATGACGCAGGCCTCGTCAGGGGTCGTATGGCTACAGTCCCGCCGCCAGACGGGTTGGTGGCTGCTCGATTAGCGCACACTGTAGCCATGCCCCATCTCGTCGGAGCAGGTGAGTGTGGACATCGAGGGAAGGGGAGGGCCACCTGCTGGAGGCCGGCCCGCCCCCTGAAGCTGACTTCCAGGAAGGTGCCGTCTTCTGGGAGCTCACGAACAGGTAGGGCCCGCCGCCTGCGGGCCGTACTGATTGCCTTTTGCTGTAGCAGGGCCCTTGCTGACGAGGGCCATGCTGAGGGTCGCATGGCTACAGTCCTGCGCATGGCAGGTAGGTGACCGCTTGGTCAGCTCGCACTGCAGCCATGCCCCCCTGGGATTTGGGGGAGAGGTCGGCCCTGTAGCCACGCTCTGTCTCAATGTTCTGGTTGAGTGCAGACTCCGAGGGGAGGATGGGCCGTCTGCTAGGAGCCGGCCTCCCCTGAAGCCACCTTCTAAGAGCGCGCCGTCTTCTGGGAGCCGGCTGCTTGGGCCTAGCCGGACCAAGGATCCGGCTAAGAGTCCGAAAGGTGCGAGGGGCTTTGCTAGCCCTGATGTCTTGAAATGCTAAGGGGTGTAGATGAGGCTACCCGTGGTCAATCCCTCCGATAGTAGTCCCCGAAGCTGGTGAGGCGCCGTGGCTCAAAGCCGAAGTGCCTCAGTAGTTTCCTCCTCTGAGAGATCCGGTGCCCTTGCCTCATCCGGCTGGGAGAAGCCATCTGACAGGAGCCGGTCGAGGCAAAGTCGGCCGCCTGGTGAATTTGAATCATCATGGCGGGCGCCGAGCGGACGCCGCCGGGTGGCGCGCCCGCCCCGTTGCTCGCCCGCCACATGTCGCCAGTAGGCCAGGCTGGCCTGCCAGCCCACGCGTGCGACGGGACGTCGCCACAGGCCCGGGCCCACCTCTACAGGGCCTCGGCACGCGCAGATCCGCTGCGGCCGAGTTGGGCGGTTGCCCTTCCCAGGCGTAATGATCGCGTGCCATGATGGTGCGGAATACACGGGGACGTGCGGGGCGTGGGCACAGTTAAGCCACACGCCCCCACGATGCGTCGCCTTGGCTCCACCATCACCGCCGTATATGTAGGAGGGAGGGGGTGCGGACGAACGCACACGCCCCCTCCGCTCTTCTTCTTCTTTCTTCTTCTCGCTCCTTGCCGCCGCTACGCTGCTGCGCCGCCCACCACCGAAGCGCCACCGCAGCTCATCGTCGCCTAGCCTTGCCGCGACACCACAGACTCGCCACCACCTGACCTCGCCGCGCCGCCGCCAAGTCACCATGAACCATGGCGCGAGGCGAGTGGGATGGCTCGAATGTCCATGAGGGGCACGTCGAGTTCCTCCGTGCGACGCGGCGGATGCCCAACGAGGCGTACATGGGGGCGCCCTTCCGGATGCGTGGTAGATCTCGCCGGCGCCGCGGGCCAGCGAGTATGTCATCTTCCGTAGCCACTTCCTCCGCGGCTTCGGCTTGCCGGCGAGCGGCTTCTTCCACGAGTTCCTCGACTTCTACCGCCTTCAACCTCACCACCTCATGCCTAACACAGTGGTGCTCCTCTCTGCCTTCGTCACCTTCTGCGAGGGCTACCTCGGCGTCCTGCCCACACTCGAGTTGTGGGGCAGGTTCTTCTACCTCAAGCTCGGCACCGCGGCCAAGGGCGAGCTGGCGTAGTGCAGCACTTGAGTCGCCATGCGGCGCACCGGCGCCGGGACCCGATTTCCCCCCATCGTCTTGCACGAGTCGGCGAAGATGTGGCAGAAGTCATACTTCTACGTCCGTAATGTCCACCCGACCCGTGATTACGTCAACCTGCCGGCCTTCGTGCCTGGCCCGCCTGCTGAACCACGGAACAACTGGGGGCAACAACCCAAACCGTTGCCGGCTGCCATCACCAACGCCCTTGACCGGCTTCAGTAGGGGCTCCAGCCAGCGGACCTGCAAGCCGCCTTCGTCTACTGCCGAGTGTCGCCCCTCCAATTCCGGCCGCATCCGATCTGTGACATGAGCGGCCGCCGGGACCCTTGCCGGATGTCGACGAAGGAGCTGCCGACTGTTGAGGTGGTCCGGCATGTTAATTACTTTTCCAACATCCAACTGAGCGAGACCGACTGGAGCTTCGGCGAGCCACCGTATAGCCATGCCAACCCGCCGCCTGTGGTTAGTATCTGGTCCCCTTTCTTTTCTCACGCTATGCTCTTCACCCGCGCTGACCACCCGATCACGGCGCAGCGCTTCGCCGGCCAGGCGGCAGCCGCCGTGCCGGCTCCTGGCAACCAATGTGTCGGTGTACTAAGTATTGGGCCACTAGTACCCCGTACTTGTGCACGGGCAGTTGTAGTCATCCCCGCGGCAAGGCTTGCCGGGAACAGTTCGAGGTCGATTCAAGCCATCGAAGAAATCGTCAAGTCAGAGATCTGGGGATCAGCAGATAAGCAGAGCTGGAATCCGAAGGCCAGCCTCCCCGGCAAGATTCTTGCCGGGATGGCCTGCGGAGCCCGGCAGGGCTTGGCGCCCGGCAAGGCTTGGCGCCCGGCAAGGCTAGGCGTCCAGCAAGGCTAGGCGTCCGGCAAGGCTTGGCGCCCGGCAAGGCTTGGTGGCCGGCAAGATTCGGCGCCCGGCGAGATTCTGCCACTGTGCCACCGCTTCGGCACAGTAACAAGTCTGACATTCTGGGTCCTTCTTTGGATGCGTGGCAACGCGCCAGTGGAGGAGTGCTTAAGCGGTGCTGATGGGATGGCCCCTTTTTCCGTCCCCAAGAAAGTGAGGACACCTAAACGGACACCTCACGGTGCATTAAATGCGTTTGTCCTAATCCGTCAGGGGTTAGGCATGATGCCCTGTAGCTACTTTACACCTCAATGTATGTACATTTTGCCACTATGGTAACCCCTTTGAGCATATAAAAGGAGGCCCAAGGCAACTGCTACAGAGGAGGAGAACTTCTGGCCCATTCTGCATGCGTAGCTGCTCTTTGAGCGTACTGTTCATAGCGAGCGCTCCTGAAGGCTGGGCTCAAGAACACTAATAAGAACACAAAGCAGGAGTAGGGTTTTACGCTGATCAGCGGCCCGAACCTGGGTAAAAACTTCCCGCGTCGATCGTTGGTTCTGCTCTTTGCGTATACCTCTCCTCCCGCCGAATCGTAAAGGGGTCTCTCGGGATCCCATAGGTGTCGTGCTCCGACATCTTTCGCGCGCCAGGTAGGGGGGATTGAAGGTTACGTGAACCTGATCTAGTGATCGGCGCCTCAGTTTCTTCATCATCATGCCGCCCAAGAAGAAGAGCGCTGCGACGGCGCAACCGTCCATGTCCGTTTTGCCTACGCCTTCGCGTACGGGCGACGGCGTGCGTGCAGAAGGAAGAGGATTAGAACCCCCGCGGCGTTCTGGTGATCCGAGGCAAGCAAGCGGTATCGTTCGCAGTGTCAGTGGTAATCTGCACGCCGCTGGATCTAGAGATGGTGCTGTGTTGCCTACGGGTGGCACAACGAGCTCCAGAGATTGGAGGGCGCCTGCTGGAGCTCCCGCGCCGGCGCAAGCTTCACGACCTACCCAGGTCATGCATGATGAGCGATGTCATGGCGCTGGTGGTTCAGGGCGTCCCCATGAAAAGGTTTCTGCGCATCGATCCCAAGTTGCGCGGGACCAGCATGCACACCGAGCTGCCGGCGGAGGTGGCGCATGGTCGCGTGACCGTGGTGGTGCTCCTTCTAACATGGTTAGGAGTCAGAGCACCTCACGTACCTCGCACCTGTCGCCGCTGCCTACGCCAGCGGAAGCCTTGGCACGTGCGCAGCTGCTCCTCGATTTTCCTCCTGCTCCGGAGAAGATGGAGGAGTGGCGAGCTACTATCCAGAGCCTTATCGGCTTCGCCAACAAAGATGGACCGCAAGAGGCAGGGCCCTCGCAGCGGAAGCCCATCGATCCGGTGCGAGCCGATATGGAGAAAACCGGAGGTGGTGCAACCACGGTGCACTCCCTTCCGCGGCACCAACGGCGGCCGACAACCCAGCAAGTCGACCGCCGTGAAGAAGTTTCCACGGCGTCGTCCGATCCACGGATGCGCCGAGATCAGCGTCAAGTTCTCCAGGAACGAGGCAAGGAGGACGCTTGAACTACCATCGAGCGGCGACGAGAAGCGCGCTATCAGTCTGATAAGCGCGCGGGGCCGGCTGTCGATGAGCCTGCGCCAGGGGACGTAGGAGACTTGCCTTATGAGGTAGGGACTCCAGCGTTTACCCGTGAGCTACGGCAAGTCCGGTGGCCCAATTCCCGAACCTTCAAGCCGGAGGTCCCGGAGAAATATGATGGTAAGACCCATCCCTCGGAGTTCCTGAGCATCTACACCATTGCGGTGCAGGCTGCCGGGGGCCGAGATGATAAGATACTTGCCAACTACTTCCCGTTGGTGCTCAAACCCAACGTCAGGTCATGGTTGATGCATCTGCCGGAGAATTCTATTTCTTCCTGGTCAGATCTGTGCCATCAGTTTGTTGCCGCCTTTGTTGGAGGCCACCAAGATCCTGGCCAAGAGAGCGATTTGCATATCATCCCTCAGAAGGAGGGCGAGTCCCTGCGTAAGTTTATGCAGAGATTCAGCCGGGTGCAGTACAATATTCCTGATGTTCATCCTGCCGCTATCATTAGCGCGTTCCACCAGAACATGCGTAACCACAGGATGCGGGAAGAGCTGGCAATGAACAAAGTCAGGACTATTGCTGAGCTTTACGCTCTAGCCGATAAGTGCGCTCGAGCTGAAGAGGGGAGGAGACTCCCTGGCGAAGCTGTTGGCGCGGCGGGCGAATCCGAAGAAGAAGATGCCGCGGCCCCGTCAAGGAAAGGACGGCGGTGGAACAGGAAGCGCGGAGGCAAGGCCGTGCTTGCTGTCGAGGAATCCGACAACCCCGGCTCCGCCAAGAAGGCAAAGGTTGGTGATCCCGGCAAGGATCTTGCCGGGTGCCCTTCCTGTCAGGCCTTGGCGGCTGCCGACAAGTCGGAAAACTCTGGCAAGCAGTATTGCAAGATCCATCGCACCAAGGGCCACGATCTCCAGAACTGTCGACAAGTTGAGCAGCTTGCCGAGAAGCAGAGAGCCGAATACGAGAGGCGAGATAAGGAGAAGGCCCAAGATGGTGCTGATGGGTCCGGCAAGAAGCGCGGTGGCCGAGGGGGCCGCCGCGGCAAGGCCAAGCAGCAAAAGGATAGGCCTGCTCGGGGCCGAGACAAAGAAGGAGATGATGATGAGGAAGATGATGAATCCAGTGAGCAAGAATTCCAGAAGGCTACGGAGGCCATGTGTATCGTCGGGGGTGCCTCGCTGCATTATTCCCACCGCTAACTCAAACAGTGGGTGCGGGAGGTCAATGCGGCAGAGCCATCCCCAGATGCATGTAGGCCCCTGAAGTGGTCCAGCACGCCTATCATTTTCGACGCCGAGGATCACCCTGATCGCACAACTGCGGTCGAGTGTTTGCCATTGTTGGTCTCACCAACGATTCACAACCTCAAGGTGACGAAAATGTTAGTTGACGGTGGGGCCGGCCTAAACTTAATCTCACCGGACGTGCTCAAAAAGCTCCAGATTCCCGACGAGGATCTCAAGGAAACGGGCAAGTTTCAAGGGGTCAATCCGGGAAGAACCCAGCCTAAGGGCAAGATTACGCTGCAAGTGACATTTGGTAGCGAGCTCAACTTCAGGACAGAGAAGGTGGTGTTTGATGTCGCCAAGATCCCCATGTCATATAATGGGATCCTTGGTCGGCCAGCGCTGGCTAAGTTCATGGCGGCATCACACTACGCATACAACGTTCTGAAGATGCCTGGGCCGTTGGGCGTCATCACTATCCATTCCAATAAGAAGGATGCGCTCATCTGTGCCGACCAACTTTACCGGGAAGCAGTTGCAGCACCTGCTCCTGCCGCTGGAACTCCCGGGGGGAAGAAGAAGACCGGCAAGAACCTTGGCGTGAACTCCGGCAAGCGCACCTCCTCGGAGTGCTGCGCTTCCGTCGAGGACATACCAGAGAGTTCCATCGGCAAGAACAAGAAATCCAAGGCTGCTCCGCTGAAGACCAAGAAGGTGCCTGTCAGAGAGGACGGAACGGGGGGAACTTTCACCATAAGTTCCACCCTAGATGACAAATAGGAAAGCGCGCTCGTTGCTTTCCTGCGGGCAAATGTCGACGTGTTTGCATGGCAACCGTCTGACATCCCCGGTGTTCCCAGGAAGGTAATTGAGCACCACCTTGCTGTCTGTCCTCATGCGTGGCCCGTCAAGCAAAGGGTCAGGAAGCAAGCCTTGGAGCGGCAAGAATTCATTGCCGAAGAAATCAGAAAGCTGGAGGCGGCAGGACTGGTCAAAGGAGTGCTTCATCCAACCTAGTTGGCCAATCCGGTTGTAGTGCGGAAACCGAATGGGAAATGGAGGCTTTGTATCGATTATACAGATATCAATAAAGCTTGTCCAAAAGATCCCTTTCCCTTGCCGCGCATCGACCAGATTGTGGATGCCACCGCTGGTTGTGATCTCCTGTCCTTCCTTGATGCCTATTCAGGATATCATCAGATTTTTATGGCAAAAGAAGATGAAGAGAAGACCATATTTATCACCCCATGTGGTATGTATTGTTTTATACGAATGCCTTTCGGGTTGAAAAGTGCCGGTTCAACATTTGCCAGAGCAATCCAAATTGGTTCTGAGCCTCAACTCCATAGAAATATGGAGGCGTATATGGATGATATAGTGGTCAAAACCAAAGACAAAAGCGACGCTCATTCAAGATTTAGAAGAAACATTTGCAAATCTGCGCAAGATCAACTTGAAGCTCAATCCTGAGAAGTACGTGTTTGGTGTTCCTTCCGGCAAGCTTCTCGGATTCTTTGTATCTTGCCGGGGAATTGAAGCGAACCCGACAAGATCAAAGTTATTGAGCAAATTGAAGCGCCGAGGCGCGTCAAGGATGTGCGTCGCCTTGCCGGCTGTGTTGCTGCTCTAAGCAGGTTTATTTCCAAATCTGCTGAGCGCACCCTGCCGATCTTCAAAATTTTGAAGAAGGCAGGTCCAATGAAATGGACTCCGGAGGTGGAGGCTGCGCTGCAAGATTTGAAGAAATACCTTTCCTCTTCGCCGACGCTAGTCGCACCTAAACCACAAGAGCCGTTGCTGCTGTATCTGGCAGCAACAAATCAAGTGGTTAGTGCTGCGCTAGTGGCGCAGAGAGAGGCTGATGAGGAAGCAACACCAGCGGCAGGACCGCCAGATGACGCGGCAAGATCTTCCCCGGCAAGGGTTGATCCCGGCAAGACAGGACCTGCACAAACAGAAGAACCCATGCAGAAGAAGGTGGTGCAGCGCCCAGTCTACTTTGTTAGCTCTCTTTTGCAAGGAGCTAGATCAAGGTATTCGGCCTTCTTATGGCCTCGAGGAAACTGCGCCATTACTTTCAGGCACATGAAATCACCGTCGTCACTCGCTTTCCGTTGCAACGGATTTTGCAAAATCCAGAGGCAACCGGCAGGATCGTGGAGTGGGCGTTGGAGTTGTCGAGCTTTGTCCTCAAGTTTGAAAGCACTTCGACGATCCAGAGCAGGGCCTTGGCAGAGTTCATTGCAGAATGGACCCCAACGCCAGACGAAGAGGTTCAAGAAACAACTCTTCCTGGCAAGGAAATCGATCAGCAATGGGTTATGTACTTTGATGGGGCTTTTTCGCTGCAAGGCGCCGGTGCTGGCGTGCTGCTCGTCGCACCCACCGGAGAGCACCTCAAGTACGTAGTCCAAATGCACTTTCCTCGGGAGAGTTCAACCAACAACACTGCAGAATACGAGGGTTTGCTTGTCGGTCTCAGGATCGCGGCAGATCTTGGTATCAAAAAGCTCGTCATCAAAGGCGATTCACAACTTGTCGTCAGGCAAGTTAACAAGAGTTATCAAAGTCCATTGATGCAAGCCTACGTAGATGAAGTGAGGAAAATGGAAGAGCGCTTTGACGGTCTGCAAATGGAGCACGTTACAGTGTTGCTGACAACCTGTCAAAGCGTGCCGCCCTCAAGTTGCCTGTGGAACCAGGAACTTTTGTGCTCCAATTGACTCAACCATCCGTGGCGCCATCAATGCGGCAAGAAAAGAGAAGAAAGTTGAACTTTGGCCAGTACTTCCCGGCAGAGCTCCCCGGAGCCGCCGACAAGGAAGTTGCCGAGATCGACATGCCTGCCGGGGAACAACAGGCTCCGGCAGGGCCTCGGGCCCTTGCTGTCGAGATGAATGTTCCCCCGGCGGAGGAGATGCCTTTAGTCCTAGCTGTCGAGCCCCAGGCTCCAGCATGGGCGCAGCACATTGTCCATTTCCTTCAAACAGGAGAACTCCCGGAGGAACAGGAAGAAGCAGAAAGAGTAGCCCGTCGGTCTGTTATGTACAAGTTCGTCGATGACGTCCTGTACAAAAAGAGACCAAACGGTGTGAAATTGAAGTGTATCCCTCGGGAGGATGGACTAGAGTTGTTGGCAGAGATACATGGAGGCATATGTGGTTCTCACATAGGGTCAAGAGCGCTTGCCGGGAAAGCATTCCGGCAAGGTTTCTTTTGGCCCACCGCTCTCCAGGATGCAACTGCACTAGTCACCAAGTGTGAAGCGTGCCAGTTTCATTCGAAGAAATTACATCAACCAGCTCAAGCTCTTCAGACAATCCCTCTCTCCTGGCCGTTTTCGGTCTGGGGGCTCGACATACTGGGCCCCTTCCCCCGTGCTACCGGGGGCTTTGAGTACTTGTACGTTGCTATCGACAAGTTCACAAAGTGGCCGGAAGTGGAAGCAGTGAGGAAGGTGACAGCACAATCAGCCGTCAAGTTCTTTAAGGGAATTGTTTGCCGTTTTGGTGTGCCCAATAGGATCATCACCGACAACGGCACGCAGTTCACAAGTCGCACCTTCATGCAGTACGTCCAAGACCTTGGCGGCAAGATTTGTTTTGCCTCTGTTGCTCACCCAAAAAGTCACGGCCAAGCGGAGAGGGCCAATGCTGAAGTGCTGCGCGGTCTCAGGACCAGAACCTTTGACAGACTGAAAAAGTGCGGAAGACGCTGGATTGATGAGTTGCTGGCGGTTCTTTGGTTAATCAGAACGACACCAAATCGAGCCACCGGCCAGACGCCCTTCGCTCTGGTCTACGGAGCGGAAGCAGTTCTCCCCACGGAACTCATATACGGATCACCTCGAGTGCTCGCTTATGATGAGCTTGAGCAAGAGCAACTGCGGCAAGATGACGCTGTGCTCCTCGAGGAGAATCGTCTTCAGGCTGCTGTGCGAGCTGCATGCTACCAGCAAGCTTTGCGCCGCTATCATAGCCGCAAAGTTCATGCCCAAAGCCTTGAGGAAGGCGACCTTGTTCTTCGGCGGATTCAGTCCGCCAAGAATTCAAACAAGTTGACGCCAAAGTGGGAAGGCCCTTATCGGGTAGTACGAGTCACCAGGCCCGGCGCTGTCCGCCTGGAGA
Source organism: Thinopyrum elongatum (assembly GCA_011799875.1). Taxonomy (NCBI): domain Eukaryota; kingdom Viridiplantae; phylum Streptophyta; class Magnoliopsida; order Poales; family Poaceae; genus Thinopyrum; species Thinopyrum elongatum. The sequence goes on from CM022298.1 coordinate 542,312,101, forward strand.
CCGAAGATGGCGTTCCAGTGAGCAATTCTTGGAATATCGAACATCTTTTCAAGTTCTACCCATGAGGCGCGGTTGCCGGGGGCTCCCGACAACCACCTTTTTTGTACAAGTCTTGCCGGCAAGGCATGTGATCCTTTGTACAAAGCCAGGCGCAGACCCTGAGCGCAGATGAATATATTTAAGTGTTGTACATCCCCTTATTGATTCCCATGTTCATATTTATATATGCATGTTCGTCTGAGATGTTGTATAACACCTACTCCCGGTAAGTTCTAACGAACCACCAAGGTTTCATGTCTTTATTTTCTCTTCTTTCTTTTTCACAAAAGACAGAAGGATTCCTCGCGTGCACATTTGCCGGGGGGGGGAGCGAAGGGAGATATGAATACCAGTTGGCGACGTTCAGAATCGACGCTTGCCGGAGGAAGGACAGAGACAGAAAGCTAAGTCCTAAAAACTCAGAGCAAGTTTTTTTTATTACAAAGTTATTTCCTTGAACGATTCCGACTCTTGTATGGAAAATCTGCACACGAAGGAACCCTTGTTGTAATCGGTCGCGCCCTTATTTTGTTTCGAGCCCGCTCAACAATTTAAGTGGCTACACTGAGAACACCAAGGAGTCTTGCCGGCCGCTGCACCTCCAGCAGGCTGCTGAAGTCCCGCACCCAGCGCTCGCGGCAGGTTGCGCGCCGGCAAGTTTTTCAGTAAGCGTAGGGTGAACTCCATACATAAAGGAATCAGACAAGGAAAATAGCAAGCATGAACCTAAACATAGGCGAATTATATTACATCCATGAGTTGCCGCAATTCTAACTTGAGACTTAATTGTCTTTTACATGGAATGACGACAGCAAGAAAAGAGGAGCACTTAATCCCTGCGCTGGCCTTCAATCCTTTTGATGGAGTCCACCTTCTCAAGGATAGGCGCGATGCACTCTTCAAGCACCTCAACATTTGCGTCCCTTGGCAGATGGCCGAGCGCGTTGGAGAGGTCGATGCCGGGATTGCTGTGTACCACCTTGATGAGCACCTTGCGGAGGACGGCCCGGCAAAGCCGGCGAGTCTCGTTGGCCAATTGGGTCGCCCGGCTAGACTGGAGCACCCTCAAGGCGTTGATGATGCTTTCAAAGAACATCGTCAACCTGGCACTTGGAGATATTCTTTCCTCGGAAGAATACTTGAAGTTCGACAGGCCCATGGTTGAGAGTTCTGCTGTAAGCTTCTCCGCAGTGGCAATGAGACGTCTAGTCCAGATCTCTACTCCCTTTTCGTAATCAGCTTGGGCTTCGGCGGCGCTCTTGAGCAGGTTCCTCTGTCCCTGGAGATCCTTGAGTAGAGCCTTCTCACGGGCCCTGCCGGCCTCGAGAGATTTCTGCAGCGTGGTAAGCTTCAGCTCCAGAACCGCAATGTTATCAGCCGCAGAGGAGAGCTGCTTGGTTTTGTCGGACAGGGCAACTTGCATCTCCGCCAAGGAGTGGAGGGTTTTTTCCCTGTCACCCTTGAGCATCGAGAGCTCCTTGCCGTGCTCTTCGAGATCTGTTTCCAGCCCCTTCACCTTGTCACTCAGCTCGTTCTTGGCGGCCTCTGCAGCTTTAGCAGCATCGACGGCCTCCTTGAGCTTGTCGGCGTGGCTTGCAGTCAGAGCTTCGAGCGCCTCCTTATGTTTTTGCTCCAGCTCCTGGGTCCGCCGCGCGACGAGATTCTCGATATCTTCATCTTTGCTGTGAAGCTTGGCGGTGAGCGCCTGCTCACGTGCGGTGAGATCTTCCTCATGAGCATCAAGAGCAACGCGGCGCCCCGTCAGGAGGGCATCTTCAGCAGCAATCCTTTGGGTAGCTTCATCATGTGCCTTCTCCATATCAGATTGCTTCAGGAGGATCTCAGTCCACTGCTGGCTCACTTGTTCCTGGCCGGCAACCAACTCTTGGAGGGCATCGGCGTGCCAGACCTGCATTTGTGCGACGCGCCTTTGAAAATCTGCTTCGGCCGCCTCGACAACTGCCATTCTGGAGTCCACCTTGTCTTTCCGGGCACGGTGGAGAGCCTGGAGCTTGCGAAAGTTCTCGCCCATGGCCTGAAGGAGTTGATCCTCTTCAGATTTGCCGCTGCTAGCGCTGGGATCGTCAACAACCTCGAGCCCGGCAGCAGCGATGATTTCTTCAAAAACTTCTCCTTTGGCTGGTGCCCCAGTGCTTGCCGTCCCCGGCAAGTTGACGAACAGGTTCTCGCCAACCTTGAGGTATTTGCTGGATGAGGGGCCTTCGGATGTCGATGGCTGGTCTTCACTGACTGCCTCACCAGTGGCAGGGGGCTCTGTGGCCAGTGCAGCGCCTGGTGCTCCTGCGGCAGGAATGCCGTCAGTGCGGTCATCGGCGTCCCTGTCGCCCCCTTCAGTAGGTTCCCTGGCGGGTTCCTCTTGTGCAATCTTGGCGGCCTCCCCGTCAAGAGCAACACCAGCCTCGACAGTGTCATCCTTGGTGGCCTCGCTGGCAGCGATCCTGTCTGCTTCGGCAGCAGCATCCCTGGCGGTCTCTCGATGACAACGTCGACATCCATGTGTTCCATCACAGGGAACTCTGAAGGACGAAGGAGGAAAACAGAATAAGATCGAGATTGAAGTTTGAAATGACTGAAAGATAGAGAGATAAGGGAAAAAGTAACAAGCACTCTGAGGCAGCTGATTACCTGCGTCGGGCTGTTGGAAGGTGGCTTCGCCCCTCCCGGCAACTCCGGTTGCCGGGGGTGGGTTGCCGGAGTCCGCGCCTGCCGGCTCCTCCTCAATTAGGGTAGGCTCGTCGGCAGGATCTCTTGCCGGGGATGTGCTTGTGGGCGGAGCGGTCGATGAAGGTGGCACAATGGGGATGCCTTCCGATAGCTCTCCTTGTTGCCGTTCTTCTCCTGCGAACCCAAGGATGTCGGCGGCAAGAATGGAAGCCTCGGCACCCGCCAGCGGAAAAAGAACAGTGAACTTATGCTGGGGGTTGCGCTGGGGGCTGCGTTGAGGACTGAGCTCCGGGCTTACGACGACGGTCTCTGGCACGCTCGTGGAGCCTGCCGGGGGCTCGTCGCCCGTGGAAGTCTTTGACCTCTTCGCCATTCTCTCCAGCAATGTTTCTGTGTCACTGCAGAGACAATACGAGCAACTTAGTAAGATTGATCCAAGATTGGAATATAAAGGTTATGGCAAAGTACTCACTCTTCTTCCTCTCGCTCTGGACTAAAGCCGGAGATGTCGAAGTCGACCTCCGCTGCGATGTCTGAGTGGGGAGGCGGAGGAGGAGTCCTAGGCCGCTTGGCTGTGGCAGGCGCCGAGGCAGCTTCCGGTGCGGTAGTACGAGACCCCCCTGCCGCCCCAGCAGTGGCCGCTGGTGTGGGTCTCGCGCGCCGCGCAGGCTGTTGACGAGCTCCTTGCTGCGGTCCAGTCTTGCCGGCCACTTTCTTGCCGGGAGCCTCGCCGCTCGAAGAAGGCTGGCTTGCCGGGATGCCAGATGCAGCCTTCTCAAGAACACGAATCGTCTTCTTCGGAGCTGGGAGCTCTTCTTGCGTTTCCTCTTCGGCCGTGTCCTCGCCGGATGAGCTCTCAGCGGCTGCACTGCTCTGTTCCCCGGCAGTTCCGTCCTTCCCGGCAGGTTTTATTTCCACTACTACCTCTGCATCGCTGGCTTCCCATTCTGTGAAGCCGACGCTGCCCGCCTCCGCGGCAAGATTTGCCTCCTCCACCCTAGTAGCAATGTAAGCTACTTCTTGGTCGGTGGTGGCTCGGATGAAATCTGACTCCTGCCGGACAGGTCTGTCTGTCAAGTTGTCAAAAAAGTTCCGCGCTTCCTCCTCGCTTGGCTTGGCCTAGGTCGGGTCAAGACCGTGGGCGTTGAACATCGGCATGTAGGCGATGATTGACCCCAAGGCAGAATTTTTGCACAAGGGGACAATCCTTGCCAGCAGCCGGTGCTTGTCTTCGCGCTGGAATAGTTTTTGACGGAGAGCGCCAAGCTGCATAGCGGTCAGATTATTGTTCAGCCCGGGGCGCAATCTCATGACATCTGCCGCGTTCTTGTATTCCCAAGCTGGCCTTCCCCTGTTCTGCAAAGGGGCGATGCGGCGGCGGAGAAAGTCGAAGCCGATCATCTCCATCGTCAGCCCGGCAGCCTTCAGGCGAAGGATCCTAGTGGTGGCGATTGTGAGCCTCTCGTCCTCCGCGGCGAGATCGCTCCAGTCCTTGCCGCGGACCACCTTCTGTTGTCGGGGAACACAAAACGGATCGGGATCTGCTTCCTGGATCCAGCACCATTCAGCCCGCCACTCATTCCACTTTTCGCGGTAAACTCCTTCTGGGTATATTTCCTTATTCCAAGCCCTTGGAATCCAGCCGATAGAACCAGAGAGGGCCTCTCCTTTTTGGATGCGAGGGAAGAAATAATGGCGAAAAAGAGTAGAATTGGGAATCACGCCGACAAAGTTTTCACATAGATGGGCAAAGATGGACATGCAAAGTACCGCATTCGGCGTGAAATCGAGAAGACGAAAGCCGTATGTGTACATGATATCATTGAAGAAGTCGGAAAAGGGGGGACAGAGCCCGCAATAGAAATATGCAGTGAAGAAGGGGTATCTGTCCGATCCACCTTTGGAACAAGCACCTGGGATTACGCGTGTGGTGGGATGAGCTTGCATCCCTTTCGCCCACACGCACTGGTATCGCCCCTTCAAAGCTTCAGCATCGAGCAATGGGGGGAAGACGACAAGCCTCTTCCGCATCTTCACCAGTTCGCTCTCCGGAACATCGGCTTTCGCCTCCTTGCCCTTGCCTTTGCTGGCCCTGGGCGGCATGGCGGCTGTGAGGGCAGAAGCCGGGGGTGGAGCGGTCGTGGAAGCGGCGGAAGAGGAAAAAGCTTCGCTCTAAGCTCGAGAAGAGGAAGGCGATGGCGATGGCCAGATTGAGAAGAAGAGAGGGGGGTAAATAGGATTGTGCCTCTGTGGCTTCTCCTTTTTATGGGGAAGGAGCGGGGCCGCCTCTTTTATTCCCCAATGTGAATGCACCTCTATAGGCGCGAGGCAGTTGCAGCCTTTCAGGCACGCTTCCCACGTCACGCGCTCGGTGCGTGTAGTGGGGGGCACAGTAAAACGAGATATTTACGAGCAGTTAATCCCCTGCCACGCGTGCCTGTGCACTGTTTGGGCCTAGCCCAAAAACGCCTCGCACTCGTGTATGGCCTAGGCCCGGGGGCTCCTGTCGGTGTACTAAGTATTGGGCCACTAGTACCCCGTACTTGTGCACGGGCAGTTGTAGTCATCCCCGCGGCAAGGCTTGCCGGGAACAGTTCGAGGTCGATTCAAGCCATCGAAGAAATCGTCAAGTCAGAGATCTGGGGATTAGCAGATAAGCAGAGCTGGAATCCGAAGGCCAGCCTCCCCGGCAAGATTCTTGCCGGGATGGCCTGCGGAGCCCGGCAGGGCTTGGCGCCCGGCAAGGCTTGGCGCCCGGCAAGGCTTGGCACCCGGCAAGGCTAGGCGTCCGGCAAGGCTTGGCGCCCGGCAAGGCTTGGTACCCGGCAAGATTCGGCGCCCGGCGAGATTCTGCCACTGTGCCACCGCTTCGGCACAGTAACAAGTCTGACATTCTGGGTCCTTCTCTGGATGCGTGGCAACGCGCCAGTGGAGGAGAGCTTAAGCGGTGCTGATGGGATGGCCCCTTTTTCCATCCCCAAGAAAGTGAGGACACCTAAACGGACACCTCACGATGCATTAAATGCGTTTGTCCTAATCCGTCAGGCGTTAGGCGTGATGCCCTCTAGCTACTTTACACCTCAATGTATGTACATTTTGCCACTGTGGTAACCCCTTTGAGCATATAAAAGGAGGCCCAAGGCAACTGCTACAGAGGAGGAGAACTTCTGGCCCATTCTGCATGCGTAGCTGCTCTTTGAACGTACTGTTCATAGCAAGCGCTCCTGAAGGCTGGGCTCAAGAACACTAATAAGAACACAAAGCAGGAGTAGGGTTTTACGCTGATCAGCGGCCCGAACCTGGGTAAAAACTTCCCGCGTCGATCGTTGGTTCTGCTCTTTGTGTATACCTCTCCTCCCGCCGAATCATAAAGGGGTCTCTCGGGATCCCATAGGTGTCGTGCCCCGACACAATGGATGCCGGACCGGGAGGTGAGCGACGTGGGCGACCCCGAGCTGGGGGTGGCCGCATTGGAACAAGAGGACACCACCGGGGAAGGCGACGCTGGAGCAGGCGGAGCCGCAAGAGGCGGTGTGGGAGGCGACGCCCGGGACTGGCCGGATGATGACGAGGACGGCGACGGGCAACACCACCCTGAAGGCGCCGACAGGGCGGGTGCTAGCTCCTTGGCGGCACGGCCGACAGGCTGGCCGTCCAATAAGGCCAAGTCCATGGCCGCCACCAAGCGGCACGAGGCCGCGAAGACGGCTGCTGTCCGGAGGGCCCCGAAGGAACGCCCACTAGTGTCCGCGTGAGTGCTCTTACTTCTCTTGTCCTGATTGTTTCGTCTTGGCTTTTCCTTTCTTGTGAGTTTCTTATCTTTTGCTTGCCTTGACGCGCAGGCCTCCCCTTTCCGTGTCACGGGCTCCATCCGCCTCGCTGATCGGAGCAGCAGGCGACTCTGAGGAGGCCCGCCGCGTGGACCCGGCTGCCGCCCTTCGGGAGGCGACGGAGAAGAACGCGCGAGAAGTGCGGGAGGAGCGGGAGGCCGCCGCACGACTGGAGGCTAAGGCTGCAGCCAAGGCGCAGAAGGAGGCAGCGACCAAGGCGCAAGTGGAGGTCGACGCCAAGGCCACGGAGGACCTAGTCTGCGGCGTGGTTCCGGAGGCCACCGACATGCAGCAGCCAGAGCCACCGGTGGTGGAGGACCGGGCGTCGGCTGGAGCAGCCAGAGCTGACCAGACGGCCCCAGAGCAGGGGGCGACCGACCCTATCATCCCGGAGGATGCTCAGCGCGCCGGGTGCTGACGAGCGGGGAGGCGGCCACCCCGAAGGGCCAGAGGTGCCACCAGCGAGCACCGAGCTGGTGACAAGCCGGGCAATGGCGACCCGCACCTCCTCGCGCCTGCGCCCATCGCGGGCTGCTTCTGCGCCGAGGCCGATGGAGGTTGGGGCCGCGAGTTTGCTTGCGCCTGGTACTGAAGCCTCGAGCTCCGCTCTGCTTGGCTGGGCACCAGGAGCCGGCCCGACCGTCCTGAACATTGCAGTGCAGGACGTCCTGGTCAAGTTCAACGCCCACGGCGCCACCCTTCTGGAGGCCAGGAACAAGATGGTGGCGATGCGGGCGTCTGTCCGGGTACGCTCTCGATCTTGCTTTTTATTTTTGGAATCTTCAGTGGGGGCGCGCCAGCGCACCCACTGTGTGTAGCCCCCGAGTTCCAATCCGGCTGTTGAGCGGGCGGGTTGGAACTTCAAGGCATGTTTCTGAATGCTGAAGTGTTGCTCTTGCTGCAGGACTACCACAACCTGCTCGCGGCCGCCTACAACTCCCAGAACCAGCAGCTCACCAACTGGACTGCTGATCTGAACAAGAGCCGCGGTACGTAGGCCGACTTTCAGTGGGGGCGCGCAAGTGCACCCACTGGGTGTAGCCCCCGAGATTCGGGCCGACTGCTGAGTAGTCGGGCCGGATCTTCCGATGACTTCTTGGTTTTGTCGATGTTGATGTTTCTTTCTTGCTTTTGCAGAGGCCGCCGCCCAGCTGCGGACGCGCGTGTGCAAGCTCGAGAGCCAGCTCCAGGCCAAGGAGCAGGAGCACAGCCAGGCGGCCGCAGAGCGCGATCGGCTTGCGATGGAGCTGGCGGACCAGGCGGCCCAGCACAAGGAGCAGGTCCGGCAGCTGAAGGACGGGGAGGCGCTCCTCAAGGCCGAGTTTGAGACTCAACGCTCGGACTGGGCCGAGAGGGAGAAGCTGCTGTCGGAAGGTTATGAGGTGATCGAGGCCATGCTCGAAGGTAACTTTTCTTTCTTGCTTGGAGATGCCGGCTGTTGCTGGAAGCCGGCCTCTTATTCTTTTGTTTTCTTTTCGTGCAGAGTGCTTTCCGGACCACGCTGGCGTCATCAGCCAGGCAATCGAGGCACGACGCGAAGAGCGGAGGCGGGTGGGCGAGCAGTTCCGGGCCGTCGAGCTGCGCCTTGTGCCGGTCCGCCAGCTGCTCAGCCGATTTCAGCGCGCCGGGTCCCAGGACTTGGAGGGGCTCTGGCCGGGTGTGCAGGTGCCCCGGACTCCCAGTCGGACCGCCGACTGGTTGGAGGTGGCGGCCGAGCAGCTCGATGCTTGGAAGGGTGCCGCGGCACGGGCAGGCGCCAGGGCGACGCTGGAATTCGTCAAGGCGTGGTACCCAGGCGTGAGTTTGGCTCAGCTGGCAACTTTTCGCCAGGAGGCAGCGCCGGAGCTGGAGGCGGAGCGCGAGGTGATCGCCAAACGCGCGGCAGCCCTTGCCGACTATGCCGACGTCAGCGTCTTTGTTCCGGAGCGGGCGGAAGACGGCACTGAGGTGCCGCGCTCTTGGTTCGGGCTAAACCCAGACGAGGGGGAGGACCCAGTGGAGGAGATCGCCTCTAGTGACGAAGGCACGGAGGAGTGTGTGGACGAGGAAGGCGATGATGTCGCACCAGACGGCGGAGCGACCAGCCGGACTCAGCCCGACCTATCCTTGGCCAGCGAGCCGCGGGAGACTACGTCAGCCGCCGCCAACACCGACCAGGCCGACACCCGCCAGCCGGAAGCCCCACCAGCCGGTGCCTCAGCCACCGCCGACCTGTCAGAGCAGCCTGACGCACCTTCGGCCTAGGCGGCCTTTTTATCTTCTTAAATTCTCTGTCTTGTACTTAAGAACAAGTTAATCATGTGCAGTTCCACCCACTGGGGGTGTATTAAACTCTAATGAATGCTTTCCTTGGGCATTTTGCAATGTAAATAACTTATTTTCACATGCTTGTCTCTCTGTCGGGCTCTGGCTCGGTTTTGCCTTTGCTCTTGTTGGCTTTTTTCTTTTGCCGCGTTCCTCTGGCCGCCGCCCTGCCAGCCGGATAGCCGCGCTGCGGTCTGTGGCTGGGTCAGGGACTTGGCCGTTTAGAATAGGCAAGTTACTTCAGCCGCCTAGAGTGTAGCTAGACGAGCGAGAAGCTGGCCGGCCGGCTGCTGGGCAGCCGGATGGGTGAGGCGAGGAGCAGGCTTGGCCTGTATTGGCGTTCTTCCTTAGTCATTTTTCATGTGGACAGCATTTCCGGCCTTTGGCTCTTGCCAGCCGGACAGTCGTGCTGCGAGCTGTAGCTGAGGCGAAGAGAGGGCCTTGGCGTCGGCACACTACTTAGCTAACTTCGGGTGGTGCCAACTTAGGTCAAGGCGGCGAGCCCCCGGGCCGGCTGACCGGACCCGGACAGGGCGGAAGAATGAAAGAACACACTCATAGGCGAAGCTTATCATATAGATAAAAGGGTAGCCCCCGAGTGTGCCTCGGGGGACCTGTTGTCTTTGCTTAATACAAAAGGTAGCGTGGTACATACACTGCATCAACTATAAAATGGGCGGAGAAGGTTCGCGTTCCACGGGCGCTCCGACTCTTGGCCGGCATTGTCCCTCTTGCGCGCCCTGGCTTTTGTGCGTCAATGCGGTAGTAGGAGTCATTGCCTAGGGCCTTGCTGATGATGAAAGGCCCCTACCAAGGGGCCGAGAGCTTGTGCTGGCTGGCTGTTCGCTGGATCAGCCGGAGCACAAGGTCGCCCTCGCGGAAGGCACGCGGCTTGATCTTCTTGTTGTGGTAGCGGCGCAGACACTGCTAGTAGATGGCGGACCAGCTGAGTGCTAGCAGTCGGGCCTCTTCCAGCAGATCGATACCGTCCTCTCGCGCCTCCTTGGCTTCCACCTCCGTGTACATGGTGACGCGAGGCGAGTTGAACTCAATGTCAGTTGGGATGACAGCCTCGGCCCCGTACAAAAGGAAGAAGGGTGTGAAGCTGGTTGCTCGATTCGGCGTAGTCCGAAGACTCCAAAGGATGGACGGCAGCTCCTCGATCCAGCAGCTGGCCGAGCGCTCCAAAGGCTCGACCAGCCAGGGTTTGATGCCGGACAGGATGAGGCCGTTTGCTCGCTCCACTTGGCCGTTTGACTGCGGATGGGCAACGGACGCGAGGTCCAGTCGGATGCCCTACGTAGCGCAGAAACGGGCCAAGGCGCCTTTGGCGAAGTTCATTGTCGGTGATGATGCTGTGCGGGATGCCGTATCGGACGGTGATATCCACGATGAATGTGATGGCAGTCGGACCATTCAGCTTCTTGATTGGCCTCGCCTCGATCCACTTCGTGAACTTGTCCACGACAACCAGCAGATGGGTCATGCCGCCGCGTGCTGTCTTGAATGGGCCCACCATGTCCAGTTCCCATACGGCAAACGGCCAGGTGAGGGGAATGGTCTTGAGTGCAGAAGCTGGCAGGTGCTGCTTGGAGCTGAAGCGCTGACACCCCTTGCACTTGCGGACCAACTCCTTGGCGTCGTCCAAAGCAGTCGGCCAGAAGAAACCGTGGCGGAAAGCTTTGGCGACGAGGGCTCTGGAGGCGGCATGGTGGCCACATTCAACTTGATGAATGTCCCTGAGGATTGCTATGCCCTTCTCCGGCTCTACGCAGCGCAGGAAGTCACCAGTCACGCTGTGCCTGACAAGCTCTCTGTTGACAATTGTGTATGCAGTCACCCGGTGTTGCACCTGCCGAGCCAAGATTTTGTCGGCTGGCAGCTCGCGGCTAACCAGAAAATTGAGGATGGGCTGCGCCCAAGATGGCGCTTTAACCACCATCATGACCGCAACCGACACAAGGGCGGCCGGGTTGGGAGGCGGCGGGTCGGAGCCTGTCGCTGCTTGCTGCATCGTTGAAGTCCCCGGGCCGACTGCAGCAGTCCCTGGGCCGGGTTCTGGGGTCCCCGGTCCGGGTGCTGTAGCCCCCGGGCCGCCTGCAGAAGTCCTCGGGCCGACTGCTGAAGTCCCCGAGCCGGATCCGACTGTTCCAGGGTCAGCTGGCACGAAGATGGATTCTGATTCTGGCGAAGGTTTGACAGATGGCTTGGACAGGCACTCGAGGGAGACGCCAGCTGGTATGGCCTGCTGAGTGGAGCCAATCCGTGCCAGGGCGTTGGCTGCTTCATTGTCGGCCCGTGGCACGTGGAGGAACTCGCACCCATCGAAGTGTCCGCTCATCTGCTGGACGAGGAAGTGGTAGCAATCCATGTTGGCGTCCTTGGCGTCCCAGTCACCAGAAGACTGTTGGACCACCAAGTCCGAGTCGCCGTAGCACAGAATGCGGCAGATGCCGATCTCCTTGGCTAGCCGGAGCCCGTGGAGGCGGCAAAGTGGATCTTTAGCATGTACTTTAGCTTGTCGCCTTTGGGAGAGGTGAGGACGATGCCGGCTCCCAAACTGGTGCACATCTTTGAACTGTCGAAGTGCATCCGCCAGTGCATGGAATCCGGCGCTGGTGGCAGGTACTGGGTCTCGGCCCAGTCGACAAGGAAGTCGGCCAGTGCTTGGGACTTGATGGCGGTGCGGGGCTGGTAGAGGATGGTGTGGGGAGCTAGCTCGATGGCCCAGTTTGTCACCCGGCCTGAGGCGTCTCTGTTGCCCATGATCTCGGCAAGGGGGGCGGTGCAGACGACCATGATGGTGTGCTCCTGGAAGTACTGCTTCAGCTTCTTGGCGGCAAAGTACACGCCGTAGCACGTCTTCTGGTAGTGGGGGTAGTTCTGCTTGGAGGCAGACAACACCTCGCTCAGGTAGTAGACTGGCCTCTGGACCGGCTGTGCTTTGCCGTCTTCTGGGCGTTCGACCACGATCACGGTGCTGACGACTCGGCTAGTAGCGGCGATGTAGAGGAACATGGGCTCTTTAGCAGCCGGAGCGGCCAGAACAGGCGGCGTGGACAGCATCCGCTTGAGCTGGAGGAACGCCTCGTCCGCCTGATCGGTCCACTCGAAGCATGTGGTCTTCTTCATCAACTGGTACAGAGGGAGGGCCTTCTCGCCCAGCCGACTGATGAACCTGCTGAGAGAGGCTAAGCACCCGGTGAACTTCTGGACGTCCCGCAGCCGGGTTGGCTTCTTCATCCGCTCAATGGCCTTGATCTTCACGGGGTTGCACTCGATCCCGCGCTCAGAAACAAGGAAGCCAAGGAGCTGGCCGGCTGGTATTCCAAAGACACACTTCTTCAGGTTGAGCTTGATCTGGAAGTGGCGCAGGTTGGTGAAGGTCACCTTGAGATCCTCCAAAAGGGTGCCGCGCTTCTCCGTCTTCGCCACAATGTTGTCCATATAGACATGGGCATTCCTGCCGAGTTGCTTCAGGAGGCACTTCTGCATGTAGCGCTGAAAGGTGGCGCCGGCATTCCTCAGGCCGAACGTCATGGTGATGTAGCAGAAGGCACCGAAAGGGGTGATGAAGGCGGTCTTCAGTCGGTCGACGGGTTCAGCTTGATCTGGTGGTAGCCGGAGTAGGCATCCAAGAAGGACAGCAGCTCGCAGCTGGCCGTGGAGTCGATCACTTGATCTATCCGGGGCAAGGCAAAAGGTTCCTTGGGGTAGGCTTTGTTGAGGCTAGTGTAGTCGATACACATGCGCCACTTGTTGTTTTTCTTCAAAACGAGGGCTGGGTTGGCAAGCCAGTCCAAGTAGAACACTTCCATGATGAAGCCGGCTGCCAGAAGCCGGGCGATTTCTTCACCAATGATCCTTCTCTTCTCCTCAGATAGGCGGCAGAGGGGTTGCTTGACCGGTTTTGCATCCGATCTCACATGTAGCTTGTGCTTGGCGAAATCCGTCGGAACACCCGGCATGTCCTTGGGGGACCATGCGAAGATATCCCGATTCTCACGGAGGAAGTTGACGAGCTTGCTTTCCTATTTGCTGTCAAGGGCGGACCCTATGACAGCGAACTTCTCCGGGTGCGCCAGGTCCAAGACGATCTTCTTGGTTTCCTTGGCCGGCTAGAAGGAGGCCCCGGCCTCCGCGTCCTTGGGGTCAGATGATATGGCCGGCTGCTCGCTGGCCATAGCCACAGCCCGATCAAGGAGACGCTTCTCTTCAGCGATGACGAGGGACTCGGCCAGCCGGCTGCTGGCAGTGGCGCACGTGAGCGACTTCTGGTCGTCGCCGTCAATGGTTATGATGCCCTTGGGACCCGGCATCTTCATCTTCAGGTAGGCATAGTGCGGCACCACCATGAATTTGGCCAGCGCGGGCCGGCCCAAGAGCGCATGGTAGGGGCTATCCAGGTCGACTACTTCGAACCAGATCGGCTCGCGGTGAAAGTGGGTCTTGTCGCCGAATAGGACATCAATCTTGATCTTACCGATTGGGGAGCAGGAAAGCCCGGTGACGATGCCATGGAATACGGTCCGGCTGGGCAGGAGCTGCTTCTCCTTGATGCCCAGCTTCTCCATGGTGTCTCGGTAGAGGATGTTGATGCTGCTACCGCCGTCTATCAGGATCCGGGAGAAACGGCAGGCCCGCCTCTCCGTTGAGAAGGTGGAGTCCAGCACCATTGCATAAGCACCTAGCGAGGGCATCATGGCCGGGTGGTCATCACGACTCCAAGAGATGGGCCTCTCGGACCAGTGCATAAATTGGGGGACCTCTGAAGCGACAGCATTCACCTCGCGGTGTTGCAGACGCCGGCTGTGCTTGTCATCGGCTTCACTCATGAAGACGACGTAGGTGGCGTTTGCGTCGGGGAACTCGTCTTGGAGCATGCTAACCGGGCGGGCCGCCGGCTGCTGAGGAGGCGGAGCCGCCGGGCCGGCTGGAGGAGGCGGCAAGCCCTCACCCTTGGCGATTCTGGCGAGCCAGTTGCACTGGCGGGTAGTGTGGTTAGACGGCTTCGCGCCGCTGTGGAACTTGCATGGAGCGTCGAGGGTCTGCTCAAAGGAGAAGGCCGACAGCCAGGCCCCCTTGCCACCCCGCTGACGCTTGGGGCCGGGTTGGCATGCCGGCTGCTCGTCCTCGACGGTCGCCACCTGCCGGTTGCTGGTAGCCGGCTGCTGGGCCTTGCGCTTGTTGTCGTTCGGCTGTTGACGCCGGTTGGAGTCACCAGCCGGCGTTTGGGGAGCCGGCAGGAGCACCTTCCCGGACGCGTCAACCCGGATCTCCGACTTCATGGAGGAGTCGGCGGTGGTGTATTTGTCTGCCATGACCAGGAGCTCGTCCAATGTAGCCGGCTCGTCGCACAGAAGCTTGTGCTTGGGCAGGGTGCCCTCTCTGCACCCGGCGGTGAAGTATTCGATGGCCTGCACCTCATGCACCCCTTCGCAGGAGTTGCGCAGCTCGGCCCAACGTGTCAGGTAGTCGCGGGTGGACTCGGTCGGGCCCTGAATGCACATGGAGAGCTGGTGTGGCTTGGGAGGCTGCTTGTAGGTGCTGGTGAAGTTGCAGATGAAGATGTCGGTGAAGTCCAACCAGCTGTTGACGCTGTAGGGTTTGAGGCTGTTCAGCCAAGTCCGGGCCGTGCCCTGGAACATGTGCGGAACATACTTCACGACAACGTGCTTGTTGCCGTTCGCTATGCTGACTGCCGTAGAGTAGTTGGTCAGCCAGTCCTCCGGCTTCACGGAGCCGGTGTACTTGGGAGTGTCTCGGGGGAGCGAGAACCCTTTGGGGAAGGGCTCGTCGCGGATGCGGGGGCCGAAGCAGGCCGGGCTGACAGTGTCCTCCTCTCAACTGCCATGGACCGAGCTAGCCGCTCGATCCGGTGGCGGGCATCATTCTCGCCGACCCCTTCACGGGGGCCTAGCCGGCCGCCGAGAATCGGGTGGTCTATGGGCGCCGGAGAGGCCAGCCTCTCCCTGCGAGGGGGAGGCGGACGCTCATCCTGCTGGCGCTGGTCCTCCACTCTTGGAGGAACTTGCCGGCTGTTGACAACCGTCAGGCGGGTGCGCTGGCTGTGGCTAGCAGCCGGCTCCGAGTTCCGCTGGCCGCGGTCGCCGCCGCTTGTGGACCGGGAGGTCGCTCCATGCTCGCAGTGGGGGGGGGAGGGGGATGGTTTTCGGCTTGCTTGCAGGCTTCCATCGCACGATTGCATGCGTCTTCCTACGTATTCGCACCGTCGAGGAGCTCCTGGAGGCGCACCATCTGGCTGCGCCGCTCGTTGCCCTCTAGGTGCTCCAATTCTTCTGCCGCCGCCTGGGCGGCGCGCAGGTTCTGTGCGGGGGTGGCGTAGATCGGGCGTCCGGCCCCCAGCATGCTGGCTATGGCCGCGCCACGTTGCCGAACGGTGTCGGCTCGGCTAGGCACTCCAGCAGCCGGCGTGCCGCCTGCGATGTGGTCGATCTCGCGCTGGTTGGCCACCGCGTGGCGCTTCATGGAGCATGACACGGAACGCCTCTAGTGTCGCCCATCGGCATTGGCAACAACGGGAGTGGCCAGGCCCTTCATGGCTGCCCGCAACGGGTCCTGGGCGGCCCCATCGGAGTCCCCGCTGTGGCCGATGACCAGCACCTCCGCGACGATGCCGGCGTCGGCGTCGCTGGCGACAGGAGGGAGCGGATCGTCAACGACCACCACGTCAGTGGGGAACCTGTTGGTGGAGGCCGCATCGGAGATGGTGAGCTTCTCGAAAAGCGATGAGAGGGGGTCGACGGAGCGGAGGGCCTCGGCGTCGGAGGCGGGCTCGTCGGAGAGGCTCGCCATGCCGAAGAGGTCGACAAGGCAGCTCGCGGGGCAGGCTGCCCCCGCGTCGGGCGGTGCGCTGTTGCAAGCGCAAGTGGGTGCGCCGGGCTGGCTGATTAGGCCAGCCGCGACATGCTCGCCGGAGAGGAAGAGTGTTCTAGTCCAGAACGTGTCTCTGGCCGACGCTGCGTTATGCCCCACGGTGGGCGCCAACTGTCGGGGTATTCTCGCGACAGATGCCAGGGGGTGGCTTATCATGGGTGGAGCCAAGAGGACGTCGCCGGGCCCTGGAAGCGGGAATGAGCACGAGCTTGATCGCACATGAGACGTACCCAAGTTCGGGGCTCTCCGGGGAGATAACACCCCTAGTCCTACTCTGCGGGGTCTCCGCATGATGACTATGATCAAATGGTGGCTACAAGGTTGCTCCTTGAGCTGCGTTGCTAGAGGAGGAGGAAGGGCAGAGCTGCTACCTTGCTCTCCTTAGCTATGGTGTGTGTGAGTGGCGTGTGTGCTGAACAAGGGCTCAACCCTTTGCATGGGTGATCCTGGGGGGGCTTATATAGGCCTTCCCCCCAGGGGTACAATGGTAACACGGTCGGGTGTAGGACCCGGACGTCAGTGTCTAGGGTCGCCGGGTTCTCCGCCGGCTGCTGGGGCCCGCCTTCGGAGGGCCCCGCCGGCTGCCGAGAATCCGGCCGATAGGTAGGGCCCGCCGCCTGTGAGCCACGCTGATTTCCTTTTTCTGTAGCATTGTACTTGATGACGGAGGCCTCGTCAGGGGTCGTATGGCTACAGTCCCGCCGCCAGACGGGTTGGTGGCCGCTCGGTCAGCGCACACTGTAGCCATGCCCCATCTCGTCGGAGCAGGTGAGTGCAGACTTCGAGGGAAGGGGAGGGCCGCCTACTGGAGGCCGGCCCGCCCCCGAAGCCGACTTCCAGGAAGGCGCCGTCTTCTGGGAGCTCACGGACAGGTAGGGCCCACCGCCTGCGGGCCGTACTGTTTGCCTTTTGCTGTAGCAGGGCCCTTGCTGACGAGGGCCATGCTGAGGGTCGCATGGCTATAGTCCTGCGCATGGCAGGTAGGTGACCACTTGGTCAGCTCGCACTGCAGCCATGCCCCCCTGGGATTTGGGCGAGAGGGTGGCCCTGTAGCCACGCTCCGTCTCGTCGTAGTGGTAGAGTGCAGACTCCGAGGGGAGGATGGGCCATCTGCTAGGAGCCTGCCTCCCCTGAAGCCGCCTTCTAAGAGCGCGCCGTCTTCTGGGAGCCGGCTGCTTGGGCCTAGCCGGCCCAAGGAGCTGGCTGAGAGTCCAGAAGGTGCGAGGGGCTTTGCTAGCTCCGATGTCTTGAAATGCTAAGGGGTGTAGATGAGGCTACCCGTGGTCAATCCCTCCGACAAGTTTCCTCTCTTTATGTTGAAAGTTTTGAAGTTATGCTTGTTTTGCCTTCCTATTCTAGTTGATTCATGTTCCCCCATAATTTGTTTGCTCAAAAAATCCCTATGCATAGGAAGTGTGTTAGACTTAAATGTGCTAGTCATATTCTTCATGATGCTCCCATTATATTTCAATTCTTATCTTTTATGTGAGCATCATAGAAATCATCATGCCTAGCTAAAAAGGCATTAAAGAAAAGCATTTGTTGGGAGACAACCCAATATTTACCCCTACTGTTTTTGTGTGTTCACATGATTAAGATACTATAGTAATCATGTTTTATAGCTTTTGGTTGAATAAAGTGCCAAGTAAAGCCTTTGGGATAGTGTGGATGATAGTTGACTTGATTCTGTGCAAAAACAGAAACTTTTGCATCCAGTAACAGAATTTTTAAAATTCACTGGAATGCGTAAAAATTCTGAATTTTTTACAGAGGATTCATGTACAAATTTTCTACGTTTTCCTTCTTTTTCAGAATTTTTCGAGTTACATAAGTATGACTAAATTTAGATCTTCACAGACTGTTCTGTTTTTGACAGATTCTGTTTTCGATGCATAGTTTGCTTGTTTTCTAGTTTCTATGGCTTATATTGCTTAATACAAATTATAGAAATGATAGGGTACAGTAGGAATCATGTGAGAAAAATTATGAATCTTGTCTTGACAGTACCAAAGTGAATGATTTGTTTTATTATACTAACAGATCTTATGAGTTTTCTATTGAGTTTTCTGTTGTGAAGTTTTCAAGTTTTGGGTAAAGATTTGATGGACTATGGAATAAGGAGTGGCAAGAGCCTAAGCTTGGGGATGCCCAAGTCACTCCAAGGTAATATTCAAGGACAACCAAGCATCTAAGCTTGGGGATGCACCGGATGGCTTCCCCTCTTTCGTCTTCAATCCATCTGTAAATTTACTTGAGGCTATATTTTTATTCACCACATGATATGTGTTTTGCTTGGAGCATCTTGTATGATATGAGTCTTTGCTTTTTAGTTTTCCACAATCATCCTTGCTGGACACACCTTTTGAGAGGGACACACATTAATCATGAATTTATTAGAATACTCTATGTGCTTCACTTATACGTTTTGAGCTGGGTAATTGCTCTAGTGCTTCACTTATATCTTTTTAGAGCACGGCGGTGGTTTTATTTTGAAGAAATTGATGAACTCTCATGCTTCACTTATATTATTTTGAGAGTCTTTAAACAGCATGGTAATTTTCTTAGATTATGAATTTAGTCCTAATATGATGGGCATCCAAGAGGGATATAATAAAAACTTTCATATAAAGAGCGTTGAATACTATGTGAAGTTTGATTCCTTGCATTTGTTTTTAGATATAAAGATGGTGATATTAGAGTCATGCTAGTGAGTAATTGTGGATTGGTAGAAATACTTGTGTTAAAGTTTATGATTCCCGTAGCATGCACGTATGGTGAACCGTTATGTGATGAAGTCGGAGCATCATTTATTTTTTTATTGTCTTCCTTATGAGTGGCGGTCGGGGACGAGCGATGGTCTTTTCCTACCAATCTATCCCCCTAGGAGCATGCGTGTAGTACTTTGTTTCGATAGCTAATAGACTTTTGCAATAATTATGTGATTTCTTTATGACTAATGTTGAGTCCATGGATTATACGCACTCTTACCCTTCCACCATTGCTAGCCTCTCTAGTACCGCGCGACTTTCGCCGGTGCATTAAACCCACCATATACCCTTCCTCAGAACAGCCACCATACCTACCTATTATGGCATTTCCATAGCCATTCCGAGATATATTTCCATGCAACTTCCACAATTCCGTTTATTATGACACGCTTCATTATTGTCATATTGCTTTGCATGATCATGTAGTTGGCATAGTATTTGTGGCAAGGCCACCGTTCATATTTTTTATACATGTCACTCTTGATCATTGCACATCCCGGTACACCGCCGGAGGCATTCATATAGAGTCATATTTTGTTCTAGTATCGAGTTGTAATTCTTGAGTTGTAAGTAAATAAAAGTGTGATGATCATCATTACTAGAACATTGTCCCATGTGAGGAAAGGATGATGGAGACTATGATTCCCTCACAAGGCGGGACGAGACTCCGGACTTAAAATTAAAAGAGGCCAAAGAGCCCAAATAAAAAAAAAGAGAAAAAAAATGAGAGAAAAAGAGAGAAGGGACAATGTTACTATCCTTTTACCACACTTGTGCTTCAAAGTAGCACCATGTTCTTCATGATAGAGAGTCTCCTATTTTGTCACTTTCATATACTAGTGGGAATTTTTCATTGTAGAACTTGGCTTGTATATTCCAATGATGGGCTTCCTAAAATTGCCCTAGGTCATCGTGAGCAAGCAAGTTGGATGCACACCCACTTAGTTTCTTTTTGAGCTTTTATACACTTATAGCACTAGTGCATCCGTTGCATGGCAATCCCTACTCACTTGCATCGATATCAATTGATGGGCATCTCCATAGCCCATTAATTTGCCTAGTTGATGTGAGACTTTCTTCTTTTTGTCTTCTCCTCACAACCTCCACCATGCTCTATTCCACCTATAGTGCTATATCCATGGCTCATGCTCATGTATTGCGTGAAAGTTGAAAAAGCTTGAGAACATTAAAAGTATGAAACAATTGCTTGGCTTGTCATCGGGGTTGTGCATGATCAAATACTTTGTGTGATGAAGATGGAGCATATCCAGACTATATGATTTTTTAGGGATAACTTTCTTTGGCCATGATATTTTGAGAAGACATGATTGCTTTATTAGTATGCTTGAAGTATTATTGTTTTATGTCAATATTAAACTTTTGTTTTGAATCTTATGAATCTGAATATTCTTGCCACAATAAAGAAGATTACATGGATAAACATGTTAGGTAGCATTCCACATCAAAAATTCTGTTTTTATCATTTACCTACTCGAGGACGAGCAGGAATTAAGCTTGGGGATGCTTGATACGTCTCCAACGTATCTATAATTTTTTATTGTTCCATGCTATTATACTATCTGTTTTGGATGTTTTATATGCATTAATATGCTATTTTATATTATTTTTGGGACTAACCTATTAACCTAGAGCCCAGTGCCAGTTTCTGTTTTTTCCTTGTTTTTGAGTTTTACAGAAAAGGAATATCAAACGGTGTCCAAACGAGCTGAAAATTTACGGTGATTTTTTATGGACCAGAAGAGACACACGAAGCATCAGAGTTAGGCTAGAAGAGTCCCGAGGCGACCACAAGCCTAGGGGGCGCGCCCCCTGGCTTGTGGGCCCCTCGAGCACCCCCCTTGACTTGTTTCTGATGCCAAAAATTCCTATAAATATAGAAACCTCCGAAAAGAACCCTAGATGGGAAGTTCCGCCGCTGCAAGCCTCTGTAGCCATAAAAAACCAATCGGGAGCCCTTTCCGGCACCCTGCCGAAGGGGGAAATCATCACCGGAGTCCATCTTCATCATCCCGGCGGTCTCCATGACGAGGAGGGACTAGTTCACCCTCGGGGCTGAGGGTATGTACCAGTAGTTATGTGTTTGATTTCTCTCTCTTTCTCTCGTGTTCTTGATTTGGCACGATCTTGATGTTCCGCGAGCTTTGTTACTATAGTTGAATCATATGGTGTTTCTCCCCCTCTACCTTCTGGTGATGAATTGAGTCTTGCTCTTTGAGGTTTCGTTATGTTGGATTGAGTATTGGATTTGAGAACACTTGATGTATGTCTTGCGATGGGATATCTATGGTGACAATGGGATGTTCTATTGATTCACTTGATGTATGTTTTGGCACTCAACTCGCAGATTCCCGAGGTGACATTGGGGTAATCTATGCATAGAGGTTGATGCACATTTTCGTCCTACGTTCTCCGATATAAACTTTGGAGTGATTCTTTGTCGCATGTTGAGGGATTTCCATATGATTTAATTATGTTATCATTGTTGAGAGAACTTGCACTAGTGAAAGTATGAACCCTAGGCCTTGTTTTCAAGCATTGCAATACCGTTTTTGCTCACTTTTGTTACTAGCTACCTTGCTGTTTTTATATTTTCAGATTACAAAAATCGATATCTACTATCCATATTACACTTGTATCACCATCTCTTCGCGGAACTAGTGCACCTATACAATTTATCATTGTATTGGGTGTGTTGGGGACACAAGAGACTCCTTGTTATTTGGTTGCAGGGTTGTTTGAGAAAGACCATCTTCATCCTATGCCTCCCACGGATTGATAAACCTTAGGTCATCCACTTGAGGGAAATTTGCTACTGTCCTACAAAACTCTACGCTTGGAGGCCCAAGACGAGTCTACAAGACGAAGGTTGCGTAGTAGACATCAAGCCCTTTTCTGGCGCCGTTGCCGGGGAGGTGAGTGCTTGAAGGTATATCTTTAGATCTTGCAATTGAATCTTTTTGTTTCTTATTTTATCACTAGTTTATTCTATAAAAGAAAACTACAAAAAATGGAATTGAGGTTGCCTCATATGCTTCATCTTTTTAATGTCTTTCGTGAAAATGATGGAAAGGAAAATTGTGCTCAAGTGTTAGAAGAAGAATTCAATAAAATGTTTGGCATAAAATCTTTGAATGATGAGCATGATTGCAATGTTGTTGGTATGAATTCCTTGAATATCCATAACGGGTCGTAAACGGGCAAGAGTGGAATTCGTCTGTTTATCGCCAGACCATAACGGGTCGTTAATAGGCCGATATGTATAACGGGCTTAATTCGATCGACAGGCAGAACGGGTCATTAATGGGCCGTATTTGGTGATGCTTTGAAAACAGCCCAACGGGTTAGCGGGCCAAAAATGGGCCGACTGTGACCACTGGCTGAATTTGGCCCACAAGCGGAACACACCAGTAACGGACCATAATTAACCGAATGCTGGAAATGAGCCCAAGAATAAATGGGCCCTTATGTCGGATTCAGGGCTCCGCAGACCCAAGAAAGGTTCAAACTCTGGGGCGTGTGCGAAGAACTCAACCAATCCAGCCTACCAGCTCGTCGCCCCATGGCCTAGCTCGATTCACACGAACAAGGAAGAAGATGGACATGGCAGTTTACCCGGGTTCGAGCCACCTTGCGGTGTAAGACCCTACTCCTGCTTTGTGGTGGATTGGCCTCACGAGGGGCTGAGGATGAACTAGTACAAGGGATGAACAACCTCGCGAGGTTCGGGGGTGAGAGAATGACTCGACCCTTCTACGGTCGTGGCTAACCTATATTTATAGTGGCCTCAGTCCTCTTCCCCCAAAACGAGGCGGGAAGGGATCCCACAGTGGCCAATTTGAAAGGGGACAAGTAGTACATCTTATCTGACGAAAGGTGGTCTTTGCCTGCAAAGCTTCTGGTCGTGACGCAGCGGTGGGCTCGGCGATGACATCTGTCCTGCCGTGCTGGCGTCCTTGGTCTCGTTGCACCGGAATGGAAACCTTTGCCAGATTCCTCGGGAACCCACGCCTGTCCTTGCCTCCTTAGCACCAAAGAGGAAACTGCCTCCTTTGCGCCTGCTGGCGCCCGCCTGCCTTGGTCGTCATGGCTTGCGTCATGGTAGCCTCATGAGGCTGGGTACCTGCATAGAAATCTCCGCTCCTCGGGAGGCCGCTCCTTCAGGAGGTCTTGACGTCATCCGCCTTGCGAGGCTTGGCCCCTCGCGAGGGTCTTGTCTTGGTGGTCTTGTAGATGGGCCGTACCAGGCCGTCGATGGAGCCACGCTGTGGGCCGCAGGCAGGCAAGTTTGGGTACCCTGGTTCCTAGAACACCGACAGTAGCCCCCCGGGCCCAAGGCGCGCTCAGACATGGCTTCAAGGCCAAGCCAGGGGGCAAGGGCGAAGCGCCGCGGGCCCCAAACCCCTGCGGGCCAGGCCGACGCGTGGCGCTTGACGGGATGTGGGCGTCTCCGCTTCCCACATCGCCTTGGCAGCTGCCCGACTTGACAACTGCCTGGTGCATGCAGAGGGGCCATCATTGCTTGTAACGTGAGAGGCCGGCGGTCAGGCTTCCTCCGGCTATAAATGGGGGAGGGGGCGGAGCCCCCAGCCCATCTTCATCTTCTTGTTGCTCGCTCCTTCTTCTTCTTTGCCGTGCTGCCATCTCGCCAGGGCATCCATGGTGCCAGTGAGGAGGTTCTCGGCCCAAGGAGCTGGCTGAGGGTCCAGAAGGTGCAAGGGGCTTTGCTAGCTCCGATGTCTTGAAATGCTAAGGGGTGTAGATGAGGCTACCCGTGGTCAATCCCTCCGACAAGTTTCCTCTCTTTATGTTGAAAGTTTTGAAGTTATGCTTGTTTTGCCTTCCTATTCTAGTTGATTCATGTTCCCCCATAATTTGTTTGCTCAAAAAATCCCTATGCATAGGAAGTGTGTTAGACTTAAATATGCTAGTCATATTCTTCATGATGCTCCCATTATATTTCAATTCTTATCTTTTATGTGAGCATCATAGAAATCATCATGCCTAGCTAAAAAGGCATTAAAGAAAAGCATTTGTTGGGAGACAACCCAATATTTACCCCTACTGTTTTTGTGTGTTCACATGATTAAGATACTATAGTAATCATGTTTTATAGCTTTTGGTTGAATAAAGTGCCAAGTAAAGCCTTTGGGATAGTGTGGATGATAGTTGACTTGATTCTGTGCAAAAACAGAAACTTTTGCATCCAGTAACAGAATTTTTAAAATTCACTGGAACGTGGAAAAATTCTGAATTTTTTACAGAGGATTGATATACAAATTTTCTACGTTTTCCTTCTTTTTCAGAATTTTTCGAGTTACATAAGTATGACTAAATTTAGATCTTCACAGACTGTTCTGTTTTTGACAGATTCTGTTTTCAATGCATAGTTTGCTTGTTTTCTAGTTTCTATGGCTTATATTGCTTAATACAAATTATAGAAATGATAGGGTACAGTAGGAATCATGTGAGAAAAATTATGAATCTTGTCTTGACAGTACCAAAGTGAATGATTTGTTTTATTATACTAACAGATCTTATGAGTTTTCTATTGAGTTTTCTGTTGTGAAGTTTTCAAGTTTTGGGTAAAGATTTGATGGACTATGGAATAAGGAGTGGCAAGAGCCTAAGCTTGGGGATGCCCAAGTCACTCCAAGGTAATATTCAAGGACAACCAAGCATCTAAGCTTGGGGATGCACCGGATGGCTTCCCCTCTTTCGTCTTCAATCCATCTGTAAATTTACTTGAGGCTATATTTTTATTCACCACATGATATGTGTTTTGCTTGGAGCATCTTGTATGATATGAGTCTTTGCTTTTTAGTTTGCCACAATCATCCTTTCTGGACACACCTTTTGAGAGGGACACACATTAATCATGAATTTATTAGAATACTCTATGTGCTTCACTTATATCTTTTGAGCTGGGTAATTGCTCTAGTGCTTCACTTATATCTTTTTAGAGCACGGCGGTGGTTTTATTTTGAAGAAATTGATGAACTCTCATGCTTCACTTATATTATTTTGAGAGTCTTTAAACAGCATGGTAATTTTCTTAGATTATGAATTTAGTCCTAATATGATGGGCATCCAAGAGGGATATAATAAAAACTTTCATATAAAGAGCGTTGAATACTATGTGAAGTTTGATTCCTTGCATTTGTTTTGAGATATAAAGATGGTGATATTAGAGTCATGCTAGTGAGTAATTGTGGATTGGTAGAAATACTTGTGTTAAAGTTTATGATTCCCGTAGCATGCACGTATGGTGAACCGTTATGTGATGAAGTCGGAGCATTATTTATTTTTTGATTGTCTTCCTTATGAGTGGCGGTCGGGGACGAGCGATGGTCTTTTCCTACCAATCTATCCCCCTAGGAGCATGCGTGTAGTACTTTGTTTCGATAGCTAATAGACTTTTGCAATAATTATGTGATTTCTTTATGACTAATGTTGAGTCCATGGATTATACGCACTCTTACCCTTCCACCATTGCTAGCCTCTCTAGTACCGCGCGACTTTCGCCGGTGCATTAAACCCACCATATACCCTTCCTCAGAACAGCCACCATACCTACCTATTATGGCATTTCCATAGCCATTCTGAGATATATTTCCATGCAACTTCCACAATTCCGTTTATTATGACACGCTTCATTATTGTCATATTGCTTTGCATGATCATGTAGTTGGCATAGTATTTGTGGCAAGGCCACCGTTCATATTTTTTATACATGTCACTCTTGATCATTGCACATCCCGGTACACCGCCGGAGGCATTCATATAGAGTCATATTTTGTTCTAGTATCGAGTTGTAATTCTTGAGTTGTAAGTAAATAAAAGTGTGATGATCATCATTACTAGAACATTGTCCCATGTGAGGAAAGGATGATGGAGACTATGATTCCCTCACAAGGCGGGACGAGACTCCGGACTTAAAATTAAAAGAGGCCAAAGAGCCCAAATAAAAAAAAAGAGAAAAAAAATGAGAGAAAAAGAGAGAAGGGACAATGTTACTATCCTTTTACCACACTTGTGCTTCAAAGTAGCACCATGTTCTTCATGATAGAGAGTCTCCTATTTTGTCACTTTCATATACTAGTGGGAATTTTTCATTGTAGAACTTGGCTTGTATATTCCAATGATGGGCTTCCTAAAATTGCCCTAGGTCATCGTGAGCAAGCAAGTTGGATGCACACCCACTTAGTTTCTTTTTGAGCTTTTATACACTTATAGCACTAGTGCATCCGTTGCATGGCAATCCCTACTCACTTGCATCGATATCAATTGATGGGCATCTCCATAGCCCATTAATTTGCCTAGTTGATGTGAGACTTTCTTCTTTTTGTCTTCTCCTCACAACCTCCACCATGCTCTATTCCACCTATAGTGCTATATCCATGGCTCATGCTCATGTATTGCGTGAAAGTTGAAAAAGCTTGAGAACATTAAAAGTATGAAACAATTGCTTGGCTTGTCATCGGGGTTGTGCATGATCAAATACTTTGTGCGATGAAGATGGAGCATATCTAGACTATATGATTTTGTAGGGATAACTTTCTTTGGCCATGATATTTTGAGAAGACATGATTGCTTTATTAGTATGCTTGAAGTATTATTGTTTTATGTCAATATTAAACTTTTGTTTTGAATCTTATGAATCTGAATATTCTTGCCACAATAAAGAAGATTACATGGATAAACATGTTAGGTAGCATTCCACATCAAAAATTCTGTTTTTATCATTTACCTACTCGAGGACGAGCAGGAATTAAGCTTGGGGATGCTTGATACGTCTCCAACGTATCTATAATTTTTTATTGTTCCATGCTATTATACTATCTGTTTTGGATGTTTTATATGCATTAATATGCTATTTTATATTATTTTTGGGACTAACCTATTAACCTAGAGCCCAGTGCCAGTTTCTGTTTTTTCCTTGTTTTTGAGTTTTACAGAAAAGGAATATCAAACGGTGTCCAAACGAGCTGAAAATTTACGGTGATTTTTTATGGACCAGAAGAGACACACGGAGCATCAGAGTTAGGCTAGAAGAGTCCCGAGGCGACCACAAGCCTAGGGGGCGCGCCCCCTGGCTTGTGGGCCCCTCGAGCACCCCCCTTGACTTGTTTCTGATGCCAAAAATTCCTATAAATATAGAAACCTCCGAAAAGAACCCTAGATGGGAAGTTCCGCCGCTGCAAGCCTCTGTAGCCATAAAAAACCAATCGGGAGCCCTTTCCGGCACCCTGCCGGAGGGGGAAATCATCACCGGAGTCCATCTTCATCATCCCGGCGGTCTCCATGACGAGGAGGGACTAGTTCACCCTCGGGGCTGAGGGTATGTACCAGTAGTTATGTGTTTGATTTCTCTCTCTTTCTCTCGTGTTCTTGATTTGGCACGATCTTGATGTTCCGCGAGCTTTGTTACTATAGTTGAATCATATGGTGTTTCTCCCCCTCTACCTTCTGGTGATGAATTGAGTCTTGCTCTTTGAGGTTTCGTTATGTTGGATTGAGTATTGGATTTGAGAACACTTGATGTATGTCTTGCGATGGGATATCTATGGTGACAATGGGATGTTCTATTGATTCACTTGATGTGTGTTTTGGCACTCAACTCGCAGATTCCCGAGGTGACATTGGGGTAATCTATGCATAGAGGTTGATGCACATTTTCGTCCTACGTTCTCCGATATAAACTTTGGAGTGATTCTTTGTCGCATGTTGAGGGATTTCCATATGATTTAATTATGTTATCATTGTTGAGAGAACTTGCACTAGTGAAAGTATGAACCCTAGGCCTTGTTTTCAAGCATTGCAATACCGTTTTTGCTCACTTTTGTTACTAGCTACCTTGCTGTTTTTATATTTTCAGATTACAAAAACCGATATCTACTATCCATATTACACTTGTATCACCATCTCTTCGCGGAACTAGTGCACCTATACAATTTATCATTGTATTGGGTGTGTTGGGGACACAAGAGACTCCTTGTTATTTGGTTGCAGGGTTGTTTGAGAAAGACCATCTTCATCCTATGCCTCCCACGGATTGATAAACCTTAGGTCATCCACTTGAGGGAAATTTGCTACTGTCCTACAAAACTCTGCGCTTGGAGGCCCAAGACGAGTCTACAAGACGAAGGTTGCGTAGTAGACATCAAGCCCTTTTCTGGCGCCGTTGCCGGGGAGGTGAGTGCTTGAAGGTATATCTTTAGATCTTGCAATTGAATCTTTTTGTTTCTTATTTTATCACTAGTTTATTCTATAAAAGAAAACTACAAAAAAATGGAATTGAGGTTGCCTCATATGCTTCATCTTTTTAATGTCTTTCGTGAAAATGATGGAAAGGAAAATTGTGCTCAAGTGTTAGAAGAAGAATTCAATAAAATGTTTGGCATAAAATCTTTGAATGATGAGCATGATTGCAATGTTGTTGGTATGAATTCCTTGAATATCCATAACGGGTCGTAAACGGGCAAGAGTGGAATTCGTCTGTTTATCGCCAGACCATAATGGGTCGTTAATAGGCCGATATGTATAACGGGCTTAATTCGATCGACAGGCAGAACGGGTCATTAATGGGCCGTATTTGGTGATGCTTTGAAAACAGCCCAACGGGTTAGCGGGCCAAAAATGGGCCGACTGTGACCACTGGCTGAATTTGGCCCACAAGCGGAACACACCAGTAACGTACCATAATTAACCGAATGCTGGAAATGAGCCCAAGAATAAATGGGCCCTTATGTCGGATTCAGGGCTCCGCAGACCCAAGAAAGGTTCGAACTCTGGGGCGTGTGCGAAGAACTCAACCAATCCAGCCTACCAGCTCGTCGCCCCATGGCCTAGCTCGATTCACACGAACAAGGAAGAAGATGGACATGGCAGTTTACCCGGGTTCGAGCCACCTTGCGGTGTAAGACCCTACTCCTGCTTTGTGGTGGATTGGCCTCACGAGGGGCTGAGGATGAACTAGTACAAGGGATGAACAACCTCGCGAGGTTCGGGGGTGAGAGAATGACTCGACCCTTCTACGGTCGTGGCTAACCTATATTTATAGTGGCCTCAGTCCTCTTCCCCCAAAACGTAGGCGGGAAGGGATCCCACAGTGGCCAATTTGAAAGGGGACAAGTAGTACATCTTATCCTGACGAAAGGTGGTCTTTGCCTGCAAAGCTTCTGGTCGTGACGCAGCGGTGGGCTCGGCGATGACATCCATCCTGCCGTGCTAGCGGCCTTGGTCTCGTTGCACCGGAATGGAAACCTTTGCCAGATTCCTCGGGAACCCACGCCTGTCCTTGCCTCCTTAGCACCAAAGAGGAAACTGCCTCCTCTGCGCCTGCTGGCGCCCGCCTGCCTTGGTCGTCATGGCTTGCGTCATGGTAGCCTCATGAGGCTGGGTACCTGCATAGAAATCTCCGCTCCTTGGGAGGCCGCTCCTTCAGGAGGTCTTGACGTCATCCGCCTCGCGAGGCTTGGCCCCTCGCGAGGGTCTTGTCTTGGTGGTCTTGTAGATGGGCCGTACCAGGCCATCGATGGAGCCACGCTGTGGGCCGCAGGCAGGCAAGTTTGGGTACACTGGTTCCTAGAACACTGACAGTAGCCCCCCGGGCCCAAGGCGCGCTCGGACATGGCTTCAAGGCCAAGCCAGGGGGCAAGGGCGAAGCGCCGCGAGCCCCAAACCCCTGCGGGCCAGGCCGACGCGTGGCGCTTGACGGGATGTGGGCGTCTCCGCTTCCCACGTCACCTTGGCAGCTGCCCGACTTGACAACTGCCTGGTGCATGCAGAGGGGCCATCATTGATTGTAACGTGAGAGGCCGGCGGTCAGGCTTCCTCCGGCTATAAATGGGGGAGGGGGCGGAGCCCCCAGCCCATCTTCATCTTCTTGTTGCTCGCTCCTTCTTCTTCTTTGCCGTGCTGCCATCTCGCCAGGGCATCCATGGTGCCAGTGAGGAGGTTCTCGGCCGTCGAGAAGGGAAAGGCCCCTCAGGTGGAACTGGATTTGCTCCCGCCGAGGAAAAGATACGGTTGCCCTCGCGAGGCCAACATAGCACCCACGGCGGCGCGACCCTGGCATGAACGCGCCCCGCCGGGTTTCCCCGTCAGGGTGGATGTTCGTGCTCATAGCCCCGCCCGCGGGAGTAGCCACGGAAGTCGTGGGGGACGGAGTCGTGGGGAAGAACAAGCGATGGCCGCATGACCACCTTGCCTGCAAGCCCATGCGTGCGACACGGCCCCGAGTTCGTGGTGTGGATGGCAATGCCGCCGCGCATGTGGATCCGGCTCCCGTGGCCCCTATCGGCATTCTGGGAACCAGGGTACCCAGACATGCCTGCCTGCGGCCCATGGCGTGGCTCCATCGACGGCCTGGTACGGCCCACCTCCAAGGCCACCAAGACAAGACCCTCGCGAGGGGCCAAGCCTCGCGAGGCGGACGACACCAAGACCTCCCGAGGGAGCGGCCTCCCCAGGCTGCCTCCTGAGGAGCGGAGATTTCTATGCAGGTACCCAACCTCAGGAGGTTGCGATGACGCAAGCCATGACGACCGAGGCCAGGCGGGCACCAGCAGGCGTAGAGGAGGCAGTTTCCCCTTTGGTGCAAAGGAGGCAAGCGCAGGCGTGGGTTCCTAAGGGGCCCGACAAAGGTTTCCATTCCAGTGCTACAAGACCAAGACCGCCAGGACGGCAGGACGGATGTCATCGTCGAGCCCACTACTGCATCACAACCAGAGGCTTTGAAGGCGAAGACCATCTTTCATCAGGATAAGATGTACTACTTGTCCCCTTTCAAATTGGCCACTATGGGATCCCTTCCCGCCTACGATTTGGGGGAAGAGGACCGAGGCCACTATAAGTATAGGTTAGCCACCACCATAGACGGGACCGGGATTTGATCGGATCGATTCCACCCTCACCCATAGACCTCGCGAGGTTGTTCATCCTTTGTACTAGCTTATCCTCAGCCCCTCATGAGGCCAATCCACCACAAAGCATGAGTAGGGTCTTACACCGCAAGGTGCCCCGAACCTGGGTAAACTGCCATGTTCATCTTCTTCTTTGTTCGTGTGCATCGAGCTAGGCTGTAGGGCGATGAGCTGGTTGGCTGGATAGATTGAGTTCTTCTCACACGCCCCAGAGTTCGAACCTTTCTTGGGTCTGCGGAGCCCTGAATCCGACATTTGGCGTGCCAGGTAGGGGCGTGTTGAAGCCTCTCTTCACCGTTCGCTCTGCCGCCGTTCCGTTGTTCCCATGGCCGACGCTCGCCATGTCCGTGCCTAGCGTCGGGCCGCTCGTGTCGCCCAGACGGCGCCCTTAGGTAACAGCGCTCCTCGCTTCTCTGCCTCCCTGGCAGTTAACGCAGCCACTAACCCTGCTGCTCGCGAATAGCAGGACTCGTCGCTGCCGCCGTCCGTGCGGCGCGATGGCCGCACCGCAACTCCATCACCCACTCCAGCCACGGTGTCATCTTCTCATGTTCGTCGTGGGCCGACGAACGCGCAGGCTGCGCTGCTCATGGTGCGAGAGCTTCTGTGCTACCGCCTGGCCAACGACCTCTACAACGACTGGCTCGGCCGCATCGCCAAGCTCGTCAACACCGCCGGTGAAGCCCCTGCACCGTCCCGTTCGCACCGTCCCCCGCCGTCCCTGGCAGGCAATGTGGCTCACGGCGCACCTCCTCCTCCTCCTCTGCACGGCACGAACGTCGAGCCCAGGCGAGAGGCACCCCAACGGGACCCGCCGCGCAGGGCGCCGGCGCGCGATGAAGAAAGCTGCCAGGTGGTGCAGCGGCCCTAAGGAGAAGCGCGTGCGCTTCCAGCGCCGCCGCGTCAAGACCGCGTGCCACTGGAGCCGACCGTGCGTGGGCGACAAGATCAAGCTGCCCCCATGCGACAGGTACCTGTGAATGCGGCAGGCTGTCGTGCTTTCACCCCGGAGCTGCGCCGCGTCGTATGGCCTAGCAAGTTCAAGCCGGATCTACCTCCACACTACGACGGCACTCCTGACCCTGCTAAGTTCCTCCAGCTCTACGAGTTGAGCATTGAGGCGGCGAACAGCAACGACAAGGTGATGGCGAACTAGTTCCCCATGGCCCTCAAGGATGGCGCACGTTCTTGGCTCCTGAACCTTTCGGTGGGGTCGATCTCCTCCTGGGACGAGCTGCGCGAGCGTTTCATTGCCAACTTCCAGGGCACTCGCGACCGCGCTCCTGCAGTAGGCAACCTGTGGCGCATAAAGCAGCAGTCGGGAGAGACCTTGCACAAGTACATACAGCGCTTCACGAACGTTCGCCTCAAGATCCCTGATGCGGCTTGAAGCTACGTCGGTATTTCCCCAAAGAGGAAGAGATGATGCAGCACAGCAGTGGTAGGTATTTCCCTCAGTGATGAAACCAAGGTTATCGAACCAGTAGGAGAACCAAGCAACACTACGTAAACAGAACCTGCACACAAATAACAAATACTCGCAACCCGATGTGTAAAAGGGGTTGTCAATCCCTTTCAGGCAACGGCGCCAAAAATTGGCAAAAAGACGTGAGAGAGTAGTAAATATTGATAGATCGAACGCCAAATAAAATAAAGTGCAGCAAGGTATTTTTGGTTTAATAGATCTGAAAATAAAAGTTGCAAATAAAGAAAAGAGCGAATAGCAAAACAGATCTTGAAAGCAAATATATTGGAAAAGAGACCCGGGGGCCGTATGTTTCACTAGTGGCTTCTCTCGAGAAAAATAGCAAACGTTGGGTGAACAAATTACTGTTGGGTAATTGATAAAACTTCAAATAATCATGACGATATCCAGGCAATGATCATTATATAGGCATCACGTCCAAGATTAGTAGACCGACTCCTGCCTGCATCTACTACTATTACTCCACACATCGACCACTATCCAGCATGCATCTAGTGTATTAAATTCATGGAGAAACGGAGTAATGCAATAAGAATGATGACATGATGTAGACAAGATCTATTTATGTAGAAATAGACCCCATCGTTTTATCCTTAGTAGCAACGATACATACGTGTCGGTTCCCCTTCTGTCACTGGGATCAAGCACCCTAAGATCGAACCCACTACAAAGCACCTCTTCCCATTTCAAGATAAGTAGATCAAGTTGGCCAAACAAAACCCAAATATCGGAGAAGAAATACGAGGCTATAAGAAATCATGCATATAAGAGATCAAAGAAGACTCAAATAACTTTCATGGATAAAAAGATAGATCTGATCATAAACTCAAAGTTCATCGGATCCCAACAAACACACCGCAAAAAGAGTTACATCATATGGATCTCCAAGAGACCATTGTATTGAGAATCAAACGAGAGAGAGAAAGCCATCTAGCTACTAACTACGGACCCGTAGGTCTACAAAGAACTACTCACGCATCATCGGAGAGGCACCAATGGAAGTGGTGAACCCCTCCATGATGGTGTCTAGATTGGATCTGGTGGTTCTGGACTCTGCGGTGGCTGGAATTGATTTTTGTCGACTCCCCTAGGGTTTCTGGAATATTGGGGTATTTATAGAGCAAAGAGGCAGTTCGGGGGGCACCCGAGGTGGGCACAACCCACAAGGGCGCGCCTGGGCCTCCAGTCGTGCCCTGGTGGGTTGTGCTCCCCTCGGAGCACCCCCCAGGCACTTCTCCGGCCCATTGGATGTCTTCTGGTCCAAAAAAATCCACAAAAAGTTTCGCTGCATTTGGACTCCATTTGGTATTGATTTCTTGCGATGTAAAAAACATGCAAAAAACAGCAACTGGCACTTGGCACTATGTCAAGAGGTTAGTACCAAAAAAATGATATAAAATGACTATAAAATGATTGTAAAACATCCAAGAATGATAATATAATAGCATGGAACAATCAAAAATTATAGATACGTTGACGACGTATCAGCATCCCCAAGCTTAATTCCTGCTCGTCCTCGAGTAGGTAAATGATAAAAACAGAATTTTTGATGTGGAGTGCTGCCTAACATGTCATCTCATATTCTTTCCTTTATAGCATGGACATTTGGACTTTTATATGATTCAAAGCAATAGTCTAGTTTTGACATGATGACTTAAATACTCAAGCATATCAACAAGCAACTATGTCTTTCAAAATATCAACGCTAAAATAAGTTATCCCTAACCCATGATGCTCAACCATTGATCCATTCATGCAATACACTCGCATATTAACTACACCCAATGCTCAAGTACGATCATAGTGCCTCCTAGTTGGTACTTTATAAGAGAAGATGGAGACTCAAATAAAAAATTGCATAAAGTAAAGAAAGGCCCTTCGCAGAGGGAAGTAGGGATTTTTAGATGTGCCAGAGCTCAAAGCAAAAAACTTAGAGGTAAAAACATTTTGGGAGGTGTGCTTTTCCCACCAACGAAAACAACTTAGAGTTCCCAACACTTTCCATGCTAGATATATCATAGGCAGTTCCCAAACAGAAAATAAAGTTTATTCCTTTTTTCCACCATTTCTTTCACTTTCCATGGCTAGCCGTATCCACGGGTGCCCTCCATACCAACACTTTCCAAGGAATTTATTATTTAACAACATAAAGTAAATTCATTTTTTTATTTCGGGACTGGGCATCCCTAATACCTTTGCCTTACTCTCGTGCAATGACAAGTGAATAAACACTCATCATGAGAATAACACATCTAGCATGGAAAATATTAGCCACCCCTCACCTCCTCGTGAGCGGTACGAACACACAAAAGAGAAGTTTATTTTGAAAATTAGAGATGGCACATACAAATTTGCTTAGAACGGCAGAAGAATACCGCATATAGGTAGATATAGTGGACTCATGTGGCAAAGCTGGTTTAAAGGGTTTTGGATGCACAAGTAGTGATCATACTTAGTGCAAAATGAAGGCTAGCAAAAGATTGAGAAGCGACCAACCAAAAAACAAATAATCTCATAACCGAGCATTAAGCATAATTAACACCGAATAATGCACAACAAGTAGGATATAATTTCGTTGCATAACTATTGACTTTCGTTCTTGCATAGGGAATCATAAACCTTAACACCAATATTATTACTAAAGCACAATTACTCATCAACATAACTCACATATCACATCATCATATCTCAAAACTATTACAAGGAATCAAGTTTATTTTGTCCAATGATCTTCATGAAAGTTTTTATTATATCCTTCTTGGATATCTATCACTTTGGAACTAATTTTCATGTGTTACTTTTGATAAGCTCAAACAAATATAAGTGAAGATCATGAGCATAATACTTCTTTCTCTCAAATTAATTTAAGTGAAGCAAGAGAGAATTTCTTAAAAAAATTACTAACTCCCAAATAAATCTAAGTGAATCATGAGAGTATTTCTTCAAAAATACTAAAGCACGCCGTGCTCAAAAAGATATAAGTGAAGCACTAGAGCAAATCCATAGCTCATAAAAATTTAAGTGAAGCATAGAGAGCAATTCTAACAAGTCATGGCATAATTTTGGCTCTCTCAAATAGGTGTGTCCAGCAAGGATTCATAACTTAGAACATAAAGCAAAACAAGCAAAGACTCATATCATACAAGACGTTTCAAGCAAAACTCATAGTATGTGATGAATAAAAATATAGCTTCGAGTAAAATACCGATGGTCGTTAGAAGAAAGAGGGGATGCCACTCGGGGCATCCCCAAGCTTAGTTGCTTGCTTCTCTTTGGATAATAGCTTGAGATGCCATGGGCATCCCCAAGCTTAGGCTCTTCTTACTCCTTATTCCTTCATCCATCGTAAGATAAGCCAAAACTTGAAAACTTCAATCACACAAAACTCAACAAAACCTTCGTGAGATCCGTTAGTATAAGAAAGCAAATCACTACTATAAGTACTGTTGCAAACAATTTCATATTTTATTCTTGCATTATATCTACTGTATTCCAACTTTTCTATGGCAAAAACTCCTCAAAGAAAACCATAGAATCATCAAAACAAGCACACAACGCAAAGAAAACAGAATCTGTCAAAAACAGAACAGTCTGTAGCAATCTAAATATTTCGAATACTTCTGAAACTCCAAAAATTCTGAAAAATTAGGACAGCAGGGGCAATTTGTATATCAATCTTGTGTAAGAAATTCAGATTTTTTCATCTCAGCTGTGAATTTTCAAAATTGTTTTACTGGACGCAAAAGTTTCTGTTTTCCAAGAAGATCAAATCAACTATCACCCAACATAATCCTAAAGGCTTTACTTGGCACAAACACTAATTAAAACAAAAAAACATAATTATAACAGTAGCATAATTGTGCAAACACTCAAGAAAAGAAAGAAAAAAGCAAAAATAATTTTTATTCATTGGGTTGCCTCCCAACAAGCGCTATCGTTTTACGCCCTTAGCTAGGCATAAGATTTCAATGATGCTCACAAGAAAGATAATAATTGAAACACAAAGAGAGCATCATAGGACATGTGACAAACACATTTAAGTCTAACATACTTCCTATGCATAGGAATTTTATAGGAAAACAAATTAGCAAGACAAGCAAGATCTAGCATATGCAAGGAAGAAGAAAGAAACAATAGCAATCTCAACATGAAGAGAGGTAATTTAGTAATATGAAAATTTCCACAACCATATTTTCCTCTATCATAATAATTACATGTGGGATCATATTCAAATTCAATAATATAGCTATCATATAAAATTTTCTCTTTATGATCCACATGCATGCAAAGTTGACACTCTTCCAATATAGTGGGATTAACATCAACTAAAGTCATGACCTCTCCGAACCCACTTTAATCAAAAATTTCATTAGATTGAACACTCTCCGAGTATGTGGGATTCTTTTTACCTAAAGTTGACACTCTTCCAAACCCACTTTCAATACTAATGCGAAAATTATTATCAATAGCATATTCATCATGAGGCATAAATAAATTTTCAAGATCATAAGAAGAATCACCCCAATCATGATCATTGCAAAAAGTAGTGGACATATCAAAATGAGCATCCCCAAGCTTGGGGTTTTGCATATTATTAGCACAATTGACATTAATAGAATTTATAATAACATCATTGCAATCATGCTTTTCATTCAAGGAGCTATCATGAACCACTTTCTAAATTCCTTCGTTTAACACTTCATCACGATTTTCAGATTCATAAATCTCAAGCAAAACTTCATAAAGATAATCTAGTGAACTCAATTCACTAGCAATTGGTTCATCATAATTGGATCTTTTGAAAAGATTAGCAAGTGGATGAGGATCCATAACAATAGAATTTTAGCAAGCGAAGATGCAAGCAAATAGAAGGCACATGGCAACACAAGCAAACATGAGATCTGACGGGAAAAAGGCGAACGAAAAAGAGGGCGAATAAAATGGCAATTTTTTGTGAAGTGGGGGAGATGAAAACAAGAGGCAAATGGCAAATAATGTAAATTGCAAGGAGATGAGATTTGTGATTAGGAACCTGGTAGATGTTGATGATGTCTCCCCAGCAACGGCGCCAGAAATTCCTTTTGATGCGGCTTGAAGCTACGTCCATATTTCCCCAAAGAGGAAGGGATGATGCAGCACAGCGGCGGTAGGTCTTTCCCTCAGTGATGAAACCAAGGTTATCGAACCAGTAGGAGAACCAAGCAACACTACGTAAACAGCACCTGCACACAAATAACAAATACTCGCAACCCGACGTGTAAAAGGCGTTGTCAATCCCTTTCGGGCAACAGCGCCAAAAATTAGCAAACGGACGTGAGAGAGTAGTAAATATTGATAGATCGAACGCCAAATAAAATAAAGTGCAGCAAGGTATTTTTGTATTTTTGGTTTAATAGATCTGAAAATAAAAGTTGCAAATAAATAAAAGAGCGAATAGCAAAACAGATCTTGAAAGCAAATAATTGGAAAAGAGACCCGGGGGCCGTAGGTTTAACTAGTGGCTTCTCTCGAGAAAAATAGCAAACGGTGGGTGAACAAATTACTGTTGGGTAATTGATAAAACTTCAAATAATCATGACGATATCCAGGCAATGATAATTATATAAGCATCACGTCCAAGACTAGTAGACCGACTCCTGCCTGCATCTACTACTATTACTCCACACATCGACCGATATCCATCATGCATCTAGTGTATTAAGTTCATGGAGAAACGGAGTAATGCAATAAGAATGATGACATGATGTAGACAAGATCTATTTATGTAGAAATAGACCCCATCGTTTTATCCTTAGTAGCAACGATACATATGTGTCAGTTCCCCTTCTGTCACTGGGATCAAGCACCGTAAAATCGAACCCACTACAAAGCAACTCTTCCCATTGCAAGATAAATAGATCAAGTTGGCCAAACAAAACACAAATATCGGAGAAGAAATACGAGGCTATAGGCAATCATGCATATAAGAGATCAAAGAAGATTCAAATAACTTTCATGGATAAAAAGATAGATCTGATCATAAACTCAAAGTTCATCGGATCCCAACAAACACACCGCAAAAAGAGTTACATCATATGGATCTCCAAGAGACCATTGTATTGAGAATCAAACGAGAGAGAGAAAGCCATCTAGCTACTAACTACGGACCCGTAGGTCTACAAAGAACTACTCACGCATCATCGGAGAGGCACCAATGGAAGTGGTGAACCCCTCCATGATGGTGTCTAGATTGGATCTCGTGGTTCTGGACTCTGCGGCGGCTGGAATTGATTTTCGTCGACTTCCCTAGGGTTTCTGGAATATTGGGGTATTTATAGAGCAAAGAGGCGGTTCAAGGGGCACCCGAGGTGGGCACAACCCACCAGGGCGCGCCTGGGGCTCCAGGCGTGCCCTGGTGGGTTGTGCTCCCCTCAGAGCACCCCCCAGGCGCTGCTCCGGCCCACTCGAGGTCTTCTGGTCCAAAAAAATCCACAAAAAATTTCGCTGCGTTTGGACTCCGTTTGGTATTGATTTCCTGCGATGTAAAAAACATGCAAAAAATAGCAACTTGCACTTGGCACTATGTCAATAGGTTAGTACCAAAAAATGATATAAAATGACTATAAAATGATTGTAAAACATCCAAGAATGATAATATAACAGCATGGAACAATAAAAAATTATAGATACGTTGGAGACGTATCAATCCCGAAGGTGTCGGACGAGGCCATCATCACGGCGTTCTTCGATGGCGTCCGTGATGTCAAGATGAAGGAGGAGCTTGCCATCCACGAGGACTTGTGTTCGGCTCTGGAGATGTTCAACATGGCAACCATATGCGCGAGGGCCGAGGAAGGTCGCCTCTCCCTCCTGGAACTTCCGGAGGTCGATCCGGAAGACAAGAAGGCCAAGGCTATGGAAATGAAGCGCAAGGGCCCCACCGTGCTGGCCGCGGAGCCCGAGATGAAGCGTGGTTGTGACCATGATGAGCCTCCCAGGGGCAACCGCCCGTTCTGCGTCTTCCACAACGTCCACAGCCACAGCACCAACGACTGCCAGGAGCTCAGGGCAATCCGTGACTGGCGCTTTGGCCACCGCCCCGAGCGCAACGACCACGGCTACGGCCGCGGAGGAGGCCGCGGTGGAGGCCGCTGGGACAACCGTGACCCCCGCCAAGACTGGCGCGACCAACCTCGTGATGGCCCCTGGAGAGACCAGGTTCGTGAGGATCGCCCCCAGGGCAATGGTGGCCTCCCTCCGCTGCCGCCACTACCAAGGAGAAATGACGACAACCGGCAAGATGATGGGGCTGGGGGCTTCCAAGAGCCTCGCGTGATCGCCTGCATCCTGGGTGGCGCTCAGGCCCCTGCTTCTCATCGCGTCTTCAAGCAGTTCGCTCGTGAGGTGAACGCGGCCCTCCCCAAGCTCGAGGCATCGCGCCCCCTCAGGTGGTCCAAGCACGCCATCACCTTTGACTCCATGGACCAGCTCACGTGCTCAGCCGCCTCTGGCGCACTCCCAATGCTCTGCACGCCAACCATCAGCAACGTCCTTGTCACCAAGACCCTCATCGAGGCGGCGCAGGGCTCAACGTTCTCTCTATTGAGACGTTCGAGACGCTCCAAGTACCATACGACCAGCTTCTGCCCACCAAGCCTTTCTCAGGGGTCACCGATGGCTCCACCGTCCCCATAGGGCAGATCCGCCTCCCTGTCACCTTCGGCAAGCACGACAACTACCACACCGAGCTCGTCGACTTCGATGTCGCCCACATCCACTTTCCATACAATGCCATCCTCAGGTATCCGGCCCTCGCCAAGTTCATGGCAGCAACTCACCACGGCTACAATGTCCTCAAGATGCCAGGAAGTGGCGGCATCATCATGGTCGCCTGCGACGAAAAGGATGCAGTGTGCTCCCTCGAGCGCGCCTACTAGGCTGCGGCGGTCGAGAACTCTGACGACGAGGGTGCCGTCCTGCCTCCTGAGGCCGTCCCCAAGAAGAAGAAGCAGCTCCTCCCAAAGGGCCATCAGGAGGCTGGGGCGTCCGACGGTCGTGGCTCAGGCCCCGCGCCCTCTGTTGGGGCGTCTTTCCCTCTCGCATAGGGAGGCGCGCCCAGCGCCCCCCTTAGGATGGGCTCGAGGGCTCTCCTCTGGAGGGCCTCTGACCTGACCAGCGTGATGAGGGAGGCGTTCGGGCACCACGTAGAGGCGTGCTTCGACGCACGCCTCCCTGAGGAAGGCGCAAGGCATGAGGCGCCGGGCGCTCAGGAGTTCATCACGAAGGCAATCGAGGAGCTTCAGGAGGCGCGAGCCATGTGTGGCGAGCGTCACCCCGCACCACCCGGTGCAGCTGCCGCCCATGACATGGGTGGCAAGCTGCGCGTCTGCGTCAACATCCCAGGCCTCAACAAGGCTGCTTCGCAGGACCTCTTCTGGCCGTCCCGCGTTGGCCAGAGCGAGGGCTACCCCTGCATCTACGTCCGCATGCTGTTTGGCCTGCTGAACGTGGCCGCCTCTTACCAGTGCCTCACGCAGGGAGCCTTGGCGGCTCACGAGGCAAGGCGCCGGGCAGTCCTGACCGAGGAGGTGACGGACCCTCGCGAACCCCCCGGACCTCCGGAGCCTCCCGGGACTAAGGAGACTATCGGCTCGTGAGGAGCGATCTCTACAGTATGCATCTTCAGCTACTTCAATGCTTCTACAACAATGGTGCCAGATGACTCTTTGGTTTGTTCAACTGAGGGTGCCCCTCAGGCTGCGTCATCCTCAGGCTGCTAGGGCCCGCCCCCACAGCTGCATCATTTTGATTCGTGT
The DNA here is from genome assembly GCA_011799875.1 of Thinopyrum elongatum. Classification (NCBI taxonomy): domain Eukaryota; kingdom Viridiplantae; phylum Streptophyta; class Magnoliopsida; order Poales; family Poaceae; genus Thinopyrum; species Thinopyrum elongatum. The sequence goes on from CM022298.1 coordinate 542,352,850, forward strand.
ACTTCGGACCAGTTATGCATGCTTAAATTGTTATGATGATTAACGTTATACCCGTCGACCCATCATCTATGGAGTCGCCCTTCGCAGTCTCCGCGCATTGCTAGCTCGCCTTTTGCTCATCCCGCGATGGGGGCTGTTGGCACGGCGCCTGTGCTCAGGTCTGTTCCTGTAGCACCGACAAACCTAAGAGACTGAGCTCTGGCTCGCGGCCGGCCCCGCGCACGTCACCTCACTAGGTCCTTAGTGCCTTTGTCTTCTCGCAGAAAGAGAACGGGCAGGATAGCAAGCGCGACTGCCCTTTGTGTCTTGTGGCTAACTCGCAGGAACCTCCGGAGGCAGGATCATGAGTAGCTTCGCCAACACCTTGCCACCGCGGAAGGATACCGTGCTACGTGCCATGGGGCGCAACCCCTCCTAGGTACCCCATTGGAGCCAGCCACTCTTTTCTCGCACAAGTCGCTTGCACGTTAAAGGGGGGCCCTTGAGCATCGTGCCTCAGGGGCTCCTACCGGCTCTCGAGCCCTCACCCCCTGGCCTTGACCACGGCATCACGGCCCGGCATACTAGCGGTGGCCGATCCTCGCTCGAGAGCCGGGTCCCGAAGACGTAGAGCACCCTGACGAGCAGGAGAGATGGAGTCGGTAGGAGCACTGTGGGGGTGCACTATCGGGAGAAAGGCGCAGCTTAATGTCGCATGAGAAGTTCGCCCTCGCGGCAAGGAAATCACCGCAGGCTCACCAAGATAAGTCGCCTCGCATGCCAAGGCGTGAGCCCCATAATCAGCGCTTTTGTCTCTTGCGATTTCGCTCGGGCAAGGGAACTTCCCTTTTAGTCCTTCGGGTGCTGCTTTCATGCTAAAGGGGACCTCCAGAGGATCGCGCCTCGGGGGCTCTTACCGGACCTCGGGCCGCTCACCTCCTGGCCTTGACCATGGCATCGCGACCTGGCATACCATCGACGGCCGAAGCTTGCCTCGGGACTGGGTCCTGCCGGCGTGGAGCACTAAGCTACCGCGAGAGTAAAAGGGGGGAACCGTGCCCAAGCGAGAGAAGCAAACACAACATGAGTTGGGGACACTAACATTAAGGCAAAAGTGTCACAATCCTTACACACCCCCACGGGGCCCTTCATGATTTTTGCGTATGAATGAAACGAAAGGAAAGGACCCCCTGAGGATCGCGACCCAGGCAGTGTCGCCCATGACGCCTGGCCGGCGCCATTCCTCCCTCAAGCCCGACCACGGCGGCGCAGCGGCTCGTAGCTGTCGTCATCGCTTAAGCTTGGTTTGGAGCAGGCGTCGCTGCTGCTAGAGGAATCGCGGACAAGGCCAAGGGCGAGTTCACCGCGAGGGGCCTCGCCGGTTTGCCGGCTTGTGAGGGGGTCGCCATCTCGATCGCCTCCCCTGGGGCAGCACTCCAGACGTCGGCCGTCCACTCCGAAGACCTTGAAGAAGATCGTCAATGCCCTGTCATACTCGAAGTGGATGGCGTACCTCCCTTCCGAGTTGCAGGAGCGGGCGATCACGCCCCATCCCCGGGTCATGAAGACGTCGCCGGAGTCTACGGCCTCGACCTCCGACTCTGAAGCCTGGCTGCAGCAGCCATCGTGCTGCAGCCACAACTCTATGGGTCCCTTCGGTGGTATCACCCCCGCCAGGGGCCGCGGGAGCCGGATCCATGTGCGCGGCGGTGTCGCTGCCCACACCGCGAACTCGCGGGCCGTGCCACCGGCATGGGCCTGCGGGCAAGGTGGTCGCACGGTCTCTACTTGCCCTCCTTCCTGGCTTCGTCCTTCGCAACTCCCGCAGCCGCTATCGTGAGCGAGACCTTGCGCACGGACGTCCGCACTAATGGGGAGACCTGGCGGGGCACGTTCATGCCAAGGTTGCGTGGTCACAGGCGCTGCGGCGGTCCCGCAAGGGCAACCGCGCCTTTTCTTTGGCGGGAGCAACTCCGGTTCTACCAGAGGGGCCTTTCCCTTCTCGGCGGCCGAGAGCCTCCTCACTGGCGCCATGGATGCTCTGGCGAGATGGCGGCGTGGCGAAGAAGAAGAAGGAGCAAGCAGCAAGAAGATGAAGGCGGGCTGGGGGCTCCGCCCCCTTCCCCCACTTATAGCTGGAGGAAAGCTAGCCGTCAGCCTCTCACGCTCCAAGCCATGATGGCCCCGCTGCATGCGCCAGGCAGTTGTCAAGTCGGGTAGTTGCCGAGGCATCGTGGGGAAGCGGAGACGCCCACGTCCCATCAAGCGCCACGCGTTAGCCCGACCCATAGGCGATTGGGGCCGGTGGTGCTTCGCCCTTGTTCATTGGCTTCGCCTTGAAGCCAAGTTCGAGCGCGCCTTGGGCCCGGGGGCTACTGCCGGCGTTCCGGGAACCAGGGTACCCAGACTTGCCTGCCTGCGGCCCACGGCATGGCTCCGTCGACGGCCTGGTATGGCCCACCTCCAAGGCCACCAAGACAAGACCCTCGCGAGGCGGACGACACCAAGACCTCCGGAGGGAGCGGCCTCCCCAGGCTGCCTCCTGAGGAGCGGATATTTCTATGCAGGTACCCAACCTCAGGAGGTTGCGATGATGCTAGCCATGATGACCGAGGCCAGGCGGGCGCTAGCAGGCGCAGAGGAGGCAGTTTCCCCTTTGGTGCTAAGGAGGCAAGCGCAGGCGTGGGTTCCCAAGGGGCCCGGCAAAGGTTTCCATTCCAGTGGTACAAGACCAAGACCGCTAGGACGGCAGGACGTATGTTATCGTCGAGCCCACTGTTGCGTCACAACCAGAGGGTTTGCAGGCGAAGACAACCTTTCGTCAGGATAAGATGTACTACTTGTCCCCTTTCAAATTGGCCACTGTGGGATCCCTTCCCGCCTACGATTTGGGGGAAGAGGACCAAGGCCACTATAAGTATAGGTTAGCCACCACCGTAGACGGGACCGGGATCTGATCGGATTGATTCCACCCTCACCCATAAACCTCGTGAGGTTGTTCATCCTTTGTACTAGCTTATCCTCAGCCCCTTGTGAGACCAATCCACCACATAGCAGGAGTAGGGTCCTACACCACAAGGTGGGCCGAACCTGGGTAAACTGCCGTGTTCATCTTCTTCCTTGTTTGTGTGCATTGAGATAGGCCATAGGGCGATGAGCTGGTTGGCTAGATAGGTTGAGTTCTTCGCACACACCCCATAGTTCGAACCTTTCTTGGGTCTGCGGAGCCCAGAATCCGACAGTCCCTAGCGTTGGAGAGACCGCCGAAGGGGCCCGTCGAGCTGTGGCTGCGGCACGACGGCTACTGCAGCCAAGCTTCAGAGGCGGAGGTCGAGGCCGTCTACTCCGGCGATGTCTTCTTAACCCAGGGATGGGGCACGATCGCCCGCGCCTGCAACTCGGAGGGGAGGCACACCATCCACTTTGAGTATGACAGGGCGTCGACGCTCTTTTTCAAAGTCTTTGGAGAGGATGGTCGACGTCTGGAGTGCTACCCCAGGGTAGGCGATCGAGACGGCGACCCCCTTACAGGCCGGCGAGGCGATGAAGCCTCTGGCGATGAACTTGCCCTTGGCTTTGTCCACGATTCCTCTAGCAGCAGCGGTGCTTCCTCCGGGCCAAGCTCGAGCGACGACGACTACTATGAGCCGCCGCGTCTCGGCGCCCGGGCTTAGGGGAGGAATGGTGCCAGCCCGACGTCGTGGGCGACACTGCCCGGGCCGCGATCTTCAGGAGGTCTTTTCCTTTTGCTTCATTCCAGCGAAAAAATCAAGAAGGGCCCCGCGGGGGTATGTAAAAACTGTGACGCTCACACTTTAATGTTATCGTTCCCAATCTTATGTCGTGTTTGCATTTCCCACTCGGGCACGGTCTCTCCCTTTTATTCTCCCGACAGCTTAGTGCTCTATGCCGACAGGACCCAGTCCCCAGGCAGGCTAAGGCCATCGCTGGTATGCTAGGTCGCGATGCCGTGGTCAAGGCCAGGAGGTGAGTGGCCCGAGGTCCGGTAAAAGCCCCCGAGGCGCGATGCTCGGGGGGTCCCCTTTGGCATGCAAGTAGCTCCCAAAGGACTAAGAGGGAAGTTTCCTTGCCCGAGCGAAATCGCATGAAACAAATGTGCCGGCTGTGAGGTTCATGCCTGCGTGTGTGAGGTGACTTATCTTAGCGAGCTTGCAGGCTGTGGCGATCTTCTCGTTGAGAGGGCGAGCTTCCTGTCCTGAAATAAATCAAAACGAACCCTGTGAGGGGCGTGTGAGAACACTGATGTCCATTGTATTTCAAAAGGAGACCGCTGCCCGCGTTGCGCCGTGCCCTTTCCTTGGCGCTACCCTTCCGCGGGGCTCCGCGAACCCATTTCTGCCACTCATCGTGGTGCTCTACATCCTCGGGACCCAGCTCTCGAGCAAGGCTCGGCTGCCACTGGTATGCCAGGTCGCGATGCCGTGCTCAAGGCCAGGGTGACGGCTCGAGGGCTGGTAAGAGCCCCTAAGGCGCGGTGCTCAAGGCCCCCCCTTTAACGTGCAAGCGGTTTGCACGAGAAAGGAGCGGCGTGCCCCACGAGGGTGCCTGAGAGGGGTTGAGCCCCTCGGCACGTGGTGTGGCGTCCTTCTGCGGTGGTGGGGTGTTGGCGAAGCTGCTCGAGGTCGTGCCTCCGCAGGTTCCTGCGAGTTAGTCACGAAACACAAAGGGCAGCCGCGCTTGCTATCCTGCCCGTGATCTTTCCGCGAGAACATGAAGGCACTAAGGACCCGGTGAGGTGACGTGCGCAGGGCCGGCCGCGACCAAAGCTCGGTCTCTTAGGTTTTATCAGTGCTGCAGGGACGGACCCGAGCACAGTCGTTGTGCCAGCAGCCCCCATCGCGGGACAAGCAAGAGGCGGGGCAGCAACGCACGGGAATCGCGAAAGCAACTCCTGGGATGACGGGTTGTCAAGCGTAATGTTAACAACCATAATAACTTGAGCATGCGTAACTGGTCCAGAGTACACAAATCAAAATGACACAGCTGTGAGGGCGGGCCCCAGCAGCCTGAGGATGATGCAGCCCGGGGGGCGCCCTCAGTTGAACAAACCAAAAAGTCACCTGGCACCATCGTCATCGAACCGTTGGGGTAGCTGAAGATGCGCGCTGCAGAGATCGCTCCTCATGAGCCGGTTGGCTCCTGAGGCTCAGAAGGCTTTGGAGGCCCGGAGAGCTCGCGAGGGTCTCGCACCTCCTCTGTTAGGACCGCCTGGTGCCTTGCCTCGTGGGCCGCCAAGGCTCCTTGCACGAAGCGCTGGTACCAGGCGGCCATGTTCAGTAGGCCGAACGGCATGCGAACGTAGCTGCAGGGGTAGCCCCCGCTCCGGCCAACACGGGACGGCCAGAGGAGGCCTTGCGAAGCAGCCTTGTTGAGACCTGGGATGTTGACGTAGACGCGTAGCTCGCCGCCCATGTCAGGGGCCGCGACTGCACCCGGTGGTGCGGGGTGATGCTCGCCACGCATGGCTCGCACCTCCTGAAGCTCCTCGATTGCCTTGGTGATGAATTCCTGAGCACCTGGCGCCTCACGCCCTGCGCCTTGCTCATGGAGGAGCGCGTCGAAGCACGCCTCCACGTGGTGCCCGAACGCCTCCCTCGTCACGCTGGTCAAGTCAGAGGCCCTCCAGATGAGAGCCCCCGAGCCCGTCCTGAGGGGGGCGCCGGGTGCCGGGCGCGCCTTCCTATGCGAGAGGGAATGGCGCCCCAGCAGTGGGCGCGGGGCCTGAGGCTTGGTCAGTAGGCGCCTTAGCCTCCTGACGGCCCTTGAGGAGGAGCTGCTTCTTCTTCTTTGGGATGGCCTCAGGAGGTAGGATGACACCCTTGTCGTTAGAGTTCTCGACCGCTGTAGCCTGTTAGGCACGCTCGAGGGAGCACACCGCCTCCTTTTCGTCGCAGGCAACAGTGATGATGCCGCCGCATCCTGGCATCTTGAGGACGTTGTAACCATGGTGAGTTGCTGCCATGAACTTGGCGAGGGCCGGATACCCTAGGATGGCATTGTATGGGAGGCAGATGTGGGCAACGTCGAAGTCGATGAGCTCGGTGTGGTAGTTGTCGCGCTTGCCGAATGTGACTGGGAGGCACACCTGCCCCAGGGGAACGGTGGAGCCATCGGTCACTCCCGAGAAAGGCTTCATGGGCAGGAGCTGGTCATAGGGCACTTGGAGCATCTCAAATGCCTCGACGGAGAGAATGTTGAGCCCCGCGCCACCGTCGATGAGTGTTTTGGTGACGAGGACGTTGCTGATGGTTGGCGTGCAGAGCATCGGGAGCGCACCAGCGGCGGCTGAGCACTTGAGCTGGTCCATGGAGTTGAAGGTGATGGCGTGCTTGGACCACCTGAGGGGACGCGACGCCTCAAGCTTGGGGAGGGCCGCGTTCACCTCACGAGCGAACTTCTTGAAGATTCGATGGGAGGCGGGAGCCTGAGCACCACCCAGGATGCATGTGATCGCGCGAGGCTCTTTGAACCCCCAGCCCCATCGTCTTGCCGGTTGTTGTCGTTTCTCCTCGGCGGCGACGGCAGCGGAGGGAGGCCGGCGTTGCCCTGAGGACGGTCCTCATGAGCCTGGTCCCGCTAGGGGCCGTCACGATGCTGGCCCTGCCAGCGGTCCTCGCGGGGCTGGTCACGCCAGTCCTGATGGGGGTCGCGGTTGTCCTAGTGGCCTCCACCGCGGCCTCCCCCACGGCCGTAGCCACGATCGTTGTGCTCGGGGCGGCGGCCAAAGCGCCCGTCTCGGATTGCCCTGAGCTCCTGGCAGTCGTTGGTGTTGTGGCTATGGACATTGTGGAAGACGCAGAATGGGCGGTTGCCCTTGGGGGGCTCGTCGTGGTCACGGCCACGCTTCATCTCGGGCTCCGCAGCCAGCACGGCGGGACCCTTATGCTTTGCTTCCTTGGCCTTGGCCTTCTTGACTTCAGGATCGGCCTCCGGGAGGTCAAGGAGGGAGAGGCGGCCTTCTTCAGCCCTTGCGCACTTGGTCGCCAGGTTGAACATCTCCAGGGCCGAACATAGGTTCTCGTGGATGGCCAGCTCCTCCTTCATCTTGACATCCCGGACACCATCAGTGAACGCCGAGAAGATGGCCTCATCCGACGCCTTCGGGATCTTGAGGCGAACGCTCGTAAAGCGCTGGAAGTATTTGTGCAAAGTTTTGCCCGGCTGCTACTTCACGCATCGCAGGTCGGTCACTGCAGGAGCGCGGTCGCGAGTGCCCTGGAAGTTGGCGATGAAGTGCTCACGAAGCTCGTCCTAAGAGGACATCGACCCCTCCGGGAGGTTCAGGAACCAGGAGCGCGCGCCATCCTTGAGGGCCATGGGGGACCAGTTGGCCATAACCTTCTCATCACCGCTCGCCGCTTCGATGCTCAGCACGTAAAGTTGGAGGAACTCTGTAGGGTCGGGGGTGCCATCGTAGCGTGGAGGAAGATGTGGCTTGAACTTGCCGGGCCAGACGACGCGGTGCAGCTCCGGGGTAAAGGCTCGGCAGGCCGCAGCGCTCACAGGCACAGCACGAACCGGGGGAGCTTGGTCCTGACACCCATGTGCCACGGCCTCCAGTGGCACGAGGTATTGGTGTTGGCGCTGGGGCGCTGGGAGTGTGTGCGCATCGGCCTGCGGCCGCTTCACCACTTGGCAACTTGCTTCATCTCTTGCCGGCGCCCCGCGCTGAGAGTTGCGCGGGGGCGCGTCGTGCCTGGGCTCCGGGTCAGCGTTGCGCCGAGGAGGAGGAGGAGGTGCGCCATGAGCCACGTCGCCCGCCTGGGATGGTGGGGGAGGCAGTGAGCGGGACGGCACAGGAGCCTCGCCGGCGGCGTTGACGAGCTCAGCGATGCGGCCAAGCCAGTCGTCGTAGAGGTCATTGGCGGGGCGATAACGCAGGAGCTCGCGCGCCATGAGCAGCGCAGCTTGCGCGTTCACCAGCCTACGGCGAGCATGGGAGGACGATGCCATGGCCGAGGTGGGCGATGGAGTTGCGGTGCTGCCATCACGCCGCACGGAAGGTGGCAGCGATGAATCCTGCTGATCACGAGCAACAGAGTCAGTAGCAGCGTTAGCCACGGGGGAGGCAGAGCGGCGAGGAGCGCCATTGCCCACGGGCGCCATCTGAGCGACAAGGGCGGCCCGTCGCTCGGTGCGGACACAGCGAGCGTCGGCCATGGGAGTGACGGGACGGAGGGGAAACGAGCAATGGGAGGAGGACCTCGACACGCCCCTACCTGGCGCGCCAAATGCCGGATTCAGGGCTTCGCAGACCCAAGAAAGGTTCGAACTCTGGGGCGTGTGCGAAGAACTCAACCAATCTAGCCTACCAGCTTGTCGCCCCACGGCCTAGCTCGATTCACATGAACAAGGAAGAAGATGGACACAGCAGTTTACCAAGGTTCGGGCCACCTTGCAGTGTAAGACCCTACTCTTGCTTTGTGGTGGATTGGCCTCACGAGGGGCTGAGGATGAACTAGTACAAGGGATGAACAACCTCGCGAGGTTCGGGGGTGAGAGAATGAGTCGACGCTTCTACGGTGGTGGCTAACCTATATTTATAGTGTCCTCGGTCCTCTTCCCCCAAAACGTAGGTGGGAAGGAATCCCACAGTGGCCAATTTGAAAGGGGACAAGTAGTACATCTTATCCTGACAAAAGGTGGTCTTTGCCTGCAAAGCTTCTGGTCGTGACGCAGCGGTGGGCTCGGCGATGACATCCATCCTGCCGTGCTAGCGGCCTTGGTCTCGTTGCATCGGAATGGAAACCTTTGCCAGATTCCTCGGGAACCCAAGCCTGTCCTTGCCTCCTTAGCACCAAAGAGGAAACTACCTCCTTTGCGCCTGCTGGCGCCCGCCTGCCTTGGCCGTCATGGCTTGCCTCATGGTAGTCTCATGAGGCTAGGTACCTGCATCGAAATCTCCGCTCCTCGGGAGGCCACCTGGGGAGGCCGCTCCTTCAGGAGGTCTTGACGCCATCTGCCTCACGAGGGTCTTTGTAACACCCTGGTTTTCGCTCCTGTTTTTTTCCTTCGCAGGATTTGACTCCCGTCTTTTTTCTCGGTGTTATCGGGTTTTCTTTAGCTCTTGGGTATATGAAGATGGTCATTTATCCTTGCCTTCCCTATCCAATCAGAGATTCTCTCCAGTCCAACCTTGCCACCCAAGATATATTCTCAGGGTTTTGCCACCGAAACCCTACCTTTCGAGTTACCTGAAGGGAAACCCTTATCTCTTCCGTTACAAAGGACCCCCAATTTCCTTTGATTTGCTGACTCCCAAACTTCTCCCAGTGATCATCCTATCCTTATAAACCCTGGATATGCAAAAATATTGTCAAGTCATTTGCGATATTTTTCATTTATAATTAATTCCTTTTTCTACCAGTTAAAGGAATTAAATCCAGGAAAATATCTATCCATCTCCAAAGTTCATGAAAACTTGTGGAGATATTCTTTGTGATCATATTGAGCTCCCATCAAAATATGGGCCATAATTAAATAAGGGAAATTGCATTTTCCTATTTAATGCCAATATTGCATTTTGGGCAGTTTCTAACGGAACTACCATTTTGGTAGGCAGGAAGAATCCCAAATAAATTGTGGAGCTTCTCCTATCCATATATCCACCATTTCCATCAAGAACCCAAGTTCCATAGTTCAAAGTTTGAGCACAGCATCCATTTGCAAATTCTGTCCAGATTTCTAGTTTGCAAAGGAAATGCTTGAACCCTTGATCTATTTAAGATGAAAATTTTCATGGTGATTAACATTGATAAATCACTCATGGAAACCAAAAACCAGCTCAATCCCTCTATCCATTTTCCCACAGCAATTTTCTCAAGTTTCTGTCCATTTGGAAGCTCTGTGAAGGAAGTACCATTTTGGCATTTCCAAATGAGCTGAAACTTTTCCAGTATCTCCATATATTCAAATCATCACTCTTCACCAAATTTGAGCCATATCCATTTAGCCATTTTTCCCCAGCACCCTCTTTTGCATTTCTGTCCAGTTTGGCAGTGTCTGAAGGCAATGCTAGCTAGGGTGGTTCATTTGGCCTGAAAATTGGCCAAGGGACTCATCTTAGTAAACCATTGCCACACACACCAAAAACCAGCCACTTTCACCAAGCCATTTCTCCTCAGTATCTTACAAACATCTTCCTGTTAGAACAGTTTCTGCAAGTACCTCTCCTCTCAGAGCCACCCACCTGGTTCTAGCCACTCCTCTTATCTATTTGAGCAGTGAGGCACGTGTTGGACAAGCTTGGACGAGCAGAAGTGTGTCAGAGCATGAATTATGCGTGGTGACCACGTCGTGGACACAGCCAAACGCGTGCCCTGTGCACCAGCCGCGTTTGGTCGTGTCGGTCAGCTCACTCCGACCGACCCCCGCTTGTCCGAGCATGTCCAGTAGATCCCCACCGCACACGCACCCCCTCTCCAGCATCTTCCCCCTCCCCCTGCTTCCTCCTCGCACCACGGCGATTGCTGCCACGGCACTGTCACCCCCGTGATCGTCGTCGTCTTCCTCCCCAAATCGTCTCGAGCTCGCCAGTCCTATCCCCTCCCTCTGGCAAAGTCAGGTCGGTAGCCCCTCCTCGCGTGCCACCTCGCTGGAGCTCCAGTGCGAGGATAAGGACGCCACGGCGGCCGGGCTCATCTGCTCGCCCCGGCTGGCTATAAAAGGCGCGGCCGAGCCCCTCCCTGGGTATCCTCGAGCCCCTCAACCTCCTCCCCACTCCCCTAGTCCTCCCCGAACCCTCCATCCAGCCGGAGAGCCCCTCCTCCCCGCCCTATGCCGCCATGGCCGCCGCCTTGGTCCTCCGAAATTGGAGCTGCCCCGAGCCCCTTCCCTTCATTTTCTGCCACCAGAGGAACCCCAAGGAACGGCGACCCATCCCTGCCCCTCAGCTCCGCCTTTGGCGCACTGTGGCGATGTGCCCAACTTCGCCGAAGCTGCCTTCCGCCGTGGCTAATGCCCCGCCTGACTACGAACTCCCTGGCACACGTGTTGTCCCTGGACGGATGCGGCCCTCTGCCGCGCGGCCGCCGGTGCCCTCTCCCTAGACGGAGATGGCCGGAGCCGCCGTGCCCGACACCGGCTGCGCCCCTGCCCTACGTTTTGTCGAGGAGAGGAGGAGCAGACGCGGGAGGTAGGAGAAGAGGAGGAGGGGAGGGGAAAGGTCAACGCGGGGCCCACATGTCGACGACCTCAGCCCGCCACGTCATATAAGTGGAGGCGCCCTGGGCACTTTCATGTTTTCCCCGCTGGAAAACGTATTCTCCCCAGGTGCGCGATCGGCTGTGCTGTCAAGGACCTTTCTGTTATTATTTTTTTCTTGGAGATTGGTCCCTGGTAGAAAAAGTGTTATAACTTTTTGCTCACAACTCCGATCGAGGTGAATCCAACGCTCACGTCTTCAGTTCATCGAGCCCGTCCCGATGGTATCATTTTCATAATGTTTCCACATTGTGAAAATGACCATTTTGCCCTTGCCCTCTATCAGCCCTCCGAGAGGGAACCCTTTCCGGCGAATTCTTCCACGGCTTCACCGCACTTCTTCTCGGAGTATTCATCAACCCCCAGGCAAGCCGACCATCTGATATATGACCTAAAGCATTGCTTTGTGTTATTCTTGTGTGTTCAAATTATCATACTTATGCTTGTGTGTGTAGTAGTGAGCTGTATGTGACTCTGACGGACCCTTGTTTGTACTTTCTTCGATGATGGCACCACGCCTTTGTCTGAGCTGCTTTCAGCCGTCCGGGGTGGATGCCAACTTTATGTTCTCTTTTCAACAACTGGCCGTGTTTTGAGCTGTTTTGCGGCCGTCTCGGACAGTTGTTGAATTTCTTCTGTAGTAGTGACCCTATGCTATGAGCTATTTTTCGGCCATCTTAGGGAACTGCTACATTCTTTTTATCAACACCGTCTCATGCTCTGAGCTGCTTTCTAGCCGTCTTGAGCCGGGGTTGAGTTATTCCGGTAATGTCCCAGATCTGAGTTGTAAATGCCATTCTGGTGGCTACTAGTTTCTTTGCCGGTTTTATGCAACGGTTCCGATGGTCGTAACTTACAGCTAGACCTTGTAAAGTGATAACTTGCCATTTAATCTTGTTTCACTACTGACTCATTGTGATGTTATATGGAGATAGGTTGTTATCTTTCCATAGTTGTTACCTCATACATAGTTATCGCCATGTTAAGTTATTCATGATGAACAACCATGCTTGCTAAGTACTTGCTAAAGTTAAACCTAGTCGGTTGATCCAGAGTCACCTATCCGGACTTATCCGTGCAGCCACATTTGTCGGTATGGGACGGCCTTGACTTGGTCTAATCGCGTGCTCTTTTATCGGTACCACCAAACAGGGAACGTCATGCGCGTGCACTGCCCTGGCCCGGTAGGCGGCGATAACCTTGTGAGCCCAGTTGAGTTATTTGCCGGAGTCCCCATTTGGGACAGTTTAGTTTGGCCACGACGGTGGCAGGTGTCACAAGGTGACACAGGGGCCACCCAGGGCTTGACTCCGGGGGAGAATGATTGCCGTTGGTACGGTGGAGGAGTCACGGGTTAGGCAGGTTTCGTTGGAGCAACACTGGTCCACCCGAATGGGATCACGAGGCCAGGTGCTCCATGCTATGGGTAAAGTGCGCAACCTCTGTAGAGTGTAAAAATCTATTCGAATAACTGTGGCACCCCGATAGAGGGCCGACGCACGCCAGCCCCAGGATAAGACCTGGCGCATGTCAAAGACATGATACAGCAATTCCAAGCACAAAAATTGCTTTATTAAATGGAATGGAGTATTACAACATTGTTGCTTACAACAATATTACAAAGCTCCAGGGCTAGCTAAATGGCAGCGGAGGTCTTGGTTCAGCGGCAACAACGTCTCTGGCTAGACTCCATAACTCACAGGACTGGCTGGGTTACGATCTAGCACGACGGATCTTCTCCTGCAACTGGCCACGTGCAAGGTCAGGTGAGTACTTTGAATGTACTCGCAAGACAACCAAATACATAGCATCCAAACAAGCAGATGACAAAGCAAGCGCTATGCTATGCAAGAATTTATTCTAAACATGGCATGGAATTAACAGGAAAACTTGAATCAAGCATGGCATAGCATACCTATCTAGCATTACTAATTATCATGCCGTAGCAAGATTACCTGGCTTGTTTAAACATCTAGCAGCATTGATCATCATGACCTAACAAGGTTAGCAAGATAACTACTGAAGTAGAGTATAGTAAAGTAAAGCATATTAAATATACAATCCATATCCCGAACATTCTCATGATCCAATCTGAAACTGATCCCAGTACAATACAAGTTTTTCGGTCATCTGACCATCTCTTCCATAGCCATCCCATGGCTAACATACCATATTCCTGACAACATCTGATGTCTATGCAGGGCAGGTTCTTCCACCATTATTATCATCATTACGGTTGACCACCTAGTGAGGTCTGGACGGGCTGTCCAATACCCTGGATGCGGCTATTCGAATAGATTTTACACTCTGCAGAGGTTGTGCACTTTACCCACACCATGGAGCACCTGACCTCGTGATCCCATTCGGGTGGACCAGCGTTGCTCCAATGAAACCTGCCTAACCCGTGACTCCTCCATTGTACCACCGATAATCATACCCTCCTAGGGTCATGTCTTGGGTGGCCCCTGTGTCACTCTTGACACCTGCCACCGTCGTGGCCAACACAACTGTCCCAAACGGGGACTCCCGGGCTAAACATACAACTGGGCTCACAAGGTTATCACCGCCTACCTGATCAGGGCAGCACGCACGCATAACCTTCCCTAGTTGGTGGTACCGGTGAAAGAGCACAAAGCTAGACCAAGTCAAGGCCGTCCCATACCGGCAAATGTGGCTGCACGTATAAGCCCGTACAGGTGACTCTAGATCAACAGACTAGCTTTAGTTTATAAATTCAATTTGACATCTCCATCATTCGCACCATTACCTCAACAATTATAAGCGTGAACAGTCACTTAGCAACAGCATAGCCACATCATAACAACGTTGACAAACATAGCATAAGATCAAATCATGGTACTAACATGATAAGGGTATTAGCAAGAATTGTTGCTAGCATGATCAAATATGGCATGAAAACAAGTCATGACATTAGATGAAAAGTAATGCTAACATCTATTACAGATGACATAACAGGTGTATGCAAGTGCAGACTAACAGGTGATACAGATGTACTACAATAAACACACAGGGTGCAAGCAAAGTCATCACGCAAGTCCGGAGCTCATGATAAGAGGTTGGCTTGCCTGGGGGTGAAGGGATACGCCGGGTGGAAGGGCGATAAGACTCCCGAAAGATTTGCCAGAAAAGTTTCCCTCCCGGAGGGGTTGATCGAAGGGTAAGGGCAAAATAGTCATTTTCACAGTGTGAAAACATTATGAAAATGACGGCATCGGAACGGGCTCGACGAACTGAAGACGTGGGCATTTGTTTTACCTCAATCGGAGTTACGGTCGCGGAGAAATGCCCGTTGTTCGTTAGGCCGAAAACAGACGAAAATCTGACCGTTCCAGACTTTAACTAGTGAACGTTCACTATTTAGCCACTTCGGCCGGCGGCTGAGAAAAGAGAAAGCGCCTTTTAAGAAATACGCCTTCGGAGAACTGAAAATGTATTTTAGTAAAAGACGTTTCCACTTACTGTCGCGGGCCCGGGTTGACTTCTCTTTCTCCAGCTGACGTGCGGGCCCGGTCTTGTCTCTCTCTCTCTCTCTCCCTGGACCATCTCCTTCTTCCCCGATGGAGCAGAGGCAGGGGCGAGCCGGTCGCCGGCCTGGCCACCGCCTCGCCGCCCTAGGGGGCCTACCGGAGAGCGCGCCGGCTCCGCCAGCCCACGCCGCACTCGTGGGTGGCCGCGGGGCTGCTCGAGGTGTCCCACAGCGTTGGGGCCAAGGGGAGGCCGTGGCGATCGAAGGCTATGACGGGGAGGGCCACGCCGGCGGGGTTCCTCCGCCGGAGAGGAGGGCGGCGGTGGCTTGTGGACCTCTAGGGAGAGCTAGGGGACCGAGGAGCGGGAGGGGGAAGGGCCACGGCTGGGTTAGCTTGAGGGGGCCGTGGGGAATCGGTGACAAAGAAGACGGCCATGGCGGCACTTGGGGTGAGGGAAGGGGTCCCGGGGCTCGGGCGAGTGGACTGGGGAGTTGCTGGTCTGGAGGAGAGCTCGGGGGTGCGCTATATATAGCAGAGGGGAGAGGAACCAGACGATGCCGAAGCTCCGAGATAGCTAGCGTCGTGGCGGCGATTCTGCGGAGCATCGGTGTCGGCAGAAGCGGCCATGGGCTTCGGGACAAAGGGAGGAGGTTCTAGATGAGCCACGCGTGTAGTGGGCAGCTCGCCGGCGCTCCCGAACAAGCCAGAGCTCACTGGAATCGGCCTCCCGAAGCCTCCATTGCACAGAGCGCCCGTTTGTCATGCTCTGGCCATGGTCACCGCGTGGCCACGGCGATGCCACGGTGCACTCGATGCCCAAAGATGTCTAGGGGGTTCTACACGCATCGCTCGATTGACTTGTGCGGCTGGATGATGCTGGAGAGCTCTGGTGTGACCACACCCTGGGTCAAACAGTTTCCAGCACAAAGTGTTTCACACGTAGCATGGCAACCACGGTGCTCTTCTTGGCATGATCTTGGGCAGGGTTTGATCGTTCACTAAGGTGACTAACTAGGCAAAGTTTCAGCTCAAATGGGAAAAGTTATCTGGTACTTCCTTCACAAAGCACCAATCTGACCAGAAATGCAAATGAGGAAGTAGAGGTCAAATGGATAAATGGATTTGGATGATTTTTGGTGTAGAGTGATGATTTGGTCATTAGAGATAGCTGGAAAAGTTTCAGCTCAAATTGATCATCTATGAGGGTACTTCCTTCACAATGATGCAATCTGAACAGAAACTTAGGTAATTTACTGGGGAAGATTGGCTAGATGAAATGGGCTGGTTTTTGGTGTCCAAGGGTAATATATCATAATGAATCACCCTGCAAAATTTCAGCCCAAGGAGATCAAGGAATCAAGCACTTCCTTTACAAACTGGAAATCTTGATAGAATTTGCAAAGTGGTGTTGTGCTCAAAATTTAATTGGTGGAACTTGTGATGTTGATGGAAATGGTGAAGATATGGATTGGAAAATCTGCACAAATTATTTGGGATTTTTCCTAGCTACCAAAATGGTAGTTCCTTTGGAAAGGCCCCAAATTGAAATATTGGCTTTAAATAGGAAAATGCAATTTCCCCTATTTAATTATGGCCAATATTTTTATGAGAGCTCAATATGATCACAAAGAATATCTCCACAAGTTTTCATGAACTTTGGAGATTGATAGATATTTTCCTGGATTTAATTCCGCCGAAAGGTAGAAAAAGGAATTAATTCTGGATGAGAAATATTGCATATGACTTGGCAATATTTTTGCACATCCAGGGTTTATGGGTGAAGGAGGATCTCTGGAAATTTTGGTAGGATCAACTGAGCAAGAAAAATGATAGCTCCTTTGTAAACGCAAAGGCAGGATTTCTAGTTCCGATATTTTGGAACTAGGGTTTCAGTAAGGTTCGGAGTTTACTGACGGAAGGTTGGCTGGCACAAGAACATGGGAAATGCACTGAGAGGTTGAGGATTTTCTGGATTCACCTGGTCACTCACCAGATTCCAGAGGAAAAATTTGGGAGAGAAAAGCTAGGAAGGAATAACAGCACAAAAATCGATAACTCGATTTTTGGGGTGTTACAATAGCCGCATCCACGGTATTGGACAGTCCGTCCAGACCTCACTAGGTGGTCAACCGTAGTAATGATAATAATGATGGAAGAACTCGTCTTATGATCGGAAGTACTCAGTGACTCGTGAGTATTCTGAGGGTTGTGAGACAACCCGGAAGAGAGTAAGTTTATCAGATTTACAGTGGAGATGCATAGACATCGGATGATGTCAGGGATATGATATGTTAGGCATGGGATGGCTATGAAAGAGACGGTCGGATGACCGAAAGAGTTGGATTGGATCATGAGAATGTTTGGAGTATGGATTATTTACTTGATAAGCTTTACTTTATTATATTTACCTTAGTAGTTATCTTGCTAGATAATCCTGTTACATCATAATGATTAATATTGCTACATAGGTATGCTATGTCATGATGCTCTAATAACAAATGCATGCTTGAATGCCATGGATTGCTTTGCTTGGTGTATATGTTAGTCAGTTTGCTTGCGAGTACATTCAAAAGTACTCAGCGGCCTTTGTTGGTGTCAAAACCAGCAGACCTCGGGGTAGGGGGTCCCAAGCTGTGGATTCTTGGATCAATGGTAACAGGAACGAAGGAGACGATGTTTTACCTAGGTTCGGGCCCTCTTGATGGAGGTAAAACCCTACGTCCTGCTCTTGTTTATATTGATGAAGTATCAAGGTACAGAGTTGATCTACCTCGAGATCATATGTTGTGGTCTAAACCCTAGGGTTATGATGAGTAATGTCGTAATCTATCTATCAACGAGCCTAGCCTCGTCTTATATAATGTACCGGAGGCCTGGGATAACAAGAGTCCTAGTCAGCTACGTCGGTGGAGACGAGTCCTTGTCTTGATCACCAAGTCTTGTGGAATTTTCCTCGTATATCGGCTGTCCGAAATGGCCCATTAGTGAACCGCCATGGGGGTCCTCGGCCCGACCCACTGGTCGGGAGACGACATGGTGAGTACCCCCTAGTCTAGGACACCATTAGTAGCCCCCTGAACCGGTCTTCAAGTTGGGGACGCTCCTCGGTTCTTCCGAACTGTTCTTCGTCTTCGGTCGTCGGTCTTGAAAACTGGTTCAACAAATCTTCCCATCTCCGATATTGAGGATTGCTGAGGTATATCCGAAAAGTTCATACGTCGGGTATCCGAGGAGTCTTTTAAGTTCTCGACCTTTATCAATGCTTTGTTATCTTTTAAGCCACACGTCGGGTTCGAAGTGTTTCCCATGCGGCAGTGTCCTCTTGCATCCGAGCTCCAACGCCAGACTGCATCCGAGGTATCTCTTGCAGCCAAGCTCCAACGCCAGTCTGTATCCGAGCTCCAACGCCAGTCTGTATCCAAGCTCCAACACCGGTCTGTATCTGAGCTCCAGCACCGGACTGCATCCGGGGAGGCATAGAGTATCTCGTCTTTGAAAGTTTTGAAGGAAGATTATCCGAGCTTAACGCCGAAAAGGTTCTTTTATGGAGCCAACCACTAGCAGCCGAGCTTTATGTCGGACTGCTTCCGAGATGTCCTCTCACAGCCGAGCACCAATGCCGGACTACATCAGAGGTGTCATCTCGTAACCGGGCACCAATGCCCGACTGTATCCGACATGTCATAGATTACCTCGATCTTGAAAAAGTTAAAAGGGTTAAACCGAGCTTAATGCCGGAGATGACCTCTATGGAGCTAACCACTTGCATTCGAGCTTTATGCCGGACTGCTCCCGCGGTGGTGCACCACCTCAGCTGTGGGATTATTTTTGTGAATTTAATTCCGATTTGTGCAATTTATTACCTGCCAGGGTATATAGCCAGTAGCCCTCAAGGTGTGTGTCCGCTCAATGTCCGGCATGCACCTGAAGGATGGCATAAAACCAGTGATCCGAGTAGCCTCTGAGACTCAGGTCGATTCACAAAATCGTCCTGAGGATCAACTCCTAGCTCTGTAGCATACTTAGGAATAGAAATGTGGTGTGCATATTCCTCGAGACTCAGGTTGGGTGCGGCCGACCAACCTGAGGATCATAATCTCCTCGGGAACTATTTCGCACTTTGTAAACTGTTTGCATTGAATCTTCGATGCAGTAGCCCCCGAGCCAATGGTCGGGTGGCAACACCAGATCAGGGGATCAATGTGCCCCTTTAAAATTTGTAAATGAGAAGCGCGAAGCCCAGTAGCCCTCGAGCCTTAATGTGGGCACGGGTGGCCGAATTAAGGATCAATGTCCGGAGTATATCACAATTAATGTGTAATGATTCTATGTATCCAAGTACTTTACATCAGTAATGCTTGGTTACGCATTGTACAAAACTTTGTTGACCAACCATCGGCTTCAACCTCCTCGGCCAGCAGCCGAAGAGTGTTCGTCCTACTTTATAAAGCCTTTATAAGGGCAAAGATTTACCACAAACAAGGCAATCCGGCCATACGGTTTTATAAACAAAGGTACGCAGAGAGATTTGTTATAAAACATCTTCTGGGAAAAATAGTTCCGTTACAGGTTCTTTTCCCAGGCTGTCATGTTGATCATGATCATGAAACCTCAACTCCGATCAATGTGGGAGAAAAATATTAAGGATTTAGTTGGGAGAAAGTTCCCGAACTCTGTGGTCCATAATGAACCAAAATTTTCACTTCCATCGTTGCCGACCAATTATATTCTTTAAGATGGCTAGCTTTCTGCTTCACCCAGTATGAGGTACTAACCCGGATGACCTGGTAGTAACAATCACAGAGGTGCTCCCTTTACCGCCTAGCCGAACAATCGGGAATGTAGGGGTAAGCACAGGAGCCAGGCAACCCAGCTTGGCCAAAATCTTAAGTCAATTTGACGCATATTTATGGCTTTATTACGATAATTACGAAAGGCAAATTCTCCATTGAGACTATTTATAACCTACAAGTGGCCCATCGTCAGCTTCCACCCCTTTGTAGATGCTACACAGGGTGTTTCCGTACTAACAATACAACCCTTAGCCGATGTCTCGGTGCCCGGAGGCGGTTGTGTTAGCGAAAACGACGCAATCAGATATGCAGGCTTTATAACTTTCACTTAGTCATAGGAGTTTAACGTTCGGGGCCAGTTACTAGCCCCTAGTTAGTGTTCGGCGTCAACCGAGGTCAAACCAGTAACACTTCGGCCAAAATTATGAAAGGCCCATCATTTAACACGGGGTGATCTCTATCGATCTGTAGTTTGACATAATCATTGGATCGCTGACCAGTTTACGCTTATTGTGATAGTCAGTTTTCAGCTTTCTCCACGGAGGCGCTTAACCATTCGAGCTGGAAGCACAATCGCAGTGGTTCTCCCTTTGCGCTTCTAGCTGAACAAAGCGGAACGTAGGAGGCAAGCACAGGAGACGGGCAACCCAACTATTGACCGAAGACACAATTCGAAACCGATGCATATAAGGCAATATCCGAGAATGTTTTGCCGAGGACTCCATGACTTACCTTGGCTTTTGGTGGGTTCGGCTCTAGTTGCAGCCCACTGTTGATATTGCCGAGTCTGTAAAGGTGTCCGGTGTTGCACTGCGAAAGTTATGCTAGAAACACACAAATAGGTTAAAAGTGCCATAGGCTTGGAAAACCAAAAAACTTCAGTAAAAACCTTACGCCCGAACTAAATCAAGTTTTTGGTGCCAATCCGAAATTGGTCTTAAAATTAGTTTGTACTTCCGTCGTGCTTTAACATGATACATCTTATCTCCAGACTTCAAGCGGGTCAGCCTTCGGCTTCAACCTCCTGCCCCGAAGGCGGAGTGCTTCTCAGGCCAGTTTAGCGAACTAAACTCGAGCGGCTTTAGAGAGAAGCCAGGCTATCCGGCTATTGACCACACACTCGAGTCGAGAAAGGAGTAGTAGAAAAAGACTTTGCAACGACTAAGAATAAAACACATTTATTATAAAATGGCTCATATAAATTTTAAGAGCCCCCAGTTAACATGGGTAGAGGGAGTTTCTTTTAACAAACAACATATGTGAGCATTATCGAACCGAACACAAATTAAAAATTTAAAAACTTTGAGCATGAAAGCAACTTAGCTGGTTAATATGTTCGGCTTTGATGACGTGGGCCAAGCTTGCAGCGGGTTGAGATCCCAGCCCCCAAGCCGGTTCTCAGGTGCCCGAGCGAAGAACTCGGCTTGATGAAGTGGTGACGCCGCTCGGTCGATGCGGCGAGGAAAAGCCCCTGGTCCAGCCGAGGTGACGAAGCTGGTCGGCTAGTGACGCCGAAGTCCCCGGTCCAGCTAACGTGATGAAGCTGGTCGGCTGGTGATGCCGAAGTCCCCGGAGTAGGTTGATGAAGAGACGGTGAAGCCCCCGGTCTAGCCGAGGTGTTGGAGCAGACGACGCAGACCAGTCGACGTCGATTTATCTGTGCACATAAAAAAGTGCAAACCAAAAGTAATAACAGATAAAGATAATAATATATGTATATTTTAAAAAATCTTCTACATAATTAATTTAAGTGAAGTAAATAATTAAAGAAATATGGCCTGAATGCCGAGGTCAGTCTGGTGGAGTGGTCATCGTCTGGATCCGATATAGTATCTCATTTGGCAGGGCAAGATTAGCCGGATTGGTATCCAGGATTTCTTCGAGGTTGTCCTCCAGTACGATGGTGCGAGGGGTGAGTCCATCCAGGATTGACTCCTGGTGTTCGGATGCCAAAGTCGTGTCCAGGCTTGGAGCTGGATTCGGGATAAGAGAGGCGAATCCGGCTGGAATTGACTCCCGATCTTCGGACGCAGAGGTCGCATTCAGGCTTGAAGCTGGATGCGAGATAAAAGCCGACCCCAGGATCGGGTCGGAGACAGATCCCTAAGTCAAAGCTTTAGGGTTGTTCAAGTTAGGGTTTCGCGATGCCGAACTCTTGCTCGGTTCGCCGAGGTTATGATCCGAGGAGATGTCGTTGGCTTGATGGAGCGACGGCGCAGTCCATGCTGGCACAGGTAGGCAGCCGTGGAGCAATGTGTTCGGGCCGGTTTGACATTGGCCCGACGATGAAGATTGCCTCGAAAAAAGGCTTTAAAATTTGTCAGCACGTGTTTGAGAACAACACACAATACCCTAGAAAAAGTTTCCTTCCAAAAAGGATGTTCAATATCCCGTTCATGAAGAAAGATGAATTCGGGTCGGATTCCTTTTCGCGCAGAAAACAGATCCGAAAATTGAGGCACTCCTCGGGCCATTTCCGGAGCTTGAATGGTCGGATTGAGCTGAAATTTTGAGTGGTGATTGATATGGTAATTCCGCAGCCGATCAACGGTTGGATCTTCCAAATGATGTCTGAGCTGGGCGCTGGACTCCTCGCCCTAAACTCATCCAGATCCTCGTCCAGATTTGACAGGGCTCCGGTATATCGTAGATCACCGGAGATTCCTTCATCGGAACGCGACAAAATTTTACAGGGTTGTTATATACACAATTCTGCACTATTACACCAAAGCAATAGTCTAAGTGACACACGAGGAAGCGGCGATGGCGAATACAAATCCGCTGTATAGAAAAACAGCACGGTCGCCCGAGGACAATGTTGAAGTTGAGCCCCCGAGCTATATGGATGATTCCTCCACGATCTTGATAGAGATCGGAGTTGATGTTGAGGAAGGCCCTTGTCCAATCATGACGATCTGAGGCAGAGTGCAGTCCTCGGTCGAGCCAAGGTGACTAGTCGAGCCGGCGACGAATATGCCGACGTCGCAGTTGACCTGCAGGCGAGCCATTGACCCATTGCCGACCACACAGCGGAACTCTCAATGAAAGCACCATTGTCGGTGTTAAAACCGGCAGACCTCGGGGTAGGGGGTCCCAAGCTGTGGATTCCTGGATCAATGGTAACAGGAACGAAGGAGACGATGTTTTACCCAGGTTCGGGCCCTCTTGATGGAGGTAAAACCCTATGTCCTGCTCTTGTTTATATTGATGAAGTATCAAGGTACAGAGTTGATCTACCTCGAGATCATATGTTGTGGTCTAAACCTAGGGGTATGATGAGTAATGTCATAATCTATCTATCAACGAGCCTGGCCTCAGCTTATATAATGTACCGGAGGCCTAGGATAACAAGAGTCCTAGTCGGCTACGCCGGTAGAGAGGAGTCCTTGTCTTGATCACCAAGTCTTGTCGAATCTTCCTCGTATATGTCATCGGCTGTCCGAACTGGCCCATTAGTGAACCGCCATGGGGGTCCTCGGCCCGACCCACTGGTCGGGAGACGACATGGTGAGTACACCCTAGTCCAGGACACTGTCAGCCTTCAATGTGGCCAGGTTCATATAAGGATCCGTCGTCCGTCGACGAGGAGCCGGAGCGTTCACGGGCTAGGAGAGTAACCCAGTCAGATCCCTGTGCATTGGACCCGCACCAGGACCCTGCTACCTTAGATAGATCTTTTCCACTGCCATCACACTTGTAAGACATCATGTAAGACATATATATCCATTAATATAAATGCCTGTGTTCATGATACTTGTTGTAAACGCGCATGCCAGTGGTTTCCTATGCTGGTATGTGTGGCGACCGTCTTGCTACAGTGGTAATCAGGCGGGGCGCCATAATGGATGGTATCAGAGCAGCCAGGCTGACTATAGGTTACCCTAGCCAGACTTCATTTTCTTGTGCTCAGTAGAAAGCCCAGATGGATTTCAGCCATCTTTTGCTAAGCAGGCACAACTACTATTGATCATAAGGCAACCCCACAGGTTTTTGGCTCCATCCGACCCCAACTCTCGTGGCCTTTGCCTCAGGTACGAAATGTTCGCACCAGGCAACGATCGGTGAGCCCTGAACCCCTAGGTAAACCAGATATCCCTACCCTGCTTGCTAGCCATGGCATTTCTCTTCCAACTCTAGTTTCCTTTGGGAACCGCTTATATATTCCATCTTTCCCCGATAACCTTACGATCATTGACTAAGCCATTTTGGCTATGGTCGTGCGTCGAGTTTGATGTTCCCTAAGGAAGTAGTAGGAGCTCGACACCAGTGCTACCAGGAGCATTGTGTGGTTTTGCTTCTAAATCCTTAGAGGTACATCGAGTGCGCTAGGCTAGTTATACTAGTGGATCCTCGGCCACGTGTGTAAGGTCCGTGACATTTGAGCTTTATTTGCTTTTTGTTTTTTTCGCGGTTCTTGTTTCTTTTGTCGGTTCCGTTTCTTCGCTCCGACTGGATCCATCCGCAAGTGCCGTTAAGAAGACCAGCATATAACTGGGATAATACCCAATAATCCCAATTCAGCAAGAGTCAAGCCAAGCCAACTTCCTGGTATTTAGAATAGCAACACTGGATCTGTCAAGAATGAAGAATGGGTCAGAAGCAGAATTAGTGTACAACAGACAAGGCCGGAATATATGTGAGAGAGTGTGCCTCAGAACATATCACGCCTAAGGAGCAGTCAGATGAGCTACCAAGAATGAACACCAGTAGGGGCAAATGATTCCGTCCTCGACACAAGGATTAGTTCAGTCAGTAAAGTGAACTGAGTCTTTTCTCAACGGACTCAAGAATCATTTATTCCCCACCGGAAACATATTTCAGGAATGTGAATGTGCCAAGAGCAGCAACAAAACTCCGGTACATTGGTACAAATTTAAAAGCATATCTTGGAGTACACCGATGCAAATACTTCTGGGCATTGTGACAAGGTTTGCAAGGAAAATGGATAAGTTCACGATTGCCCAGAATCAATGAGAACTTAACATGCTTGGAAGCTCAGCTGAATCGAATGGAATTATCCATCAACTGCTTATTATGGGCAACACTTGTTTGAATGCAAAGGGTATTCTGAATTAATTAACAACATGAAGCCTGCATCAGTTGTGCAACCTTTACAGCAGCAATGATCAGACCAGTGGAAGGACAAGCGGTGTGCATGACAACAGAATATATTCAGACAAGGTATGGCCTATATCAAGTTTGGCTCCGCTATGAGTAAATTCCAGATATTTTGGAAGGAAGCCAGAATCGGCCATAGATCCGACTGCGTACATAGTGAAAGGCTTCTAGTATAAGGAACCCCGCCATCCTCCACAAGCTATCGGGAGAAGAGCTTACGACACCAGACTGTCAATCTTCCTCGGTACGCCACTTAGTGAGAAAATCTCCTGCGGTACAGTCCTCCCATCCTCCATAGCGTGCTACCGCGGAAAACATCCGGCATAAGGCACCTGACCTTCCTCAGCAAGACACATGAGGGAAAAGCTTTTGAGGTACGATACCCAGCCTTCCTCAGCACGCTACCTTGGCAGAAGCTTCGAGCATAATGAACTCAGCCTTCTTCAACACACCCCGTGCCCACAACAATCTTGTTAGAAGCACGAGCTAGCCCAGACACACATATCCGCCTTAGAACTCAGTGGTTATGAAAGGATTTATCCTACACCTGCATATGTTGTGAGCATGCAGTCTAGTGGATCAGTTCATGCAAGCCACTCGTACACGGGAATGACTGTGTTCATAGAAACATTGGCCCCATACTTCAAAGAAGAATATGAGCACAACAACCCCTACGAGATATGCAAGAGCAAGTTATGAGAACAAGCCCAACAAGCCGGGAAAACAATCAAGGAGCCGTGTTGGCAGGTCATTACAGGTCCATCAAAGGGATCCCCAAGAACCAAGAAGTTGTGTACAAACAACCTCCGTGACGTTCAACCAGACACAGCTTCACGGACAGAGTGGTACCACCAATCCTCGTCACACTCTTGTATATACGGCCACAACAATGCGCTACCTGCGGTTACAAGCGAGCTTGCTGCACTCATCATGAGTATGGTCCATTAACCAAGATAAAGAGGCTATACTCTAAAAGATACACCGGATGGTAGCGACACTATGTTCAGTTCAGTAGTCATAGCAAGGACTACAGAGGCTATATATATGACAGGGCTATCTCCATGAGCGACAGAGTTTGAAACAGGACATTCAGATAGAATGGCTCAAAGCATGTCAGCATCAACAGCTCATAGATATCATGACATCATTGGAATAAGAGATTACTGTCTATGATTACTTTGTGATCATGCCTGACATTTCAGTTGAGGATATAGCAGCAATAGCTCGGTCATGTTGTTCCTTGAATTATGGATCACCTAGGGACAAAGTCAGAATGCCTAAGACAGAAGGAAATATCCATATGAAGCCCACAGCCAGACTAAGCATTCTGACATGGCAAAGGAAAGCCAGTCCCACACACTCGAGACCATGCAAGCACGTGAGCTGGTACCAGAAAACGGATGTCTTGCCCATGACTGTCAGGATATGGAGTATCATAATAAAACTCGAAGCAGTCACTTCCAGGCCATGTAAACCAAGCTGTCTGTTGGTATTACCTGCTACCCCACCCAACAACACCACTATCCGGACAAAAGGTTCACCTGACACGAAAGAGAAGGATTCAAGGAAAGTTGTGTGCACAGACAACACCTGGTCCATCAGAAGAGGCAGTTAAAAGGTCAGTGAGCCAACGAAGACAAGAGACAACTGATGGATCTGAGTCACACATAGGTAAGTCCCCCTTCATCGGGAGGTAAGCCCGAAAATCTCGAGGACGAGATTTTCTTAAGGGGGGAAGGTTTGTAACACCCTGGTTTTCGATCCTGTTTTTTCCTTCGCGGGATTTGACTCCTGTCTTTTTTCTCGGTGTTATCGGATTTTATTTAGCTCTTGGGTATATGAGATGGTCATTTAACCTTGGCTTCCCTATTCAACCAGAGATTCTCTCTAGTCCAACCTCGCCACCCAAGATATATTCTCAGGGTTTTGCCACCAAAACCCTACCTTCCGAGTTACCGGAAGGGAAACCCTAATCTCTTCCATTACAAAGGAACCCCAATTTCCTTTGATCTGCTGACTCCCAAACTTCTCCCAGTGATCATCCTATCCTTATAAACCCTGGATATGCAAAAATATTGCCAAGTCATTTGCAATATTTTTCATTTATAATTAATTCCTTTTTTGCCAGTTAAAGGAATTAAATCCAGGAAAATATCTATCCATCTCCAAAGTTCATGAAAACTTGTGGAGATATTCTTTGTGCTCATATTGAGCTCCCATCAAAATATTGGCCATAATTAAATAAGGGAAATTGCATTTTCCTATTTAATGCCAATATTGCATTTTGGGCACTTTCTAAAGGAACTACCATTTTGGTAGCCAGGAAGAATCCCAAATAAATTGTGGAGCTTCTCCTATCCATATATCCATCATTTCCATCAAGAACCCAAGTTCCATAGTTCAAAGTTTGAGCACAACATCCATTTGCAAATTCTGTCCAGATTTCCAGTTTGCAAAGGAAGTGCTTGAACCCTTGATCTATTTGAGCTGAAATTTTTCATGGTGATTAACATTGATAAATCACTCATAGAAACCAAAAACCAGCTCAATCCCTCTATCCATTATCCCATAACAATTTTCTCAAGTTTCTGTCCATTTGGAAGCTCTGTGAAGGAAGTACCATTTTGGCATTACCAAATGAGCTGAAACTTTTCCAGTATCTCCATATATTCAAATCATCACTCTTCACCAAATTTGAGCCATATCCATTTAGCCATTTTCCCCAGCACCCTCTTTTGCATTTCTATCCAGTTTGGCAGTGTGTGAAGGCAATGCTAGCTAGGGTGGTTCATTTGGCCTGAAAATTGGCCAAGGGACTCATCTTAGTAAACCATTGCCACACACCAAAAACCAGCCACTTTCACCAAGCCATTTCTCCTTAGTATCTTACAAACATCTTC
Source organism: Thinopyrum elongatum (assembly GCA_011799875.1). Classification (NCBI taxonomy): domain Eukaryota; kingdom Viridiplantae; phylum Streptophyta; class Magnoliopsida; order Poales; family Poaceae; genus Thinopyrum; species Thinopyrum elongatum. Next base: position 542,380,351 of record CM022298.1, read on the forward strand.
CTGTTAGAACTGTTTCTGCAAGTACCTCTCCTCTCAGAGCCACCCAGCTGGTTCTAGCCACTCCTCTTATCTATTTGAGAAGTGAGGCACCTATTGGACAAGCTTGGACGAGCAGAAGAGTGTCAGAGCACGCATTACACGTGGTGACCACGTCATGGACACGGCCAAACGCGTGCCCTGTGCACCAGCCACGTTTGGTCATGTCGGTCAGCTCGCTCCGGCCGACCTTCGCTTGTCCGAGCATGTCCAATAGATCCCCACCACACACGCACCCCCTCTCCAGCATCTTTCCCCTCCCCCTGCTTCCTCCTCGCGCCACGGCGATCGCCGCCACCGCACTGTCACCCCCGTGACCGTCGTTGTCTTCCTCCCCGAATCCTCTCGAGCTCGCCAGTGCTATCCCCTCCCTCTGGCAAAGTCAGGTCGGCAGCCCCTCCTCACGTGCCACCTCGCCGGAGCTCCAGTGCGAGGATAAGGATGCCACGGCGGCCGGGCTCATCCGCTCGCCCCGGCCAGCTATAAAAGCCACGACCGAGCCCCTCCCTGGGTATCCTCGAGCCCCTCAACCTCCTCCCCACTCCCCTAGTCCTCCCCGAACCCTCCATCCAGCCGGAGAGCCACTCCTCCCTGCCCTATGCCGCCATGGCCGCCGCCTTGGTCCTCCTAAATTGGAGCTGCCCCGAGCCCCTTCCCTCCATTTTCTGCCACCGGAGGAACCCCAAGGACCGACAGCCCATCCCCGCCACTCAGCTCCGCCTTCGGCGCACTGTGGCGATGTGCCCAACTTCGCCGGAGCTGCCTTCCGCCGTGGTCGATGCCCCGCCTGACTCTGAACTCCCTGGCACGCGTGTTGTCCCTGGACGAATGCGGCCCTCCGCCCCGCGGCTTCCAGTGCCCTCTCCCTGGCCGGAGATGGCCGGAGCCGCCGTGGCCGGCGCCGGCCGCTCCCCTGCCCTACGTTCTGTTGAGGAGAGGAGGAGCAGACGCGGAAGGTAGGAGAAGAGGAGCAGGGGAGGGGAAAGGTCAACGCGGGGCCCACATGTCTTCGACCTCTGCCCGCCACGTCATATAAGTGGAGGCACCCTGGGCACTTTCACGTTTTCCCCGCTGGAAAACGTACTCTCCCCAGGTGCGTGATCGGCTGTGCTGTCAAGGACCTTTCTGTTATTATTTTTTCTTGTAGATTGGTCCCTGGCAGAAAAAGTATTATAACTTTTTGCTCACAACTCCGATCGAGGTTAATCCAACGCTCATGTCTTCAGTTCGTGGAGCCCGTCCAGATGGTATCATTTTCATAATGTTTCCACACTGTGAAAATGACCATTTTTCCCTTGCCCTCTATCAGCCCTCCGAGAGGGAACCCTTTCCGGCGAATTCTTCCGCGGCTTCACCGCACTTCTTCTCGGAGTATTCATCGACCCCGAGGCAAGCTGACCATCTGATATATGCCCTAAAGTATTGCTCTGTGTTATTCTTGCGTGTTCAAATTATTATACTTATGCTTGTGTGTGTAGTAGTGTGCTATATGTGACTCTGACGAACCCTTGTTTGTACTTTCTTTGATGACGGCACCACGCCTGTGTCTGAGCTGCTTTCAGCCGTCCGGGGTGGATGCCGACTTTATGTTCTCTTTTCAACAACTGGCAGTGTTCTGAGCTGTTTTACGGCCGTCTCGGACAGTTGTTGAATTTCTTTCTGTAGTAGTGACCCTATGCTCTGAGCTGTTTTTCGGCCATCTTAGGGAACTGCATGACAGAAAACGTGACCTACTATGACAAACATGTATCATCATGGAAGTGTTTTTTTGTAGTGATGAGAGCATCGATTATGGGTTTATTGGCAACCTCCAGTTCCTTGATGCGAGAACGGTACATGGGAAGCGTTGCATCTTGGTTGGCAATGATTCTCAGGCTCGTGTCGAGAGCCTCATGAGTCTTGACAGCTAGGGCTACCTCCATCTCCCTGATCTTTTCAGTCGTAGCTTTAGTTTCAACTGTAAAATTATTGACATGTACCTCTGTTGGAGTTGGGTGTGTAGGGATGGTGGAATGCCTCTTCCTTGGAGGTCCTGCTTGCATGCGGGCGCCGATGGTGTGCATCTTGTGCGTCCTTGGATCGATCACCTCGGGTTCTCTGTCCAATTCAGGGCTCTGTGTACCCAAGAAGGTTTGAACTCTGGGGCATGTGCGAAGAACTCAACCTGTCAAGCCTACCGACTCATCGCCCCACAGCCTAGCCTAGCAGGACTCGCCTGAACAAGGAAGAAGATGAACACGCCAGTTTACCCAGGTTCGGGCCACCTTGCGGTGTAAAACCCGACTCCTGCTTTGTGGTGGATTGGCCTCACAAGGGGTTGAGGATGAACAAGTACAGAGGATGAACAACCTCGCGAGGGCTCGGGGTGAGAATGAGTTGACCCCTTCTATGGTGGTGGCTAACCTATCGTTATAGTGGCCTCGGTCCTCTTCCCCCAAAACGTAGGCGGGAAGGGATCCCACAGTGGCCAATTTGATAAGGGATAAGTAGTACATCTTATCCTGACGAAAGGTGGTCTTCGCCTGCAAAGCGTCTGGTAGTGACGCAGTGGTGGGCTCAGCGGTGACATCCGTCCTGCCATGCTGGTGGTCTTGGTCTTGTAGCACCGGAATGGAAACCTTTGGTAGATTCCTCGGGAACCCACGCCTGTCCTTGCCTCTTTAGCACCATAGAGGAAACTACCTCCTCTGCGCCCGCTGGCGCCTGCCTGGCCTTGGTCGTCATGGTTGCGTCATCTCAGCCTCATGAGGCTGGTACCTGCATAGAAATCTTCGCTCCTCGGGAGGCAGCCTGGGGGGGCCGCTCCTTCCGGAGGTCTTGGCATCATCCGCCTTGCGAGGCCAGGGGGCCTCCCGAGGGTCTTGTCTTGGCGGTCTTGTAGATGGGCTGTACCAGGCCGTCGAGGGAGCCACGCCATGGGCCGCAGGCAGGCATGTCTGGGTACCCTGGTTCCCAGAACACCGACAGTAGCCCCCGGGCCCAAGGCGCGCTCGATCTTGGCTTTGAGGCGAAGCCAAAGGGCAAGGGTGAAGCACCGCGAGCCCCAATCGCCTGCGGGCCAAGTTGACGCGTGGCGCCTGACGGGACGCGGACGCCTTCTGCCTCCCCACGTTGCCTTGACAACTTCCCGTACTGACAAAAGGCTGGCTTGCATCGCCAGGCCATCATTACTCCTCCTCACCTTGCTTCAGATCCCCTGTCCCCTTCCGAGGACCTCTCTAGATCCAATCGAGCTCGGCTTCCTATTTTCCTTCTCCAACTCCGGCGCCGACGACCTTGCAGATGGCCCCCAAGAAGTCGAATCTTGCGCCACAAGCCGCAAGGTCTCCTCCTTCTCCTGCGCTGGCGCTGTCGGCGTTCTGGGAACCAGGGTACCCGAACTTGCCTGCCTGCGGCCCATGGCGTGGCTTCATCGACGGCCTGGTACGGCCCATCTACAAGACTACCAAGACAAGACCCTCACGAGGGGCCAAGCCTCATGAGGCAGACGACGCCAAGACCTCCCGAGGGAGCGGCCTCCCCAGGCTGCCTCCTGAGGAGCAAAGATACCTATATAGGTGCCCAAACCTCATGAGATTGAGGTGACGCAAGCCATGATGACCAAGGTTAGGCGGGCGCCAGCGGGCGCAGAGAAGACAGTTTTCTCTTTGGTGCTAATGAGGCAAGCGCAGGTGTGGGTTCCCGAGGACTCAGGCAAAGGTTTCTGTTCCAGTGCTACAAGACCAAGACCGCCAGGACGGCAGGATGAATGTCATCGTCGAGCCCACTGCTGTATCACAACCAGAGGCTTTGCAGGCGAAGACCACCTTTCGTCAGGATAAGATGTACTACTTGTCGCCTTTCAAATTGGCCACTGTGGGATCCCTTCCTGCCTATGATTCGGGGGAAGAGGACCGAGGCCACTATAAATATAGGCTAGCAACCACCGTAGAGCAGGACGAACCCCCCGGGATCAGATCCTTTCCACCCTCACCAGAGCAGACCTCGCGAGGTTGTTCATCCGTTGTACTTGTTCATCCTCAGCCCCTCGTGAGGCAAATCCACCACAAATCAGGAGTAGGGTCTTACACCGCAAGGTGGCCCAAACCTGGGTAAACTGCCGTGTTCATCTTCTTCCTTGTTCCTCGAGCTAGGCCATAGGGCGACAAGCTGGTTGGCTAGATAGGTTGAGTTCTTCGCACATGCCCTAGACTTCGAACCTTTCTTGGGTCTACGGAGCCCTGACTCCGACATTTGGTGCGCCAGGTAGGGGCGTGTCGAAGCCTCTCTTCCACCGTTCGCTCCGCCGTTGCTCCGTCGTTCCTATGGCCGACGCTCGCCGTGTCTGTGCTGAGCGCCAGGCCGCTCGCGTCACCCAGACGGCTCCCGCGGGCAATGGTGCTCCTCGCTGCTCTGCCTCCCCGGCGGCTAACGCCGCCACTGACCCTGCTGCTCGCGAACAGCAGGATTCATCGCTGCCACCGTCCATGCGGCGCGATGGCCGCACTGCAACTCGATCACCCAATCCAGCCACGGCGTCGACTTCTCATGTTCGCTGTGGGCCAACAAACACGCAGGCTGCACTGCTCATGGCACAAGAGCTTCTGCACTACCGCCCGACCAACGACCTCTACGATGACTGGCTCGGCTGCATCGCCGAGCTCGTCAACACCGCCGATGAGGCCCCTCCACCGTTTCGTTCACCCTGTCCCCCGCCGTCCCCGATGGGTGATGTGGCTCACGGCGCACCTCCTCCTCCTCCTCTGCGCGCGATGAAGAAAGCTGCCAGGTGGTGCAGCAGCCCCAAGGAGAAGCGCGTGCACTTCCAGCACTGCCACGTCAAGACCGCAGGCTGCCGGAGGTAGTGGCGCGTGGGCGACAAGATCATGCTCCCCCCATGCAACTGGTACCTGTGAGTGCGGCAGGCTGCCATGCTTTCATCCCAGAGCTGCGCCGCGTCGTTTGGCCCGGCAAGTTCAAGCCGGATCTGCCTCCAAGCTACGACGGCACCCCCGACCCCGCTGAGTTCCTCCAGCTCTACGAGTTGAGCATTGAGGCGGCGAACGGCAATGACAAGGTCATGGCGGACTGGTTCCCCATGGCCCTCAAAGATGGCGCGCGTTCTTGGCTCCTGAACCTCCCGGTGGGGTCGATTTCCTCCTGGGACGAGCTATGCGAGTGCTTCATCGCCAACTTCCAAAGCACTCAGCGGTGGTTGAGAACTCAGATGGCGAGGGTGCCATCCTGCCTCCTGAGGCCATCCCCAAGAAGAAGAAGCAGATCCTTCCAAAGGGCCGTTAGGAGGCTGGGGCGCCCGATGGTCATGCCTCAAGCCTCGAGCCCTCTGCTGTGGCATCTTTCCCACTCGCATAGGAAGGCGCGCCCGGCGCCCCTATCGGGACGGGCTCGGGGGCTCTCATCTGGAGGGCCTCTGACCTGACCATTGTCATGAGGGAGGCGGTCGGGCACCACGTGGGGGCGTGCTTCGACGCGCGCCTCCGTGAGCAAGGCGAAAGGTGGGGGCGCCAGGCGCTAAGGAGTTCATCACCAAGGCAATCTAGGAGCTTCGGGAGGCGCGAGCCATGCATGGCAAGCATCACCCCGCGTCATCTAGTGCGGCTGCCGCCCCTGACATGGGTGGCAAACTGCGTGTCTGCGTCAACATCCCAGGCCTCAACAGGGCTACTTCGCAGGACCTCTTCTGGCCGTCCCGCGTCGGCCGGAGCGGGGGCTACCCCTGTAGCTACGTCTGCATGCCGTTTGGCTTGTTGAACATGGCCGCCTCGTACCAGTGCCTCATGCAGGGATCCTTGGCGACTCATGAGGCCAGGCACCAGGCGGTCCTGACCGAGGAGGTGACGGACCCTCGCGAGCCCCCCGGACCTCCGGAGCCTCCCGGGGCTCAGGAGCCGGTCGGCTCGTGAGGAGCAATCTCTACAGTATGCGTCTTCAGCTACTTCAACGCTTCTACAACGATGGTGCCAGGTGACTTTTTGGTTTGTTCAACTGAGGGCGCCCCTCGGGCTGCATTATCCTCAGGCAGAACTGGCTTTGCCTTCATGAGTTTCCTAAGTATCTCAACTGCCTGTCCGGTGGTTCATCACTATGATGTCGCTGCGCCCTCGTGAATCCACCCGCGACCGCCTCTTGATTAAGGACTGGAACGATGTCTGTGATCGGGTTCGTCCCTGCAGCATCGACAAACCCAAGCGACCGAGCTCTGTCCCGCGGGCCAGCTCCCGTGCGCGTCACCTCCTGTGTTCCTTGGTGCCTTGTTCTCGCATGAGCTAATCATGTGTGGGCAAGTGCGGGTGCATGGCCCGGTTCGTACAACCACAGTTTGGCGCTTCGCCGCAGCGGGAGCCGTGTGCCGGCTATTTTTCCATGGGATCGTTGCATGAGAAGACATGGCACGGTGTTTGTGCTCAGGTCCGTCCCTGCAGCGTTGATAAAACCAATGGCTGAGCTCTGTTTGGCGGCCGGCCCAGTTCACGTCACCTACTGGGGTCATTGGTGTCCGGCCTTCTCATGCGATAACCTCCGGAGGGGCATTCGGCGCAGGACCCCCCATCGCCCCACAGGTTTCTTACGCGCGCCCCGTGCTGCAAAAATTAGGCATAACCTGCCTTGAGGTAGGGCCTCGTGAGTCCCGTGCTAGCTCATGAGTGCCCAGATACACCTCCTCCAGTTCTGTCGTGCTAGCCACGTGTACGAACGGGGCTGTACATGCCCCGGAGTCTCCCCCACTGGGAATTCCCACCGATGTACAAGTGGAAGCCCCGTGCTGGCGGACAACACGGTCAAGGAGCGACTATGCCCACGCACAAGTGGAAGCCCCATGCTCCGCGTTGGCGGACGACACGGTCGAGGAGCGACTATGCGCACGATAAAGTGGAAGCACCATGCTCCACGCTGGTGAATAAACAACTAAGGGCACCCTCGTGGCCGTACCAACCTCAGGATAGCCTCTAGGCTCTACGATCGGCAACACCCCACAGCTTCCCCCTTGGGAGGATCGTGTGAGGGGGCTGGACACGGGGGCTGTGCTCAGGCCCCGCCTGGCACACGCTACCCTACCAGGTCCAGGTACCTGGTGTTCTCGCGTTCCCCCCAGGTGAAAGCTAGTGGTCAAAGGTATGAGGGCTGCTCGCATGTCAAGGGGGACCTCCTGAGCATCGCGACTCAGGGGCCTCACTAGTCACGTAGCCCCTCGCCCCTTGGTGTCGTCCTGGTGATCTGGATGCCCCAACGGTGGCCGAGGTATGCGCGGGGCTGGGCCCTGCCGACACAGAGCGTGAAGTCCTACACCCCAGCGTCCATGTTTCCTTCATGAGGGCTGCTCGCACGTCAAGGGGGACCTCCTGAGCATCGTGACTCAGGGGCCTCACTAGTCACGTAGCCCCTCGCCCTTTGGTGTCGTCCTGGTGATCCGGATGCCCCAACGGCGGTCGAGGTATGCGCGGGGCTGGGCCCTACCAACGCAGAGCACAAAAGCAAGCACGAAGGAAACTTGGCACAATAAGGAAACCATGGGGTCCTAATAATTATTACAAGACAGATTGTTCCACAAGCTCAAACAGAAGTCCTACGCCTCCACGAGGCACGGTAAATGTTGCAGGGTAAAACTAAGAAGGAACGCCACTACCGCCACCTGCCCCGCTTGTTGGAAGCCCCTCGTCGACAACGCTGCCACCATCCTCAGCGCTTTTGACTTCTGCTGTTGGAGCCTCCGAGATGGGAACCTTCGGAGGCAGGATCATGAGCAGCTTCGCCAACACCTCGCCACCACGGAAGGATACCGCGCTACATGCCATGGGGCGCAACCCCTCATAGGTACCCCCTCGGAGCCAGCCACTCTTTTCTCGCGCAAGTCGCTTGCACGTTAAAGGGGGGCCCTTGAGCATCGCGCCTCAGGGGCTCCTACCGGTCCTCGATCCCTCACCCCCTGGCCTTGACCACGGCATTGCGACCTGGCATACCAGCGGCGGCCGAGCCTCGCTCGAGAGCCGGGTCCCGAGGACGTAGAGCACCCAGACGAGTGGCAGAGATGGAGTCGGTAGGAGCCCTGCGGGGGGGGGGGGGGGCGCCATCAGCTAAAGGGCGCAGCCTAACATCACACAAGAAGCTCGCCCTCGCGAGAAGGAAACCACCGCAGGCTCGCCAAGATAAGTCGCTTCGCACACCCGGGCGCGAACCCCATAATCGGCGTTTCATCTCTTGTGATTTCGCTCAGGCAAGGGAACTCCCCTTTCAGTCCTTTGGGAGCCGCTTGCGCGCCAAAGGGGACCTCCTGAGCATCGCGCCTCGGGGGCTCTTACCGAACCTCGGGCAGCTCACCTCCTGGCCTTGACCACGGCATCGCGACCTGGCATACCAGCGATGGCCGAAGCTTGCCTGGGGACTGGGTCCTGTCGGCGTAGAGCACTAAGCTACCGCGAGAATAAAAAGGGGGAACCGTGCCCAAGCGAGAGACGCAAACACAACATAAGTTGGGGACGCTAACATTAAGGCAAAAGTGTCACGATCTTTACACCCCCCCGCGGGGCCCTTCATGACTTTTGCGCAGGAATGAAACGAAAGGAAAGGACCTCCTGAGGATCACAACCCAGGCGGTGTCGCCCATGACGCCTGGCCGGCGCCATTCCTCCCTCAAGCCCGAGCACTGTGGCGCGGCGGCTCGTAGCTGTCGTCTTCGCTTAAGCTTGGTTTGGAGGAGGCGTCGTTGTTGCTAGAGGAATCACGGACAAGGCCAAGGGCAAGTTCACCGCGAGGGGCCTTGCTGATTTGCCGGCCTGTGAGGGGATCACCGTCTCAATCGGCTCCCCTGGGGCAGCACTCCAGACGTCGGCCGTCCTCTCTAAAGACCTTGAAGAAGATGCCCACGTCCCATCAAGTGCCACGTGTCAGCCTGGTCTGCAGGTGATTGGGGCCTGCGGTGCTTCGCCCTTTCCCTTTGGCTTCGCCTCGAAGCCAAGTCCGAGCGCGCCTTGTGCCCGGGGGCTACTGTCGATGTTTTGGGAACTAGGGTACCCAGACTTGCCTGCCTGCGGCCCATGGCGTGGCTTCATCGACGGCCTGGTACGGTCGATCTACAAGACTACCAAGACAAGAACTTCATGAGGGGCGAAGCCTCGCAAGGTAGACGATGCCAAGACCTCCCGAGGGAGCAGCCTTCCTAGGCTGCCTCCTGAGGAGCAAAGATTCCTATGCAGGTGCCCAAACCTCATGAGGTTGCGGTGACGCAAGCCATGACGACCAAGGCCAAGCGGGCACCAGCGGGCGCAGAGAAGACAGTTTCCTCTTTGGTGCTAAGGAGGCAAGCACAGGCGTGTGTTCCCGAGGACTCAGGCAAAGGTTTCCGTTCTAGTGCTGCAAGACCAAGACCGCCAGGACGGCAGGACGGATGTCATCATCGAGCCCACTGATGCGTCACAACCAGAGGCTTTGCAGGCGAAGACCACCTTTCATCAGGATAAGATGTACTATTTGTCCCCTTTCAAATTGGCCACTGTGGGATCCCTTCCCGCCTATGATTTGGGGGAAGAGGACAGAGGCCACTATAAATATAGGCTAGCCACCACCGTAGAGCAGGACGAACCCCCCGGGATTGGATCCTTTCCACCCTCACCAGAGCAGACCTCGCGAGGTTATTCATCCCTTGTACTTGTTCATCCTCAGCACCTCGTGAGGCAAATCCACCACAAAGCAGGAGTAGGGTCTTACACCGCAAGGTGGCCCGAACCTCGGTAAACTGCCGTGTTCATCTTCTTCCTTGTTCCTCGAGCTAGGCCATAGGGCGACGAGCTGGTTGGTTATATAGGTTGAGTTCTTCGCACATGCCCCAGAGTTCGAACCTTTCTTGGGTCTGCGGAGCCTTGAATCTGACAGGCGCTCAACACGTCCTTCATCACCGAGGAGGGGCACCTTGCCGTCGTACTCCCGTTCACAGCGAGCGACGAGAACGAGTGGAAGGGGACCATGGTCCTGGCCGGCTCCGCCAAGCAGCGAACTTTGGCTCAGACGGTTTACCCCTTCTTCCTCCACAGCATCTTCGCGGGGCTTGTCCCCCCTCTCTCTGAGTTCTTCACTGCCGTCCTTGACCATTACCAGATCCATGCCCTACATTTTCAACCCAACTCCATCCTCCTCCTGTCCATCTTTGCCTTCTACTGCGAGGCATGAGGCCCTCCGTGCCACTTCTCCGACACTTCTTCTCCCTGCGGCTGCATGATCCAACCCAGCGCTCTGGCTGCGTGTCCTTCATCATGGTCCACAAGAACAACATGCTCATGAGGGCCAGGAAGAAGGTGGAAAGCTTCTGGCGCCACTGGGTCTTCGTGGACACCAAGGGCCTTGACGAGCGGCTGGAGCTTCTGACCGCACTACCCAAGCAACTCGAGAGGTGGAGCCATGAGAAGTTCTCCGACTCCTGGGCAGCACCTGTCCTGAGGAAGATGATCTCAGACATGGATGCCAGGGCACTGATGGGGGGCATGCTCATGAAAGAGTTCCTGACGCAGCGTCTTGTCCCACTCCAATCGCACACGTGCCCCATGTGGGAGTTCCAGGGCGCGACGGACGACATCAGGCTATGCTCGGGAAGCTTGACAGGTGAGGAGCTGGACAAGGCCATGAGCATCCTGCTCGAGGGCGAGCCAGGTGACCTTCTGAAGGCCTACGCTCTGCTGTACCACCGCGCCGACAGGGAGGCGGTGGTTGCCGCCATGCCCATCTTCAACGAGCTGGGGCTCGCATCGCCTAAGCGTGCCAACTCCCCGGTGCTGGTGTCCTCCGGTACCAGTGTCGGTGAAGAGGGCAAGGATGACTTGGAGGCGACTGAGGACGACGTGGCGGAGATCTCTCCCCCGTCTCAGAGCAAGCTCCTCCACAGCCTTGCAGACGACAACGCAGACAAGCCCCCCGGCGTGGAATCCCCATGCTCCGCCGGGGTCCTCACGAGTCCCGGAGCCACTCCCCGGACCCCGTGAGGGTCAGGCCAGGCGACCCCAAAAAAGAGCGGGGCATCACCCCTCTCGAGGGGCACCCGTCCCACCACCGGAGCGGATGCAGTCCCACAGGCCGTGCCCCCTCAGGGCGGCGACTCTATCTTGCCAGGAAGCGCCGGGGCCATCCGGAGAGCACCTCCCTGACTCTCCAAGCCCGACCAAGGCCACGCCAAAGAAAGGCGGAGGTGCCCCAGCCCCGCACAGGAAGAGGGCGTACATTGACCCCGACGAGTAAGCACTTTATTGCTATTATTTATCATAGATCAGCACCATGCCCATAGTGCTCCCCTCCTGATGACCAGGATGGGTGTCGTGGTGAAGAAAAGGAAGGAAGGAGCCGGGACTCAGGAGGCACCACCTCTTGCCGCGGTCGTAGCGACTCCGGCATGGGTGGAAGAGGCCGTCTCGCGCCCCCTCATGACGGAGCAGGCCCTCCAGGATACGGTGATGCAGCCTCAGGAGGAGCCAGCTCCCGCGCGCCAGCAAGCCGCGGAGCCGTCTGCCCTTGCCATGCCCGAGGGGGGCTTAGAGCCTCTGGTGCCCCAAGCCGTCCTCGCCACCGCTTCCCTGGTGACGGCGCTAGCCGACGCGCCGGTGCCGCCTCCTCCCCAAGCCCTTGCACTGGCGGACTGTGGTCCTCTAATCGGGTCGGTCGCCCTGGATGAAGCCTATGCCATGCTGGGTCGGCTCCGTGCCGACCTCCATGGCACGGACAGGTTCCTCGTGAGGGAGCGCCTGGGGCTTGTCTCGGGGTGGCTCCAGGCCGACACGTCTGCCAAGACGGCCTGGGGCCGGGCCGAGGCCGCCACCGCGGAAGGCAGGAAGGAGGCCGCAGAAGCCAAGGAGGCTCATGACGCGGCGTTGGCCAATGCTGCGTCCGCCGAGGAGCGCCGCACCGAGGCGGAGGCCCAGCTGAAGGCCCTCCAGGAAGAGTAGGCCACGCACGCCCAGCGGCTCCAGCAATGGGAAGAGGACCTGAAGGCCCATGAAGTGGAGTCCGCTAACCGCGATGCCAAGCTGAAGCAGGTGGCCGCCGACCAGGCCGCGGAGCACAGTCGCCTAGCCGTGCTGAAGAAGGAGGTGGCTGATGCTGAAGCGTCCCACGCCTAGCATGTCTCCGAGTCGGTAGCCCAACTGGAGTCCAGGGAGAAGGCCCTTGCCATAGCTGAGAAGAAAGCGGCCATAGGACGTGAGGCCTTCCTCTCCCTTGAGCTCGGATTTCGCAAGGCGCTGCGCTCCATCCATGGAGGAGGGTACGAAGAGCCGCTGGCGACCACTGAAGATGGCCTTGCAGGGCTCTTCCCCAAGCTTTGCCGAAGCACTTAAGGGTGTCGCCACTGAAGTGGACTCCTTCTTGGAGGTGGAGTGCCGCTTGCTCTTCACCGTGGCTACGACGCTAGTCTTCAGCCATCTTTATCTCCAGGACCCAAGCTTCGACGTCGACGTGCTGATCCACTCGGTGGCACCCGAGTCTCGCACCACTGCTGCGGAGGCCGTGAAGGATCATGTAGACGACCTGCTGAAGAAGTTCCTCTGCGTCCCCGATCCTGAGGCCCTGGCGACGGAGGCTGGCGGCGGCAAGGCTGGCGGCAGCGGCGTCGATGACGAGCTCCCGGCGACCAGGACAAGCGGCGGTGACGGCCAAGGCGGTGGTGGCGCTTCCTCCTAGCTTCATTCCTGCAATTTTTATTGTGCCTCGTGGAGGCATAAGACTTCTGTTTGAATTTGTAGAACACTACGTGTTTTGTAATAATTGCTAGAACTCCGCGATTTTGTTTTCGTGCTTGGTTTCCTTCTTGTTTGTTGTTGTGCTCTGCGTCGGCAAGGCCCAGCCCCGCGCATACCTCCACCACCGTTGGGGCGTCTGGATCACCAGGACGAGACCAAGGGCGAGGGGCTACATGACTAGTGAGGCCCCTGAGTCGTGAAGCTCAGCGGTCCCCCTTGACGTATGAACAGCCTTAATGTTCTGCATCGGCAGGGCCCAGCCCCGCGCATACCTCGACCACCGTTGGGGCATCCGGATCACCAGGACGAGACCAAGGGGTGAGGGGCTATGTGGCTAGTGAGGCCCCTGAGTCGTGATGCTCAGGGGTCCCCCTTGACGTACGAACATCCCTCATGAAGGAAAGCAAGCAGCGTCTAAGCTAATCCGGAGTCCTCCATACCTTTCCTCACCAGCTTTCTCCTGGGGGGGATGTGAGAAGACCAGGTACCGGGACCTGGTAGGGTGGCGTGTGCCAGGCCTAGCCTGAGCACAGCCCCCGTGTCCAACCCCCTCGCGCAATCCTCCCGAGGGGAAAGCTGTGGAGTGTTACTGGGTGAAGAGCCGAGAGGCTGTCCTGAGGTTGGTGCGGCCGCGAGGGCGCCCTCAGTTGTTTATTCACCAGTGCGGAGCATAGTGCTTCCACTTTATCGTGGGCATAGCCGCTCCTCGGCCGTGTCGTCCGCCAGTGCAGAGCATGGGGCTTCCACTGGTGCATGGTCATAGTCGCTCCTCGACCGTGTCGTCCGCCAGTGCGGAGCATGGGGCTTCCACTGGTGCGTGGTCATAGTCGCTCCTCGACCGTGTCGTCCGCCAGTGCGGAGCATGGGCTTCCACTGGTGCGTGGGTGGGAGTTCCCTCTAGGGGAGACTCCGTGGCATGTACAACCCCGTTCGTACGCGTGGCTAGCATGGTAGAACTGGAGGAGGTGTATCTGGGCACTCATGAGCTAGCACGGGACTCACGAGGCCAGACACCAATGACCCCAGGGAGGTGATGTGAACGGGGCCGGCTCACCAGACAGACAGAGCTCAGCCATTGGTTTTATCGACGCTGCAGGGACGGACCCGAGCACAGACGCCGTGCCAAGTCTTCTCATGCAACGATCCCACGAAAAAACACCCGGCGCACGGCTCCCGCTATGGCGAAGCGCAAAAACTGCTGTTATATGAACCGGGCCGCGCACCCTTACTTGCCCACACGCGATTAGCTCATGCGAGAACAAGGCACCAAGGACCCTGGGAGGTGACGCGCATGGAAACTGGCCCGCGAGACAGAGCTCAGTCGCTTGGATTTGACAACGCTGCAGGGACAGACCTGAGCATAGACGCCGTGCCAATCCTTAATCATGAGGCAGTCGCGCGGCGGTTTTGCGAGGGCGCAGCGACATCATAGTGAAGAAGCACCGGACATGCAGTTGAAATATTTGTGAAATTCATAAAGGCAAGGCCGATTCTGATACATGCGCAAAAATGATACAGCTGCGGGGCTGGGCCCTAGTAGCCTGAAAATAATGCTGCCCGAGGGGCGCCCTCAGTTAAACAAACCAAAAATTCACCTGGCACCATCGCTGTAGGAGAGTCGGGGTAGTTGAAGATGCGCGCTGCCGAGATCGCTCCTCACGAGCCGACCGGCTCCCGAGGCCCGGGAGGCTCAGGAGGTCCGGGGATCTCGCGAGGGTCTGGCACCTCCTCTGTCAGGACCGCCTGGCGCTGGGCCTCATGGGCCGCCATGGCACACTGTGCAAAGCGCTGGTACGAGGCGACCACGTTCAGCAGGCCAAATGGCATGCGGACGTAGCTGCAGGGGTAGCCCCCACTCCGGCCGACGCGGGATGGCGAGAAGAGGTCCTGCGAAGCGGCCCTGTTGAGGCCTGGGATGTTAACGCAGACTCGCAGTTCGCCGCCCATGTCGGGGGGGGGGGCGGAGCTGCACCCGGTGGTGCGGAGCGACGCTCGCCGCGCATGGCTCGTGCCTCCTGAAGCTCTTCGATCGCCTTGGTGATGAACTCTTGCGCGCCTAGTGCCTCGTGCCTTGCGCCTTGCTCATGGAGGTGTGCATTGAAGCACGCCTCCACGTGGTGCCCGAACACCTCCCTCGTTGCGCTGGTCAGGTCAGAGGCCCTCCAGATGAGGGCCCCTAAGCCTGTCCTAAGGGGGGCGCCGGGCGCGCCTTCCTATGCGAGAGGGAAAGGCGCCCGGGCCATGGGCGCGGGGCCTAAGGCACCGTCAGCAGGCGCCCCAACCTCCTGACGACCCTTGGGGAGGAGTTGCTTCTTCTTCTTGGGAATGGCCTCAGGAGGCAGCATGGCGCCCTCGTCGTCAGAGTTCTCGACCGTCGTGAACTGGTATGCGCGCTCGAGGGAGCACACCGCATCCTTTTTGTTGCAGCGACCGTGATGATGCCGCCACTTCCTGGCATCTTGAGGACATTATAGCCATGATGGGTTGCCGCCATGAACTTGGCGAGGGCCGGATACCCGAGGATGGCATTGTATGGGAGGCTGATATGGGCGACCTCAAAGTCGACGAGCTCAGTGTGGTAGTTGCTGCGGTTGCCAAAGGTGACGGGGAGGCGCACCTGCCCCAGGGCAACGGTGGAGCCATCGGTCACTCCTGAGAAATGCTTGGTCGGAAGGAGCTCGTCGTAGGGCACCTGGAGCGTCTCAAATGTCTCGACGGAGAGAACATTGAGCCCCGTGCCACCATCATTGAGGGTTTTGGTGACAAGGACATTGCTGATGGTGGGCGTGCAGAGCATTGGGAGCGCGCCAGCGCCGGCTGAGCACTTGAGTTGGTCCATGGAGTCAAAGGTGATTGTGTGCTTGGACCACCGGAGGGGACGCGGCGCCTCAAGCTTGGGGAGGGCCGTGTTCACCTCGCGAGAGAACTGCTTGAAGAAACGTTGGGAGGCGGGAGCCTGAGCACCACCCAGGATGCAGGCGATCGCGCAAGGCTCTTTGGAAGCCCCCAGCCCCATCATCTTGCTGGTTGTCGCCATTGCTCCTTGGCGGTGACGGAAGTGGAGGTAGGCCGGAGTTGCCCTGAGGACGGTCCTCACGAGGCTGATCGCGCCAAGGGCCGTCACGAGGCTGGCCTTGCCAGCGGTCCATGCGGGGTTGGTCGCGCCAGTCCTGGCGGGGGTCGCGGTTGTCCCAGCGGCCTCCACCGCGACCTCCTCCATGGCCGTAGCCGTGGTCGTTGCGCTCGGGGCGGCGGCCGAGGCGCCCGTCCCGGATTGCCCTGAGCTCTTAGCAGTCGTTGGTGTTGTGGCTGTGGACGTTGTGGAAGACGCAGAACGGGCGGTCGCCTCTGGAGGATTCGCCGTGGTGGTGACCACGCTTCATCTCAGGTTCAGCCGCAAGCACAGCGGAGACCTTACACTTTGCCTCCTTGGCCTTGGCCTTCTTGTCTTCAAGGTCGGCCTCCGAAAGCTCAAGGAGGGAGAGGCGGCCTTCCTCGGCCCTTGCGCACTTGGTCGCCAGGTTGAACATCTCCAGGGCCGAACACAGGTCCTCGTGGATGACGAGCTCCTCCTTCATCTTGACATCCAGGACGCCATCAGTGAACGCCGAGATGATGGCCTCGTCCGACGCCTTCGGGATCTTAAGGCGAACACTCGTGAAACGCTGGATGTATTTGTGCAAAGTTTCGCCCGGCTGTTGCTTCACGCGCCGCAGGTCGGCCACTGCGGGAGCGCGGTCGCGGGTGCCCTGAAAGTTGGCGATGAAGCGCTCGCGAAGCTCGTCCCAGGAGGAAATCGACCCCTCCGGGAGGTTGAGGAGCCAAGAGCGTGCACCATCCTTGAGGGCCATGGGGGAACGAGTTGGCCATAACCTTCTCGTCACCGCTTGCCACTTCGATGCTCAGCGCATAGAGCTGGAGGAACTCTGCGAGGTCGGGAGTGCCGTCGTAGCGTGGAGGCAGATCCAGCTTGAACTTGCCAGGCCAGACAATGCGGTGCAGCTCCGGGCTGAAAGCACGGCAGCCTGCCGGGCTCACAGGTGTGGGCTGCATGGGTGTTGCTTGGTCTTGACACTCACGCGCCGCGACCTTCGGCGGCGCGCGGTCTTGGTGCTAGCGCGGGAGCACGCGCGCATCGGCCTCCGGCCGCTGCACCACCTGGCAGCTTGCTTCATCCCTTGCCGGCACCCCACGCCGTGGGTCATGCGGGGGCGCGTCGCGCCTGGGCTCTGGGTCCACATCACGCCGAGGAGGAGGAGGAGGCGTACCGTGAGCCACGTCGCCCGCCTGGGATGGCGGGGGAGGTAGCGAGTGGGACGGTGCTGGGGCCTCGCCGACAGCGTTGACGAGCTCAACGATGCGGCCGAGTCAGTCGTTGGCAGGGCGGTAGCGCAGGAGCTCACGCGCCATGAGTAGCACAGCCTACGCATTTGCAAGCCCGCGGCAAGCATGGGAGGATGATGCCATGGTCGGAGTAGGCGACGGAGTGGCGGTGCGGCCATCACGCCGCACGGAAGGCGGCAGCGACGAGTCGTGCTGCTCGCGAGCAGCAGGGTCAGTGGCAGCGTTGGCCACCAGGGAGGCAGAGCGGTGAGGAGCGTCGTTGCCCACGGGTGCCATCTGGGCGACAAGAGCGGCCCGACGCTCGGCACGGGCACGGCGAGCGTCGGCCATGGGAGCGACGGAACGGAGGCGAAATGAACGGTGGAAGAAAAACTTTGACACGCCCCTACCTGGAGCGCCAAATGTCGGATTCAGGGCACCGCGGACCCAAGAAGGTTCGAACTCTGGGGCATGTGCGAAGAACTCAACCTGTCAAGCCTACTGACTCGTCACCCCACAACCTAGCCTAGCCGGACTCGCGTGAACAAGGAAGAAGATGAACACGGCAGTTTACCCAGGTTCGGGCCACCTTGCGGTGTAAAACCCTACTCCTGCTTTGTGGTGGATTGGCCTCACGTGGGGCTGAGGATGAACAAGTACAGAGGATGAACAACCTCGCGAGGGCTCGGGGGTGAGAATGAGTCGACCCCTTCTATGGTGGTGGCTAACCTATCTTTATAGTGGCCTCGGTCCGCTTCCCCCAAAACGTAGGCGGGAAGGGATCCCACAGTGGCCAATTTAAAAGGGGACAAGTAGTACATATTATCCTGATGAAAGTTGGTCTTCGCCTGCAAAGCCTCTGATCGTGAGGCAGCAGTGGGCTCGGTGGTGACATCCGTCGAGCCGTGCTGGTGGTCTTGGTCTTTGTAACAACCCAAAAATTTAATCATGTTTTTACTAAATAAAAAATTGTCCAAAATTAAAATTTTGAATTTTTATTGGTCTTTTAATAATTTCAGAACCATTTTCTGTTTCTGTTTTTCAAAATTCTTCCCTCCATATAGAAATTTTTGGAATAATATTGTGCCTTTGGTAGTTTTCTCAAATCTTTTCAATTACATTTTTATAACAGTAAGAATTATTTTCATAATAAAAATTTCCCAAAACAATTCTTTTAATAGCATTTACAACACTTTAAATGCTTCTGTTGCACTACAACTACTTTAAATAATACTTTCAAAATTCCACAAAAATTATGGGAGGTCATGTGATGCCTATATATCACTTTTATGCAAAAAACCTACATGGTGTTTTGAAAATTTTGAGTGAAACAACCTCTTTTCAATTCTGTCCAGTATTTGAGTTTCTACTACAACCCCAATTTTCCTTGCCCCAAAAATTCTGAAATTTTTCCCACTTGTAGTCCTTCCAATAAAACCCTTAAGTCCAAAACTTTAGCTCCATTGGAATCATTTTAGTCCAGCAAATATCCCTCTGAAGTTTCTGTCCAAAAATGAATTTCTCTAAAACTTGCACTAGCAATATTTTTTTTTTGCCAAAACAACTTCACTATTATCTTTGCCAACCAATGAGACACCAATCTGCCAAATTTCACAACCAAAAAAATGACCTAGATAGCCCTGGCATTCCATCAAGCACTCCATGTGCATTACAGAATTTTGCTACTTCTCTGAACTACATTGGGGACTTGATCATATGGCCAAACCAGCATGTCAACCACTCCTCCCATTCCATGAAACATCATCCTGTTAAGTTTTGGCTTGTTTGGGTCCTTGTAGATGCCATGGGCATTTGTTCGAGCACGTGGGGTGCGTGCACTGAGCGCGTCCAGAGCGCGCGTTCTGCAGCTTCTGGCATCGAGCTCTATCGCTCACTCTGCTGCCTCCCCTGCTCGCCCGAATCTTCCACTGGATCACCAAGTCCACCCTGAACCGTGCCGACATCCCCTCTCGTCGGCTAGTGCCGCCCACCGCCACCATTCATCGCCGCCGTCACCGCCACGGCTCTGCCCGGACGCGTGGCGCGTCCTCGAGCTGCCAGCAACCCCCCTGGACAGTGGCTTCCACCGCAAGCTCGCACACGCTCCACCGGCCACCTCCACCAGCCGCAACCGCCCCTGTACCGGAGCTCTCCCCCTGGTGCCGCCCTCCACCGTCCAGCCACCGTCCAGCGCCGCCACCTGTCGCTGTCAGCACCGACCAGGGGCACCTGGCCCAATCCACGGACACCACCACCTCCCCGCCATAAGTGCCAACCACTTGAGCCCATCCGCACCGCTGCCATCCTCAACAACCTCTCCTACCGCGGTAATGGCAGTCGCCGCGTAGGTTGGATAAGCCACCGGACGAACCGCCTCTCCGGCGCTATAAAAAGGGCCCCCAGAGCTCCACTCGACCAGGACCAACCCCCTTCGTCTCCCCACAGGCCTCCCCGAGCACTCTATCGCCAGACGAGGCCATCTTCTCCATTCCCGGCAGTTACTGCCACCGCCACCTCGCCGATGATTTCCACCCCAACAGAGCCTTTCCCTCCCCAATTCCTTCGCCACTAGCTTCCATAGAGACCCACAGACCCATCCCCGTCGACTATTTCGCCGAAGATGGCTCATAGGCGAAAGCCCCAATTCACTTCCGCCAGAGCCCTTCGGGTGAGCTCGCCGCCGGCGACTCCACCCACTCCGACGACCATGGCGCACCTCACCGGATTCGCTTCTACCTCCCAGTCCTCCCCGTATGCTCAGTTTACACGGAGACGCCGTCGTTCGCCGGCGGCGATCGCCGGAGCCCCGTCCCTATTCTGTTGCGAGGGAGAAGGGCGGGGTGGACCGGTCAAACATGACAGGTGGGCCCGCGGGACCCACCGTTAGTGACCCCAGGTCACCCCGCAGGGTTTTAAGTGAAGGCGTAATCGCGGAAGCACGCTTTCTCCACTGGTTAACGTATTTCTTGGAATACGGCTTCGAAGACGCAGCCTAATGTGCGGCTGAGTGGCTGGGCTCGGCCCAATAGCATTTCGCGGCTATACAGCGCTCAGGGCGAATCCCTGTTTCTCTCCCTTTTTCTTTTTCAGCGTATTTTCAGAAAACTCTACTGTGCTCTTTTCTAATCCAAATTTAATTATTCAAATTTCTGCTGACTCCTAAAATCATGATCTATTTATCCAGCTTAGGTGAACATTTTTCCTAAAAAGTATCTCCACTGGATCAATTAAATAGTACTTTTAATCATTTATTTAAACTTAGAAATTCCATAAGTAATTCATATTAACTCCAAATGAATTGAATCTTTTTCTGCTATTTCTTATTTTTCATCTAGTTTATTTTGGTATTTATTTCAAAAATTTCCAAACAACTTTTTGGTACTGTTTTGGAATTATGTGACTCTTGCCATATTTCTGAAAATAGGAAATGGAGGGAAGATAAAAAATTTCTAAGTTTTGGAGTGCACCCAACACTTCTGCATACTTAAGGCAAGCATCTTGAACACTTGATATGGTGAATGCATGGTAGATTATTTGCTAGAATAATTTGACCACGACTATGTTGAATTCAAATTAAATTGGCATATTGCTAGTAGTGCTTGCATGATTTGAATTCGAGTAAAATTTGCATGCATGTAGTGTTGATATGTTTCATCGTACCGTGCATCGCGTACTTGTCTTGACTAACCTGCAGGAGCAGGCATAAGAGAAATACCGTTACCGGCAGAAGGGTGATCACGTTGGAGCGTGATCATGCCTTGTTGGTTATGCTTGTTGGAGCATGCAAGGGTTGTGGCCCTGTTGGTATTGCTGTTGAAGAAATACTTTGTTGTGCTAACCATTGCAGGAAACTTAAACCTCCTGAGTCGACCGTAGATCGAGTCTTGTTCCGGTAACCCCCATACTTCTTTCGTGCTGCCACTTGTCCCTGCCACAGGTGGGGTATGGTTTAGTAAGTTGTTAACCCCTTTCCATGCACACACCGTACAGAGGGCCATGATGAGGGTTTCCCAGGGATCTGGGACTAAATCCTATCATCGGGTCAGGGGGCATGGGTGTTTCCAGTTGTGACTGAGAGGGGGGCACCCCTTGGAATCCGCGCGTATTAATAGTGATCCCAGGCAGGACGTTGGTCTCTCCGTCTCAGAGTTTTACTTGGACGATGCTTTGGGTGATTCCTGGCATCTGGAAAGTTAATCTGGTGTGTGCTGGTTAGGTGTGCTTTCAACCATAAGATCGTAATGGGAATTAGTCAGTGTCACGGTACTGACTAAAGAAATCCTTTACTTGTGGGTAAAGAGTACACCCTCTGCAGAGTTTAAACCTATTCGAATAGCCGTGTTCGCGGTTAAGGTCTACAGTCTGAGTTGGTCGAGTGTCAGTCTTAGTGTCGGTCTTCGGAGGAAAATAATTAAATTGAGCCTGAATTATTTTGCGGAATAATTATTGTCACCCTGTTGCTACCATGAATATTTTATGCTTGTTAAATATTATTATGGTTATGCATAATATTGAGGACTAACCCGTATCTCTTATTTTGAATTTTTCCTGAGTGTCTCAGGGGCTGGCTAGACTACCCCGGGCACTCAATTTTATTTTCAAGACCTCTCATGGCGTCCCTCGAGTTAAAGGCGGTTTATCACGCCACTACTCTTGTGGACACCCGATTGGCATTTCTCTTCAAGTCCGACCGTGGCGTGACTTGACACCCGACTGGCATTTCTCTTCAAGACCTCTCGTGGCGTCTCTCGAGTTTACAGGTGGTCCCGCCACTACTCTTGTAGACACCCGATTGGCATTTCTCTTCAAGACCTACCGTGGTGTCACTTGACATCCGACCGGCATTTCTTTTATTTTATTTTCCTTAAACTTTCCTTGTTTATCACTAACATTCCCATATATTCATTTATTTGTATATGCTAATATTTTAACATGCCATGATTTAATTCCTGTCAGTAGGCATTTAAGTCCATCATGAGCATACGCATATAGTGTGGTTCATCATGATCATATAATTTAATTATTGCATTCGGTATATCTTTTGTTCATGATGTTTGCGAGTACATTCAAACGTACTCACAGGCTTGTCCCTGGCTATTTACTTGGCCAGGTCAGGATTTCTACAAGGAGTACCACAGCAATGTCCGTGCGGAGCCTAGGATGGCAGCCATGCGGGATAGGAATTATCCAGGTAAGCCGTTCTTGTGGGGAATGGAGCCCCATCGACGTTG
The DNA here is from genome assembly GCA_011799875.1 of Thinopyrum elongatum. Taxonomy (NCBI): domain Eukaryota; kingdom Viridiplantae; phylum Streptophyta; class Magnoliopsida; order Poales; family Poaceae; genus Thinopyrum; species Thinopyrum elongatum. Next base: position 542,402,654 of record CM022298.1, read on the forward strand.
GAGAACCACGAGTCGCTTCCGTCATCCACCACCGGAGTCACTGTTGTATCATTAGACCTGTATGGTCTTGTATCCAAATTCTTGTAATAGCTTGGTAATCTGTAACAAGGACGTGTCCACCAGTAACGGTAATCCTGGGCTGGTGATGACACGAGGGGTTAATTTTTGGGATTTCGTGTCCCGGCCCCGGCAGCCTTGGTATCAGAGCCAGGTTGACCATTGGCTAATCCTATCTTAGCCTGGTCGCTATCTCTAGGTTTCCACACCGTCCACATCCTTTCATGTCCATAGTCAAGCCCATCCTATCCGATAACCGCACAGTGGCTAGCCGCCACCTTTTGACAGTCGGTGCCCAACCTATCAACCTAGCCCATAGGCCATGTGCCTGTGGCCGACACCTGCGTTGTCCTATCTGCAAGCGTGTGATGGAAGACTCCGCTGGCTTATAAGAGAAGCCTTGCCCCAACCCAGCACATCACAGCCTCACTCTCAGTTCAATATCCAACCACCAAGATGCCTGGCCCCATCGTGCACAATGAGACCACCGCGGCCGAGATTGAAGGCTTTGTAGTCATCCTTGCCAATCTCACCCATCGTGCTCTCAGCATCGAAGAGCTGCCGGAGTATGTCGTGTACCAAGAGCACGCGAGTGAAGCCATCCACCACTACTGGGCCACGGTGCACATCTATGGGAGGGGCATCACCGCAGAGCGCCCTTACCGGTTCACCGGGAGGACGACCACCGACGAGCCCCAAGCCATCCAACTTGCAGCCCGAGAGGCTATAGTTCAACTCCGGCATCGGTCGCCGAGGGTTAACTGCCGCTCCTTCTACTACTACCCTAGTCGTGAAGGCTATGGTAGACCGACCCAAGTCGCCCATGGAGACCATGAGACGGATCCTGCTCTGGTGCATCTGGTGCGCTACCTGAGAGCGCAAGAGGCACTGTTTGATAAGGTCACCAATGATTTGATTAAGACCCGCAGGACGCTTGCTCTCCTGACCCCGGCCAAAAGTGAAGCTGCACCCGACACCGAGACCCCGATAGTACTGCTTGGGAGGCCAGTTGAGCCCCCAAGGTCTTCCCCTGTCATCCACCCGAGCAATGCATTCGTTTCCCTGGATGAACTCCGTCGTCTCTTGGGGATCTTCTCCAACAGGACTGTAGCCACTACACCCCGCATGGGTCATCATCGCCACCCCAACCCTGCAGCCCCTCATAACACTCCAGTCAACTCCGATGTTGAAGCCCCCGGAGAAGCCTCGACGTCCGCGAGACACGCCCGTCTGGATGTCGACGAAGTGGACTGAGTCCACCAAAGTAGTTGTCGAGTCCCTAGTTACCCTGTTGCCATATCAATTCCACCGTCATGCCATATACGATCATGTATATATTTCTAGTGGTGTGTAGTGTTTGATTGAATGATGTGCCTGTGTGTTATTGTCTTGTGCATGATTTGCTTGTCTGTTGTGATTACATTTAATTCTTCCGTCCTTAACAAATCTCGAGAAAGAGATTTTCTTAAGGGGGTAGAGTTTGTAACAACCCAAAAATTTAATCATGTTTTTACTAAATAAAAATTTGGCCAAAATTAAAATTTTGAATTTTTACTAGGTCTTTTATTAATTTCAGAACCATTTTCTGTTTCTGTTTTTCAAAATTCTTCCCTCCATATAGAAATTTTTGGAATAATATTGTGGCTTTGGTAGTTTTTTCAGATCATTTCAATTACATTTTTATAACAATAAGAATTATTTTCATAATAAAAATTGCCCAAAACAACTCTTTTAATAGCATTTACAACACTTTAAATGCTTCTGTTGCACTACAACTACTTTAAATAATACTTTCAAAATTCCACAAAAATTATGGGAGGTCATGTGATGCCTATATATCACTTTTATTCAAAAACCCTACATGGTGTTTTGAAAATTTTGAGTGAAACAACCTCTTTTCAATTATGTCCAGTATTTGAGTTTCTACTACAACCCCAATTTTCCTTGCCCCAAAAATTCTGAAATTTTTCCCACTTATAGTCCTTCCAATAAAACCCTTAAGTCCAAAACTTTAGCTCCATTGGAATCATTTTAGTCCACCAAATATCCCTCTGAAGTTTCTGTCCAGAAATGAATTTCTCTAAAACTTGCACTAGCAAGTATTTGTTTTTGCCAAAACAACTTCACTATTATCTTTGCCAACCAATGAGACACCAATCTGCCAAATTTCACAACCAAAAAAACTACCTAGATAGCCCTGGCATTCCATCAAGCACTCCATGTGCATTACAGAATTTTGCAACTTCTCTGAACTACATTGGGGACTTGATCATATGGCCAAACCAGCATGTCAACCACTCCTCCCATTCCATGAAACATCATCCTGTTAAGTTTTGGATTGTTTGGGTCCCTGTAGATGCCATGGGCATTTGTTCGAGCACGTGGTGTGCGTGCACTGAGCGCGTCCAGAGCGCGCCTTCTGCAGCCTCTGGCATCGAGCTCTGCCGCTCACTCTGCTGCCTCCCCTGCTTGCCCGAATCTTCCACTGGATCACCAAGTCCACCCTGAACCGTGCCGACATCCCCTCTCGTCGGCTAGTGCCGCCCACCGCCACCATTCATCGCCGCCGTCTCCGCCACGGCTCTACCAGGACACGTGGCGCGTCCTTGAGCTGCCAGTAATCCTCCTGGACGGTGGCTTCCACCGCAAGCTCGCACATGCTACAACGACCACCTGCACCAGCCGCAACCTCCCCCGTACCGGAGCTCTCCCCCTGGCGCCACCCTCCACCGTCCAGCCACCGTCCAGCGCCGCCACCCGTCGCTATCAGCACCAACCAGGGGCACCTAGCCCAATCCACGGACACCACCACCTCCCCGCCTTAAGTGCCAACCACCTGAGCCCATCCGCACTGCCGCCATCCTCAACAACCTCTCCTACCCCGGTAATGGCCGTCGCCGCGTAGGTTGGATAAGCCACCGGACGAACCGCCTCTCCGGCGCTATAAAAAGGGCCCCCAGAGCTCCACTCGACCAGGACCAACCCCCTTCGTCTCCCCACAGGCCTCCCCGAGCACTCTATCGCCAGACGAGGCCGTCTTCTCCATTCCCAGCAGTTACTGCGACCGCCACCTTGTCGATGATTTCCACCCCAACAGAGCCTTTCCCTTCCCAATTCCTTCGCCACTAGCTTCCATAGAGACCCACAGACCCATCCCCGTCGACAATTTTGCCGGAGATGGCTCGTAGGCGAAAGCCCCAATTCGCTTCCGCCGGAGCCCTTCGGGTGAGCTCGCCGCCGGCGACTCCACCCACTCCGGCGACCATGGCGCACCTCACCGGATTCGCCTCTACCTCCCGGTCCTCCCCGTATGCTCAGTTTACGCGGAGACGCCGTCGTTCGCCGGCGGCGATCGCCGGAGCCCTGTCCCTGTTCTGTTGTGAGGGAGAAGGGCGGGGTGGACCGGTCAAACATGACAGGTGGGCCCGCGGGACCCACCGTCAGTGACCCCTGGTCACCCCGCACGGTTTTAAGTGAAGGCGTAATCGCGGAAGCACGCTTTCTCCACTGGTTAACGTATTTCTTGGAATACGCCTTCGACGTCGCAGCCTACTACGCGGCCGAGCGGCTGGCCTCGGCCCAATAGCATTTCGCGACTATACAGCGCTCAGGGCGCATCCCTGTTTCTCTTCCTTTTTCTTTTTCAGCCTATATTCAGAAAACTCTACTGTGCTCTTTTCTAATCCAAATTTAATTATTCAAATTTCTGCTGACTCCTAAAATCATGATCTATTTATCCAGCTTAGGTGAACATTTTTCCTAAAAAGTATCTCCACTGGATCAATTAAATAGTACTTTTAATCATTTATTTCAACTTAGAAATTCCATAAGTAATTCATATTAACTCCAAATGAATTGAATCTTTTTCTGTTATTTCTTATTTTTCATCTAGTTTATTTTGGTATTTATTTCCTAAATTTCCAAATAACTTTTTGGTACTGTTTTGGAATTATGTGACTCTTGCCATATTTCTGAAAATAGGAAATGGAGGGAAGATAAATTTTTTCAAAGTTTTGGAGTGCACCCAACACTTCTGCATACTTAAGGCAAGCATGTTGAACACTTGATATGGTGAATGCATGGTAGATTATTTGCTAGAATAATTTGACCACGACTATGTTGAATTCAAATTAAATTGGCATATTGCTAGTAGTGCTTGCATGTTTTGAATTCGAGTAAAATTTGCATGCATGTAGTGTTGACATATTTCATCGTACCGTGCATCGCGTACTTGTCTTGACTAACCTGCAGGAGCAGGCATACGAGAAATACCGTTAACGGCAGAAGGGTGATCACGTTGGAGCGTGATCATGCCTTGTTGGTTATGCTTGTTGGAGCATGCAAGGGTTGTGGCCCTGTTGGTATTGCTGTTGAAGAAATAATTTGTTGTGCTAACCGTTGCAGGAAACTTAAACCTCCTGAGTCGACCGTAGATCAAGTCTTGTTCCGGTAACCCCCATACTTGTTTCGTGCTGCCACTTGTCCCTGCCACAGGTGGGGTATGGTTTAGTAAGTTGTTAACCCCTTTCCATGCACACACCATACAGAGGGCCACGATGAGGGTTTCCCAGGTATCCGGGACTAAATCCTATCATCGGGTCAGGGGGCATGGGTGTTTCCAGTTGTGACTCAGAGGGGGGCACCCCTTGGAATCCGCGCGTATTAATAGTGATCCCAGGCAGGACGTTGGTCTCTCCGTCTCAGAGTTTTACTTGAACGATGCTTTGGGTGATTCCTGGCATCTGGAAAGTTGATCTGGTGTGTGCTGGTTAGGTGTGTTTTCAACCCAAAGACCGTAATGGGAATTAGTCAGTATCACTCTACTGACTAAAGAAATCCTTTACTTGTGGGTAAAGAGTACACCCTCTGCAGAGTTTAAACCTATTCGAATAGCCATGTCCGCGGTTAAGGGCTACAGTCTGGGTTGGTCGAGTGTCGGTCTTAGTGTCGGTCTTCGAAGGAAAATAATTAAATTGAGCCTGAATTATTTTGCGAAATAATTATTGTCACCCTGTTGCTACCATGAATATTTTATGCTTGTTAAATATTATTATGGTTATGCATAATATTGAGGACTAACCCGTATCTCTTATTTTGAATTTTTCCTGAGTGTCTCAGGGGCTGGCTAGACTACCCCGGGCACTCAATTTTATTTTCAAGACCTCTCGTGGCGTCCCTCGAGTTAACAGGCGATTTATCACGCCACTACTCTTGTGGACACCCAATTGGCATTTCTCTTCAAGTCCGACCGTGGCGTCACTTGACACCTGACTGGCATTTCTCTTCAAGACCTCTCGTGGCGTCTCTCGAGTTTACAGGCAGTCCCGCCACTACTCTTGTAGACACCCGATTGGTATTTCTCTTCAAGACCTACCGTGGTGTCACTTGACATCCGACCGGCATTTCTTTTATTTTATTTTCCTTAAACTTTCCTTGTTTATCACTAACATTCCCATATATTCATTTATTTGCACATGCTAATATTTTAACATGCCATGATTTAATTCCTGTCAGTAGGCATTTAAGTCCATCATGAGCATACGCATATAGTGTGGTTCATCATGGTCATATAATTTAATTGTTGCATTCGGTATATCTTTTGTTCATGATGTTTGCGAGTACATTCAAACGTACTCACAGGCTTGTCCCTGGCTATTTACTTGGCCAGGTCAGGATTTCTACAAGGAGTACCACAGCGATGTCCGTGCAGAGCCTAGGATGGCAGCCATGCGGGATAGGAATTATCCAGGTCAGCCGTTCGTGTGGGGAATGGAGCCCCATCGACGTTGGAGAACCACGAGTCGCTTCCGTCATCCACCACCGGAGTCACTGTTGTATCATTAGACCTGTATGGTCTTGTATCCAAATTCTTGTAATAGCTTGGTAATCTGTAACAAGGACGTGTCCAACAGTAACGGTAATCCTGGGCTGGTGATGACACGAGGGGTTAATTTTTGGGATTTCGTGTCCCGGCCCCGGCAGTCTTTTAGCACCGGAATGGAAACCTTTGGTAGATTCCTCGGGAACCCACGCCTATCCTTGCCTCCTTAGCACCAAAGAGGAAACTACCTCCTCTGCACCTGTTGGCGCGCCTGGCCATGGTCGACATGGCTTGCGTCATCGCAGCCTCATGAGGCTGGTACCTGCATAGAAATCTCCGCTCCTCGGGAGGTAGCCTGGGGGGGGGGGGGGCGCTCCCTACGGAGGTCTTGGCATCATCCGCCTCGCGAGGCCTGGGGGCCTCCTGAGGGTCTTATCTTGGCGCTCTTGTAGATGGGACGTACCAGGCCGTCGTGGGAGCCACGCCATGGGCCGCAGGCAGGCAAGTCTAGGTACCCTGGTTCCCAGAACGCCGACATTCTCCTAAAGGATCATGGATGGTGTAGTTGCCAAAACCGCACTTCCCCAGTGATGATGGAAGTATCCTTGATGAAGTCGATGTTGTTCTCGTTGATGACGACCTTGATTGCATTGATGGGGATGGCCATCGGTTTCTACCCCTTATCTCCATCTCCCTCTTCTTCGTCACTCTCAAAGTGCAGTTCCTCCAGATCTTCTTTTAAGGAGGACCAATCGCACGAGCGTCGGAGCCTCTCTTTTATGCTTGCCAGAGAGTAGCCTTGTTGTTCCAGATCATTCTCCTCCTGGGAGGAGGTTTGCTTGTCATCCCACAAGTGAGCCATCTCTTCCTACACCTCAAAACTCAAGAAGGCTTGGACCAGATTGGTTTGTTAGTTTTGATAGCAGAAGAGGCAATGGTTCTATACATAAGAGGTTATAGATGCAGGGTTTGATGAGATAAGGAAGTTAAAAAGAATCAGAAACAAACCAGGCAAGATCGGGCAAAATTCTGTTAGAAATTGGAAAGAAATCACAATCGGCGGCCTTTCATATGATCGCGTCTGGTCATTTGAGCGGTCGTATGAGTTTCCTGAGCCGACTCCTTTGACCACAGAGCGTTTGATGACCCTTTGGATGACCATGCCCGCTCACAGTCATGCCCATTTGACCTTCCCGACTTATGATCTCTCTTTCTCTTCTCTTTTTTACAAGGATCCAAAAGTTAGTCGTGGATGACAGAGCATTCAGCGGCTTTCATGTGACCGTTGCTGGTCGCTTGAGCATCCGTTTGATGACTTTGTCTGCGTGCTTAAGTAAACAGTGAGAAGAACGGTGTTTCATACGATCGCCGCTAGTCGTATGAGTGCCCAATTAACTCCGAAAAACATGAAATTTTGTACAGAAAAATATAATGGGGACGAATAAAATGAATACTCAAGGTGAACAGAAGATCTTGCCTATATTCCCTTGTATTTTTCATACCTTGTTTTTCGCATATGTTTTCGTCCCAGGCTTCTTCTCTCTTCGGGGATGGGGAGGCTATGTTGTCCTTTGCAGTTTATTGGGATGCAAAGAGTTAGTATAATAGAATAAATCGCTTTCTTCCCTTACCCTTAGTTTTGCGAGCGGCTCTTCCAACCCAATAAATGGTGGTTCAGTACATCCAAAGGTACGAGTGGTTGCTCTGCCCAAGGCCACCACCGGTCCGTACCATATTCCCGAAGTGTTGTACTTACGATCTTCTTTCACGAACGAGATATTCGTTAAGACATCTTCTACTTTCTCGTGGTCTAAAATCTCGCTGTCAAATTCCTGCAAAAGAAGAGACCACCTCATCCAACAAGGCTTAGTCTCTTTAATGTCAAGGACTTCTTTTATTGCTTGACAGTTAGTATAAAATATGGCCTTTGTATCCCTGATATAAGGCCTAAACTTTTCACAACCGAAGATCACTGCATAAATTTCCTTGTCATTCTCAGCATAGTTCCTTTGAGCATCAGTAAGAGTATGACTCGCATAGTAAATAACATTAAACTTATTACCTACTTGCTGGCCCAAAACTGCACTTACCACGTTGTCATCTATTTCACATATCACTTCAAAAGGCATTTCCCTGTTTGGAGGTGTAATGACAGGGGCATTAAGTAGAGAATGTTTGAGCTCTTCGAAGGCAGTTTTACACTCATCACTGAATATGAAGGGAACATCTTTCTGCAAAAGTTTAGTCAGGGTTTTCATATACTAGAAAAATTCTTGAGAAAGTGCCTATAGAAGCTAGCATGACCGAGAAAGCTCCTTAATCCTTTTATATCTCGAGGGTAAGGGAGCTTCTCTATAGCATCTATCATTGCTTTGTCAACTTCTATACCTTTACCAAATATTTTGTGCCCTAAGACAATACCTTCATTGACCATAAAATGGCATTTTCCTAGTTCAAGACAAGATTAAAGTCCTCACATCTCTGCAAAAGTTTATCAAGATTGTGAAGGCAATCTTCAAAAGAAGTTCCATAGACAGAAAAATTATCCATGAATACTTCCATAATCTCCTCAACAAAATCAGCAAAAATAGCATTCATGCATCTTTGAAATGTAGCTGGTGCATTGCATAGGCCAAAAGCCATACGGCGATAGGAATACATACCGAAGGGGCAAGTAAAAGTGGTCTTCTCCTAATCTTATGGATGCACTACTATTGGTGAGAATCCTGAATATCCATCTAGATAATAGAAGTGAGTATGCTTGGCCAGCCTTTTGAGCATTTGATCAATAAATGGTAAGGGGTAATGATCCTTACGAGTCTCCTTATTTAACCTCCTCAAATTAATGCGCATTCTATACCCAATTATTATTCTCGTGGGGATTAGCTCATTATGCTTGTTAGGCACTACTGTAAATCCACCTTTCTTAGGTACACAATGAACCACACTCACCCACACACTTTCAAAAAATGGATATATAATACCTACATTGAGTAGACATACAATTTCTTTTTCTTATCACTTCTTTCATTTCAGGGTTCAGCTTCCTCTGGTACTCGCAAACTGGTCCAGCTCCCTCTTCCATGAATATATGGTGAGTGCATATAGAGGGGCTAATGCCCTTTAAGTCATCCATTGAATATCCGAAGGCTTTCCTATACCTCCTCAAAGTATCCATTAATCTTTCTTTATCTTCATCTAAAAGGTTAGCACTGATGATAATAGGATACTTATTTGTTTCATCTAAAAACACATACCTCAACTCTTTCAATAGCGGTTTAAGTTCAGGTGGTGGTCGTTCTTCATCTCCTCTCTTTTCTGGTACCTCGTATTGTTCATTGTCCACCTGGTGTTGGACCGACGCTTCATTCAAGTGATGATCTATTTCTTCTTTGGATGGATCTTCTGGATTATTTTCATAGTCGATTAGGCCCCTTTCCAGATCGTCTTTAGGAGTTCCAAAATAGATAGCGGACAGTTGTGCTATAGTTTTCTCTTCACCATTATCATGCTCTCGCAGTTGGGGATGATTTTAAACCTGGAAAAGTGAAATTATCTTACCTCATCCCCAAATTTTAGAGAGATAACTTCCCTCTACAATCGATACATGCACCTATAGTATTAAGAAAGGGTCTACCAAAAATATGGGGCAAAAATCATCCTCGGGAATTTCCATAACAACAAAGTCCACTTGATAAGTGAATGTTCCTAAGATGACATAAACATCTGGTACCATCGCATAGGGTCTCCTTAGAGTGCCATCGGCTAATTTTATTTCCCTATCAGTAGGCTGCAAGTCACAAGCATAGATTTCATCATGAAGCTTAGTGTAATGGGTGTAAGGTATCACATCGATAGAAGAGCCTATATCGCAAAGGCCAAAATATGGTCCACCTGGATGGTCATCACTCCTTCGGGGCCCGGCATCTTGACAACATTGTAGGAGTGATGCATCACAACCATGAATTGGGCAAGTGTAGGGTAGCAAAGGATGGCGTTGTACTCCAGGCCGATGTGAGCCACGTTGAAGACGATGCTTTTTGTCTGATGGTTCTTGTTGGTCCCGAACATGATGGGAAGGGCCACCTGCCCTATGGGAGTCGTGCTCCTGAAGGAAATGCCCGAGAAGGTCCTGGTAGGCATCAGGCGATCGTACATGACCTGCATAAGGTTGAAGATCTTCAGGGAGATGACGTTTAACCCGACTCCACCGTCGATGAGGGTTTTCGTGACCTTGATTTTATGAATAGTGGGGGATACCATGATCCATACAATCCCCACATTCTTCGCATTTAGGGGGTGATCCACGAGGTCAAACGTTACCAATACCCCAGACCATTTCAAGGGCTTGGAGGATTTTCCCTGGGGAGAGTAGCGGAAACCTCCTGAGCGAGGTGGTTGAAACACCAGTTTGAGTGAGGAGTCTAGGCCCCGCCGTGAATGCACGTGACCACTTTGTGCTCCTGGAAGCCTTCGCCGCTATTCTTGTCGGATTCTGGGCCGTCCCTTGCTTTCTCGCGTCCTCAGGGAAAGTCTTCACGCCGGCCTCCGCGTTGACCGGTGCGCCCTCCCACTCGGCCTCCTTCCTTTCTTCCTTTGCCACACCTCTGCTCATGCCACTCCTTCTGGGGGTCTTCCGCCATCTTCTTGATCTCATGGCATTCGGCGTGTCGTGTGTGTGCAAGCTGTGTAAGGTACAGTATGGGCTATCGCCGAGTCGTTAGAAGTCACCTCTTCCGTCTTCTGCCGCCTCAATTTGGGCTCCGCCGCGATGGCCCCAGGTAACTTGCGCTTTTGGGCCTTCTTGTTGCCGGAGGGTCCGGCCTCCCGATCGACCATCAGCGAAGCTCGATTTTGGGCCTCGGCTGCCCTGGCGCACTTGTCCGCCAATTCGTAGAGCTGCACGCTTGTGCGAACGTCGTGGATCGCCATCTTCTCGCACATCTTGGGATCCATGCCCCCGTTGCGGAAGGCCGCGACAACCTCTACATCATTGATGCGGGTAATCTTCTTGCGGACTTGGCTGAAACACTGGATGAACCCACATAGCGGCTCGCCCTCCTTCTGCCAAATGGCATTCAAGTCAGCAATCATGGACGGCCGCTCGCAGGTTCCCTTGAAGTTGGCGATGAACTGCGCACACAGATTGTCCCAAGTCCAGATGGAGTTTGGTGGGAGGTTCATGAGCCACGAGTGTGTCAAGTCCTGAGGGCCATAGGGAACCAGTTGACCATGGCGTCTGCATGGCCATAACCTGCTTGGATCACCGTGGTATAGATTTGGAGGAACTCGACGGGGTCGGTTGAGCCATCATATCGTGATGATAAATCGGGCTTGAACTGCAGAGGCCATACCACCCGCGAAGCTCGGGGGTGAACACCTGGCACCCTACGCCTATTGGTACAGCTTGGGCTCCCGGGGTGCCCTACGCAGGGCGCCCTACCTCTGGCATTTCTTGGATGAATCTTTCCTGTCGTTCCCACTGGCGCTCTATGGAAATGCGGGCGTCCTCTATTGGGTGGCGTGCCGGTGGTCGCCGATCTTTGTCCTCCCCGGGGAAGGACACTGATTGACACGCCTCCCCTCTCGGGCGTCCGCAGGCTTGTTGTAGTTCGCGGTCTCAAAGATGCCGAGGGGCCGATGTGTGCTCCGGGACACGCGGTAGCTCGCGGTGTTGACGTGATGGCGTCCGCGAGCGCGGTTGCGCCTGACCAGCAATGCCAAGCAGATATGTGATTCGCGTGAGCCAGTGGCCAGGTTCGGCCTCCAGTGGCGAGTACTGCTAGAGCTCGTGCACCGCCATCAATGCTGTCGCCAGCGTGTAGATGGTGCGGGCTATGGTCGCTGATGGAACAATTGAAATGTGAGTTCGCCCCGCCTGTCATGGGGGAGAAACGACTCGGTCATGATCGACACTCACGTCGTAACCCGGGACTCCTCCTCCCTCATCTTGCCCCACGTCTCCCTTGTGACCATGGATAGGGTGTTGGACCTCCTCCACCGATGGGGGAGGAGGAGGAGGAGGCTAAAGGGGCGACGCCTGCTGAGCGGCATTAGCAGCCTCCCATTGTCGGTGCCTCACCAAAGAACGCGCTTCTCAATTGCTTATTGGGGCCATGGATGCCCCAGAGCGTCTCGACGCCATGAACCAAACTACGCTCGAGGCTCCAAGAAGAACAGTCGGAAAGGATGGTGCCGGTGTGAGAACTAGACGTCTCAATCCCCTACCTGGCACGCCAAATGTCGGTTTCTAAGAACCTACATATGAGTTGTGAGCAACAACCCTTTGAGAGTTCGGCCAAGGACTGAACATGTCTAGCCATCCTAAGTCATGGATGAAATGTGGTGGGATGGACTACAGATGAACACAAATAACTACGTAGGTCCGGGCCACCTTCCTGGTGTAATACCCTACTCCTGCCTTGTTTTGTATTGCAATGGTAGATAGCTACAATGTGTCTGTTACAAGATGAAAAGATCGACCTCTGGCGCGACCCCGATCTTCCTCTATTTATACAATGGAGAGAGAGAGAGGCGGTGAAGGAGAGAATCTTCCCCTTCACCTCCGTCCACTGAGGGCGCCCCCTATCGTCCGTAGAGTGCTACAGTGCAACCCTGTGGCGTGCTCATGCGGGCCATCCCGCGGCACTATTGATGACCAGCGAAGGATAGGACGCCATCAGTAGGCTGCCTAAAGTCAAACCTTATCACTTTCGCTCCATGCTTCGTCTGTAGGCACAACCTACCTTTGTACTTCGGAGCAGAACTCCTTCTCTCATCCCGCATGGGGCGTCTAGAATGGCTCCAAGGGAGTCTCTTCCTGGGCGGGGGAATGTCCCAAGCGATCTTCTTGGGCCCCTCGTGTCAGACGTCTTCGCTCCTTGCTCACCATGGCACCTCCTTCGAACCTATCAGTTGTCCACTCCTGGATACCCCGTAATCCATTGGTCGAGCAATGATGTATTTTTTCTTCATACACAACCAAGGAGAAAGGTTATATATGCACAGAAGCACCGGCCATGTGCTATGTTGGGTGCTCATATCGCGAAATGGATTCATTCCGTCAGTACACTCCCCGAGCCTTATATTTCTAGGATCCTTGGAAAAATCTTTAAACTCGTTGTCGATTAATTCCCACTAAGCCACTTCTTTCGAGTGCCGCATATTTTTATCCTCAGTTCGCTCATCATGATGCCACCGCAACCTCTTTGCCTCTCTAGGGGTTTGCAGACAAACACTTCAACCTTGGAATTAAAGGCAAGTACCGAACAACCTTGAATAGGATTGCTGTCTTGATCTCATCATCTATTTTGTACTTGTCCTTTGCTCTCCTGCACTTGTATCATGGGTTCTTGCATATGCGACATGAACTCAAATCTATGTAGTCACCGTGGTACACCATACAATAATTCACACAAGTGTGTATCTTCTCGCTTCAAGTTCCAATGGGCGAACAACTTTCTTCGCTTCGTTCGTGCTTTTGGGGAGCACATTATCTTCTAGAAGAATGTCTTTGGAAATACCTAACAACTCTGTGAAGCCCTTGTTTGATAGACCATTTTCTGCTTTAAATCTGAGAAGCGTCGGTGTGGCACTCAACTTGGAATATTTCTTTTTGCAACCTCGATACAAATCTTTCTCGGAGTCCACCTTAATGGTTAGCAGATCCTCATACCAAGCCATATCTTTATCCGGCCCTAGAAATCTACAATCATAGCAGCAAAATCTGGCATACCATCAAGGTTGTCAGTGTTGTTTGCGTCATCGTCTTGGTTTTTCAATGCAATTTTTGGCATGTCTATGTTCCGTTGGTAGCGTGACATCTGAGCCCCGAGGTTAGATTCAACATCCATCTGACTCTAATAAGGGTTTGGCATCTCACCGCCTTGTTTACCTTCATCCAATACCAACTCTTCACCGTGTCTAGTCCAACATGTATATCCATCCTTGAACCCCCGCTTGTATAAGTGGTACTCGACCTCTATAATTGGATGTGACTCTGGATTGGCACAATCTAGGCCTGCACAGAGGATGTGATATTCTTCACCAACTCTCCTCTTTGTTCCTTTAGCCAAAGTGATGAACTCCTTCATGCCACTCATAAACTTTGATCTTCTCCAATCCTTCATCCATTCAGATCGTTCCATCTACACCACACGAGGGATAATTCATAAAAACATTAATGAATGGATTAATGGATGCCCAAAGATGCGTGAATAAATCACAAGATTTTATTTTTAAAATTTATGGAGGGCGCTCCATATTGTTATCCAGCCGTGCGATGACACAAATTATTGACCAGTCAATTTACACATAGAGTACAGTACTACCCTTATGAATTGGATACCTTAATTAAGCCACTCAATGAAAATACTACCTTAATTAATTATCCGCACGATGACCTCCACTCAGCAGACATAGAAGCGTATAGCCGTGGCACGCCGAGACATTAGGGTCAAGGAGCAGTGATTAGTGGGGCAACCGCCTGAAGTTCGAGCTCCACTACCCCGCCATCGACCGCGAGGGATGTCCTCCAATCACACCGCTGATACGTCCATTTGCATCATGTTTTCCTACTATTATTTATAGTGTTTTTATGCATTATAACACTTTGTGGACTAATTCTAATGCCTTTTCTCTCATAATATGCAAGGTTTACACAAAGAGGGAGAATACCGGCAGCTGGAATTCTAGACCTGAAAAAGCTATGTCAGAGATACCTATTCTGCACATCTCCAAATGAGCCGAAATTTTATGGAGAATTATTTTGAAATATATAATAAATATTGGAGAAAAGAACCACCAGAGGGGGGCACCCAGGCGCCCACAAGGCACCAGGGCGCGCCACTCCCTCTAGGCACGCCCTGGTGGGTAGTGGGGGCCCAGGCCCACACCCGGTGCCCATCTTCTGGTATATAATGTCTTTTGACCTACAAAAAATAAGAGGAGGACTATCGGGATGGAGCACCACCGTCTCGAGATGGAACTTGGGCAGGAGCACTTTTGCCCTCGGCCGGAGCGATTCCGCCGGGGGAACTTCCCGCCCGGAGAGGGGAATCAAAGCCATCGTCATCACCAACAACCCTCTCATCTTTGGGAGGCCAATCTTCATCAACATCTTCAATAGCATCATCTCATCTCAAACCCTAGTTCATCTCTTGTGTTCAATCTTTGTATCAAAACCTTAGATTGGTACCTGTGGGTGACTAGTAGTGCTGATTACATCTTGTAGTTGATGCTAGCCGGTTTATTTGGTGGAAGATTATATGTTCAGATCCATTATGCTATTTAATATCCCTCTGATCTTGAGCATGAATATTATTGGTGAGTAGTTGCCTTTGTTCTTGAGGCCACGGGAGAAGTCATGTTGCAAGTAATCATAAGAATTTGATATGTGTTCGATATTTTGATGATATGTATGTTGTGATTCCCTTAGTGGTGTTATGTGAACGTCGACTACATGACATTTCACCATCTTTGGGCCTAAGGGAATGCACTGTGGAGTAGTTATTATATGATGGGTTGCTAGAGTGACAGAAGCTTAAACCCTAGTTTATGCGCTATTCTGTAAGGGCTGATTTGGATCCATATGTTTAATGCTATGGTTAGATTTTATCTTGATACTTCTTTTGTAGTTGCGGATGCTTGCGAGGGAGTTAATCATAAGTGGGAGGCTTGTTCAAGTAAGAACAGCACCCAAGCACCGTTCCACCCACATATCAAATTATCAAAGTACCGAACACGAATCAAACCAACATGATGACAGTGACTAGATGAAATTCCCGTGTGCCCTCAAGAACGTTTTACTTATTATCTGAGATCGTCCCGGCCTGTCCTTTGCAACAAAAAGGATTGGGCTACCTTGCTGCACTGTGTTACTATTGGTGCTTGTTACTTTGTACAAATTATCTTGCTATCAAACTACCTGTTACTGACAATTTCAGTGCCTGCAGAAATTACCTTGCTGAAAATGACTTGTCATTTCCTTCTGCTCCTCGTTGGGTTCGACACTCCTACTTATTGAAAGGACTACGATTGATCCCCTATACTTGTGGGTCACCAAGACTCTTTTCTGGCACCATTGCCGGGGAGTGAAGCGCTCTTGGTAAGTGGAAATTGGTAAGGAAAAACTTATAATACGTGCTGAAATTTACTGTCACTTTTGTGGCACCCCAGCTCAGAGGAAACCGGAACGACCCGTATTCCAGCCCAGAGACAAGTCTTCTGGAATACGGCACTGTTGGCATAGAACAAATCAGCTCTTTATTACTATGGATAAGTATTACAAGGGTACAGGGAATACATCGGCACGGTGACACTACGCCTGCCCAGGGTAGCTCTATGCTAACAACGAAACAACCCGAGGAAACAGAGTATTCTCGGCAGTGGAACAACGACAGCAGTGATGGACTCCACTCTGCAGGGACTCTAGCTGGAACGCTTATCCTAGCTCGCAAACTCGGAATCCTCGACAAGCAAGCAATCATGGCATGACCTGCAAACTGGCATGACACGCCAGGTGAGTACTTCGAATGTACTCGCAAGCTCACAGCAACCAAAGCAATCAAGACAAGCAACTGCATGGCACTTACAGGTTAAGCAGGTGTAAACATGATGATGCTGGAACAATATAAGCATGGCATGGCATATACTACATGCAACAGGTTGCAACTTACTCTGTCGTGAGGTTACCCTGTAACCATCACCTATAAGAAATTACCATCGAGTGTGCCACATAATAACCTCGGGACCAACCAAACTTGGTATTACAATACCGTAGTGATAACATGATCACAAGGAGCTTGGTCTTTACCGAGATCACCACATAACACCAAACCATGATGATCCTCTCGTGATCACGATCAACCAACATCGGTATCCTCGATACCACGGTGATCCTCTCGTGATCACGATCAACCAACATCGGTATCCTCGATACCACGGTGATCCTCTCGCGATCAGATAAAGATCAACCAACTTCTTTCTCATCGAACCGGGTTGTTATAAGCAAGATTATTATATTGTTAACTCATAGCGTGTCCTACTACGAACTATGCCCATAACCGAGGACGCGGCTATCGATAGATTATACACTCTGCAGAGGTTAGTACACTATACCCACACCACGGAACTCGTGGCCTCGTGCTCCCATTCGGGTGGACCAACGACGTTCCGACAAAACCCAATCTATTGCATGGCACTCTCCCAGCCACTCCGACAAACTCCCCTTTGGGCTATGTCATGGGTGACCCCTGTGTCCTTCCGACACCTGCCACTGTCGTGACCAAACAAAACTGTCCCAAACGGGGACCTGAGCTCAATACCAAAATTGGGTTCACAAGGTTATAGCCACCTACCGGGCCAGGGTAGCACGCGCTCATAACCTTCCCTGGTTGGAGGCACCGGCGAGAGGCATGACAATAGACCGAGTTAGGGCTACCCCATCCCAGCAAGTGTGGTTGCACTAGTGGGCTCGATTCGGTCCGCACTATGACTCAGCCAACAGGTGTTCGAGTTCGATTAACATCCGGTAAAATTTGAATGATGATGTGCTGAGTCATGATAACAGGATGAACCATAACAGCAGATAAAGAAACATGTGGACATGTCATCATCTTAGCATGAACTACTACTAGTTTTAAACATAAGCCTAATGCTACCAACGAGTACCTGATAACTAGTAGAATGCACATGGACGGAATATAAGGATGAGTATAGAACATAAGCATGGAACATGAGCATATATAGTAGTTTCAGACAGAATAACATGGACATATTAAAATAACTTCTCAGATAGGAAACCACAGCTATTGCAAATCCATCATGCAAGTGGCTATCGTGGCTTGCCTGGGGATGAAAGAACCATCGAGGAGAAGTGCGGAGAATCCGCGGATACGATTGCCGGAAACAGTTCTCTCCCGGAGGGGTCTTTTTACGGGCAAGGGCAAAATGGTTATTTTCACTATGTCAAAACAGTATGAGAATGATACCAACAGAACGGGCTCGACGAGACGAAGAAATGGGCTTTGGATTCACCTCAATCAGAGTTATGGTTGACGAGATGTAGTGGTTTTTCTGCCGAGGACCTTTTTGTAAATACTTTGTTCACATCTGGGTCCTCAGCAGTTTTTTCCACTGGATAAAAGAAAACGCACTGTTCTCCTGTGCCATCCTGGGCCGAAAGCGAACAGTGCCTGGGCACTGGCCGAGACGGGCGGGCGCTACTGCTCCACTTGGGCCGGCCCAACAGCAGCTACCTCTTTAAAAAAACGAGGGGAGGGGTTGGGTCCCTTGCGAGCCGGGCCCGCGGGCAGGTCTCCTTCTCCCTCCCGCCGGTTGCCCGTAGAATAGAGGAGGCGCGCGCCGGCGAGGGCTCCCGACGGCACAGGCCGCCTCCGGCCGAGGTCCCGCCACCGGAGGACTCAGGAGAGGGCGGCGCACCCGCCTGGACTATGCACGGTCGCCAAGGAGGGCCAGAGCGACATTGGCTGGGGCTTCAGCGGACATGGCTCTCGGCCAAGTTGGGGGACGGAGCTACTGGCTCCCTGGAGACGCGGCGATGCTACGGGGTGGCGGGCGGTGGCCTGGGAAGAGCTTTGGTGAGAGTAGGAGGGAGAGAGGGGGCTCGGGCATCTCCAATTTAGGAGGAGGCCGAGGCGGCAATGGCGGCCAGAGGCGGTGAGGAGAGCTCCTGGAGCTTGGAGGAGAGGTTGGGGAAGGAGCTGGGAGCGAGGGGAGGCCGATGGTGAGGTCGAGAGGAGCTCGGAGGTCCTATATATATAGGCGAGCGGCGGAGGAGGCCGAGCACGGCCACGGCAACATGTGCTCCGGCGTCTCGACGCATCGGGAGCTCGCCTGGAGGAGGGGAGAGGCTTCCAGGATGATCAAGGAGGGGCGGAGAGGGTTCGGGTGAGGTCGGGCAGGCTCGGGACAACTCGGGCGACGAGACGCATCGGCGACAGAGACGGACACGACGCGGCGCGGCTGCCGCACCGCGTCTGAGAGGACTTGAGAGGGGAAAGAGGGGTCCAGAAGAAGTAGGGCGACGGAGCGAAGCTCCTAGACATGGAGAGGTGTTGAGCGAGTCGAAGAAACGGACAACCCCAAGGGTCCCATGTACAGAGCGCGAGATTTGGCAAGTCGATCGCGTGGTCACCGCATGACCATAGCGTAGCCACGCCGCACTCATTGCCAAACCATGTCCACCGTGTGGGGACATCATCAGATAGGCGATGTGAGAGTTCAGATCAGAGAGAGGGTCCCTAGTGTGACTACACCCAGGTCAACTGCTGATGCACAGCAAGGTGCTTGTGCTGAGTTGAGGAAAATCCAAGAGGAGATAGAGACTGATCTCTGGCCTGGTGTTGACACATGCTATGAACACTATGTTGGACAAAAATCAGACGAAATGGAGCTGTCTGGAGGGTACTTGCTGTAGAAAGGACCCTACTGGTCAGAAATACAAATCCTGAAGTGACACTCACATATCAAATGGGATTGAGCTGAAATTTGGGGAAAATGAATGATTTGATCACATGAGGACCCTGTATAAATTTCATACCATTTGGATAAACCAAAATGATACTTCCTTCACACAGCATCCCATTGGACAGAATTTTAGAAAAATAACTGAGGATAAATTGCTAGATGAAATGAGCCCAAATTTGTTGGAGAGGTGTTATATGGGTATGGGAATGCTCTGGTATATTTTCATCAATTATGAAGCAATATAAAATATAGTTGCTTCACAACAGAAAAATATGACCAGAAAAAAAGATTTGATGCTGTGATCACATAGATAATGTAATGATGCTCAAATTTGGTGGAGAGCTATTATTTGAGCATATGAAGATGCTTGCAAAATTTCAACTCATTTGTATATGCCTAGCTTTCACTTCCTTCACAAGGCTTCTGTTTGAACAGAAACTTTGAAAAATTGCTCAGAAATATTCACTAGGCAAATGAAGTTGAAATTTGGCATGTGGCAATGATATGGATGGGAAAGAGTGCACAAAAAGTTTGAGAGCAAGCAAGCAAAGATAATGGGTACTTGCTTCACAAACTGCCAGCTAGGGCAGAATCAGAAAATGAATATTGGTGGAATATTTTTTATCATGGCAAGGAAGGATTTTGACATATCTGAGGAATATATGACCCAAACAATTTATGGGAATTATTTGGGAATCTTTGGAATGATGGAAGTGTGGCTTGCTTCACAACCCAGGGCAGACAGGGTTGTTCCTTTAATAAGAAAAAGGAATATTCCCAAGAAAAAGAATATTGGGATTGGTCCAAGATGGAAATGGCAAGGTCTTGGGATGGTTTTGAGATTGACAAGCCACTTAGGAGAGGAATCGAGGGTGATCACTCCAGGTTTCAAGACCACTAAGCCACCGAAGGGCAAATCCAAACCAAAATCGAAATAAAAAAATGGGCAAAATCCAGGGTGTTACAAACCTACCCCCCTTAAAGAAATCTCGTCCTCGAGATTTGGTTGCTCAGGTGTCAAGCGTGAATATTCCCACTTGAGGAAACCGTTTCCAACTCGGGCTTCCTTTTTGCCGTTGTATAATGCTCCCATTAAATTTCATTTGTCTGACTACCTGACTTCAGGGTGGTTTGTTTCACTGGATCCTTTTTCTGGCAAATATTACCTCAGATGTTACTCTGACTTTGATCCTTTTATGTCTGTTGCCTTATCTAGGGTGTGATGAATTATCCTGACTAAAATACCTGTCCTTCTCGCAAGTCCGAGAGTAGTTCTTGATGGACGTGTTGCAATGAAGTCCAATACGGACGACCGTGCATTGAGTTGTGAACAAATTCTCTCAGTGAACACGAAATCTTTTACTCTTTGCATTGGGTGGCTTCAAATGGCTGTGTGTCCTCTAGACTCAAACGGTGTTGTGAATCATACCGTTCTCCTGGTGGAACCTTGCTTCTTGCACTAATGGCTGGAACGTCTTGGGTATCTCCACTGTCTTGAGTATCATATTTGTACCAAAGACTCAATTGTCACCTGCCGTGACCAGCATAAAGGGTACGACCTCATAACGGTATTATTTCCAGGCTTGACTGACGATGGTTCTGGCATAAGAATTTTGTTCACGGCTGGTTCTCTTTTAACCGATTCCCCTAGGGGAGGACACATGCTTCGAGACAGTTATCAACCTTCTGATCGTTCCGTCTGATGGACTTGTATGTTTTCTTCTGACAATTCTGATCATACATAGTTAGCTGAATGGGGTACCTTGAGAGGAGGTCGTTGCAACTGGGATATACCCCGTGGGTGTGCACCCATGATGGTTGGTACCGATTCAGACTGTCCGGGGTATCGGTACCATGCAACCACTATCCTACATGTATGGCCACTCTTGCTTCTTCATTATGGTTTTCTTTGCATGTGTCCTTAGCTGAAAGAACTTGGCCTTATGTATTTCTTGATTCTTCGAATGACCATGGGTACTGCCAGGTACACTATTCCCGCAGGCATATTACTTTACAAGTTGTAGCTGTAGGGTAACGATCGTCTGAACCCTTGAATGAAACCGGCAAATAAACCAGTAGCCACCAGAACGATCTTTACAACTCAGATCTGGGACATTACTGGAGTAACTCAACCCCGACTCAAGACGGCTGAAAAGCAGCTCAGAGCATGAGACGGTGTCGATAAGAAGAAAGTAGCAGTTCCCTAAGACGGCCAAGGAACAGCTTAGAGCATAGGGTCGCTGCTACGGAAAGAAATTCAGCAGCTACCCGAGATGGCCGAAAAGCAGCTCAGAACACAGGCCAGTTGCTGACAAGAGAAATATGGAATCGGCATCCACCGCGGATGACCGGAAACAGCTTAGAACACAGGCGTGGTGCCGTTACTAAAGAAAGACGAGCAAGGGTTCATCCGCGTCCCATACAGCTCACTACTACGCATACGGGTATGAACATAATAATTTGAACATGCAGGCATAACACGGAGCAATACTTTAAGGCATATATTAGATGGTCGGCTTGCTCCATAGGTTGTTGGTCATCACACTGAAGTGTATAATTGGCATCCTTCTTCTTCTTACGTAGCTCATGCAATGGTCAAATCCTCACCGAGCTGACATCATTGTATGGGTAACTCGTATGACCTTGGCAGCATGTTCACCACATCTATGGAAACATGTGTGGCTGGCCACTTGATTCCTAAGGCAAGCTTTTGTCCTGACCGATTTTTGCCTTCTGACCAACTGTTGCGAGTTTGACTCTGGGGATGCATGGTCATATGCTGCCAACTGTCGGTGGAGTAGCTTGTCCTAGTGAGGATGTGATGCCTTACGGGCAAAGGTTGCTTACACCCAAAGCTTTCTTTTTTCCCTATGCATCCTGAATGCAGATATGTATATATATCCTTGATGTTACTACTGTCGATTACTTGTTGTGTGAAGAAAGTTGTTCGACTATCCTTGTTGTTGGGCACTGAGTTCCTAGCATATGCTGGCTTGCTTCCGGGATATAGCTGGTTCAAATTGTACTCATAGCAGACTCCAACCTTATATATGAACCATACCTTTGACCCGAAGTATACTGCTGAGCATGCACACATCTTTGCCTTCTTGCTGATTTGATTATTACTGCTGTGAAGATCGCACATTGATATATATATATACCTAATGCCAATGATCAATCCAGGATATCATTATAATCAGACCAGATAATCCCCATGCCAGGCAGTCGGTGCCAAATACCATATTGTTGAGCTGAGCTTCCAAATGCTTGCCCCTTCACTGATTCTTTGAGTCCAGTGTCAGTGAGCAACTTTCATAAGGGACAATAAGGTAACACCAAGGGCCCAAAGAAAGAGGCAAAAGAAACGACTAAAATAAAAAGCACACAAAGCAACAAGATCACACACAAGCAATAATATGCATTCCTACTTAAGCACACCAATCTCGCAAGAACTCCGGTATTGCGGTCTAACATGCTGTGGCGATGTGCACGAAAGTGAATCCTCGTGTGGAAAGGGTTGGTGTGAACAAATCTACACCAAACAGGGGCTTACACCGGTTCCATCTGGACGGACACGGAGGCGGGGACGGAGGACTTGATGGTCGTGGATTGGAACACAAAGGTCACGACCACATCATCATCAAGCGTGCGGAAGAAACCGTACTCATCCAGAGAGTGGATGGCAGGATGGGATAACGATGAAAAGAAAGACTTGTGGGCATTGCCCTTTTCTGATAACCAAGATCAGTAAGGGTTGCCAAAGCGGCTAGAGGGATGGCACGATTCGGGATAGAAACATGTCTATCACCGAAACTATAGAGGTGGCTGAAGAGAATATATTGGTGTGGTACCTATGCATCAATCCTGCAAGGGATCGACACTACCAAGCACCTTGGCATCACTCCGCTGGGATGAACATGACACCACACCAAGGAACCAGTATGCAAACTGGAGAGCGCAGGTAGTGAATCGAAACCGATGCCACCTACACTCACCAGATCAACCGTTAGTGATAAAATGTCTAGTCTATATGCATGCTATGCACAAAAAAATGCAACAAACCAACTGAATCCTATACTATCGATTGCTAATGTTCGCGCGGTCTAGGGCGTCCTACAGCCAAACCAGGCTCTGATACCAACGCTTGTGGCACCCCGGCTCAGAGGAAACCGGAACGCCCCGTATTCCAGCCCAGAGACAAGTCTTCTGGAATATGACACTGTTGGCATAGAACAAATCAGCTCTTTATTACTATGGATAAGGATTACAAGGGTACAGGGAATACATCGGCACGGCGACACTACGCCTGCCCAGGGTAGCTCTATGCTAACAGTGAAACAACCCGAGGAAATGGAGTATCCTCGGCAGCGGAACAACGATAGCGGTGATGGACTCCACTCCGCAGGGACTCTGGCTGGAACGCTTATCCTAGCTTGCAAACTCAGAATCCTCGACAAGCAAGCAATCATGGCATGACCTGCAAACTGGCATGACACGCCAGGTGAGTACTTCGAATGTACTCGTAAGCTCACAGCAACCAAAGCAATCAAGACAAGCAACAACATGGCACTTACAGGTTAAGCAGGTGTAAACATGATGATGCTGGAACAATATAAGCATGGCATGGCATATACTACATGCAACAGGTTGCAACTTACTCTGTCGTGAGGTTACCCCGTCACCATCACCTGTAAGAACTTACCATCGAGTGTGCCACATAATAACCTCGGGACCAACCAAACTTGGTATTACAATACCGTAGTGATAACATGATCACAAGGAGCTTGGTCTTTACCGAGATCACCACATAACACCAAACCACAATGATCCTCTCGTGATCACGATCAAGCAACATCGGTATCCTCGATACCACGGTGATCGTATCGTGATCACGATCAACCAACATCGGTATCCTCGATACCACAGTGATCCTCTCGCGATCACATAAAGATCAACCAACTTCTATCTCATCGAACCGGGTTGTTATAAGCAAGATTATTATAATGTTGACTCATAGTGTGTCCTACTACGAACTATGCCCATAACCGAGGACGCGGCTATCGATAGATTATACACTCTGCAGAGGTTAGTACACTGTACCCACACCACGGAACTTGTGGCCTCGTGCTCCCATTCGGGTGGACCAACGACGTTCCGACAAAACCCAATCTATTGCATGGCACTCTCCTAGCCACTCCGACAAACTCCCCTTTGGGCTATGTCATGGGTGACCCCTGTGTCTTCCGACACCTGCCACCGTCGTGGCCAAACAAAACTGTCCCAAACGGGGACCTGAGCTCAATACCAAAACTGGGTTCACAAGGTTATAGCCGCCTACAGGGCCAGGGTAGCACGCGCTCATAACCTTCCCTGGTTGGAGGCACCGGCGAGAGGCATGACAATAGACCGAGTTAGGGCTGCCCCATCCCAGCAAGTGTGGTTGCACTGGTGGGCTCGATTCGGTCCGCACAATGACTCAGCCAACAGGTGTTCGAGTTCGTTTAACATCCGGTTAAATTTGAATGATGATGTGCTGAGTCATGATAACAAGATCAACCATAATAGCAGATAAAGAAACATGTGGACATGTCATCATCTTAGCATGAACTACTACCAGTTTTAACCATGAGCCTCATGCTACCAACGAGTACCTGATAACTAGTAGAATGCACATGGACGGAATATAAGGATGAGTATAGAACATAAGCATGGAACATGAGCATATATAGTAGTTTCAGACAGAATAACATGCACATATTAAAATAACTTCTCAGATAGGAAACCATAGCTACTACAAATCCATCATGCAAGTGGCTATCGTGGCATGCCTGGGGATGAAAGAACCATCGAGGAGAAGTGCGGAGAATCCGCGGATACGATTGCCGGAAACAGTTCTCTCCCGAAGGGGTCTGTTTACAGGCAAGGGCAAAATGCTTATTTTCACTATGTCAAAACAGTATGAGAATGATACCAACTGAACGGGCTCGACAAGACGAAGAAATGGGCTTTGGATTCACCTCGATCAGAGTTATGGTTGAAGAGATGTAGTGGTTTTTCTGCCAAGGACCTTTCTGTAAATACTTTATGACATCTGGGTCCTCAACAGTTTTTTCCACTGGATAAAAGAAAACGCACAGTTCTCCTGGGCCATCCTGGGCCGAAAGCGAACAGTGCCTGGGCACTGGCCGAGCCGCGCGGGCGCTACTGCTCCACTTGTGCCAGCCCAATAGCTGCCAGCTCTCTAAAAAAACGAGGGGAGGGGATGGGTCCCTGGCGAGCCGGGCCCGCGGGCAGGTCTCCTTCTCCCTCCCGCCGGTTGCCCGCAGAACAGAGGAGGCGCGCCGGCGAGGCCTCCCGACGGCACAGGCCGTCTCCGGCCGAGGTCCGTCCACCGGAAGACTCAGGAGAGGGCGGCGCACCCACCTGGACTATGCACGATCACCGAGGAGGGCCAGAGCGACATTGGCTGGGGCTCCGGCAGACATGGCTCTCGGCCAAGTTGGGGGACGGAGCTACTGGCTCCCCGGAGACGTGGCGATGCTACGGGGCGACGGGCGGTGGCCTGGGAAGAGCTTTGGTGAGAGTAGGAGGGAGAGAGGGGGCTCGGGCATCTCCAATTTAGGAGGAGGCCGAGGCGGCAATGGCGGCCAGAGGCGGTGAGGAGAGCTCCTGGAGCTCGGAGGAGAGGTTGGGGAGGGAGCTGGGCGCGAGGGGAGGCCGGTGGTGAGGTCGAGAGGAGCTCGGAGGGCCTATATATATAGGCGAGCGGTGGAGGAGGCCGAGCACGGCCACGGCGACACGTGCTCAGGCGTCTCGACGCTTCGGGAGCTCGCCTGGAGGAGGGCAGAGGCTTCCAGGATGACCAAGAGGGGCGGAGAGGGTTCGGGTGAGGTCGGGCAGGCTCGGGAGAGCTCGGGCGACGGGACGCGTCGGCGACAGAGACTTGAGAGGGGAAAGAGGGGTCCAAGAGAAGTACAGCGATGGATCGAAGCTCCTAGACATGGAGAGGTGTCGAGTGAGTCGAAGAAACGGACGACCCCAAGGGTCCCATGTACAGAGCGCGAGATTTGGCAAGTCGATCACGTGGTCACCGCGTGACCACAGCGTTGCCACGCCGGACTCGATGCCAAACCATGTCCACCGCGTGGGCACATCATCAGATAGGCGATGTGAGAGTTCAAATCAGAGAGAGGTTCCCTGGTGTGACTACACCCAGGTCAACTGCTGATGCACAGCAAGGTGCTTGTGCTGAGTTGAGGAAAATCCAAGAGAGGATAGAGACTGATCTCTGGCCTGGTGTTGACACATGCTATGAACACTATGTTGGACAAAAATCAGACGAAATGGAGCTGTCTGGAGGGTACTTGCTGTAGAAAGGACCCTACTGGTCAGAAATACAAATCCTGAAGTGACACTCACATATCAAATGGGATTGAGCTGAAATTTGGGGAAAATGAATGATTTGATCATATGAGGACACTGTATAAATTTCATACCATTTGGATAAACCAAAATGATACTTCCTTCACAAAGCATCCCACTGGACAGTATTTTAGAAAAATAACTGAGGATAAATTGCTAGATGAAATGAGCCCCAATTTGTTGGTGAGGTGTTATATGGGTAGGGGAATGCTCTGGTAAATTTTCAGCAATTATGAAGCAATATAAAATATAGTTGCTTCACAACAGAAAAATATGACCAGAAACAAAGATTTGATGCTGTGATCACATAGATAATGTAATGATGCTCAAATTTGGTGGAGAGCTATTATTTGAGCATATGAAGATGCTTACAAAATTTCAACTCATTTGTATATGCCTAGCTTGCACTTCCTTCACAAGGCCTTTGTTTGAACAGAAACTTTGAAAAATTGCTCAGGAATATTCACTAGGCAAATGAAGTTGAAATTTGGCATGTGGCAATGATATGGATGGGAAAGAGTGCACCAAAAGTTTGAGAGCAAGCAAGCAAAGATAATGGATACTTGCTTCACAAACTGCCAGCTAGGGCAGAATCAGAAAATGAATATTGGTGGAATATTTTTTATCATGGCAAGGAAGGATTTTGACATATCTGAGGAATATATGACCCAAACAATTTATGGGAATTATTTGGGAATCTTTGGAATGATGGAAGTGTGGGTTGCTTCACAACCCAGGGCAGACAGGGTTATTCCTTTAATAAGAAAAAGGAATATTCCCAAGAAAAAGAATATTGGGATTGGTCCAAGATGGAAATGGCAAGGTCTTGGGATGGTTTTGAGATTGACAAGCCACTTAGGAGAGGAATCGAGGGTGATCACTCCAGGTTTCAAGACCACTAAGCCACCGAAGGGCAAATCCAAACCGAAATCGAAATAAAAAAAAGGGCAAAATCCAGGGTGTTACAAACCTACCCCCCTTCAAGAAATCTCGTCCTCGAGATTTGGTTGCTCAGGGGTCAAGCATGAATATTCCCACTTGAGGAAACCGTTTCCAACTCGGGCTTCCTTTTTGCCGTTGTATAATGCTCCCATTAAATTTCATTTGTCTGACTACCTGACTTCAGGGTGGTTTGTTTCACTGGATCCTTTTTCTGGCAAATATTACCTCAGATGTTACTCCGACTTTGATCCTTTTATGTCTGTTGCCTTATCTAGGGTGCGATGAATTATCCTGACTAAAATACCTGTCCTTCTCGCAAGTCCGAGAGTAGTTCTTGATGGACGTGTTGCAATGAAGTCCAATACGAACGACCGTCCATTGAGTTGTGAACAAATTCTCTCAGTGGACACGAAATCTTTTACTCTTTGCATTGGGTGGCTTCAAATGGCTGTGTGTCCTCTAGACTCAAACGGTGCTGTGAATCATACCGTTCTCCTGGTGGAACCTGGCTTCTTGCACTAATGGCTGGAACGTCTTGGGTATCTCCACTGTCTTGAGTATCATATTTGTACCAAAGACTCAACTGTCACCTGCCGTGACCAGCATAAAGGGTACGACCTCATAACGGTATTATTTCCAGGCTTGACTGACGATGGTTCTGGCATAAGAATTTTGTTCACGGCAGGTTCTCTTTTAATCGATTCCCCTAGGGGAGGACACATGCTTCGAGACAGTTATCAACCTTCTGATCGTTCCGTCTGATGGACTTGTATGTTTTCTTCTGACAATTCTGATCATACATAGTTAGCTGAATGGGGTACCTTGAGAGGAGGTCGTTGCAACTGGGATATACCCCGTGGGTGTGCACCCATGATGGTTGGTACCGATTTAGACTGTCCGGGGTATCGGTACCATGCAACCACTATCCTACATGTATGGCCACTCTTGCTTCTGCATTATGGTTTTCTTTGCATGTGTCCTTAGCTGAAAGAACTTGGCCTTATGTGTTTCTCGATTCTTCGAATGACCATGGGTACTGCCAGGTACACTATTCCCGCAGGCATATTACTTTGCAAGTTGTAGCTGTAGGGTAACGATCGTCTGAACCCTTGAATGAAACCGACAAATAAACCAGTAGCCACCAGAACGGTCTTTACAACTCAGATCTGGGACATTACTGGAGTAACTCAACCCCGACTCAAGATGGCTAAAAAGCAGCTCAGAGCATGAGACGGTGTCGATAAGAAGAAAGTAGCAGTTCCCTAAGACGGCCGTGGAACAGCTCAGAGCATAGGGTCGCTGCTACGGAAAGAAATTCAGCAGCTACCCGAGACGGCCGAAAAGCAGCTCAGAACACAGGCCAGTTGCTGACAAGAGAAATATGGAATCGGCATCCACCCCGGATGGCCGGAAACAACTCAGAACACAGGCGTGGTGCCGTTACTAAAGAAAGACGAGCAAGGGTTCATCCGTGTCCCATACAGCTCACAACTACACATACGGGTATGAACATAATAATTTGAACATGCAGGCATAACACGGAGCAATACTTTAAGGCATATATCAGATGGTCGGCTTGCTCCATAGGTTGTTGGTCATCACACTGAAGTGTATAACTGGCATCCTTCTTCTTCTTACATAGCTCATGCAATGGTCAAATCCTCACCGAGCTGACATCATTGTATGGGTAACTCGTATGACCTTGGCAGCATGTTCACCACATCTATGGAAACATGTGTGGCTGGCCACTTGATTCCTGAGGCAAGCTTTTGTCCTGACCGATTTTTGCCTTCTGACCAACTGTTGCGAGTTTGACTCTGGGGATGCATGGTCATATGCTGCCAACTGTCGGTGGAGTAGCTTGTCCTAGTGAGGATGTGATGCCTTACGGACGAAGGTTGCTTACACCCGAAGCTTTCTTTTTTCCCTATACAGCCTGAATGCAGATATGTATATATATCCTTGATGTTACTACTGTCGATTACTTGTTGTGTGAAGAAAGTTGTTCGACTATCCTTCTTGTTGGGCACTGAGTTCCTAGCATATGCTGGCTTGCTTCCGGGATATAGCTGGTTCAAATTGTACTCATAGCAGACTCCAACCTTATATATGAACCATACCTTTGACCCGAAGTATACTGCTGAGCATGCACACATCTTTGCCTTCTTGCTGATTTGATTATTACTGCTGTGAAGATCGCACATTGATATATATATATATATACCTGATGCCAATGATCAATCCAAGATATCATTATAATCAGACCAGATATTCCCCATGCCAGGCAGTCGGTGCCAAATCCCATATTGTTGAGTTGAGCTTCCAAATGCTTGCCCCTTCACTGATTCTTTGAGTCCAGTGTCGGTGAGCAACATTCATAAGGGACAATAAGGTAACACCAAGGGCCCAAAGAAAGAGGCAAAAGAAACGACTAAAATAAAAAGCACACAAAGCAACAAGATCACACACAAGCAATAATATGCATTCCTACTTAAGCACACCAATCTCGCAAGAACTCCGGTATTGCGGTCTAACATGTTGTGGTGATGTGCACGAAAGTGAATCCTCATGTGGAAAGGGTTGGTGTGAACAAATCTACACCAAACAGGGGCTTACACCGGTTCCATCTGGATGGACACGGAGGCGGGGACGGACTTGATGGTCGTGGATCGGAACACAAAGGTCACGACCACATCATCATCAAGCGTGCGGAAGAAACCGTACTCATCCAGAGAGTGGATGGCAGGATGGGATAATGATGAAAAGAAAGACTTGTGGGCATTGCCCTTTTCTGATAACTAAGATCAATAAGGGTTGCCAAAGCGGCTAGAGGGATGGCACGATTCGGGATAGAAACATGTCTATCACCGAAACTATAGGGGTGGCTGTAGAGAATATATTGGTGTTGTACCTGTGCATCAATCCTGCAAGGGATCGACACTACCAAGCACCTTGGCATCACTCCGCTGGGACGAAGATGACACCACACCAAGGAACCAGTATGCAAACTGGAGAGTGCAGGTAGTGAATCAAAACCGATGCCACCTACACTCACCAGATCAACCGTTAGTGATAAAATGTCTAGTCTATATGCATGCTATGCACAAAAAATGCAACAAACCAACTGAATCCTATACTATCGATTGCTAACGTTTGCGCGGTCTAGGGCGTCCTACAGCCAAACCTGGCTCTGATACCAATGCTTGTGGCACCCTGGCTCAGAGGAAACCGGAACGCCCCGTATTCCAGCCCAGAGACAAGTCTTCTGGAATATGACACTGTTGGCATAGAACAAATCAGCTCTTTATTACTATGGATAAGGATTACAAGGGTACAGGGAATACATCGGCACGGTGACACTACGCCTGCCCAGGGTAGCTCTATGCTAACAGCGAAACAACCCGAGGAAATGGAGTATCCTCGGCAGCAGAACAACGACAGCGGTGATGGACTCCACTCCGCAGGGACTCTAGCTGGAACGCTTATCCTAGCTCGCAAACTCGGAATCCTCGACAAGTAAGCAATCATGGCATGACTTGCAAACTGGCATGACACGCCAGGTGAGTACTTCGAATGTACTCGTAAGCTCACAGCAACCAAAGCAATCAAGACAAGCAACACCATGGCCCTTACAGGTTAAGCAGGTGTAAACATGATGATGCTGGAACGATATAAGCATGGCATGGCATATACTACATGAAACAGGTTGCAACTTACTCTTTCGTGAGGTTACCCCGTCACCATCACCTGTAAGAACTTACCATCGAGTGTGCCACATAATAACCTTGGGACCAACCAAACTTGGTATTACAATACCGTAGTGATAACATGATCACAAGGAGCTTGGTCTTTACCGAGATCACCACATAACACCAAACCACGATGATCCTCTCGTGATCACGATCAACCAACATCGGTATCCTCGATACCACGGTGATCCTCTCGTGATCACGATCAACCAACATCGGTATCCTCGATACCACGGTGATCCTCTCGCGATCACATAAAGATCAACCAACTTCTTTCTCATCGAACCGGGTTGTTATAAGCAAGATTATTATACTGTTGACTCATAGTGTGTCCTACTACGAAGTATGCCCATAACCAAGGACGCGGCTATCGATAGATTATACACTCTGCAGAGGTTAGTACACTGTACCCACACCACGGAACTCGTGGCCTCGTGCTCCCATTCGGGTGGACCAACGATGTTCTGACAAAACCCAATCTATTGCATGGCACTCTCCCAGCCACTCCGACAAACTCCCCTCTAGGCTATGTCATGGGTG
Organism: Thinopyrum elongatum; assembly: GCA_011799875.1. Classification (NCBI taxonomy): domain Eukaryota; kingdom Viridiplantae; phylum Streptophyta; class Magnoliopsida; order Poales; family Poaceae; genus Thinopyrum; species Thinopyrum elongatum. The sequence goes on from CM022298.1 coordinate 542,434,673, forward strand.
ACCCTTGTGTCTTCCGACACCTGCCACCGTTGTGGCCAAACAAAACTGTCCCAAACGGGGACCTGAGCTCAATACCAAAACTGGGTTCACAAGGTTATAGCCGCCTACCGGGCCAGGGTAGCACGCGCTCATAACCTTCCCTGGTTGGAGGCACCGGCGAGAGGCATGACAATAGACCGAGTTAGGGCTGCCCCATCCCAGCAAGTGTGGTTGCACTGGTGGGCTCGATTCGGTCCGCACTATGACTCAGCCAACAGGTGTTCGAGTTCGTTCAACATTTGCTTAAATTTGAATGATGATGTGCTGAGTCATGATAACAGGATCAACCATAACAGCAGATAAAGAAACATGTGGACATGTCATCATCTTAGCATGAACAACCACCAGTTTTAACCATGAGCCTAATGCTACCAACAAGTACCTGATAACTAGTAGAATGCACATGGACGGAATATAAGGATGAGTATAGAACATAAGCATGGAACATGAGCATATATAGTAGTTTCAGACAGAATAACATGCACATATTAAAATAACTTCTCAGATAGGAAACCATAGCTACTACAAATCCATCATGCAAGTGGCTGTCGTGGCTTTCCTGGGGATGAAAGAACCATCGAGGAGAAGTGCGGAGAATCCGCGGATACGATTGCCGGAAACAGTTCTCTCCTGGAGGGGTCTGTTTACGGGCAAGGGCAAAATGGTTATTTTCACTGTGTCAAAACAGTATGAGAGTGATACCAACTGAACGGGCTCGACAAGACGAAGAAATGGGCTTTGGATTCACCTCGATCAGAGTTATGGTTGAAGAGATGTAGTGGTTTTTCTGCCAAGGACCTTTCTGTAAATACTTTGTTCACATCTGGGTCCTCAACAGTTTTCTCCACTAGATAAAAGAAAACGCATAGTTCTCCTGGGCCATCCTGGGCCGAAAGCGAACAGTGCCTGGGCACTGGCCGAGCCGCGCGGGCGCTACTGCTCCACTTGGGCCGGCCCAATACCTGCCAGCTCTCTAAAAAAACGAGGGGAGGGGCTGGGTCCCTGGCGAGCCGGGCCCGCGGGCAGGTCTCCTTCTCCCTCCCGCCGGTTGCCCGCAGAATAGAGGAGGCACGCGCCGGCGAGGCCTCCCGACGGCACAGGCCGTCTCCGGCCGAGGCCCGTCCACCGGAGGACTCAGCAGAGGGCGGCGCACCCGCCTGGACTATGCACGGTCACCGAGGAGGGCCAGAGCGACATTGGCCGGGGCTCCGGCGGATATGGCTCTCGGCCAAGTTGGGGGACGGAGCTACTGGCTCCCCGGAGACGCGGCGATGCTACGGGGCGACGGACGGTGGCCTGGGAAGAGCTTTGGTGAGAGTAGGAGGGAGAGAGAGGGCTCGGGCATCTCCAATTTAGGAGGAGGCCGAGGCGGCAATGGCGGCCAGAGGCGGTGAGGAGAGCTCCTGGAGCTCGGAGGAGAGGTTGGGGAGGGAGCTGGGAGCGAGGGGAGGCCGGTGGTGAGGTCGAGAGGAGCTCGGAGGGCCTATATATATAGGCGAGCGGCGGAGGAGGCCGAGCACGGCCACGGTGACACATGCATAGGCGTCTCGACGCTTTGGGAGCTCGCCTGGAGGAGGGCAGAGGCTTCCAGGATGATCAAGAGGGGCGGAGAGGGTTCGGGTGAGGTCGGGCAGGCTCGGGATAGCTCGGGCGACGGGACGCGTCGGCGACAGAGACGGACACGACGCGGCGCGGCTGCCGCACCGCGTCTGAGAGGACTTGAGAGGGCAAAGAGGGGTCCAGGAGAAGTACGGTGATGGATCGAAGCTCCTAGACATGGAGAGGTGTCGAGCGAGTCGAAGAAACGGACGACCCCAAGGGTCCCATGTACAGAGCGCGAGATTTGGCAAGTCGATCACGTGGTCACCGCGTGACCACAGCGTTGGCACGCCGCACTCGATGCCAAACCATGTCCACCGCGTGGGCACATCATCAGATAGGCGATGTGAGAGTTCAGATCAGAGAGAGGGTCCCTGGTGTGACTACACCCAGGTCAACTGTTGATGCACAGCAAGGTGCTTGTGCTGAGTTGAGGAAAATCCAAGAGGAGATAGAGACTGATCTCTGGCCTGGTGTTGACACATGCTATGAACACTATGTTGGACAAAAATCAGACGAAATGGAGCTGTCTGGAGGGTACTTGCTGTAGAAAGGACCCTACTGGTCAGAAATACAAATCCTGAAGTGACACTCACATATCAAATGGGATTGAGCTGAAATTTGGGGAAAATGAATGATTTGATCATATGAGGACACTGTATAAATTTCATACCATTTGGATAAACCAAAATGATACTTCCTTCACACAGCATCCCATTGGACAGTATTTTAGAAAAATAACTGAGGATAAATTGCTAGATGAAATGAGCCCAAATTTGTTGGAGAGGTGTTATATGGGTAGGGGAATGCTCTGGTAAATTTTCAGCAATTATGAAGCAATATAAAATATAGTTGCTTCACAACAGAAAAATATGACCAGAAACAAAGATTTGATGCTGTGATCACATAGATAATGTAATGATGCTCAAATTTGGTGGAGAGCTATTATTTGTGCATATGAAGATGCTTGCAAAATTTCAACTCATTTGTATATTCCTAGCTTGCACTTCCTTCACAAGGCCTCTGTTTGAACAGAAACTTTGAAAAATTGCTCAGGAATATTCACTAGGCAAATGAAGTTGAAATTTGGCATGTGGCAATGATATGGATGGGAAAGAGTGCACAAAAAGTTTGAGAGCAATCAAGCAAATATAATGGGTACTTGCTTCACAAACTGCCAGCTAGGGCAGAATCAGAAAATGAATATTGGTGGAATATTTTTTATCATGGCAAGGAAGGATTTTGACATATCTGAGGAATATATGACCCAAAAAATTTATGGGAATTATTTGGGAATCTTTGGAATGATGGAAGTGTGGGTTGCTTCACAACCCAGGGCAGACAAGGTTATTCCTTTAATAAGAAAAAGGAATATTCCCAAGAAAAAGAATATTGGGATTGGTCCAAGATGGAAATGGCAAGGTCTTGGGATGGTTTTGAGATTGACAAGCCACTTAGGAGAGGAATCGAGGGTGATCACTCCAGGTTTCAAGACCACTAAGCCACCGAAGGGCAAATCCAAACCGAAATCGAAATAAAAAAAATGGGCAAAATCCAGGGTGTTACAACTTTTTACTATGGAAAACAATCCTTTGAGGGGTTTGTTCAGGGTATCTTCACCTCGACCGGAAATAGAAAGAGTTTCCCCTCAATCTACTGCACCTACTAAAAATATTGGTTATGAAATTCCTTCGGGTATGATAGAACAACTGCTAGCTAATCCTTATGCAGGAGATGGAACAAAACATCCTGATATGCATTTGATACATGTGGATGAAATTTGTGGATTTTTTAAGCTTGCAGGTTTACTCAGAGATGAAGTTAAGAAGAAGGTTTTCCCTTTGTCTTTGAAGGGAAAAGCATTGACATGGTATAGGCTATGCGATGATATTGGAGAGTGGAATTGGAATCGAAATTGGAATTTCACCCAAAAATTTATCCTATGCATCTAGTTCATCGTGATCGGAATTATATATATAATTTTTGGCCTCGTGAAGGAGAAAGTATCGCTCTAGCTTGTGGGAGGCTTAAGTCAATGTTATATTCATGCCCCTATGATGAGCTCTCAAGAGAAATTATTATTCAGAATTTTTATGCTCAGCTTTCTCGTGATGATCAATCCATGCTCGATACTTTTTATACTGGTTCTTTTATGAAGAAGACTATTGAATTCAGGTGGGATATTTTGGAAAGAATTAAATGAAACTCTGAAGATTGGGAACTTGACAAAGGTAAAGAGTCCGATATTAAGCTTGAGTTTGATTGTGTTAAGTCTTTTATGAATACCGATGCTTTTCACAAGTTTAGCACTAAGTATGGACTTGACTCTGAGATAGTAGCCTCCTTTTGTGAATCATTTGCTACTCATGTTGATCTCCCTAAGGAGAAGTGGTTTAAATATCATCCCCCTATTAAAGAAGAAACTAAAGAACCAGTTTTAGTTAAATATGAAACTATCATTTATAATGTTCATCCAGTTGTTCCTACTGCTTATATTGAAAAAAACCCTTTCCCTGCCAGGATAAAGGAAAATGCTAAGGTGTCAACAGTGGTTCACAAAAGTAATATTAAAGCACCTAAACCCTCTGAACAAATTAAAGTAAAACCTAGTGTTGCAATGGTTAAAGATCTCTTGGTCAAAAACATTGATGGGCATGTTATTTATTTCTGTGATGAAGCTGCTAGAATTGCCAAACCCGACACTAAAGATAAGAACAAGCCTGTTAATGGCATGCCTGTTGTGTCAGTTAAAATAGGAGATCATTGCTATCATGTTTTATGTGATTTGGGTGCTAGTGTGAGAGCTATTCCTTTTACCTTATACTAAGAAATTATGAATGGTATAGCACCCGCTGAAATAGAAGACATATATGTTACTATTAAACTTGCAAATAGAGACACCATCACACCACATGGGATTGTTAGAGATGTTGAAGTCTTGTGTGGGAAAATATAATACCCTACTGATTTTCTAGTCCTTGGTTCCCCACAAGATGACTTTTGTCCCATTATTCTTGGTAGACCTTTCTTGAACACTGTCAATGCTAAGATAGATTGTGAGAAAAAATTGTCACTGTTAATTTTGGTGATGTGTCTCATGAGTTTATTTCTCTAAGTTTCGTTGACAACCTCATAATAAAGAATTGCCTAGTAAGGATGAAATAATGGGTCTTGCTTCTATTGCCGTACCTCCTACTGATCCACTAGAACAATATTTGCTAGACCATGAAAATGATATGCACTTGCATGAAAGAAATGAAATAGATAGAATATTCTTTGAACAGCAACCTATCCTTAAACAAAATTTGCGTATTGAAATTCTAGGAGGTCCTCCTCCACCTAAAGGTGATCCTCTGTTTGAATTAAAGCAATTGCCTGACACTCTGAAGTACGCTTATCTTGATGAGAAAATGATATATCCTGTTATTATTAGTGCTAACCTTTCAGAACATGAAGAAGAGAGATTATTAAAATTCTGAAGAAGCACCGTGCTACTATTGGATATACTCTTGATGATCTTAAGGGCACTAGTCCCACTCTCTGTCAACACAAGATTAATGTGGAACCTGATGCTAAATCCTAAGATGAAGGAAGTGGTAAGAACTGAAATACTAAAGCTTCTGGAAGCAGGTATAATTTATCCTATAGCTGATAGTTGATGGGTAAGTCATGTTCATTGTGTCCCTAAGAAAGGAGGTATAACTGTTGTTCCTAATGATAAAAATGAACTTATCCCACAAAGAATTGTTACTGGCTATAGAATGGTAATTGATTTTAGGAAATTAAACAAAGCTACTAGAAAAGATCATCACCCTCTCCTTTTTATTGATCAAATGCTAGAAAGACTATCTAAGCACGCACACTTCTGTTTTCTTGATGGATATTCTGGTTTCTCTCAAATACCTGTTTCACAACCTGATCAAGAGAAAACCACCTTTACTTACCCTTTTGGAACTTATGCTTATAGATGTATGCCCTTTGGTTTATGTAATGCACCTGCTACCTTTCAAAGATGTATGACTGCTATATTATCTGACTTTTGTGAAAAGATTGTTGAGGTTTTCATGGATGATTTCTCCGTTTATGGAACTTCTTTTGATGATTGCTTAAGCAACCTTGATCGAATTTTGCAGAGATGTGAACAAACTAATCTTTTCTTGAATTGGGAGAAGTGCCACTTTATGTTGAATGAAGGTATTTTTTTGGGGGCATAAAATTTCTGAGCGAGGTATTAAGGTGGGTAAAGCTAAAGTTGATGCAATTGAGAAAATGCCATGTCCTAAAGACATTAAAGGTATTCATAGTTTCCTTGGTCATGCTGGTTTCTATAGGAGGTTTATTAAAGACTTCTCTAAAATTTCTAGGCCTCTTACTAATCTTCTGCACAAGGATGTTCCTTTTGTTTTTGATGATGATTGTGTGGAAGCCTTTGAAACACTTAAGAAAGCCTTAACTTCTGCACCTATTGTTCAACCACCTGATTGGAACTTGCCTTTTGAAATTATGTGTGATGCTAGTGATTAAGCTGTTAGTGCTGTTCTAGGACAAAGAGTTGATAAAAAAATTAAATGTTATCCATTATGCCAGTAAAACTCTAGATAGTGCCCAAAGAAATTATGCTACTACTGAAAAAGAATTTTTAGCTGTTTGTGTTTGCTTGTGATAAATTCATATATTACATTGTTGATTCCAAAGTAATTGTTCACACTGATCATGCTGCTATTAAATATCTTTTGGAAAAGAAAGATGATAAACCTAGACTCATTAGGTGGGTTCTCTTGCTACAAGAATTTGACTTGCATATTACTGATAGGAAAGGAGCTGAGAACCCCGTAGCTGATAACTTGTCTAGGTTAGAAAATATTCTTGATGACCCACTATCTATTGATGATAGCTTTCCTAATGAACAACTAGCTGTCATAAATGCTTCTCATAATACTCCTTGGTATGTTGAGTATGCTAATTATATCATTGCTAAATTTATACCACCTAGTTTTACATACCAACAAAGGAAAAAAATCTTCTATGACTTAAGACATTACTTTTGGGATGACCCACATCTTTATAAAGAAAGAGTAGATGGTGTTATTAGACATTGTATACCTGAGCATGAATAGGAACAAATCCTACTGAAATATCATTCCGAAGCTTATGGAGGGCATCATGCGGGAGATAGAACTGCGCACAAAGTACTACAATCTGGTTTTTATTGGCCTACTCTTTTCAAAGATGCCCGTAAGTTTGTCTTGTCTTATGATGAATGTCAAAGAATTGGTAATATTGGTAAGAGTCAGGAAATGCCTATGAATTATTCACTTGTTGTTGAACCATTTGATGTTTGGGGCTTTGATTATATGGGACCTTTTCCTTCCTCTAATGGGTATACACATATTTTGGTTGCTGTTGATTATATCATTAAGTGGGTAGAAGCTATTCCAACCAGCAGTGCTGATCATAACACTTCCATTAAAATACTTAAAGAAGTTATTTTCCCAAGGTTTGGAGAGTCCCTAGATATTTATTGACTGATGGTGGTTCACACTTTATTCATGGTGCTTTCCATAAAATGCTTCCTAAATATGATGTCAACCATAGAATTGCATCACCCTATCACCCTCAATCTAGTGGTCAAGTTGAACTTAGCAATAGAGAAATAAAATTAATATTACAAAAAACTATCAATAGGTCCCGAAAGAATTGGTCTAAGAAACTTGATGATGCACTTTGGGCCTATAGAACAGCTTATAAAAATCCTATGGGTATGTCTCCGTACAAAATGGTTTATGGAAAAGCTTGTCATTTGCCTCTTGAGTTAGAACATAATGCATATTGGGCTATTAAAGAACTCAATTATGACTTAAAACTTGTCGGTGAAAAGAGGTTATTTGATATTAGCTCACTAGATGAATGGAGAACCCAAGCTTTTGAAAATGCCAAACTATTCAAAGAAAAAGTTAAAATATGGCTTGACAAAAGAATCCAAAAGCGGGAATTCAAAGTTGGTGAATATGTTCTATTGTACAATCATCGTTTCAGATTTTTTGCAGGTAAACTTCTCTCCAAATGGGAAGGACCATATATCATCGAAGAATTTTATCGTTCTGGAGCAATTAAGATCAATAATGTCGAAGGCACTAATCCAAAGGTGGTCAATGGGCAAAGAATTAAGCACTATATTTCAGGTACACCTATTAATGTTGAAACTAATATTATTCAAACTATGACACAGGAGGATGTCAGTGCAACAAACCCCCAGGTGTGTTACCCGGACTGTACACAGGCTCAAGAGCAAGGTTACGACATTCAAGACAAGGCCAAGCAGAAGAGATGGCTCTTTGAGAAATCAAAGGGCGGATCAAGAAGACCAAGACCAACCAAATAAGCAAGATATCACTAAGGAAAAACCTCCCTTGCCGGGCAGGCGAGCCTGGCGGGGTCGAGGTTACCGCAAGACAAACCTCAAGACTCCCCCGGCAGGCTTGCCGGGGAAGCCAAGGGCAGATTACCCCGCCAAAGCTCCACCGCTCCACCTCACAGCAACGCAAGTCACCCATCGGTGCAGTGTCGAGCCACCAAGTGACTAAGTGGCTGTTACTTGGTACATGGCAGGCCATTTCTGAGGAAGATCATCCCTAAATGACACCCGTCCAGGCGACATGTCGCGCGGGCAGGCGAAAAGGTGGCTGAATGGCACGGCAAGGCTTGCCGGGCTACGCCACGATGTGACACTAAGCGGCGCATTTAATGCACCCTATCCTATCTGCAGAGTAAGGTATGATAGCACCGTGGCTATCTAATTAGTGCATAATGACTGTTTTGCCATTGTGGTGACCCCTTGACCTATAAAAGGAGGGCCGTGGCTACCTTAGAAAGGATTCAGACCCTTGTATGCTCGTACGCGCGTAGCTGCTCTCGCCCCGAGGCGACCTTGCTGGGCTAGAGCGTTGCGTCTCCACCACGGTCCTTCCATCAATCCACCAAAGCAGGAGTAGGGTTTTACGCCTCGCGGCGGCCCGAACCTGGGTAAAATTGCCCGTGTCATCATTGCCATGCTGCTCTGTGCTTTCCGCTCTTTGTGCAATGCGCTCTTCCCCCTTGCCGAACCACAAGGGGCCGATGGCCCCATAGGTGGTCGTGTGATACCATGACATCTTTGGTGTGCCAGGTAGGGGAATGCACTTGCGCGAACCCGAGAGTGTAAGCAGCACGCCGTCTTCATCATCGTTTTCTTCATCAACGACTTCATCATCCAGGGCGCCCAAAAGGAAATCTGGTGCTTTAGCTCACCCGTCTACCTTGAAGGCTCCCTCGCATGCAGCCACTAATGCCATGGGGGCTGCAGGGGAACATGGGAACGCCGACGCCGCGGGGAACATGACTGGCGTAGGCGGCGCCATCACCGTTGCCCCTGTGGCCGAAGCAGGAGCAGGAGGCACCGGAGGAGGGAGACACCAACAACAACCCGGCGGCCATGCTCCGCAAGGTGCGGGTGGGAAGAACGCTCCGTCTCTGCCTCCCCACCTCGCCGGGACACAGCCGCAGCGGTGGCGCTCACCCTAATGCGGATCGTAATCACTTAGCTGCCCCCGCCGTGGGTGCGGCTACAGGGCCCGCGCCACCCCCAGGGCAAGCTAGCCAAGACGATGCGCCAAATGGGGTCGTCAACCCCCAAGCACATCCGCCTCATCATCATGCCGCCCTAGCGACTGGCTCGCAGCAGCTGCGAGAACATGGTGCCGCCACTACAGGCACCATCAGAAATCGGGCGACGTCGCAATCCGCATTGTCATCCATGCCAAGCACCGCTTCGGAGGCCATGGTGCGGGCCCAGCTCTTGTTGAGATTTCCGCCAGCGGCCAATCAAATGGATGACTGGAGGGACACTATCCAGAGCTTGATTGGTTTCGCTGAGGTGGGAGGATCACAGCAGGCAGGTCCGCCATGGCCTCCACCAACGGCGGCAACGGCCCAAGCCACTCGCCCACCGAGGGAGCCGTTCCAACGGTGCAGTCCCCTCCACGACAGCCAGCGCAGGGGCCGCAACCAGGACACGCGACCAAGAACTCGACGACGTATTAATGGCTTCGTCTGATCCTCAGACACGTTAAGACCAGCGACGGGTCCTGGAAGACAGGCGGAGGGAAGACGCGCGCGTCACCATCGAGCGACGCCATGACACCCACCGCCGGTCTGATAGGCGCAATGGCCCCGACGTCGACGAACCCATGCCCGGTGGGGGCGGGTACCTGCCTTTCGAGGTTGGGTGCCCCGCCTTCACTCGTGAGCTGCGGCAAGTCCGTTGGCCATCTGCCCGTACGTTCAAACCAGAGATACCATAAAAGTACGATAGAAGAATGAACTCGACAGAGTTATTGAGCATCTACACCATCGCTGTTCAGGCTGCCGGAGGAAGGGACGTGAGGGTGTTTGCCAACTACTTCCCTTTGGCACTCAAGCCAAACATGAGGTCATGGCTGATGCACTTGCCAGAGAACTCCATCTCGACTTGGGATGATCTGTGCCATGAGTTTATTGGTGCCTTCATGGGCGGCCATCAAGAACCAGGGCGGCCCAGCGACTTGCAGCTCCTCCCACAGAAGGAAGGAGAGAGTTTGTGGAAGTATATGCAGAGGTTCAGCCGGGTGCACAGGAACATTCCAGACATCCATCCAGCAGCTGTGATAGCTGTGTTCGAGTCCAACGTGCGCAACCACAGGATACGTTCCAAAATGAACGTCTGGTTGCCCAAGACTGTGAATGAGCTATACACTCTGGCGGACAAGTGTGACCGAACAAAGGAGGGGAGGTGACTCCCTGGTGAAGAAGATGGCGTCGACGTTGACTCATAGGACGACGATGACGCCACCAATCAGAAGAAGAAGAACAAGAAACGCAACAAGAAGTGCAAGGATAAAGCAGTGATGGCTGTTGAAGGAGCGAGCACTCCTAGTACCGGCAAGAAGGCAAGACCGAGGCTCCCGGCAAGGAAGTTGCCACGTGCGCTGACTACCGGGAAGCCGCGGCTGCCGAGAAGGCCGGGAAGGCTGACGGGCCATACTGCAAGATCCATCGGACTAAGGGACACGATCTTCAAGAGTGTCATCAAGTTGAGCAGCTCGTCAAGAAGCACAAAGCTGAGTACGAGAAGCATGACAAAGAGAGAGACCAAGATGGTGCTAGCGGGAAGGGCCGTAGTGGCAGAGGAGGTCGCCCCGGCAAGGCCCCTCAGTATCAAGGGAAATCGGCCAGAGGCCGTGAGAAGAAGGAATGCGATGATGGGAGTGATGAAGGAGATGAAGAGGAAACCAGCGAGCAGGAGTCCCAGAAGGCCACTAACGCCCTGTGCATTGACGGAGGTGCGTCCTTGCACTCCTCTCACCGCCAGCTCAAACAGTGGGCACGTGAGGTCAATGCCGTGGAGCCAGCGGCAGATTCTCAGAACCGCTCAAGTGGTCCCGCACGCCCATCATCTTTGATGAAGAGGATCACCCTGACCGCACCACTGCGGTAGGATGTTTGCCATTGTTGGTTTCACCAACAATTCGTAACCTCAAAGTCACAATGATGTTGGTTGATAGCAGGGCCGGGTTGAATCTGATATCTCCCAAGGTCATCAGCAAGCTCCAGATAGCAGATGAAGAGCTCAAGGTTATCGGTACTTTCCAAGGCATCAACCCCGGCAGGAGTCGTCCTAAGGGGAAGATCACACTGCCGGTAACGTTCGGGGGGGGGGGAGCTGAACTACCGGACCGAGAAGATCGTGTTTGATGTGGTCGACCTCCCCCTGCCATATAATGGAATCCTTGGCCGCCCTTCCCTGGCAAAATTCATGGCGGCATCCCACTATGCCTACAACACTCTGAAGATGCCAGGACCGATGGGCGTCATTTCCGTTCCATCAGACAAGAAGGACACAGTCATATGCGTGGATAAGATGTACCGGGAAGCAGTCACTGCAGAGGCCACGGAAGCTACCACTCCCGCCAAGGAAAGCAAGAAAGGGAAGAAAGCTAGCAAGGACACTAGCAAAGAATCCGGGAAGCTCGCCTCTTCGGATTGCGCTGCGCCTGTTGATGATTTGCCAGAGAGTTCCAATAGCAAGAGATCAAAGGTTGCTGCGCCTGCTATGAAGAAGGTCCCGGCAGGGTTGGCTGGTGCTGATGGTACATTTACTATCAACTCCAACCTTGATGACAAATAGGAAAGCGCGCTCGTTGCCTTCCTGCGGACGAATGTCGATGTGTTTGCTTGGCAACCATCTGACATCCCCGGTGTTCCCAGGGAGGTAATTGAGCACCACCTTGATGTCTACTCACATGCCCGATCCGTCAAACAGAAGGTCCGAAAGCAAGCTTTGGAGTGGCAGCAGTTTATTGCCGAGGAGATCAAGAAAATCAAAGATGCTGGTTTGGTCAGAGGAGTGTTGCATCCAACTTTGTTGGCGAATCCAGTGGTGGTGCGCAAGGCGAATAGGAAATGGAGGCTTTGCATAGATTTCACATATCTAAATAAAGCATGCCCGAAGGACCCATTCCCCTTGCCGCGCATCGATCAGATTGTGGATTCCACCTCTGGATGTGACCTACTTTCCTTCTTGGATGCCTACTCCGGGTACCACCAGATTTTCATGTCCGAAGAAGACGAAGAGAAGACTGCGTTTATAACCCCATGCGGCACATACTGCTTTTATGTATGCCCTTTGGGTTAAAAAGCGCTCGGTCCACTTTCATGAGAGCAGTACAAATTGGCTTTGAGTCCCAGTTGCACAGGAATATTGAAGCCTACATGGATGATATAGTGGTCAAAACCAAGGACAAATCAACTCTCATTCAGGAATTGGAAGAGACCTTTGCAAATCTACGCAAGATCAACTTCAAGCTGAACCCAGAGAAGTGTGTGTTTGGCGTTCCTTCCGGCAAGCTGCTTGGCTTCTTTGTGTCCCACCGGGGGATAGAGGCCAACCCCGACAAGATCAAGGCAACTGAGCAGATTCAAGCACCCAAGACAATTAAAGACGTGAGGTGTTTGACTGGATGTGTTGCGCGCTAAGCAAGTTCATTTCCATGTCCGCCGAACGTGCCCTGCTGTTCTTCAAAATCTTGAAGAAGGCTGGTGAAAGTGCAACTAATCCCTGGGTGGTTTTGGTAATTCATAACAATATATAGCTCATTGAACTAATATCCATTCAAGTTGAATATTTCAGAAAGTTCAATGATTGGCATGGCATAGACTAGAGATGTGGACCCCTCAAAATGCTAAGGACACATATTGGCAAAAGTTCAAGACTCTTCATTTATATTTTAGTGATCCAAGATCACATTGAGTCCATAGGAAATCCAATACTATTAAAAGGGGATGAGGTGTTGCTTAATGGTCTACTTGCTTAAAGTGCTTAGTCATATTGCTCCAAAACCCTCAGCCAATTTCTCATTTCCACATATGTCCAAAACTCCAAGTCAAACTCGGCCCTACCGATTTGATCTATCCGGCGCCACCGAGTTCAGTTGACATAGCCACTGCCAGAAACCCTAGCAATTCGGTTACACCGATACGGATCTCGGTCTCACTGAGATGGCCCTACAAACTCTCTGTTGCCTGTTGTAATTATTTCGGTCTCACCGAAATGTGCAATCGGTCCCACCGAGTTTGCTTGTCCAACTCTCTGTTTGCTCCTTGCTGAAATTGGTCTCATCGAGTTCAAGCAAATCGGTCTCACCGAGATGAGGTCTTGCCCTAGCCCTAGCACATCCGTCCCACCAAGTTGTTCCAGTCGGTCCCACCGAGATTCCTAACGTTCACATTTTGAACTGAATCGGTCTCACCGAGTTCTTCTATTCGGTCTGACCGAGTTGGGTCAAATGTGTGTAATGGTTGGATTTTGTGTGGAGGCTATATATACCCCTCCACCCCCTTCTCCATTCAAGAGAGAGCCATCAGAATGTGCCTACACTTCCACTACTCATTTTCTGAGAGAGAATCACCTACTCATGTGTTGAGACCTAGATATTCCAATCCTGCCACAAGAATCTTGATCTCTAGCCTTCCCAAGTTGCTTTCCAATCAAATCATCTTTCCACCATAGCCAAATCTGCGAGAGAGAGTTGAGTGTTGGGGAGACTATCATTTGAAGCACAAGAGCAAGGAGTTCATCATCAACACACCATTTATTACCTTTTGGAGAGTGGTGTCTCCTAGATTGGTTAGGTGTCGCTTGGGAGCCTCCGACAAGATTGTGGAGTTGAACCAAGAAGTTTGTAAGGGCAAGGAGATCGCCTACTTCGTGAAGATCTACCCGAGTGAGGCAAGTCCTTCGTGGGCGATGGCCATGGTGGGATAGACAAGGTTGCTTCTTCGTGGACCCTTCGTGGGTGGAGCCCTCCATGGACTCGCACAGCCGTTACCCTTCATGGGTTGAATTATCCATCAATGTGGATGTACAATAGCACCACCTATCGGAACCACGCCAAAAATCTCCGTGTCTACATTGCGTTTGCCTTCTCCAAACCCTTCCCTTTACCTTCATATGCAATGTTTACTTTCCGCTGCTACACTCTTAGAATTGCATGTGTAGGTTGATTGCTTGACTTGTACTAGTTGCTAAAATCTGCCAACAATTAAAATTGGGAAAAGGCTAGATTTTTATTTTGTCAAGTAGTCTAATCACCCCCATCTAGACCTACTTTTGATCCTACAAGTGGTATCAGAGCTTTGGTCTGCATTTGCCTTGATTTCCATAGCATTGGTGATCATAGCCTTGGTTTCACAACCTAGGAGAGTACGCCATCTAGCGAGGGAAATTACCACCGTAGAGGTCCTTATTTTGATGGTACAAATTTTGCTAGTTGGAAGCATAAGATGAAAATGCATATTCTTGGTCATAACCCCGCCGTTTGGGCTATTGTGTGAATTGGCTTGCAAGGTGAATACTTCGAGGATGGAAAAGAACCGGATCGTGAAGCGACAGCGGAAGAAATGAAGATGCTGCAATACAATGCTCAAGCTTGCGATATTCTCTTCAACGGATTGTGCCCCGAACAATTCAACAAAATTAGCCGTCTTGAGAATGCAAAGGAAATTGGGATACTTTGGTTGATATGCATGAAGGTACTGAGTCCGTCAAGGAATCCAAATTGGATGTGCTTCAAAGTCAACTTGACAAGTTCAAAATGAAGGATGGTGAAGGAGTCGCTGAGATGTACTCTAGGCTTGCTCTCATCACAAATGAGATTGCCAACTTAGGAAGCGAAGAGATGACCAACAAATTCATCATCAAGAAGATCCTAAGAGCCTTGGATTGAAAATATGATACCGTGTGCACCTTGATCCAAATGATGCCCAACTACAAAGATCTCAAGCCAACGGAAGTCATTGGTAGAATTGTTGCCCATGAGATGTCACTCAAGGATAAGGAAGAGCTCCACAACAAGTCAAGTGGTGCTTACAAAGCTTCATGTGATGCTCCTACGACATCAAGTGAGAAACACGTCTTTAATGAAGAATTGAGCTTAATGGTGAAGAACTTCAACAAATTCTACAAGAATAGAAGCAAAGAGAGAAGTTCCAAGTCAAGGGCCTACAATGACAAAAGATCTTCTAGTCGTGATTGCAATTGCTACAATTGTGGAAGACCCGGACACTACTCCAATGAGTGTACGGCTCCCTACAAGAAAAGAGAAGATTCACCCAAGAGGAGAAGTAAAAGAGATGAATCACCACCAAGAGAGAGAAGGAGTAGAGATGATCGTTATGAACGAAGACCCTCTCGTAGAAGCAAGGATTCGGAAACGAAGGATAAGTCATCAAAGAGCTACACAAGATGAAGACATCAAGCTCACGTTGGTGAATGGGTATCCGGTTCCGACTCCGACAACTACTCTGAGAGAAGTTATCACTCCGACTCCAAATATACTCAAGATGAAGGTGTTGCTGGTCTTGCACTTGTGTCATCCAACTCCTACGACATATTTGACTCACCAAATGAAGGAATTGGAAGATGCTTCATGGCTAAAGGCCCTAAGGTATCACACCCCGAGTATGTTGATTTCAATAGTGATGAAGATGATTTGCTAGGTGATGATGATTTACTTGTTGACAACACTAGTGATGAAAACTATGATGAAATTGCTATTAATCATGCTAATCAAGATAAAATGAATGACAATGATAAGAAGGAGATTGAGCATCTAACTAAAGAACTAAACACTCTTTAGTTAGCTCATGAAACTACTTTAGAGGACCATCGAGAGCTTTTAAAGACTCATGAGAAGCTATGCTTCGAGAAGCTCAACTTAGAGCAAGAGCATGGGTTCTTAAAAGCCATCAATGATGATCTTCAAAAGAAGAGTTCTTCTTACATTGCCAAGCGTTTACTCTTGTCTACTTATATGCCACAAGTAAAATCTAGCAACAAGAACAAGAAAGATTCTTCTTCTAGTAGTAACAATAACAATGTTAAATCCAATATTGTTGCTTCTAGTAGTTCTCTTGATTCCACTAATGATTCTCTTAGCCAAGTTACACTTGAGCAAGAAAATAGCTTATTGAAGGGAATTATAGAGAAAGGTGTTTACAAGAGCCTTGCCGAAAGTAAGCAATTTGAGGAAATTGTACACAAGCAAGGAAGGCATCGGAAGAATCAAGGTGTTGGTTTTGAACGAAAGTTCAATGCCAATGGAGTTGAGTGGGAAGAAGATCAATACCCCAAGACGAAGTTTGTTCCTCAACAAAAGAACTATGATCCCACTTATTTCAAGGGAACACAAGCTCAAGATGATATTCCACCACAAGACCACAAGCTAAAAGGCAAGGACAAGCTTCAAGAAGAGATTGATGCATTTGAAGAAGCTCCTAAGGCCATGGTCAAGTGGGTTCCCAAGACTACGTCAAGTTCTACTTCATCAAGTACGACTACAACTCCAAGGATTCCCGTCAAGTTGATGTGGATCCCAAAGAAGAAGAACTAGAGAGTTCTTGAGGGTGACTCCGCCAACATACTTCACTCATATTCATTTTGGCAAGGACAAGTGCAACCAACTTCCATATCTTGCACTAGTTCAAGGAGTCATAATTCCTCTTGTTGGTAAGACAAGGGACAAGGTAACCTAATGCTTTCATGGACATCATCATATGTGTGCTTCACTCTATGTCTATGGATATCCTTGTATGTTCCTTGTGGGACTAACCCGTGTAGGTATTGAAAGTGCAACTCACTCCAATGGATTGCTCCAAATGATCTACATCAACATTAAGCATCCACATCTTCAACACCCACATGAAGTCATCATCGACAAAACCCAAGGTTAGTTCATCCCTCTAAGGGGGGATATCACATCTAGGGGGAGCTTTGCTCTAAGAATTGAGCTAAAGCAACTCTAACGGTGTGAACACAACAATGCTTTATGTAAAAGTGGTAACCCCACTTGTGCTTAAACGATGAGTATGACCTATGATCAAATGTTACCATTTGACTCCTAAGTCAATATACTCATATATAGATGACCTAGTTATCGCCAATTGCTTGATAGATGCTAGAGTGTTTGTGCATGCTTTGCCACATGTTTTATTTGCCATCTTATTGTGTGAGCATGTTGGTTGCATAATTTTCTCCATTCGAGGACATCCATTTGTTGCTTTGATTGTTTGGTTTTTCTTTTTGCCAAATGGATGGACAAGAATGCCTAAGTACTCCCTCTAGCTATCTATGCTTTTTCTCGTCTCAAACTCTATTCATGCTACATCACAAAGTTTGAACAAGTCGAATTCGGACCCTCCAGGTGAGGAGCACTCGGAGCCACCGATCCCTCAAGGGCTTAACTTCCAAAACCTCTTAATGCCTTTTGGTCAGACCAACTCACTCCTATTCGGTTTCATCGAATTCATTAAGTTCATCTAGGTTTTCATCTCGGTGCAACTGATTTGAACAATTCGGTCACACCGAGTTACAACAACTGCTAGCAGTTTGCATCTCGGTGCCACTGAGTTGTTCCACTCGGTCACACCAACAGTGACTGGGTATATATATACCGCGCGTTGAAATGTTGGAAACTTCTTCAAAACACTCGACCGTGCCTCCCAGCTCTGCCGCCCCCTTGGTCTCCGGATCGTCGCCGTCGTCACCAGTGACCTCCTGCCGCTGGTCTCCGCTGCCGTCAATGGAATTCTCACCGCCGTTGCCGCCGTAGCAAATCCATCGCCAAGTTAGGGTACGGATTTGACCCTTTGTGCTTTCCATAACTCCGATTCTTACACAGAGTATAATGCCTATGTTTTTCCCACGCATGAGATTGATCTATCCACCGAAAGAATTCCTTAGAATAGATTTGATGCAAAAACTTAGGGTTAGGTTTCCGCCGAACTCATCTCGGACCGGCCGATCTGAGGATCTCGGTCACACCGATTGGCCCTGGCCATTGCACAAGTACAACTCGGTCTGACCAAAGTGTACTGATCGGTGCGACCGAAATCACTTTCTCTGTGAAACCCTAGCATCTCGGAGTCACCGAACTGCATTTCGGTCTGACCAAAACTGTGTGTTTAGACTCTGTTAGTGCTTCGGTGTCACCGAGTTTGTCAAATCGGTAGCTCCGAAATGCTTTCTGCAGAAAACTAAAATTAAGTTTTTGTCTCAATATTTTGCAAAATAAGCTGCACTTTGTGATGCTCATCCATTCTATCTATACCCAACTATTCACAGGGTCAGTTTCAGCAATGTCAGAGGGCAGTGATAGTCA
Organism: Thinopyrum elongatum; assembly: GCA_011799875.1. NCBI lineage: Eukaryota > Viridiplantae > Streptophyta > Magnoliopsida > Poales > Poaceae > Thinopyrum > Thinopyrum elongatum. The sequence goes on from CM022298.1 coordinate 542,453,041, forward strand.
GAACAAGTCTGAAGAGCAGGTCAACCTCAGTGAGGGCACTAGTCCCTCAAGCAGCTATGATGATGGGAGCAGAAGCACTCCCAGCAACTTGCCTAAGGCAGCAACCAGGACAAGGAAGAAGAGAACATCTGAATCTGAGGATGAGGACTTTGTTGTTGAGGGGGAGGTGACCTCCAAGAAGAAAGTACTCAAGAAAGAGTATGCTACTGCTGCAACCAAGCCTAGAATGCCCAAGAAAGCTCCTGCTAAGAGAGCTCCAATGTCTAAAGCTCGGCAATCCTCTGTTGCTCAAGAGCAAGCACAGCCAGCTAGTGGTGCTGGAAAGGAGAAGAAAGAAAGGAAAAAAGGAAGATGGTGCAAACTTGTAGATCCAATGGTTGAGCTTGAAAAGCACTCTTCTGATGAGGAAGAAGATGAGGAGGAGGACGAGCCTGTTGCACCTCTTGCAAAGACTCAGAAGCTTATGGGGGATGCCATAAGGACTGGGGCTGCTCCATCTAAGCCCAAGTCTGCCCCCAAGCCTCCAGCTCAAGCTCAAGCACCAAAACCATCTGCACCCAAGAGATCAACTAGGAACATCCCTGCTGCTGAAAAGAATAAGGCCCCAGTGCCTGAAGCTCAAGAAGAAAAAGAGTCTCTAGTGCTCAGAAAGTTGAAGCCCAAGATTCCAGATCATAGTGATGATCATCCTTTGGCAGAAAATATGAAGCTGAGAAAGGATGCAGGTCTAAGACTTTGGAGATAGACTGATCCCTATGCCACTAGGAGGAGAACTGCTGTAGACTACCGCTTTCACACCAAGGAACAACAAGATTTCTATGAGACTGTCCTTTTGGACAAGAAGCCCATAGTATGTGACATGAAGTGGGTTGACTGGAAATGAATTGATGAAAATGAAGACTATTTCCCAAGTGTGCATGAGAGCTTTACAATGAATGGTGTGGACAAGTTTGTTGGTCAGAAGTTGACTAAGTGGAACGATGAGATGATCATGCAATTCTATTCCACTGCTCACTTCTACCCTGATGGAAAGATTGTCTGGATGACTGAAGGTACAAGGTATCAATCAATAATCTCATAATGGGCCAAGCTGATCAATGCCCCAGAGGAAGAGGAAAATGACACTGATGTATATGCTAAGCCTAGGAAGGATCACAACTCCATGGCCAACATGTACAAGACTATTCCTGATGATGCCCTGGAGACACACAAGCTTGGATCAATATACTATCTGCTGTCTGGTTTGACCACTATCAACACTATCTTGAGGCACACTCTTTTTCCCAAGTTAGGAGATCATAGAATGATCCGTGGTCACTCAATCAATTTGCTTTCACATGTTTGATGTGCCATGGAAATTTAAGGTGATGACCTTGATTGTAGAAACTGTGAAGAGAACAGCTACTGATCAAAAGAGATCATGTGGATATGCCCCTCACATTCAAATGTTGATCAATTCCAAGATGGGAACCGGGACATATCTTCTTGATAAATAGCATCTTCCCCTGAGGCCAGATTTTGAGGACAACGAGGTTGTCATGGATGCATCCCATCCTACTAGTGCAGAAGCCTAGGAGAAGAGAGAGAAAGCAAAGGCTGTAAAAGAAGCGAAGCAGCAAGTGCACCAGATGCCTCCACGGTGATGCTCAAGACCAAGCAAGATCAACTCGGTTATCTACTTGAGGCTACAGTGAGAATTGAGAAGGGCTTGGCCACCTTGACTCAAAATCAAGAAAGTCTTGAGAGGATCATTGAGACTAAATTTCATGATCTAGATGTGAAGGTCACTGAGATACAGACCATTGTGGAGAAGCTCCAAGAAGAAGCTGAGGACAGGGAGGATAGACCTACTACAGATACTTTCCAGAGAGTGCCAAGGGAATAATGGTCATCAGCAGTGCCAGTTGTCACAGATACCAGGACTACTACTTCAGCACCTGCAGCAACTGCCACGGTTGTACCTCCAGTGTCAGCCCCTCCAGCTACACAGACTTCCTCAAAAGCTTTTGCAGGTGCCCTCCTCTCCATGCCATCTACGCACACCAGAGCGACAAGCCAGAACACTCCTTCAGGAGTTCCCGGAGATCGTGCCTAGAGTGCCGCATAACACTATACGTTTTCAAATTTTTGGTAACTTGTTGCCAAAGGGGGAGAAAGTGTATAGATCATAAGCTTTGAGAGAGAGAGAGTGTTTTGCCTTTTATTTGCCTCTCTTGCTACTTTGATCGTTTGGTTATTTGATTCCTATGCTACTTTTTGTTATGCTCGTGAGATACTTCTGATCATGTGTTTGATCATTCTATGCCTTAATGTGTGCTTGCATGATTATATCTATGATATCTGTGTATGATCAATCACCTTTTACCCTTGGTGATGAGTGCATGTTATTTAACTCTTATCATTTTGACCGCTCCACCAAGATGTATGTGACATGGAAGAGTAACCCATGATCCTAATCGATTGTGCATTTGCATTCAAAAGCAAATTTTAAATAGTGCACAAATTTAGGGGGAGCTCTTGCTTATCACATACTTCTCAAAGTGACAATGTATTTCATTCATATTATCATTTGTCGAAGCTTTGATCTATATGTTGTCATCAATTACCAAAAACGGGGAGATTGAAAGTGCAACTAATCCCCGGGTGGTTTTGGTAATTCATACCAACATATAGCTCATTGAACTAATATCCATTCAAGTTGAATATTTCAGAAAGTTCAATTTTTGGCATGGCATGGACTAGAGATGTGGACCCCTCAAAATGCTAAGGACACATATTGGCAAAAACTCAAGACTCTTCATTTATATTTTAGTGATCCAAGATCACATTGAGTCCATAGGAAAGCCAATACTATTAAAAGGGGATGAGTTGTTGCTTAATGGTCTACTTGCTTAAAGTGCTTAGTGATATTGCTCCAAAACCCTCAGCCACTTTATCATTTCCACATATGTCCAAAACTCCAAGTCAAACTCGGCCCTACCAATTTGATCTATCCGGCGCCACCGAGTTCAGTTGACATAGCAACTGCCAGAAACCCTAGCAATTTGGTTACACCGATACGGATCTCGGTCTCACCGAGATGGCCCTGCAAACTCTCTGTTGCCTATTGTAATTATTTCGATCTCACCGAAATGTGCAATCGGTCCCACTGAGTTTGCTTGACCAACTCTGTGTTTTCTCCTTGCTGAAATCGGTCTCACCGAGTGCAAGCAATCGGTCTCACCGAGATGAGGTTTTTCCCTAGCCCTAGCACATCAGTCCCACCGAGTTGTTCCAGTCGGTCCCACCGAGATTCCTAACGTTCACATTTTGAACTGAATCAGTCTCACCAAGTTCTTCTATTCGGTCTGACCGACTTGGGTCAAATGTGTGTAACGGTTGGATTTTGTGTGGAGGCTATATATACCCCTGCACCCCCTTCTCCATTCAAGAGAGGGCCATCAGAACGGGCCTACACCTCCACTACTCATTTTCTGAGAGAGAACCACCTACTCATGTGTTGAGACCAAGACATTCCAATCCTACCACAAGAATCTTGATCTCTAGCCTTCCCAAGTTGCTTTCCACTCAAATCATCTTTTCACCATAGCCAAATCTGTGAGAGAGAGAGTTGAGTGTTGGGGAGACTATCATTTGAAGCACAAGAGCAAGGAGTTCATCATCAACACACCATTTATTACCTTTTGGAGAGTGGTGTCTCCTAGTTTGGTTAGGTGTCGCTTGGGAGCCTCTGACAAGATTGTGGAGTTAAACCAAGAAGTTTGTAAGGGCAAAGAGATCACCTACTTCATGAAGATCTACCCGAGTGAGGCAAGTCCTTCGTGGGTGATGGCCATGGTGGGATAGACAAGGTTGCTTCTTCATGGACCCTTCGTGGGTGGAGCCCTCCATGGACTCGCGCAGCCGTTACCCTTCGTGGGTTGAAGTCTCCATCAACATGGATGTACGATAGCACCACCTATTGGAACCACGCCAAAAATCTCCATGTCTACATTGCGTGTGCCTTCTCCAAACCCTTCCCTTTACCTTCATATGCAATGTTTACTTTGCGCTGCTACACTCTTAGAATAGCATGTGTAGGTTGATTGCTTGACTTGTACTAGTTGCTAAAATCTGCCAACAATTAAATTTGGGAAAAAGCTAGATTTTTATTTGGTCAAGTAGTCTAATCACCCCCTCTAGACCTACATTCGATCCTACAGCTGGGCCCATGGAGTGGACCCCGGAGGCAGATGCTGCACTACAGGATCTGAAGACCTATCTTTCCTCTGTCCCCACCTTAGTCTCTCCAAAACCACAAGAACCGTTGCTGCTATACTTAGCGGCAACCAATCAAGTGGTTAGTGCAGCACTGGTGGCGCAGCGGGAAGTAGATGAAGAAGCAGCTGCAACTGATGTCCTCTCTGGAGGAGGAAGTGAACTCGCCCTGGCAAGGTCAGAGGCAGATCAGAACAAGGAGGAGCAGGGTAATGGAGACAACTCCAAGGTCGCGGCAAGGAAGAAAGTGGTGCAGCGGCCAGTGTACTTCATCAGCTCCCTATTGCAGGGAGCTAGGTCGAGGTACGCTGGCATGCAAAAGTTGATTTTTGGCCTCATCATGGCCTCAAGGAAACTGCGCCACTACTTCCAAGCCCACAAGATCACGGTTGTCACCCGCTTCCCCTTGCAACGCATACTGAGGAACCCTGAGGCCACCAGTAGGATAGTGGAATGGGCTTTGGAGTTATCCAACTTTGGTTTGAAGTTCAAGAGCACGTCAACCATTCAGAGTAGAGCACTCGCGGAGTTTATTGCGGAATGGATGCCTACCCCTAATGAAGACGTGTTGGAGACAGTTATCCCCGGCAAGGAAGTGCCCCAAGAATTGATCATGTACTTTGATTGTGCCTTCTCCCTACAAGGTGCAGGAGCTGGCATGCTTCTTGTTGCTCCCTCTGGGGAGCACCTCAAGTATGTGGTTCAAATGCATTTCCCCTGGGAGAAGGCTACCAACAATACAGCAGAATATGAAGGACTCCTTGTCGGGCTCAGGATCGCAACAAAACTGGGAATCAAGAAGTTGATCATTCGTGGAGATTCGCAACTTGTGGTGAGGCAAGTGAACAAGGATTATCAAAGCCCATTGATGGAGGCATACGTCGAGGAAGTGAGAAAGTTGGAGGAGCGCTTTGTTGGATTGGAAACAGAGCACATACCGCCTGCGGAAAACAGCATTGCTGATCATCTGTCAAAGTGCACTGTGCAAAAACTCCCTGTGGAACCAGGGACTTTTGTTATCCATCTGACTCAACCCTCCATATCCCCGGCAACAATGGCCAGGAAGAGGAGGAAACTGGACTCCGGTAGGCCTCTCCCGGCAAAGCCCTCTGGGGTCCCCGGCAGAGAGGTTGGCGGGAACAACTCCGTTTCGCCCGGTGAGCAGCACCCTCCTTCTGAACCACTTGTTCCTGTGGTCGAGGCATGCACTCTCGTGAACGAGGAGGTGCCGCTAGTCCTTGTTGCTGAGCCTCAGGCTCCAACGTGGGCGTGGCACATAGTCCATTTCCTCCAAACAGGAGAACTTCCCGAAGAGCAAGAAGAAGCTGAAAGAGTAGCCCGGAGGGCCAGTATGTATCAGTTCGTTGACGACACGCTATATAGAAGAAGGCCCAACGGAGTGAAATTCAAGTGCATTTGCCGGGAAGAAGGAAAGGAACTGTTGGCAGAGATACACAAGGGTATATGCGGCTCCCACATTGGATCGAGGGCCCTGGTTGGAAAAGCCTTCCGGCAAGGTTTTTACTGGCCCACAGCCCTCCAAGATGCAATTGAGCTAGTCACCAAATGTGAAGCCTGCCAGTTCCACTCCAAGAATATCCATCAGCCTGCTCAAGCTGTCCAGACCATCCCTTTGTCATGGCCCTTCTCGGTCTGGGGGCTCGACATCTTGGGCCCCTTCCCCCATGCTACCGGGGGCTTTGAGTTCTTGTTAGTCGCTATCGACAAGTTCACAAAGTGGCCAGAGGTGGAGCCCGTGAGGAAGGTGACCGCACAGTCAGCTATCAAGTTCTTGAAAGGATTGGTGTGCCATTTCGGAGTGCCTGCTAGGATCATCACTGACAATGGCACCCAATTCACAAGCCGCGCCTTCATGCAATACGTTCATGCCCTCGGAAGCAAAGTCTCATTTGCCTCTGTTGCCCATCCCAGAAGCAACGGACAAGCAGAGAGGGCAAACGCTGAAGTGCTGCGAGGACTCAAGACAAGAACATTTGATAGGCTGCAGAAGTGCGGCAGGCAATGGACCGACGAGCTGCCAGTGGTTCTTTGGTCCCTCTACGACACTAAATCGAGCTACCGGGCAGACTCCCTTCTCCCTAGTCTATGGGGCAGAAGCAGTTATCCCCACGGAACTCATATACGGATCACCTCGAGTGCTTGCCTACGATGAAGTAGCACAGGAACAGCACCGGCGTGACGACACTGTGCTACTTGAGGAGAATTGTCTTCAGGCTGCTACGCATGTTGCAAGCTACCAGCAAGCCCTGCGTCACTATCACAGCCGCAGGGTTCATGCCCGGAGCCTTGAGGAAGGCGACCTTGTCCTTAGGCGTGTTCAGCCCGCCAAGGATGCAAAGAAGTTGACGCCAAAGTGGGAAGGCCCTTATCGGGTAGTATGAGTCACCAGACCCGGCGTAGTCTATCTGGAGACCGAAGATGGCATTCAGTTGCAAAACTCATGGAACATTGAGCATCTCTGTAAGTTCTACCCGTAAGGCGCGGCTGTCGGGCCCTGCCCGGCAGACACCCTTTTGTACATGCCTTGCCGATGTTGCATGTAACCCTTTGTACAAAGCCAGGCACAGACCCTGAGCAACAGATAAATAAACGAAGCGCTAGGGTACCCCTGACAAGATTGCATGCATGCATAAGCAGATCATGAGCATAGCATGATCATGTAGATGAGGTCGCATGTAGCACTATTTTCATCTGCACTAAGTTGCAGGGTTCTTGCCGTGGACTTGATCCCAAAGAGAAGAAATGAAGACAAGCCTACACAGCGATCCCCGGCAAGCCAAACAGATAAGTTTCTTCTTATCCATACCTGTTCTGTAAGGTAAAAACTTGTGCATATGGAAACCTCGTTACCATTGAAACATAGGTGCTCCCATCCTTTGTCCCGAACGTTGCTTTGGACAATGTCGTCGCAGTTGCCTTTGATGGAGAGGGTTTGACGAGGGGCCGGTCCCTTTTTATAGTTTTATGCCCGGCAGGCCTTGCCCCACGGCAGCAAACTAAGGGTACTGGCAGGATAGTTTTCCGGGGGAAACTTGTTTACTTGAACGTATAGAGGCACCTCACCTCTGCATGGACATGATACATGCACAAGTACCCGGCAAGGCTTGTCTTTTTCATTAATATGCTGATAAGCAAGTACAGATCTTACAAAGCACAAACATGGATAAAGAAGTTTAAATAATTTACACTAAAGTTTGGCAAGTGCCTACATGTTTTAGACTGAAAAAAGATAAGTGCCCCGTAATCCCTTTCTTGTCCCTCTCCTCCTAGGGACTACAGTGGGAGGTGGAGAGGGCAAAAGGAGTGCCTGAGCGGAAGCCCAGCCCAATTCCGTCAGGGCTTGCCGGGCGTAGCTTGACAAGATCGGGAGTGGTGAGGCTGCGAAGGAGAGGGGCGGAGGGAGCAGCTCGGCGGTGCCCTGGTCACCACCTCCAGGGCCAGCAAGAAGCCCAGCACAAGCAACGGTGGGGAGAACCGCCGGAGCTCAGCTAGAAGACTGTTGGAGGAGGTGAAGGCACCAAGAGAGCGACCCCCTCCCCGGCGACCATCCTAAAGAGGCCGGTGATGATGGTGCCGGGGAGGGAGGGGAAGAGCAGAAAGATGAGGCAGCGGGCCGGCAATACGAGACGAAGGCGTCGGTGCCATTGTACTTCGACCTGACGGCCTGCCACCCGCCTTCTCCGTCTTCCCTCATTCCTTCTTCATCACCACCACTCCAGGAGGACGCCGGCCCCTCGGGCCGACACCTCCCCCGGAGAAGCAGCAGGCGACGGCGGCATCCAAGGCGTACGAGGAGCATCGCTCCCCACCTTGGAGGGTAGGAAGGTGCCGCCGTCTTCAACGATCGCCCCGACTCCGCCGGAAGGAGCAGTGACGGATTACCAAAGATCCTGAGCGCTGCACCCCAGGCAGGCACCGGAAGCCCCAGGAGCCTCGTCGTCAAGTTGACGAACCTCGGCATCCTGTGGCCAGGGCAAGCACTCTCCACCAAGTGGCCAGCTCGTGTGGGAGAGACAGACGCCTCACCATCTCGGAGGAGTGTAACGCCACCCACACTGTGGACAGTTCGGCGCCTACACCCCTGACCACTGCATCTCCTGCACCCTCGGACTAGACTCACTCCCCCAGCGTCAATGCGAGCGTTCGGCATAATCGACCTCAAGCTGGAGCCCGGGGCCCGGCCCCGGCCTCTCCCCTCAACATAACAAAGAAGAAGGCAAGAAATAAAGAAAGAGAGGTGCGTGGATGGATGCCTTTGCTTCATCCTTGCCCCCCTCTTTTATAGGCAAGCTGGGGCTGCGGGTTGATCCTTTGCCCCCGCCCCAGAGGGGTTTCTTTCTGATCCGACCCGTCCAAGCTACCGCCGACGGCCAGATCCGATCACCACCCCTCTCCACCAATTCAAGGAAGGCCGAGCTCCTGCCCTGGCTCTCTCTCCTGCACCACGCGCCTGTCACCTACCCCACTCAATGCATGCAGCATACATGGCAGAGGATAAGGATGTGGTGGGAAGAGTGAATTGGCAGTTACTCCCCGTGCGTTAAAGTCATTCACGGGCCATTACAAAAGGTGGCCCCACTGCAATTGGCATCACGCGACGCACGGGAAAACCGGAAACTGACCCAAGCACAGGTTAATGGAGAAGCAAAGAATATCTCAAAGGACGAGCTACATCAACCCGCTCGCCTGTGTACTAGACAGGGCCTACCCCGACGTCGCTCGGCAGCACATTCAGGCCAGGTCTGGGGGCTCCTGTCGGTGCAGCAAACCCCCAGGTGTGTTACCCGGAATGTACATAGGCTCAAGAGCAAGGTTACGACGTTCAAGACAAGGCCAAGCAGAAGAGATGGCTCTTTGAGAAATCAAAGGGCGGATCAAGAAGACCAAGACCAACCAAATAAGCAAGATATCACTAAGGAAAAACCTCCCTTGCCGGGCAGGAGTGCCTGGCGGGGTCGAGCTTACCCCAAGACAAACCTCAAGACTCCCCTGGCAGGCTTGCCGGGGACGCCAAGGGTGGATTACCCCGCCAAAGCTCCACCGCTCCACCTCACAGCAACGCAAGTCACCCATCGGTGCGGTGTCGAGCCACCAAGTGACTAAGTGACTTTTACTTGGTACGTGGCAGGCCATTTCCGAGGAAGATCATCCCTAAATGACACCCATCTAGGCAACATGTCGCGCGGGCAGGCGAAAAGGTGGCTGAATGGCACAGCAAGGCTTGCCGGGCTACGCCACGATGTGACACTAAGCGGCGCATTTAATGCACCCTGTCCTGTCTGCAGAGTTAGGTATGATAGCACTGTGGCTATCTAATCAGTGCATAATGACTGTTTTGCTATTTTGGTGACCCCTTGACCTATAAAAGGAGGGTCGTGGCTACCTTAGAAAGGATTCGGACCCTTGTACGCTCGTACGCGCGTAGCTGCTCTCGCCCCGAGGCAACCTTGCTGGGCTAGAGCGCTGCGTCTCCACCACAGTCCTTCCATCAATCCACCAAAGCAGGAGTAGGGTTTTACGCCTCGCGGTGGCCTCAACCTGGGTAAAACTGCTTGTGTCATCATTGTCGTGCTGCTTTGTGCTTTCTGCTCTTTGTGCAATGCGCTCTTCCCCCTTGCCGAACCACAAGGGGCCGATGGCCCCATAGGTGACCGTGTGATACCACGACAGAGGAACACATAAAAGAAACCTTCCAGAACACTCCAGAACCCTAAAAAGTAAGAGGTACGTGATACGGTTAGTAAACGAACACCAAAAATTCCGCAAAAATATTTTCTGTCAGTTTTGGAATATTAGAAAAAAAAACAAGAAACAACCGGGAAGGCAACCTAGGTGCCCACAAGGCACCAGGGTGCGCCTGCCCCACCTGGCGCGCCCTGGTGGGTAGTGGGCCCCTCGGGCCCCTTCCCGACTCCGTTTTCCTGTAGTATACTTGTTTCCCAAGATAAAAAATCTTTATATACACCCCCAGACGATTTAACCACCGTATCACAAAAATACCCTATGTTCTGGTTTTGAGCTGTTTTTTCTGACAGATCTAGATCGCCATGGCCGCACCAAGCTCCTCCGAAGACAAGTTCTTCGAGAGGGTAATCAATCCCTACTTGTCTGAGGTGATGAAGCACCCTCAAGACATTGAGATGCGTGAGGGGGTGCTCCACATCTGGGATGTTCAAGGGCCCAAGAAGACGGGAAGCGTGGAGGTTAGGCTCAAGGTAGTGAAGCAGGAGATCTTCAAGTGCCAAGGGATGGTGGAGCATGGACTTAGTGCCAATCACCTCATGATCACAGAATTCACCCGTGATCACAAGGTGGATGGCAGGTCTATGAAGGACATCATCTTCACCTTCAACGAGCAAATCAATTTTCTGCAAAGGCAAATCTATGATCTTCAAAATCAAGTTTTTGAGTATGAAGCAAGATTTAAAGGTATGAGTTTAGCTGCCTGTTGCAGGACTAAGGAGACTCGTGCTTCCTCTTATGATGGTGAACCACTGCCATGGAAGCCGGAGGACAAGTTTGCCTCTACCTCACCACCACCATCATCTTCATCACCCAAGATGGAGACTTGAGTACACGGGTATTGGCTCCCCCCTTGGATTATGCCAAGCTTGGGGGAGATGCCCCCATATTGTATCACCATCAATTTTATTACTTTACCTATCTTAGTTCGATCCTTAGTTATTTCGTGATTTAGTTGAGTAAAAGTTTAGTATGATCTATTTTCGAGTGCTAGTTTCATGATCTATCTATCTATGTAATTGAGTGAGAGTTACATAATAAAGTTTAGTTTGAGTTTTTGCTTCTTTACTCTTATGTTCCAATCAAAATAAAGGGAAATAATGAAAAAGATCATATGCTAATCTTATGGTAAGTAATGACATCACATGAGGAAAAGTATAAGTGGTAAAATTTATTGAAAGTTGACAAACATAGTATTGGTCAATGATGCAATTCATGAAAGAATTAATAAGGGAAGAGAAGATTCACATGCAAATATACTATCTTGGACATCTTTTATGATTGTGAGCCCCCATTAAATATTTTATGCCAAATTGTTGACGTTGGACAAGGAACACAACGTAATGATTTATGTTTGTTCATATTCACATAGAAGTTATATTGTCATAGATCCTTCAACATGTGGTGCTTGCTCAATATCTTTGCTAGCCAAAATTCTGCACTAAGTAGAGATACTACTATGCATCCAAAACCCTTAAACCAAAATTCATGTTTTTAGAGTCCACCATACCTACCTATGGATTGAGTAAGATCCTTCATGTAAGTTGTCATCGGTGCAAAAAAGCAATAAAAATTGCTCCTAAATGTGTTTGATCTTTTAGTGTAAGGGAAAATTAGTGTTGTACATACTTGTGATGGCAAAGTAATAAAAGTGATGGACTGCATAATAAAGGTTGCTATCATAAGGGGCAATATAATGTGAAGTTCTTTTGCATTAAGAGATTGTGCATGCAAAACTAAAAAGCGCATGCCAACCTCTGCTTCCCTCTGTGAAGGGCCTATCTTTTACTTTTATGTATTTACTTTTTATGCAAGAGTCAAAGTATTCTTCTCTACTCCTTTTTATTTTCTCTTTTTTCAAGAACCATGTTGTGGGGAAAGGTCTAGGCACATATATCCAGTTGAATGTGAGTGATCATGAGTTATTATTGTTGACATCACCCTTGAGGTGAATAAGTTGGGAGGCAAAACTATAAGCCCCTATCTTTCTATGAGTCCAGTTGAAACTTTTTGCTCTTATGAATGTTGTGAGTGTTAGGAATCATAGAAGACTAAATGATGGTTGAGTATGTGTACTTGCCAAGACGCTCTGATACGAGACCCTTCCTGAAAATATGATGAATTGTAGTTGCAAAGTTGACTGAGAACATAGTTTGTTAGTTTTTAATAAAGTTTATGCTTTCGACTTCGATGTTGTGATGAATTGTTACTTGTTCATGAGAAGCTATATGATAAAGTTTTATGGTAAAGTTTGTTGTTGTTATAATAATAAGCATGATGCTACTATGTTTGTATTTTGTTTTTATCGACACCTCTCTCTGTCTAAACATGTGGACATGATTTTCAATATCGGCTTTCGCTTGAGGACAAGCGAGGTCTAAGCTTGGGGGAATTGATACGTCCATTTTGCATCATGTTTTCCTACTGTTCTTTATAGTGTTTTTATCCATTATAACACTTTGCGGACTAATTCTAATGCTCTTTCTCTCATAATATGCAAGGTTTACACAAAGAGGGAGAATACCGGCAGCTGGAATTCTGGACCTGAAAAAGCTATGTCAGAGATACCTATTCTGCACATCTCCAAATGAGCTGAAATTTTACAGAGAATTATTTTGGAATATATAATAAATATTGGAGAAAAGAACCACAAGGGGTCACCCAGGCGTCCACAAGGCACCAGGGCGCGCCCTGGTGGGTAGTGGGGGCCCATGCCCACCTCCGGTTCCTATCTTCTGGTACATAAGGTCTTTTGACCAAGAAAAAATAAGAGGAGGACTTTTGGGATGGAGCGCTGCCGTCTCGAGGCAGAACTTGGGTAGGAGCACTTTTGCCCTCCGGCGGAGCGATTCCGACAGGGGAACTTCCCTCCCGGAGGGGGAAATCGGAGCCATTGTCATCACCAACAACCCTCTCATCTTTGGGAGGCTAATCTTCATCAACATCTTCAACAACACCATCTCATCTCAAACCCTAGTTCATCTCTTGTATTCAATCTTTGTATCAAAACCTCTGATTGGTACCTGTGGGTGACTAGTAGTGTTGATTACATCTTGTAGTTGATGCTAGCCGGTTTATTTGGTTGAAGATTATATGTTCAGATCCATTATTCTATTTAATATCCCTCTTATCTTGAGCATGAATCTTATTTGTGAGTAGTTTCCTTTGTTCTTGAGGCCACAGGAGAAGTCACGTTGCAAGTAATCATGTGAATTTGATATGTGTTTCATATTTTGATGATATGTATGTTGTGATTCACTTAGTGGTGTTATGTGAATGTCGACTACATGACACTTCACCATATTTGGGCCTAAGGGAATGCACTGTGGAGTAGTTATTAGATGATGGGTTACTAGAGTGACAGAAGCTTAAACCCTAGTTTATGTGCTATTCTGTAAGGGGCTGATTTGGATCCATATGTTTAATGCTATGGTTAGATTTTATCTTAATACTTCTTTTGTAGCTGCGGATGCTTGCGAGGGGGTTAATCATAAGTGGGAGGCTTGTTCAAGTAAGAATAGCACCTAAGCACCGGTCCACCCACATATCAAATTATCAAAGTAGCGAACGCGAATCAAACCAACATGATGAAAGTGACTAGATGAAATTCCCGTGTGCCCTCAAGAACCTTTTACTTATTATGTGAGATCGTTCCGGCCTGCCCTTTGCTACAAAAAATATCAGGCTACCTTGCTGCACTTATTGGTAGTATTGTTACTTGTTACTTGCTACAAAGTATCTTGCTATCCAACTACCTGTTACCGACAATTTCAGTGCCTGCAGAAATTACCTTGCTGAAAACCACTTGTCATTTCCTTCTGCTCCTCATTGGGTTCGACACTCTTACTTATCGAAAGGACTATGATTGATCCCCTATACTTGTGGGTCATTAACCGCCGACCTTGAGGATTGAGCTCCTCCTATCTATGCCGTCGTTCAACAAGAAGAAGAAGAACTAAATTAAGCACACTGTATATCTCTGTTGCCGTTCGCTCATATTAATTTGTTATCTCTGTTTCCCCTGTCAATCTCATCGCAGACACTTAGCAATACATATTTGAAAGAGTTCTTTTACATTATTGCCCGTAGTCGGTTTCTTTAATTGTGTGCCCTATCGAGCACACAATTCACAAAGAAACGTATGCACTGTCTAGAATTATCGCACATAATTCTGACTACCGACCTGTTTATCGGGTATCACACACATCTTGTTACGCCGAGTCGCTTGTGTTGTTCTGGATTATCACAAACAGTTCATCTGAGTGACCTATATGCCGTCTACCACACACATCTGGATCTAGGTAATCATTTGTGTTATTTTCGCTCATCACAAACAGTTCATCCGAGTGAACTATATGTCGTCTATCGCACACATCTGGATTTGGGTAACCGGTCGCGTTATTTTGTATCATCACAAGCAGTTCGTATGGATCAACTATATGCCACTTATCACACACGCAACTCTTTTTGGAATTGTATTTGATGTCTCCACCGTCGCACACAGTTTGTTTGATTGGTGACAGTTTTATTACCATACCATTTACGATTCATGCATCACACACAGTTTGGTTGAATGGTCTCCTATACATGTGTCACATTAGAACCTCCCTGCAGTAGTGAGTATCAGTGATGTTTCTCTTCCTTACAGAAGGTTGGGGCGTGCTACTTGTGAGTTGTGTTGGGATTTTCCCCGAAGAGAAAGGGTGAAGCAATATAGTAGAGGATAGTATTTCTCTTTGTGAGAACCAAGGTTATCGAACCAATAGGAGAACCACACAAACGCCTAGTGAGAAGTACCTACACACACAAGAGCAAATACATGCATACAACACGGGCAAGAGGGTTGTCAATCCCCTTGAACTCATTACTTGCAAGGATTAAATCTGGTAATGGTAGATAGATAAATTACAAAGTAAAATTGCAGCAAGGTATTTTTGGTTTTTGTAATATGATTAAAATAGACCCAGGGGCCATAGTTTTAACTAGAGGCATCTCTCTCATAATAATAGCGTACGGTGGGTAGACAAATTACTATTTGGCAATTGATAGAAAAGCGCATAGATATAATGTTATTCATGGCAATGATCATGTATATAGGCATTACGTCTATAACAAGTAGACCGAAACGATTATGCAGCTACTCCTATTACTCTACCAATCGACGACTCCTGCCTGCATCTATGCTATTAATTTCATGATGAATAGAGCAACGCTTTAAGCAAGATGCCATAATGTAGACAGAATAAAACTAAGCAATATGATTAAACCCCATCGTTTTACCCTTAGTAGCGTGAATACAAATACGTGCCTCACTACCCCTTCCATCACGAGGTAAGGACACCGCAAGATTCAACCTACTACAAAGCACCTCCCCCACTAAAGATAAATCAATCTAGTTGGCCAAACCAACTGGATAGATCGGAGAGAAATACAAAGCTATAATAGTCAAGCATAATAAAGTTCAAAAAAGACTAAATTAGTTTCAATGAATAATCTAAGAATAAACCCACAATTCATCGGATCCCAACAACCACAGCACAAAAGAAGATTACATTGGATAGAATTCTGGAGAGAACATTGTATTGAATATCAAAGAGAGAGAGAGAGAGATCTAGTTAATCATTATGGACCCGTAGGTCTATGGTGAACTACTGACACATCATCGGAGGTGCAGTAAGTTTGATGTAGAAGCCCTCCGTGATCGATTCCCCCTCCGGGAGAGTACCGAAAAAGACCTCCAGATGGGATCGCGAAATAACAGAAGTTTATGGCGGCGAAAAAATTGTTTCGGGTGGCTCTCTGGGTTTTTTGGAATATTAGGGAATTTAGAGCGCTGGAATTAGGTCAGACAGAGCCACGAAGGGCCTACAAGGCATCAGCGTGTGCCTACCACCCGGGGCGTGCCCTGTTGCATTGTCGTCTCCTAGCAGGTCTTCTGGTCCTCCCCCGAAACTTCTAGGATCTCTTATGTCTAGAAAATAATCATTAAAAAGTTTCGTAGCGTTTGGACTCCATTTGGCACAGATTTTCTATAAAACCAAAAACAAGCAGAAAACAGCAAGTGACACTAGGCACTGACTTAATAGGTTAGTTCCAAAAAATGATATAAATTTGCATATAAAGTATCTAAGTGTGATAATATAATACATGGAATAATGAAAAATTATAGATACGTTGGAGACGTATCAGGATCCCCAAGTTTAATTCTTGCTAGTACTCGAGTAGGTAAATGATAAAAGCAGAATTTTTGATGTTGAATGCTACTTAGCAAGTCTATCATGTAATATTTTTATGGAATAAATATTGAGAAATGATGAAGTAATTGATATCAACATAATAATATCCATGAATACATGCACTACAAAAAAAGACACATCCGTGACATTTTGGCCCGAACGATTTTTTTTCTGTCGTGCTTATGACACTTCTATGATGATAATTGTGACAAAACCACGTATCATCATACATGTGGTGGGATCCTACTTCTATGACAAAAAATCATGACAGAAAATGGGCTTTTCGTCCTGGGCGGGCCGGGGATGCACCTGCATGACATTCTTTGGGCCGTCCATGACGGAAAAATTCATGGTAGAAGCGAGGGCGAGGAAAATTTCTGGAGTTCCCGGTTACGGTGGGTGGTTGGGGCCGAGCGATGCACGGAGGTTTGCGCGTTTCTCTCATACATGTACGCGCGTGTGTGCGAGGCGTTCGCTTACTGAACCCGAGCAAGGCGTTTGCTTACTGAACCCGAGCGATTGCACTAGCTACGTTACTGAACCTGAGCGATCGATCCCTTGGCTGTTAACTGAACCTGAGCGATTCCTTCACTACTGCTGCTAACTGAAGCTGATCGAACCTGCCTCCTAATGAACAGTGACCGTTGTTGGGGGTTGGATGAATAGTTCCTGGTGGGGGTTGGATGAACAGGACCTCGTGGTAGTAGTAGGCCGTTGTCGCTGGATGAACAGGGACCCGATCGAGGAGGCCGCCACACCCGAGCCGGTTAAGGGTGGATGAACAGGACCTCGTGGAGGGCTGGTTGAATAGTAGCCGGTGGAGGCTAGATGAACAGTAGCCCATGGATAAACAGTAGCCGGTGGACGTTGGAGGAAGTCGACGGTGGATGAACAGTAGTAGGTGGAGGCTGGAGGTAGTCGACGGTGGATGAACAGTAGCCCATGGAGGCTGGAGCGAGGCAGTAGACGGTGGATGAACAGTAGCCCATGGAGTCCCGTTTGCGATACGCCACACCCCTCCCGATGAGCAGGACTCCGTTTCAACCGTAGGCGCTCCAACACAAGTCCATTTTGCAATACGCCACACCCCTCCCGATCAACAGGATCCCGTTTTGACCGTAGCCGGTCGAACAGAAGGCCGTTTCCTCCGTACTGTGGTACGCCAGACCTCGTTTCGGCTGTTTCGTCCAAGCCGTTTGGCTCCAGTTGAACAGGACGCATTTCGACTCAGCCGGTTGGTTACCGATGAATAGGACGCCGTCGTTGTACGCGTTCGAGACCATGCCCGTATGTACGTATGTGGCCGTCTTTTTTGCAGTGTAGTTGTGGTATGTGTACATGATTTAGACGGGACTGCCTGAACTGCTACCGCTCCTTACTCGGCCACGGTTCATCGTGGCAGATAGACCGATCGACTGGTAAGTACATAGGCAATGCTACGTATGTTTCGATCGGGTGGGTCCTAGCTGTCAGGGAGGACAAGGAGGCACCTCTTGCGTGCGAATATATAGCTGGCGGGTCCCAGCGGTCAGGGGCGGAATCATATTTTTTTACGTAATAAGGAGGCACTTCCTTGCGTGCAAAGATGTTGTTGGTGGGTCCCAGCTGTCAGGGGCAGGAATAAGGAGGCACTTCCTTCCTTGCGAAGATATACGTGGTGAGTGATAACCCACAAGTATAGGGGATCGCAATAGTTTTCGAGGGTAGAGTATTCAACCCAAATTTATTGATTCGACACAAGGGGAGCCAAAGAATATTTGCAAGTATTAGCAGTTGAGTTGTCAATTCAACCACACCTGGAGATTAATTATCTGCAGCAAAGTGATCAGTAGCAAAGTAGTATCATAGTTTTGATAGTAGTAGCAACAGTAATAGTAACAGTGACAGTGATAGCAATGATTTTGTAGCAAGTGTAACAGTAACGATAGCAGTAGTAACTTAGCAAAAACAATATAAGAGAAATTCATAGGCATTGGATCGGTGAATTCGTTGGATGATATTCATCATATAACAGTCATAACCTAGGGCGATACGGCACTAGCTCCAGTTCATAAATATAATGTAGGCATGTATTCCGTAAATAGTCATACGTGCTTATGGAAAGAACTTGCATGACATCTTTTGTACTACCCTCCCGTGGTAGCGGGGTCCGAAAGGAAACTAAGGGATATTAAGGCCTCCTTTTAATAGAGAACCGGAACAAAGCATTAACACATAGTGAATACATGAACTCCTCAAACTACGGTCATCACCGGAAAGTATCCCGACTTCTGTCACACCGGGGTTTGCGGATCATAACATGTAATAGGTGACTATAACTTGCAAGATCGGATCTAGAACATAGATATGATGGAGATAACATAAATGGTTCAGATCTGAAATCATGGCACCCGGGCCCAAAGTGACAAGCATTAAGCATGACAAAGTCATAGCAACATCAATCTCAGAACATAATGGATACTAGGGATCAAGCCCTAACAAAACTAACTCGATTACATGATGAATCTCATCAACTCCCTCACCGAGCAACGAGCCTATGAAGGAATTACTCACTCCTGGTGGTGAGCATCATGGAATTGGCGATGGAGAAGGGCATCAAAAAATCGTATTAAATTTTCAGGGCATTCTGAGAACTTTTATTTTTGGGTCCTTTTTTTATTGCACGGGAAATTCAAAAAATAGATAAAATATGGCATTTTGTTTTATTTAACTAAGAAAAACAGAAAAATAAAAGTAAGGACAGAAAGTAGTGCCTACTAAATTCATCAACTTCATACCTCTCAAAAATGATCCATTAATAAAGTTGATCAAGTCTTATTAACAACCACTTTCGATTAGCATGAAACCGAAGAACTTTCGCAAAACACTAGGTTACCTCAATGGGGATATGCACGTCCCCAACAACAAGCATTTCATATTTCTTTTTGACAGTAGGCAAAGGTAGTTGAAAACTTCCAATAGTGATTGTCGGAGACTTTTCAATAACATTAATACCATTCACTTGGAATTGCTTCTTCGGAAAGTGCACAGTATGCTCACTACCATTGATATGAAAAGTAACCTTGCTTTTATTGCAATCAATAACAGCCCCTGCAGTATTCAAGAAGGGTCTACCTAGGATAATCGACATGTTTTCGTCCTCAGGCATCTCAAGTATAATAAAGTCAGTTAAGATAGTAACATTTGCAACAACAACGGGCACATCCTCACAAATGCCTATAGGTATGGCAGTTGATTTGTCAGCCATTTGCAAAGATATTTTAGTAGGTGGGAGTTTATTCAAATCAAGTCTTTTATTTAAAGAGAAGGGCATAACACTAACACCAGCTCCTAAATCACACAAAGCAATTTTCACATAATTTCTTTTGATGGAGCAAGGTATAGTTGGTATTCCAAGATCTCCAAGTATTTTAGGTACTCCATCCTTAAAAGAATAATTAGCAAGCATGGTGGAGATTTCAGCTTTTGGTATTTTTCTCTTATTGGTGATGTTGTCTTTCATGTACTTTGCATAAGGGGCCATATTTAAGATATCGGTTAAACGAGTGCGCAAAAAGACCGGCCTAATCATTTCAGCAAAGCATTCAAATTCTTCATCATCTTTCTTCTTAGTTGATTTAGGTGGAAAGGGCATAGGTTTTTGAACCCATGGTTCTCTTTCCTTACCATGTTTTCTAGCAACGAAGTCTCTTTTATCATATCTTTTATTCTTAGGTTGTGGGTTATCAAGATCAACAGCTGGGTCTAATTCAACATCATTATCTAGTTCTTTATTATTTGTTTGAGTGTCTTCATGAACCTCATCATTATCTTTTTCATTATCAGTAGGTGAGTGTTCATTACCAGATTGAGTTTCAGCATCAGAAATAGATACATCATTATCATTATCAGGAGGCTTTTCTACTTCAGGTTCACTAGAGGCATGCAATGTCCTATCATTTTTATTTTTCTTTTTATATGGACTAGGTGCATTGATGTTATTCCTTTGTGAATCCTGTTCAATTCTTTTAGGATGTCCCTTAGGATAGAGTGGTTCCTGAGTAATTTTACCTCCTCTGGTTGCTACTCTAATAGCAAAGTCATGTATGTTGCTATTCATTTCAGCAAGCAATTCTTTTTTAGATTTAGCAACTTGTTCTAGTTGAGTTTGAACCATAGAGGCATGTTTTCCTACACCTCTAACATCATTTGAGATTATAAATAACAAGTCACTCAAGTGAGCAATCATATCAGAGTTGTATTTCAATTGTTTCATAACATTGGGATTGAAGTGATCTTGTTTCATAATGTAGTTATCAAACTCATAAAGGCATTGACTAGGATGTTTATTATAAGGGATATCACCTTCATCGAACTTTAATAAAGAGTTTACCTCTACCACACGTGATGGTGGTGGTGGTGGTGTGTTGAGGCCATGGATTTCTTCGATAGGTGGTAAAATTTTAACATCCTCTGCTTTAATACCCTTTTCCTTCATAGATTTCTTTGCCTCTTGCATATCTTCAGGACTGAGATATAAGATACCCCTCTTCTTTGGAGTGGGTTTAAGTGGTGGTTCGGGAAGAGTCCAATCATCATAATTTTTCAATATGTTATTCAATAATTCTTCAGCTTGTTCAACAATTCGTTCCCTGAAAACACAACCAGCACAACTATCTAGGAAATCCCTAGAAGCATCGGTTAGTCCATTATAGAAGATATCAAATATTTCATTTTTCTTAAGAGGATGATCAGGCAAAGCATTAAGCAATTGGAGAAGCCTCCCCCAAGCTTGTGGGAGACTCTCTTCTTCAATTTGCATAAAGTTAAATATTTCCTGTAAGGCAGCTTGTTTCTTATGAGCAGGAAAATATTTTTTAGAGAAATAGTAAATCATATCCTGGGGACTACGCACACAACCAGGAGTAAGAGTATTATACCAAGTCTTAGCATCACCCTTTAATGAGAACGGATATAACTTAAGGATATAATAATAGAAAATTTTCTCATCATGAGCAAAAAGGGTGGCTATGTCATTCAACTTAGTAAGGTGTGCCACAACGGTTTCAGTTTCATAACCATGGAAAGGATCAGATTCAACCAAAGTAATTAACTCTGGGTCAACAAAGAATTCTTAATCCTTATCATCAACAAAGATAGCTGAAGTAGCAAACTTGGGATCACATTTCATTCTAGCATTCAAAGATTTTTCTTTCAGTTTGCATCATAACTTCTTAAGGTCATCCCTATCATTGCAAGCAAGAAAGTCTCTAGTTGTCTCCTCATCCATAACATAACCTTCCGGTATATTAGGCAATTCATATCTAGGAGAACAAGATCTAATAGGTGTTTAAAGATTTTCAGTTTCAAGCTCTTCATCAGTTTCAATAATTTCATCAGTTTCAGCATTCTCAAAAGCTTTAGTTCTAGCAAGTTGTTCATCAAGAAATTCACCTAGTGGCACATTATCATCAAGCAAGGTACTAGCATCATCATGAGTATCATTCATAGCAGAAGTAGCATCATCAATGACTTGAGACATAATAGGATTAATAACATGTGGTGGTGTTGCAAGTCTACTCAAAACAGAAGGTGAATCAAGTGCAGAGTGTGATGGCAGTTCCTTACCTCCCCTCGTCCTAGAGGGAACGATCTTGTTTTTAGTATCCTTCAGATTCTTCATAGTGATAATTTGATAATAATCACAAGTGACTCAACAAATATAGCTATGCTCCCCGGTAACGGCGCCAGAAAAAGGTCTTGATAACCCACAAGTATAGGGGATCACAACAGTTTTTGAGGGTAGAGTATTCAACCCAAATTTATTGATTCGGCACAAGGGGAGCTAAAGAATATTTGCAAGTATTAGCAGCTGAGTTGTCAATTCAACCACACCTGGAGATTAATTATCTGCAGCAAAGTGATCAGTGGCAAAGTAGTATGATAGTTTTGATAGTAGTAGCAATAGCAATAGCAATAGTAACAGTGATAGTGATAGCAATGATTTTGTAGCAAGTGTAACAGTAATGATAGTAGTAGTAACTTAGCAAAAACAATATAAGAGAAATTTATAGGCATTGGATCGGTGAATTTGTTGGATGATATTCATCATATAACAGTCATAACCTAGGGCGATACGGCACTAGCTCCAGTTCATAAATATAATGTAGGCATGTATTCCGTAAATAATCATACGTGCTTATGGAAAGAACTTGCATGACATCTTTTGTCCTACCCTCCTGTGGTAGCGGGGTCCAAAAGGAAACTAAGGGATATTAAGGCCTCCTTTTAATAGAGAACCGGAACAAAGCATTAACACATAGTGAATACATGAACTCCTCAAACTACGGTAATCACCGGAAAGCATTGTTCAAGAATTCATCCGATTAACCAATTAACGGGCTAGTTAATCGCTACTCATTAGATGGACAAATCGAAGAGCACATATTCATCGTGTTAACTTGTCAAGCCGATTAACTTGCCTGTGAGACCGATTAATAGGTTCTCAAGCCGATTAATCACTACTGGCCCATTAACGTAGGGGCAAACAAAGCCCAAATTTTTGGCCCGTAACCCCTCCCATCCCCCTCACGCTCCTCAATAGTTAGGGTTGACCAAATCATAACATATTTTTTATATTACATAGTTGAGAGCATGAGAGTATTGTATAATACCTAAAAAATAGATATCCATTGGTAGGTTCCTATTTAATCTACCGATTAATGGTCGACCGATTAATCCAGTTAATAGGCCGATTCACCGATTAATCACTACTCCCAAGCCGACCGAGCTGCTACCAGTTACGGATTTCCTTAACAATGCCGGAAAGTATCCCGACTTCTGTCACTCTGGGGTTTGCGGATCATAACACGTAATAGGTGACTATAACTTGCAGGATCGGATCTAGAACATAGATATGATGGTGATAACATAAACGGTTCAGATCTGAAATCATGGCATCCGGGCCCAAAGTGACAAGCATTAAGCATGGCAAAGTCATAGCAACATCAATCTCAGAACATAATGGATACTACGGATCAAGCCGTAACAAAACTAACTCGATTACATGATGAATCTCATCCAACTCCCTCACCGACCAGCGAGCCTACGAAGGAATTACTCACTCCCGGTGGGGAGCATCATAGAATTGGCGATGGAGAAGGGTTGGTGATGACGAAGATCGAAGATTCCCCTCTCCGGAGCCCCAAGCGGGCTCCAGATCTGGCCTCCCGATGAAGAATAGGAGGTGGCGTCGGCTCCGTCTCATGAATCGCGATAATTCTTTCTCCCTGATTTTTTTCTCCGAAAATGTGAATTTATAGCGTCGGAGATAGGGTCAGCGGGGCCACCAGGTGGGGACAACCCACCTGAGCGTGCCAGCAGGGGGGGCGCCCTGGTGGGTTGTGCCCACCCAGGAGGCCCCCCTCGGTGGTTCTTGGCTCCAGTATTTTTCTTTTATTCCATAAATATTCTCCAAAAAGTTTCATGCCATTCCGAGAACTTTTATTTCTGCACAAAAACAACACCATGGTAGTTCTACTGAAAATAGCGTCAGTCCGGGTTAGTTTCATTCAAATCATGCAAATGAGAGTCCAAAACAAGAGGAAAAGCATTAGGAAAAGTAGATACGATGGAGACGTATTAGTGAGTCCCAACTTTCAGGGGGAGGAATAATTTTATTTTCGCGTAATAAGGAGGCGGTTGCATGTGTGCGTCCATGGACCTGGTGCGGCCCCACTGTCAGCCTCTCCACATACAGTCCTCTTCCGATGACTCTCGTTTGTTGACCACGTTGACCATGCCGCGTCGAGCGCACCAAGGCGGTGGAAGACGGTGAGGCCCCGGACGGTAAAGAGCCGGAGATGGGAAGACGCGGCAGTGGAGTCGTAGACGGGGAGGTGTACAAGGGTTAACTGGTTTTGGTGCGGCCGGGTTCTGCAGTCGGCGGAGAAAAATAGGAGGTGTGGAGGGATGGCCTGGCCGGTGGTGGAGTAGGGCTTCACAGCGAAGCGTGCTAAGCAGAGCCGCTAGCAGCCAGAGGCGGGAGCAGGTGGTCGCGGCGGCGCTAGAGGAAGAAGACGAGAGATTGAAGATGGATGCCGGCGGTTTGGATGTAAATCCAACGGCTATCGATGTCAGAATCATTTGTCGACTAAGTTGACAACGCCTTGTGTTGGCTTCAACCTATTAGCCCACATTTCAGCCTCCAAAAATGTGGCACGTATTCAACCCATTTTTTTAGAATTCACAGTCCATTAGCTGGGCTGGGTGAACAAATAATGTAGCATTCATGCGACCCATTTATTTTTTTCTATAAAACTACAGCCCATTTCCACTTTCTCGAAATACACGAATTTGCTTGCCTGGGTGAACAAATAATGTAGCGTCAATGCGGCCCGTTATTTTTTCCTAAAAAGTTATAGCCCATTTGCACTTTCTCGAAATACACGATTTTGCTTGGCTGGTTCTAATTATAATGTTGGGTTGGGCGCAGCAATGTTATCAAAAAATAAACAGGGGCTGAGTATTTTGTTATAAATATATTTAAATAATAAGTTCTTTATTATTACATTGGTCCTTAAATATTACCAAGCTTTTGTGCACAATCACTAGGATTTTTGTTGCCTTAATGTAAAAAAACCCAGGATTTTATTGTTAAACATTTATTTTTATAAGTTCATAAGACGTGGGATATTTTTTTTTACATATGTAAGTATCTGTTAAATATATGATGATAATAACAATAATATATAATAACATATAAAATAATACAAATGTATATAATATAGTTAGAAGGGAAACATAAGTTGGATCTAGCGTTCCTATTCTTATATAGAAAAATAGAACAGACCTTTGTGTTTTCTTCAAAAAAATACATAAGTTGGGCTGCGGATGTTTAAGAAAAAGTAAAACCTAGGATGGGAGGGCCATAGGTCGGTCGATACATGACGGCCCTAAAAAAAATACAATCGGCATGTCGTGGGCTGTGCATGTTAAAAAAGAAAGACTAGACTGGGCAGCCCACAACCTAGCTGATACTTGCTGGCCCACTGATAATAAATGATACCTGCCATCTCCCCGATGACTCGCTTTAGTGTAAATTTATCTCCTTTAGTAACTATGTTGACAAACCCGTGGGCCCCAATGTCAGTATAGCAGTAGGAGGAAGTATTTTTCAATGAGGCACTTGCTTGCGTACGGCCATGGACCTGGTGGGTCCCGACTGTCCGCCTCTCCACGTACAGTCCTCTCCAGATTCCTCTTGTTTGTTGAGCATGTTCACAACGGCAGACAGCAGCACCGCGGCGAGCGCACAAAGGCGGAGGATGGCATCCAGGCCCCGGACGAGAACGCACCAGAGCCAGGGAAGACGTGCTACAGTAGTGGTAGATGCTGTGCCTAATTTCCAGCGAAAGTACTGGAGTAGCCAAGTGGCCAAGTTCCACTCCCCAACCGCTACTCCGCCCGGGTTCGATTCCACCTGATGCAGTGAAAATATCCCCAAATTTTTGCCTCTACCTCTGACATGTGGGTGCCCATTGTCATCTACGCACACCCCTTCCAACACTTGACAAAACTTCGTCCCTCGGTTTCTCTGTTTTTCGCACACTCAACATTGCGTGGGCATTTTGAAAATAGAATATCTTGTTGACTGTGCATCATATGAAGATGTGCTATGCATGAATGTTGATCAGCATGATGTTAACTGGCTAGTAGTTCCATTTTCGACCATGAATAAAACTTTCAACATGATGTTATCCCTGTTTGAAAAGGGCGCGTTAATATAAATGATCTGCTTCTGAAACTTGCAGTTTCTTATCTGAAACTAAAACTTGCAGTTTCTTTTCTAACAATCACATTGTCTGCATTTTTATATGAAACTACATTTTTTAAAGTGCTAAAAATAGATCTCTAGAATTCATAAAATACTTCATATGCTCAATACTTCAAATCTGAAATTCAAAAGACATTCATATCTGAAAGTACTCTCAAAATATACAACACAAAACACAATTCACAACCTGCAAATACTGACAACCCTAAGCTCCTCCTCAGACTATTTGGGGGGGGGGAGTCCCCTCCTATTCCTCGGCGGTAGAAAGCCGCCCCGTGGGACGAGGTGAACGACGAGGGAGAGGATGGCGGGGAAGCATCGTCGCGCAACTATTTTTCTCCTCTTGCAGTTGGCACTACTGCAGGATGCTGCTAACACGACACTACAATCAGAGACGCTTTGATGAAACTGTGTGCGATGCATTAATCACAAACGGTGATGTAAAAAAAACCATCAAAAAAGATGAAAAATGTTTGCGATGGTGGATACATCAAACGCGGTTCAGATTTTAGATGCGTGTGCGATGCGGGGCATACGGTTGATCCATACGAACCGTTTCGATGAGACAGAACAACAGAAACGGGCAGCCATATCAAGGTGTGTGCGATATATGGCATACAGTTCACTCGGATGAACCGTTTGCGATGAGACAGAACAACAGAAACGGGCAGCCATATCAAGGTGTGTGCGATATACGGCATACAGTTCATTCGGATGAACTGTTTGTGATTAGGCAACACAAAAGAAACGGTCAGCCAGGTGAAGGTGTGTGCGATATACGGCATACATAGTTCACTCAGATGAACTATTTGCGTTGAGCCAAGAGAACAGAAATGGTTCAACTTAACAAGATGTGTGTGATACGCGGCAAATAGGTCTGCAATCGGAAATGTGTGGGAAGACGGATAACAACACAGACGATTCCTGTTAACAAGCCGTGTGTATTGTGAGCAAATGATTGCTGGTATACAATTGTGAGTGATTTATGAAAACATCAACGACGAGTTCCATTGTTTAGTCCATGTGCGATGTGATTTGCTCTATCCGCACAACATCTACGCTCTGTCTACAGAGTGTCAACATATATACTTAAAAAGACAGCATTGCATAACCAAATTAAGCATACAATTACACAAGTGAATACACACATAACATTTCCACACACCAAAGTAAGCAATTACATGCATACTAAACTAGGAGAAACGAGGATCTAATCATCTACTACTTGTTGCGACGACGCTTGCCATTGCTCTGCTTCCGGCTGGATCCCTGGCCGTTTTGGGGAAGGAGGCACTTCCTCATGTCAATGATCCGCCTGTACATCTCGTAGCTCGTGTACGCCTCCTTGGCCATATACACGACGTGAGCTTTGTCGAGTTTCTCCATGCAGGCCGAGTGCCAGGCACGCTTGTCCTTGTTGCAGCACTCCTTCATGTCTCTGTAGTAGGGGTCGATGATGGCCTCGGCGAGGTGAACCAGTGAGTCCTTCTCATGCTCGTTGCTGCCCCAGATCTTGTATTGGCCCTAGATGTCAACAAGATTCTGGCAGGCGATGCCCGAATTCTTGAGTACCTTTACATCGTTGGTGATGTCCACCATAGCAAACATGTAGTGGGGGCTATTGACAAACCTGGCGAAATGCTCACAAGGCCTTGTGGCCAGGCAGTAGTGGTAGACGAGGACGTGATTGCGCACGCACATCTGGGCGACGACAACCTTGGGACGAGACCCGACACGAGCGCGGGTGTACTCGAGGTCGAACCCGACCACCTTGTACTTCTCCTCAGCAAGCAACAGCTCCATGATGTGGATGGAGTGCTCCACCCAGACCGGGTTGTTGGTGTACACCACCGAGAGCTCCGTGAACCTTCTGTGGGTGTCCACCACGGCATGCATGGTGAACTGCTGCTCGTCGTCGGCAGCCACTCGGAGCGCCATTGGAGCCGCGCAGGATACCCTCTAAGAATTTGTCATGGTGGGTGTGCTTCTTGCAATAGTGGGGCGCGATCGAAAGGTTGAAGTGACACATGGGTTAAATGGCCGCTGTAATAAATGAGGGCCGACCAGCCTGTAATCGTCATGTCTTGTCACAACGTTCATAGTGGAGGATTCCAGTGCATGCCTGAGAACACCGCACATGTTTTGTTTGACCACGCGTGGGCTCAAAGAGGCGCCAAATGTATCATTGGTGAGCCTGTTCCCGTGCAACTGCGCAGTTTACCGCGCAAGCTTCCCGCCCGGCTAGTTTGGCCATGCGTCGGCTAGAAGAGGGACAAATCGTGAGCGTTTATTGGCAAAACGCTTTGTAAAAATGAAGTGTGCGGAATGACTTCGGTCATAAGTTTACCCATGGGATGATGTCAAAGTTACACAGAAGGGTGATGATGGACACTCGAGTGCGATAATTAATTCTGCGCTCTACAGGGCACACAGTTGAAGAAACCAATTGTGTGCAATAATGTCAAAGATCGCAGTCGAGTTAGCTATACAGATCGTGTGCTATGAGATCGACAAGGTAAACACATTCGAGAATGGTTAATAAAATCTAAGTCCATTGCATATTAAGGTCAAAATATTGCTACCAATATACGAGTTTCATACAATGCCATTTCAACGATTGTACCACAAAACCTTCAAATATTACAAGGTTCAAATTCCAAAGTTATATGGCTCAAATTCAAAGATTACAAGGTTCAAACTGATATTAGAAACAAAATTCAGCTCATCAGCTACAAACGCTTGTGCTGATCCGCTGAACATGGATATAAGAGAGGTTCAAACTAATATTACCACTTGTAAGGCTGGTTTCGAAACCTCATAATTTTTGCAAAGGGGTCAGCCACTAAGAAGTCATGTATGGGGTTGACACGATGACTTCTGATTACTCTGTCATCTGAAGTTCCAAAATGAAATTCAGCTTTTTCGAAGCCTATTCCATTATGTCGCAGCCGCTGGCGCTGATCAACAAACCATTCATTTTTGCGAAATAAATGTAGGGCAAACCTCATTACCTTCAGCACCCTTGCTCTGACAACAAAGAACCTGGCGAATGTAATCTCTGGCAAGGTCCCTCGGTATGAGTTCAAAGTAATTTCTGAGAGATGCAGATCTAGGCATTTGATGTGATTGTTATATTGTATCACATTATCCAGCACGGGCCCTAATCTTATCTGCAAAGGAAGAAAACGTGTTAGTGCCTAATGCAGTTTTGAACACTACTACGGGCCTATTTTTGGTTTGAGGATTTGTAAAATGCACTAACGTGCCATCTTCGATCCGACGTGATTAACATGGGCATTTGATTGCAATCTAGAAAAATATAGCATTCTTCACAAGAGGTTGGAGTGGATGAAAAATTCCCTAAGAAAACTAGTACAGATGAATCCAAAGGAGAAATGCTTATGGATTGTAACCATATGGATCAAGCAACCAATATGGGGGGGGGGGACATGTATGTACCGAAATCCTCGAAAAATCCTTCAGAAATCATAATACATTGTCATTGTAAACTTGGGAAAAGGTGTCAAAAATTGAACTCCCTTATGGTTAATATTTAACAGGAAAGGAACATCACCTCGATATATAGCTTCTCCAGGCACGGAAAGCATCTCAGGAAACTGACAACTTAGTCCAGGTTGGGGCCGATAGATTCTAGTGCCAAGACCTTCACTGTGCGCAGTTTCAGGGTCAAGCTTGCCAGAATCATTTTCTGGATGACAGACGAACATACATCTTCAAAATTAGAAATAATGTTAATTTCTAGAAGGAGAGGTAGAAGGCGGCTGTTGTACCTGAACGGGTGTGGATCCAATAACAAGTTCAGAGTATTTGCCAGACGAGTAGCCCACCACTGTCAATTTCAGCGCAGAAATGACATTGATTCTTGTTGGACCTTCTTGATCAACTACAAGTAATCTCTCAACTGAAGGTGTGTCCTCAATGACCATACCGTGGTACACATTTTGTGATGTCTTCTTGCAGCACCAGCAACACACATAAATAGTCCGGAGAGTCATGCAGGTGATGTGGAAGCTACTCAACCCATTGATCGCCTAAAGACGAAGGTACTCGAGTGCCGTACAACCACGGAGTAGGCGCTCCATGTCACCGTTTGGGAGGCAGACGGCGACGAGCTCGAGGTGCTTCAGTCATGGTAGAATAAGAGCGGGCGCGTCATTAAGGGGAGGGGGTGGCAGTTCATGAACTTGCTGACGCGCAGCGTGGACGTTGGCAGCGAGCGCATATGCCCATCATCAAAAGTGAGCTCCTTGAGCTGATCTAGGGCGGGGGATCGGAACCACTCGTCAAGCTTGGCTCGGCCCTTGCCATTGGAATAGAACTTGCCCATTCTAGGGCCTGTGGTTGGGCCATGGTGACTGCCGAGGATCTAGGAGAACGCATCCAAGCTTTTGCGATAGCCATGGCAGAGCTCGTGGGTATCGATGAGGTCGAGAGGGGTAGAGTGCCATAGGGGGCGCCACCGTCGGGAAAGGACAGTTGTCTGCGCCCCATATTTGATTGGGAGGAGGGAGATGATGACTATCAAACATCAAGGAGGCTGCTGATGAAGTCTAGGCCTGCTGGAGTCACTTGTGGTTCTTGCTCGACCCGCCTCCACTTGTTGGCAGCCCATTCTTCACCTCCGGAGTCTCCTCATCAGTGGCGCTTTCTGATAGAAGTGGGAGTACAGGGAATATTTAGTTAAAACAGGGTAAAAGAAAAGTGTATTGGTAACTAGAAGTTAGTAGGTAGGAATAGAGTAAGAAAATGGAATAACAATTGGTCGCTAAAATACTACACAATTCCTTTGATATTGCTGGGTAAGTCAACATGCACATACTTGAAAAGAACACTTACTTCGAACAAAGTCCGGACGGATGATATCGTCGGGGAAGTTAGCATATGTCTCATGACCAGGCTCTTTTATGTGCAGTGCAATTTTAGTGCCAGCTTTCAGTACATAAAACATAGAAATTTATGTGCAAAGGCCCCTGCCAAAATAGGAGTCACCACGTTCATCAAGTCTTACAGTAGCAACGATTGTAAATCCATGGTTTGTGTTCAGTATGACGTCCCTGCAGTCTTGATTTATGTAAAGGGAAAGATTGTGTACTAAAAATGCTGTTGCATAGCATGGGATGTGCTACAGAAAATGTTAGGATTGTTAAAGAATATGGTAAAATGCAAATATCAGCAAAATTAAAAGAACAGTACAACAGTTGAAATCAAAGGACAAAAAACTATAATTAAACAGATAGGGTAACCATGATGTCATGGAAATATGAGAGTAATCGAAAGAACAATACATCCTGAATTTGCCTAATACAGAAAGAACAGGAAAAAAATCCCCTTTGATGTATATGCTGCATGTGGCACCTTTTATCCAGATGTAGCAATATATAGTATATGCTCAGGAAAGTAGGCAATGCCAACCAATTTAGGGTGATATTGAACATACCGTGCGCATCCTGAGGTCATCTGGTACAGTGAGATGGAACTTGATGGCTCGTATCCGCGTCAATATTTCCCCGAAGAGGAAGGGATGATGCAGTACAGCTTCGGTAGGTATTTCCCTCAGTTATGAAACCAAGGTTATCGAACCAGTAGGAGAACCAAGCAACACTATGTAAACGGTACCTGCACACAAAGAACAAATACTTGCAACCCGGCGCGTAAGAGGGGTTGTCAATCCCTCACGGGTAAAAGATAGATTGGTTTGTATGATTTTGGATAAATATATCTCTCGATAAAACAAGATAAAATAAATATAGAAAAAGTGCAGCAAGGTATTTTGGGATTTTTAGGATAATAGATCTGAAAACAAAAGCAAATAAAAATAGATCTCAAAGCAAATATGATAAAGAATAGACCCGGGGGCCGTAGATTTCACTAGTGGCTTCTCTCGAGAAAAATAGCATACGACGGGTAAACAAATTACTGTTGGGCAATTGATAGAACTTCAAATAATTATGACGATATCCAGGCAATGATCATTATATAAGCATCACGTCCAAGATTAGTAGACCGACTCGTGCCTGCATCTACTACTATTACTCCACACATCGACCGCTATCCAGCATGCATCTAGTGTATTAAGTTCATGGAAAAACAGAGTAATGCAATAAGAAAGATGACATGATGTAGACAAGATCTATTCATGTAGGAATAGACCCCATCTTGTTATCCTTAATAGCAACGATCAATACGTGTCTTGCTGCCCCTTCTGTCACTGGGAAAGAACATCGCATGACCGAACCCATCACAAAGCACCTCTTCCCATGGCAAGAAAAATCGATCTAGTTGGCCTAACTAAACCAAAGATTCAAAGAGGAAATACGAGGCTATAAGTAATCATGCATATAAGAGATCAAAGAAACTCAAATAACTTTCATGGATAAATAGATCTGATCATAAACTCAAAGTTCATCGGATCCCAACAAACACACCGCAAAAAGATTTACATCAAATAGATCTCAAAGAGACCATTGTATTGAGAATCAAAAGAGAGAGAGAGAGGAAGCCATCTAGCTACTTACTATGGACCCGTAGGTCTACAATGAACTGCTCACGCATCATCGGAGAGGCACCAATGAGGATGATGAACCCCTCCGTGATGGTGTCTAGATTGGATCTGGTGTTTCTGGAACTTGCGGCGGCTGGAATTGTGTTTTGTCGACTCCCCTAGGGTTTTTGGATTTTCGGGGTATTTATAGAGCAAAGAGGCAGTGCGGGAGGCGGCCGAGGTGGGCAGAACCCACCAGGGCGCTCCTGGGCCCCCAGGCGCGCCCAGGTGGGTTGTGCTCCCCACGGAGCCCCCCTCTGGTACTTCTTTGGCCCAACAAGTGTCTTCTGGTCTAGAAAAAATCTCCAAAAAGTGCCGCTGCGTTTGGACTCCGTTTGGTATTGATTTTCTGCGAAGTAAAAAACAAGCAAAAAACAGCAACTAGCATTGGGCACTATGTCAATAGGTTAGTCCCAAAAAATGATATAAAGTTGCTATAAAATGATTGTAAAACATCCATGAATGATAATATAACAGCATGGAACAAGCAAAAATTATAGATACATTGGAGACATATCAACATCCCCAAGCTTAATTCCTACTCGTCCTCGAGTAGGTAAATGATAAAACAGAATTTTTGATGTGGAATGCTGCCTAACATGTTCATCACATATTCTTTTCTTTTGTAGCATGAACATTTGGACTCTTATATATTTCAATGCAATAGTCTAGTTTTGACATGAAGATTTCAATACTGAAGCATATCAACAAGCAACCATGTCTTTCAAAATATCAACACTAAAGCAAGTTATCCCTAGCCCATCATGCTCAATCATTGATCCATTCATGAAACACACTTGCATATTAGCTACATCCAATGCTCAAGTATGATCATAGTGCCCCCTAGTTGGTGCTTTATAAGAGAAGATGGAGACTCAAATAAAAAATTGCATAAAGTAAATAGAAAGGCCCTTCGCAGAGGGAAGTACGGATTTGTAGAGGTGCTAGAGCTCAAAGCGAAAAAAATAGAGATAAAACATTTTGGGTGGCATGCTTTTCCTGTCAACAAAAACGATCGAGTCGCACCCAATACTTTCCATGCTAGATATATCATAGGCGGTTCCCAAACAGACAATAAAGTTTATTCCTTTTTCCACCATACTTTCACATTCCACAGCTAGCCTTATCCATGGGTGTCGTCCATACCAACACTTTCCAAGGAATTTATTATTTGACAACATAAAGTAAATTCAGTTTTCATTTTGGGACTGGGCATCCCTAATACCTTTGTCGTACTCTCGTGCAATGACAAGTGAATAAACACTCATCTTGAGAATAACACATCTAGCATGGAAAAAATATCAGCAACCCCCTACCGTTTCATGAGCGGTACAAGCACACAAAAAGGAAAATTATTTTGAAAATTAGAGATGGCACATACAAATTTGCTTAGAACGGCATGGAAATACTGCATCTAGGTAGGTATAGTGGACTCATGTGGCATGAGAGAATTTTTTCAAAAATTTCCTAACTCTCAAAAAAATCTAAGTGAATCATGAGAGCATTTCTTCAAAAATGTTAAAGCA
The DNA here is from genome assembly GCA_011799875.1 of Thinopyrum elongatum. Classification (NCBI taxonomy): domain Eukaryota; kingdom Viridiplantae; phylum Streptophyta; class Magnoliopsida; order Poales; family Poaceae; genus Thinopyrum; species Thinopyrum elongatum. The sequence goes on from CM022298.1 coordinate 542,487,199, forward strand.
CACCGTGCTCAAAAAGATATAAGTGAAGCACTAGAGCAATTCCATAGCTCAAAAAAAGTAAGTGAAGAATAAAGAGCAATTCTAACAAATCATAGCATAATTTTGGCTCTCTCAAATAGGTGTGTTCAGCAAGGATACTTGACACAAAATAAAAAGAAAAACAAGCAAAGACTCATATAATACAAGACGCTCCAAGCAAAACTCATGATATGTGACGAATAAAAATATAGCTCCAAGTAAAATACCGATGGTCGTTAGAAGAAAGAGGGGATGCCACTCGGGGCATCCCCAAGCTTAGCTACTTCTTTCTCCTTAAATATTGCCTTGGGGTGCCATGGGAATCCCCAAGATTAGGCTCTTCTTACTCCTTATTCCTTCATCCATCGTGATCTCACCCAAAACTTGAAAACTTCAATCACACAAAACTCAACAAAACCTTCGTGAGATCCGTTAGTATAAGAAAACCAATATTTACTTTAAGTACTATAGAAAACCCATTCAATTTTTTTTATTGCATTATATATACTTTATTCTAACTTTACCATGGCTTATACCCCCCGATACAATCCATAGATTCATCAAAATAAGCACACAATGCAAAGAAAACAGAATCTGTCAAAAACAGAACAGTCTGTAAAGACTCGAATTTTAATAATACTTCTGCAACTCCAAAAATTCTGAAACATTAGGACAAGATATAAAATTTGTATATAAATCTTTTGTAAAAAATTCTGAATTTTTCGTCACTTCTGTAAATCTAGACAGTTATTTTACTGGACACAAAAGTTTCTGTTTTTCAACAGGATCAAATCAACTATCACCAAAGCTATCCCAAAGGCTTTACTTGGCACAAACACTAATTAAAACATAAAAAACACAATCATAACAGAGGAATAATTGTGCAAACACTCAAGAACAGAAATAAAAAGGAAAAAATAAATTTTATTCATTGGGTTGCCTCCCAACAAGCGCTATCGTTTTATGCCCCTAGCTAGGCATAATGCATAGATCTAAGTGTTGTCATCTTTAGTTCTAGATCCATAGGATGCCCTCATGATTGATTCATATGGTGGCTTAATTCTTGTTCTAGGGAAGTGTTCCATTCCCTTTCTTAGTGGAAATTGAAATTTAATATTGCCTTCTTTCATATCAATCACGACACCAATAGTACGTAAAAACAGTCTACCAAGTATAATTGGACAAGACGGATTGCAATAAATATCAAGAACAATAAAATCTATGGGCACATAATTCCTATTTTCAATAATAAGAACATCATTAATTCTTCCCATAGGCTTTTTAATAGTAGAATCCGCTAAGTGCAAATTCAAAGAACACTCTTCAATATTGGTAAGACCAAGCACATCACATAAAGACTTCGGAATTGTGGAAACACTAGCACCAAAATCACATAAAGCAAAACACTCATAATTTTTAATATTAACTTTGATGGTAGGTTCCCATTCATCATGTAATTTCCTAGGAATTGAGATCTCTAATTCCAACTTTTCTTCCAAAGCTTTCATCATGGCATCAACAATATGTTTAGTAAAAGCTTTATTTTATTCATAAGCATGGGGTGAATTAATCATGGAATGCAACAAAGAAATACAATCAATCAAAGAGCAATTATCATAATTAAATTATTTGTAATCCAAAAGAGTGGGCACATCACTAGTTAAAGTTTTGACCTCTCCAAACCCACTTTTATCAATTTTTTCATCAAGATTTTCACCCTCCAAATTATCGGGATGCCTTCTAACTAAAGTTGACTCTTCTTCAGTCCATTTATCATCAATTTTAATCTTACTAAACAAGGAATCAATAGAAGAAACACCAATCACTTTAAGATCTTCATCATTTTTATGAAAGGAATCACTAGAAAATGCTCTTTTTAAGAATTCTCTTTTAGCTCTAAGCATAGTGGTTCTTTTCTTACTTTCATCCATAGAAACATACAAAGCTTTAATTGATTCCTCAACTTTGGGTAAAAAAATTCAACTTGAGATTTTCTACATCATGAGAAATTCTATCAATGCTTCTAGACATATCATCAATTTATTCAACTTTTCTTCTATCGTATTATTGAAAACTTTTTGAGCATTGATAAATTCTTTAATATTATTTTCAAGATCAGAGGTGTTCCTATTAATATTATAAGAAGGATTACCATAGGAACCACCATAATTATTAAAGGAATTTCAAGGAAAAGGCCTAGGATTAAAATTACCTCTATAAGCATTGTTATTAAAATTGTTTTGCGAGACAAAATTCACATATATGGAATCATTATTTAGCTCAATCAAAGTAGACAAAGGCACATCATTAAGATCAATAGGAGAACTTTTATTAGCAACACATTTCATAAGAGCATCAACCTTTTCACTGAACGAATTAATTTCTTCAACCGAATTAACTTTTTTACTAGTAGGTGCTCTTTCGGTATGCCATTGTGAATAATTTTCCATAATATTATCAAGCAATTTAGTAGCTTCACCCAAAGTAATTTCCATAAAAGTACCACCCACGGCGAAATCTAAAAGATTTCTAGAAACAAAATTCAATCCCGCATAAATTTTTTGTATAATCATCCAAAGATTTAAACCATGAGTAGGACAATTTCTTAGCATCAATTTCATTCTTTCCCAAAATTGTGCAACTTGTTCATGCTCAAGTTGCTTAAAATTCATGATCTGAGTTCTAAGGGAAATAATTTTTGCGGGCGGAAAATACTTAGTAATGAAAGCATCTTTGCATTTGTCCCAAGAATCGATACTATTGTGAGGCAAAGAAGAAAACCAAATTTTTGCACGATCTCGCAAAGAAAACGGAAATAATTTCAACTTCACAGTATCATTGTCCACATCTTTTTTGTTTTGCATATCGCATAATTCTACGAATGTGTTAAGATGGGACGCGGCATCCTCATTAGGAGTACCGGAAAACTGATCTTTCATAACAAGATTCAACAAAGTGGCATTAATATCATAAGATTCCGCACTAGTGGCGGGAGGAGCAATCGGAGTGCTAATAAAATCATTGTTGTTGGTATTGGAAAAAATCACACAACTTGGTGCTCTCTTGAGTCATCGTGACTACGCAAATAAGATTCCACACAAAAATAGATCTGACGAGAAAACGGCAAATGAAAAAAAGGGCGAATAAAATGGCAAATTTTTGTGAAGTGGGGGAGATGAAAACGAGAGGCAAATGGAAAATAATGTAAATTGCAAGGAGATGAGATTTGTGATTAGGAACCTGATATATGTTGATGATGTCTCCCCAGCAACGGCGCCAGAAATACTTTCTTGATGGCTCATATCCGCGTTAGTATTTCCCGGAAGAGGAAGGAATGATGCAGTACAGCCTCGGTAGGTATTTCCCTCAGTTATGAAACCAAGGTTATCGAACCAGTAGGAGAACCAAGCAACACTATGTAAACGGTACCTGCACACAAAGAACAAATACTTGCAACCCGACGCGTAAGACGGGTTGTCAATCCCTCTCGAGTAAAAGATAGATTGGTTTGTTTGATTTTGGATAAATAGATCTCTCGATAAAACAAGATAAAATAAATATAGAAAAAGTGCAGCAAGATATTTTTGGATTTTTAGGATAATATATCTGAAAACAAAAGCAAATAAAAATAGATCTCAAAGCAAATATGGTAAAGAATAGACCCGGGGGCCGTAGATTTCACTAGTGGCTTCTCTCGAGAAAAATAGCATACGGCGGGTAAACAAATTACTGTTGGGCAATTGATAGAACTTCAAATAATTATGATAATATCCAGGCAATGATCATTATATAGGCATCACGTCCAAGATTATTAGACCGACTCATGCGTGCATCTACTACTATTACTCCACACATCGACCGCTATCCAGCATGCATCTAGTGTATTAAGTTCATGGAAAAATGGAGTAATGCAATAAGAATGATGACATGATGTAGACAAGATCTATTCATGTAGGAATAGACCCCATCTTGTTATCCTTGATAGTAACGATCAATACGTGTCTTGCTGCCCCTTCTGTCACTGGGAAAGAACACCGCACGACCGAACCCATCACAAAGCACCTCTTCCCATGGCAAGAAAAATCGATCTAGTTGGCCTAACTAAACCAAAGATTCGAAGAAGAAATACGAGGCTATAAGTAATCATGCATATAAGAGATCAAAGAAACTCAAATAACTTTCATGGATAAATATATCTGATCATAAACTCAAAGTTCATCGAATCCCAACAAACACACCGCAAAAAGAGTTACATCAAATAGATCTCCAAGAGACCATTGTATTGAGAATCAAAAGAGAGAGAGCAAGCCATCTAGCTACTAACTACGGACCTGTAGGTCTACAATAAACTACTCACGCATCATCGGAGAGGCACCAATGGGGATGATGAACCCCTCCGTGATGGTGTCTAGATTGGATCTGGTGTTTCTGGACCTTGCCGCGGCTGGAATTGTGTTTTGTTGACTCCCCTAGGGTTTTTGGATTTTTGGGGTATTTATAGAGCAAAGAGGTGGTGTGGGAGGCGGCCGAGGTGGGCACAACCCACCAGGGCGTGCCTGGACCCCCAGGCGCGCCCAGGTGGGTTGTGCTCCCATCGGAGCCCCCCTCTGGTACTTCTTTGGCCCAACAGGTGTCTTATGGTCCAGAAAAAATCTCCAAAAAGTTTCGCTGCATTTGGACTCCATTTGGTATCGATTTTCTGTGAAGTAAAAAACAAGCAAAAAACAGCAACTGGCACTGGGCACTATGTCAATAGGTTAGTCCCAAAAAAGAATATAAAGTTGCTATAAAATGATTGTAAAACATCCAAGAATGATAATATAACAGCATGGAACAAGCAAAAATTATAGATACGTTGGAGATGTATCATAACTCCGTGGATGTCTGGCCGAGGCCGCAAAGTCCTGATGTGTCCGCGCACTGTAGAGACTATGAATGAAAGAATACCCTCAAATCAGCTCGAACAAAAATGAATGCACGGCGATTTCGGCCGGGTGAGTAAAGGAGGCAGATGAACTGGGTTAAGAGATGAGATAATATCTCAGTAAATTAGTTACCTTGTTGTCCATGAGAAAAAACCCTCAATACCATGGATTCCCCAATCGGGCGGAGCTGGGTCGATCACGAGCAGCGTCGAGAAAGTTGATGGCGATAGGCGGCGGTAAGCGGAAGTGGCGAAATGCGGTGGGGTTTGCCGGCAGCCTAGCGACGGCGACAGACATTGAGCTAAGTGGTTGCCAATGCGATAGGCGGTGCCATGTAGAGTCGCGGAGGAGCTTGTGCAGGTGTGAATGGGGACCGGAGGGGGTGGCGAGCGGGGTGAGGGTTTTTGTGACGTGGGGATGGTGAGTGTCGTGGTTTTATCACGGCAGATGCCCTAGTGAAAGGACTTTGGTGTGGAGCCATCGCAATGTAGGTTAGCTAGAAGGCGTTGAACGGGACGAGAGACACGAGTTTACCCAGGTTTGGCCCGTCACCAACGAGGTAAAAGCCTACATCCTGCTTTGTGTTGTATTGATTGAGTATCGATTACAAGGGAGCGGAATCGCTTGACCTAGCTATCGATTGATCGTAACTTGAGTTAACCCGCTGCAGGATCTTGCCTTTATATACATAGGTCGAGGTCCTGGGCTTACAAGAGTCAAAGTTGGATCACACAATGTGTCCAACTTGGGTTCTAAGTCGCCTTGCCTTGCTAGGCAAGCCGCCATCGGGCGGCTCACATCTCCGGGTTATAGCACCGTCACCTGGTCTTGGGCCTTCAACAGGCCCGCCTCGTCAGCCACCTCCAGTCTTCATGTCTCCTTCTTGGGCCTACTTAGGCTTTCTCTATTGAGTCGCCAATAGGGTAAGCCGGCCCCTCCTCGGCGGGTCACACCACGGGGTTATATCCCCAACATTAGGCCCCAGATTGATTTGAACTTGTTCATGTCAATCTTCACTGCTTCTGGTTGGCGAGTCTTCTTTAATTCCTCCCAACATTTAATCTTGAATAGATCACCATAACCCGCGATGACATCATGCAAAAAAAATTCAGAAAAACCTATGACATCACAACGGATCTTTTTGCATTAACTAGCTATCCAAGAATCGAGGTGTCTCCTCAGTTAAGATAATCATGACGCCTCCTCGGTTTCCACACATGCCATTTCACTGTTTCACTTTTTCCTTATAAATAGGCATGGGGGGCACCCTTTTTCACTTTTACCCCCATCGCCCCCTCTTCTTCTTCTTCCTCACGCCGTCCACCGCCACTGGAGCTCCGTCGCCGCCGCTGAACTCCGTCAACGACTCCAACAAGGCCGCTGCATCAACCTGACTGGTCCAGAAAACTGCGACACACTCCCGCTATCCTTTAGCACCATCAGGTATTCCTCTTTCTTCGCTTCAGATCCATACTAGAACGCCCTAGTTCATAGAGTTCATCGGTGTCCATCCTAGTTCATCTGAGTTCATCCATCCCCTGGCTAGAAGTTGTATTTCAATCTGAAAACGGAGCAAAATCATAGCAGTAGCTGTTTTAGCCCTTGTTTGATATCTTGGATAGATCCCCTTTTCCTTCAAAATCAACACATTATATCTAGTTCTTCCACTGCCGCCTGTTAGGTTTAATAATTTTTCATCTTTTCGAGCTGCCGTAGATCCATAAATATAGCTGCATCCCATGAAACTTGTTTGTCCAACACTTAGCAAAATTTCAACACCCTTGACTTCATAGACAACTGACCTGCCATTTTTTGTTTGGGGCAGTTTAAATAATGACTTTGTAATCCGCCAGTACCTGGCCGGCTTAACCATGAATTTGTAACCCGCCAACTTGTTAATGAACCCGAGAGCCGCCTCACTCTCTTATAAGGGTGGCTTATGATCTCTCCATGATTCATAACAATGATTAATCTTATATCCATAATTGGCTTGTAGCTACTGAACTGTCATTGTAACCTTTAAACGGCTCATTACCGTAATATTAACCCATCATACCTTTATTCCCAGGCCGTGGCTTTTAGCCCGCCAACAATGACTAGGGCTCCCACTTCTTGTGACTAGACTGCTTCCAGAGTTTTCGAGCTCTCATTAAGTGAGTATGTAGACATGGGAGTTTTACCATCCAAAGAGATTATTCATTGGCGGGTTCCCGGCCCTGAAACTATTATTCAACCCCGAGAAGGTGAAGTTATTGTATTTTTGGATCACCTCCTCCGTGGCTTCTCACCACCCGGGTTAAAGTTCTTCCGGGATGTTCTGCACTTTTATAACCTTCATCCTCAAGACATTGGCCCCAATTCCATCTCCAACATATGCAACTTTCAAGTTTTCTACGAAGTGTACCTTCAACAAGAGCCTGAGGTTGATCTATTCAAAGAATATTTTTATCTCAACCGCCAAACTGAGATGACAGATGGGCCTAGTCTCGAGCTCGGTGGAATTTCCATTCAGAGGCAAAGAGACGTAATTTTCCCTGCAGCCGTACTACCTAGTCACCCCAAAGATTGGAACTATACTTGGTTCAACTACGAAGACACTTCTCCAAACGGTGAGAATCCCCTACCGGGTTTCCGCCCTTTCCGGCTCAGCCCTAGCCACGAGCTTCCAGAACGTATTATTGCTACAGAACGGGCTAAATATTCATCCATGTTTTCAAAGATAAGGGCTCTAGTAGCTAATAGCTTATCTGGAGTTGATCTGGTCCGCTGTTGGATCTCTTGGAGAATTTTGCCATTGAGCTGGCGCAGCGGCTTAATGTGTAAATACACAGGTGATCAGATGGATCCTCAACTCTATAACCAGACATCCTTGACTGATAAGGAGATCACTGATATGGTTAAAACATTGCTTGGAAAGCCTCTGTAGAATTGCCGTAAAATGGGATTGAACCCTTTCTGCACGCTTAACCCTGCTCCGACTGTAAGTATCTTAAATGAACCCTTCACCTTATATATCCATCTTTTGTGTTTTATATCCTTAACTTATTGCACATATGTACCTGTATACAGGCTGACTCTTCTTTCTGGAAGAATAAATTACAACTGCCGTGCCAATTAAGAAGGCTAAAGGAAAATCTCGCGCTCCGGCTCGCCACAGGAAGCCAACAGCTGAAGAACTGCTCACACTTGATGAGGAGTCAGAGGTAGAACTTGACTCCCTTGGTCTTTTCTTGATGCAACTTATTGACGCTGACTCCTCTCAGGAAGAGGCAGAGAGCAGTCATGCAGACGCAACAGAGGTAACTATAATTTCATCCGACTCAGAACGTTTGCCAAGAAAGAAAACAAGGCCGGTCATCCAAAAAGTAAGATTTTCATACCCTCTTGCTCATTTGGACCCCAACTTTCTTTTGAAGAAACAGCAGCATGATTCAAGGCGTATGACCCGGAGTGACAACACTCAAGATCTCGTCTCCAGCTTACGCAACACGCCTGCCCCTCTCAAACATCGAAATGAGGTGCCTCATAACCCGACTCTTTCCCTTCCAAAGGCTGATCTCATTCGTCAACCTCTTAATCTTTCCGATTCAAATTATCTGGGGACGCCTCCGTCCTCCGACGACTCTACTGGAACTCAAATGCCTGCCTTCAAGATTGCTCATGGGTAAGTATTTTCATTTGTTCATAAATGACTTGTAGTGACATACTCATGGACCCTTGTATTCTTGTCACAGAGGCGTAGCAAAGGCGGGTAAGAAGCAAAAGGTGGGCGGCTCTTCAAAGGACCCCAAAAATGCTGAGCCGGAGAGGCAGGTGCCAGAGGCCCTTGAGGCTTCAATTCAAAATCCCAAAGACCTTGCCAATGACCCGCCACCGCAAACTGATACCGCCGTCTTTGAGGTGATGCATACTGAGATCAACCCGGCTGCCCATCATGACCCGCCAAGTCCTAAGCCACCCAGTCCTACCAAGTCTACTGACAAGAGCCCTGCCGCTGTTGATGTTGATGACATCACTGTTACCGGGTCAGCGTTTAAGCCGCCCGAGGTCTCCAGAGTCCTAGCCAAGCATTCAGCCAAGGAAGAAACGCCTTCACTGGAGAAAGGTAAAGCTAAGCTGGACTTGGAAGATTACTCATCTTATAGTGCAGGTGATGTGTACACGGGCTATTTGAGCCAACTTAACACAACACTACTAGAAAAAAGGCTGTTAGTGGCGCACCTGTTTTTGCTATTAATGGCGCACTTATAGGTGCGCCACTATTAACACGCCACTAATAACAAATAGTAATGGTGCACCTCTGGTGCGCCATTAGTATCCCAGATAATCGTGGCGCACCACATAGTGCGCCATTACTATGTCCAACAGTGCGCCATTACTATGCCTCCTAGGGGGCCATATTTGCCTTCACGTATGCCCCCAAGTGCGCCATTACTATGCCCCATAATGCGCCACTGGTATTTAGCCTCGGTGCACCACTAATGCTCAATATGGTGCGCCACTACTATGAATATTAGGAATTTTTTGCTTTTCTGGTATTTGCACAGGTTACAAAAAATATCTGGTATTTGCACAGGTTACAAAATACGTTACACATCACAGAATATAAACATCACACAATAGAATTCATCATATTAGTCTCCAAATTCGAAATAGCGAACAAAGTTCAAACATTAGCCAAGTTTAGGTCTCGAGACATTAGCAAAGTTCATCATATATATTAGCCGAGTTTGTCGTCACATTACAAAGTCGATATCGATCATCTAAACTACCATCACATAGAAAAGAGCTGCGGTCACGATGAGCATCATCGCGATGAAACTGGTCTTCATCCGGTTCCTCCTCCGCTCCCTCCTCTCTCCCGCTAGATAGCGCGCGTATCTAGCTTCCGCCTCCGCCCTAGTGGTGTACCCTTTGTAACTGTTACCGCTGAAACGGTGAACCTGTCTCCGAAACTCCTCCCAGTCGTCGTAGACTCCGGGAACCTTACCCTTGTACATGACATACGACGGCATCTCTATGCACTAGACAAACAAAACGTTAGTAGCAATTCACAGACAATATATAAGCAATATATAAGTATGCAACAAAAGGATCGGAAGAGAAAAGCAACACATTAATAGCACGATTCATGGTCCTACTAATAAATAGCATCGATTACATATAAGTTGAACGACTGTCCAAACTAAAGAGACATACAAGTTCATTAAAGTTTAATTACAACATGAGCTAATCGATATTTCAGAACTACATAGCATCATTACTTTCGACTCGACTCAGGGACCGGAGCATGGATGAAGCCGCCGTCTTTCGTGATGATCATGAAATCGCGATCGTTGTCAGCCTGCATTTGTAGCGTTGTTTCTATTTCACTGTTGGACGGTTGATATTTGAGGTAGAACTGCCCCGAGGTATGAAGGACATCTTGATAGATGATTTCCGCAAACTCCGACTGGATGCGAAAGAATTCTTGTCTGATGTCCGCGTCCTGGATTGCCGACAAGCGTGCGGCCCAATCTTTGAGATTAGTTAGTAGCAGAAGGTGATTATGGTCCCGTACGATCGCCCGCATGTGATGGAGGGCGTAGTAGGCATCCTTCTGACCGCCAGGCTGCTGCTTGACGTAGGGGAACGTCGTTACGTGGGTGAACACGTGCTTGCCGTACCTACAAATTGGCCTCCTGAAGGTGCCTCCAGATTTGGCGTAGCCGGGGAGAGCATCATCAAGAACTTTCTTGATATTTGTGTAGTCTTTCTTCGACTGACGGTCCGAGTCGAAATACGTGGCCATGGAATATTTCGGGCTTAAGAGGATGAGTGTGCAATGTTTGTCACTGCACAAAACACGGAATGTTAGAAAAAAAAGAACGATCAAAATCTAAGAAATCATATGTTACGGGGCGGTGAGGGGATGACTTACTCAGGAAAGTAAGGCACGAGGAAGTTATCCTTATCTGGGTTCGCCAGAATGACGCCTTCGAGGTATGAACTCACGACTTGCCGGTCCCAGTGATGCCCAAGATCTTGGCACGCATGTAGAAGGGGTCGACTATCACGATGTCCGGGGTCTTGTCTCTAATGATCCGCATCTCCATACTGAGAGAAAATAGCCGAATGAAGGTGTAGTGCAGCGGATGAAGGTTAAACATAGCGAAGATGTCATCAAACTGCAGGACGATCATACCCCCGATGGTGCTATCGACAAAGCCCTTGCCCTCTGGCACCTTGGCCACGAAAACCGGGTATGCCACATCATTCTCGGAGAGACGCCGCTTCTCCATAAAAAGAACACTGTCATGCAGACTCCGCATAGCACCAGTTGCAGCATTGAGCAGATTAGTCGGTAGCATCGGCCTACCCGCCACATGCACCCTCCTCGAGATATCCTTAGGTGAAGGTGGCCCGTCCTGAGCACGGATCGTACTCGGTGCCGGCTGGCTCGCACCCTTGTTATTTTTCCTTTTCCGTCCCTTCTGCTTCTTCTGCTGTAATGGGATCGAGTTCTGCTCAGAGACCACCTTCTTGAGTGTGTTGGGGCTGATAATATTTCGCACCTCGGCTATCTGAGGCTCGCTGAAGGCGGCAGCTGGAGGCGTCTCCTGAGAACTGAACGCCAGATGACGCCTGTTGCAATTGGGTTTCTCCGTGGTACCAGCTAGATCGCGATCGTCTTTTGCAGGGTTGGGTTCTTGAGAAGGAGGCCCCAAGAATTCGTCACCGTACCCATGTCCGTTGAAGTACTTATCGACGTTGGTAAATGTACTGTCGTCCTCGTCCGGATCCTGTGCCATATGCTTGTCTGGATCAGCTGACGGCGGTAGCGTTGCGGTGGTCTTGCCATGGCTTGGCGCTGGCACGACTGGCGGTGTTGTCTGTGGGGTGGTGTCTCCCACCCCCAAACGAATCTGGCTCTTCGGCCAAAGCATGGACCAGCTTATGCAGGCGCTGAGGGTCATCACATCATCTTCGTCGGCCCCAGGGGGTCGATACGGAGGTAACAAGTCGTCGCAGCCCCGTAGCACCCGAACCAGTTGGACCCTATACATGGTGGGTGGCATCGGATTACCGTGGAACACGCGGTTGCCCGGTTGAACGATTCTGGCCTTGGCGACATCGTTCAACTCGCCGTCCACGAAGTGCAGGAGAGTGCATGGAACGTCGGCGGCGCCCTGCGAAAACATGTAGGGCGTCAGGGATGCCCAGTCAAAGGCAAGGAGATGAAGTCATCGGCCAAGAGGCTTAGTTACCGTGATGGCATCGAGCTCGGCTAATGTCGAGGCACCCCCAACGGCGCACGTGCAAGTGACGGAGGGGCCGCTAGCTGCCGAGGTGCCGGCCGGCGTATTCTTCCCACACCCGGGTGCATTAAGCTCCAATGCCGGCGCCGACGCCGGAGACACCAATGGCGCCGGTGCGTTGTGCGAGTTGCTGCCCGTGAAGCTGGGAATCAGGGGCGGCCCCTGTTGGTCGCCCGCAATCCACACCTGCAGCCCCTCAACCAAGGTAGGCATAATGGCGGTGATCGTCGCTCCCAGTTGGTCTCGCACTTGCTCGTCGACTATCTCCGGAATCCGCGCCACTTGTGCCTTGAGTTCTTGAACCTCGCGCTCCTGGCTTTTCGAGCTGGTCTTTCTCTCCTTTCACCCAGCATTATAGTATTCCGACCATTTCGTGGACAAGCCTTTGCCGGCCACACGACCAGCTGACGACGGCTTACTGAACTTATCCTTGTGTTTCATTACGTTCAACGCCCTATTTAAAGTGGTGTCCCAAGGGGAGCTCTGAGACGACCCCGCGCTACTTCTTTTAGTGTCTTGCGGAAGGAACGTGAACCATTTAGAAATTTGGCTTCATTAATTAGAATGCAACCATATGGAGCTAATTACGCGGGGGTGTATTCCTTACCAGAACAAGCTCAAGCGCCTTGGTCTTCGGATCCGTGGTAAGCTCCTTTGTTATCGGGTCCACCTTGTACCGGGCCCTGACATAGTTCCTGGTCTGCTTGTCACGGTATTTATCGAAGAGGGGTGGTAGGCCTTGCTCGGCATGCTCCGCGTCCTCCTTGTCCCATATAGGTTCCGCCACTCTGTAACTGCCGGGACCGAGCTTGTGGACCCCTAAGTTCAAGTCCCGCATATCTTTCCCCCACTGACTTGATTCCGCAGATGCGTTGCTCTCGCACTTGATCTTGAACTCCCGGTAGTCAGCTTCGCTGATCGAAGGATTTGTCTTCTTGATCTTCTCATAACTATCACCTCTTAGAATCCTTCTCTTCACCACGGCTCTCCAAGTAGCCAGGGCCGTGCTCATCTTCGTGAGGGCGGCACTGTTCACTTTATTCCCTGAGAGGCGTGTGTTTGCGAAGTCACTGGGGAACTTGTATCGTTCGTGCAGCTTCGTGAAGAGGAGGTTGCGCAAATTCCCTCGGTCACGATGCCTTAGGTTCTCGGTGTTGATCGAGACGGTGCTCCGGAGAATGCACCCGAGTTGTCCCGTGTACCCACTGACTAATTCTTTGGGCGCCATTGGATGCCCACTAGAGGACACTTCAGTAAATTCCTCCTTGACGGTGCCGAGCACGTTCGGGCGCCGATCCTTCCGTTGCCTCTTCGGTTGGCTGCGATCTGTGCGTGCGCTGCCATCATCAGTGGTGGCATCCTCGGCGGCACCATCAGTGGTGTCATCCCCGACGCCACTAGGGGTTGTGTAGTCGGGATCGGTGTCTTCCGCGGCGTCCTCATAGCGGTGAGGTTCTTCCTCCATCTCCTGGGACAACTCCCAGAATGCCTTGCCCGAACCGCCGGCCTCATCGTTGTTGGCCATGTTCGCTCTAAATAGGAAAAAAGGCTACTAGAGTTATTTCTTAAATGCAGTCTAGGAAAAAAGCCTACTGAACTTGACTGTGGAGACCTTCAGTTGTCCACTTGCAAAATCAAGAAGGTACACTTGTGATTGTTATTTTCTTGCATTTATATAGATGCTTGCATCAGAATCTATCTATCTGAACTTGGTATTCTTAAAAAAAACAATCTGAAATTTCTCCTTAATTTACTACTCCTATATTAAAGCGCATACTGTAAACAGCTATGTCTTTGGCATTGCGCAACTTCTCCCTGTACTTCTCCCTGTAACCTAACTTAGTCTTATATTTTTGGTGTACTAGGTTGGTATTGGAGGTCCCCTTATTAATTCTAATGATGGGAGTTTTGTTAGGATTAACTTTTATGATAATACCGATAAAACCCCTTTCCTGCCAAGGAGTAAAATTGTTGATGTCTTAAACGGGATTGATCTTCCATCGCAAAGCTATTCTCTTTTAGACAAACATTTAACAGGAGCTTACATCGTGAATTTGAACAACAGGAGTAACTAGACTGCATTTAACAGGAGTACACTACTAGAGTTAACAAATTGGGCATCTTCTAGGTCAAACTATAAATGTTGATTAATTTTTGTTTCGGTTGAGAATCGGGCACCTTCTAGGTCAAGAAAATTGGGCATGACCTTTGCTAATTTTCTTGACCTAGGAGTGCCCCATTCTCAACCGAAACGGAAATTAATCAACATTTCAGGAGAAAGGGGTCATTTCAGAAGATCACAAGTTCAGAAGATCTACAGTAGCAGCAGCATCACAAGTTGACAAAATTCAGTGAATATAATGATCAACTCTACAGTAGCAGCAGCATCACAAGTAGTACAGCAGCAGCATCATCACAAGTAGTACAGCAGCAGCAGTGAATACAGTTTTTATAGCATGTACTTTGGGTTCGGTTCTCTCGAGAAAAAATAGTGCAGGTTTCTGCATTATTTACCATGGTTGGTATTAATTTTTGAACCATGATTTGGTATTTTATTTGACATGCTGGCTTGGGAAAGGCACCAACAAGGTCCAAAGTATAGCCCTGATAACTGCATTCAGCCACTGAAATAACATGAGTACCAGGTAACTAAGTAAGACTGCATGCGACGATCTCCAAGATATAAAAGACCAGCCAGGTGAATTCTTCAGTGAAAATGTTAGGCAAGAATAGCAGTCCAGTGTATTATTTTGCGGTGGTGCATATGTTCATATCCTACTATGTAGCACTATTATAAGTTTGAATTTGATTCTGTTTGAACACTTTTAATATTGTTTCCATTGTTTAAAGTAGTACAACAGCAGCTTGAAATGAACTAAGACCCTAATAGCTAGTTTGATCGCGCGCTGTTACTTTCTAAACTCTTTTTATCAAATCTAGCACATGATAGCATCTTGAACTGAACCAACATCAAAAGAAAAAGACTACAACTTTGAACACCACATCGATCAGCTTATCCTATCAACACAAATTACACACATATTCTCCCTAAACCACCCCAATCAAACACTTTTCAGAAGCTAAGTTGCATTGCACACCCATGAGCTATGACTTATAAACACAATTACTAGAGCAGCAGAGAAATTCATCCATAATTTGTGCTAGGTATGAGGCAGCGGAGCCCAGGAGCGAGGTCGCCGAGAAGGAAGAGGGGAGAAGAGGCGGAGCTCACCGGGGAGGCGCAAGGAGGCCCTGCGAGAGCTTAGTAGCAGCAGAGGTGGCCGGAGTTGAGGAAGACGGCGGCGACCCGAGGAAGAAGACGAGGTGGATCCGGTGCTGTGCGGCTCCTTAGGTTCGCGCTCCTGTAGGGATGAGGGAGGGGCGTGAGCAGCGGGCGAGAGGGAGGGAGAGCGCGGCCGGGGAGAGGAGCAGAGGGGAGGACGATCGGCTCGCGAGCGCACCTCGCAATGCCGGCGGCGGTGGAACGGGCGCGGGCGGACGGCGGCGTGCTCCCGTGGGGGTCGTCGTGTTAGGTGGGGCGCGAGCACCTCGCAATGCCGGCGGCGGTGGAGCGCGCGCGGGCGGACGGCGGCGTGCTCGATCCCGCGGGGGTCGTCGGGTTAGGTGGGGCGCGCGTCGACATAGGGCGCGTGGATCTGGCGAGGGAGGGAGAGAGGCCAGAGGGAGAGGGGAGCAAGTGGGAGTGGGGGGAGGGTTAGCAATGGCGCACCTTTTAGGGGTGCGCCATGAAAATACGTATACCAATGGCGCACCTTCTAGGGGTGCGCCATAAACACCGTGATAGCAATGGCGCACCTTCTCCTGGTGCGCCATTACTATCTTTTTTTTTTGGATTTTTAGTTGCATGTAATAATTTTTGAGAAAATGACCATAAATTTTAAAATGTTACGATATAAGTAGTTATTACTAATTTTCAAATACTTGCGTTGCAAAACATTTGTGAATTGGTAAAACATTTATGAATATGAAAAAATATCATCAAATTTGAAAAAATATTCATGAATTCAAAAAGTGCCCATGAAATTTAAAAATATTCATGAGTTCAAAAAATATTAATAAATTCAATACTTTTTGTGAGTTAGAAAAATGTTCGCATTTTCAAAAAATGTTTGCAAATTTAAGTAGGAAAAGGAACACTGAAAAATAAAATACCAGAATAAACATAAATAAAAATTGGTATATCAATGGCGCACCTCCTAGGGGTGCGCCATAAATACCTTGATAGCAATGGCGCACCTTCTCCTGGTGCACCATTAATAACATTTTTTTACCAGAATAAACATAAATAAAAACAATTAAAATACCAGAAGAAAACACAAAGAAGCCCAAGGTGCCTGTAAATGATGATTTGCAACAAAACAAGAGGGAGAAGAACAAAAATTCCAAATCCAAGAAGAAAGTGGTCGATACTTCAACTTGGTGATGGAGAAGTTACAAAATATTAAAGGAAGGTAAGTACAGACAACATTAATCCCCACTGTTTTGAACAAAACAGGTTACTGGATAGAGGACTAGAACAGAAGAAATGCCATTTCCATATGTCGAAATACAATCGAGAAATGAAGACTACAATTTAAATACAATCGATCTTAGCTATCTTTTCACAATCTTCTTGCCCTTCTTTTTCGCAAATGGAGTTCTTCTCTTGAACAGACGTCCTTTAGGTAGGGTGGTCCTGCTTCTTCTTGTGGTGTATGGTAATTCATCGTCGTCATCATGTTCCATCTTCGGGTCGCCGTACTTGTCGAAGTCTTGCTCATTGGCGACTCCATCCATTCCGATGATCTTCCTTTTGCCTCTCCTCACGACAACACGACTGGGCTTTGACGGGTCGGTAATGAAGAAGCATTGGTCCACTTGGGAAGCCAGTACCCATGGCTCATTTTTCGCGGTGACGTTTGCGCCCGCGGTCTTGGATTTGGCTTCGGGTATAACCATGGTGGTGAAATACCGGTCTTCTTTTAGGACGCTCTTGGCCCATCTGACACGGAACATCGGGACCTTCTCTCCAGCATAGTTCAGCTCCCAGATCTCCTCGATCCTTCCGTAGTATATGTCCTTGTCGTTACCGGTGTAGGATTCCATCGTTACCCCAGAGTTCTCATAATCATCGCTCTTCATGTCCTTTTCCTCGGTGTAGAATGTGTAGCCGTTGATATCATACGCCTCATAGGTCATCAGGTTGTGCTCGGCGCCCTGTGACAAGGCGAATATGAGTTTTTCTTCCGCGGAAGAATCCTCATGTAAAGGGTACGACAGAAGCTTGTCCTTGAACCAATGCATGAAACATGAGTTGTGCTCTTTGATTATATCTCCGTCCGTCCTCTGTT
This sequence comes from Thinopyrum elongatum, assembly GCA_011799875.1. Classification (NCBI taxonomy): domain Eukaryota; kingdom Viridiplantae; phylum Streptophyta; class Magnoliopsida; order Poales; family Poaceae; genus Thinopyrum; species Thinopyrum elongatum. The sequence continues at coordinate 542,504,791 of CM022298.1, forward strand.
GGCCTCGGTCGTTGTACGTCTTCTCAATAAAGGTTTTGTGCTCTACCACCCAAGGATCGACCACATCTATGTGTTGTAGCGCGACTAGGTTTGCTCTTTCAAAGTCGGCGAGTCGGCCCTTGAAGTCGACATGCATTTCGCGGCGACCCTCGCGGTGACCCCATCCAGCGAGCCTGCCGAGGTTCCTATTGACGGGCAGACCAACGGGGTTCTCGATGCCTAGATAATTCGTGCAGTAGGAGATGCACTCTTCGGTAAGAAAGCCCTTGGCTATGCTTCCATCTGGACGTGCCCTGTTGCGAACGTATCCTTTGATGACACCATTCATCCTTTCGAATGGCATCATGCTGTGCAGGAACATCGGCCCGAGTTGGATGATATCCTCCACGATATGGACCAGCAGATGCACCATAACGTTGAAGAATGTGGGCGGGAAGTACATCTCAAGCTCGCATAGTATCACCACGATCTCTTCCTGTAGCCTTCTGAGTTGCCTCACGCCAACCGACTTCCGAGAGATGACGTCGAAAAAGTTGCATAGGCCAAATAGCATTTCACGGACGTGCGCATCCATGATAGCACGGATTGCAACTGGAAGTATCTATGTCATCAGCACGTGACAGTCGTGAGACTTCATCCCGCTGAACTTCTGCTTCGCTGAGTCTAGGTATCTGCTTATCTTCCCCGCATAACCGTAAGGATGGTTTACTCCTACGAGGCAGGTGAAAAACTGCTCGATCTCCTCCTGACTTAGAGTGAAGCACGCGGGAGGGCAGTCGTATTCAATCTTCTTGGACTTTTTGCCTTTGCGACGACTTTCCGTGTCCTTCACCTCATCATCATCATCATCATCATTAGGGCGTTTTGCGTGAAGCTCCTCCCTGATGCCCATTGATTGCAAGTCTGCCCTTGCTTTCGGCCCATCTTTGGTCCTCTCTGGCATGTTGAGCAGGGTACCAAGTAGACTCTCGCACACTTTCTTCGTGATATGCATGACATCAAGGCTGTGAGGCACACGGAGGATCTTCCAGTACGGCAAGTCCTAGAAAACCGACCTCGTTTTCCATACCTTCAGCAGCGGCTCTGGCGCCTTTTGCTTCTTTCCCGGCGGTGGGCACTCTTTCCAATTTTTCAACAGCTCGTCTATTTCCTCGCCGCTCCTCGTACGCGGGCGTCTTCGGGGTTCGGTTTCACCATCGAACAGATCCTTGCGTTTTCTCCATGCGTCATCGTCGCGAAGCCACCTTCGATGTCCCATGAACACGGTTTCGAAGAGCCGGGATCTCTATCTAGCTGGCGATATGTTGTGTCATCCATGCACCTGACGCATGCACAAAATCCGTGGACCACCTGCCCCGCGGCATATCCGTAACCGAGATAGTCGTGCACCATCGTGAGCAGTGCGGCTCTCATAGGGAAATATTCTTTCGCTGCGGCATCCCACGTATTGGCTGGCATTTTCCACAGCGTGTCTAGCTCCTCTTTCAGCAGCCCCAGATACAGATTGATGTCGTTCCCTGGTTGTTTCGGCCCTTCAATTAGCATACTCATGTGAATGTACTTCCTCTTCATGCACACCCAGGGGGGAAGGTTGTACATCCACACAAACACATGCCAGGTGCTATGTGTGCTTCTCTGGCTGCCAAACGGATTGACTCCATCAGTGCTCGTGCCCAGCATGATGTTCCTTGGATCGTCCCCAAATTCTGGGTGTTCGAAGTTCAACGCTTGCCACTGGCTCGCATCCTTAGGGTGACTCAGCATCTTGTCTTTTTTATTTATCTCCGGATCATTTCCGTCATCTTATCGCTTCTTCTCCTCCCTATCCGCGTGCCAACGCAGGAGCTTTGCTAGCTTAGGGTCCGCGAAATACTACTGCAGACGAGGAGTGATCGGAAAGTACCACACCACTTTTCGAGGAGCTTTCTTCCTCTTCTTGTATCGAGTGACGCCGCACACCGGACATATGGTAGACTCCGCGTGCTCGTCCCGATAAATGATGCAATCGTTCATGCACACATGGTATTTCACGTGCGGTAAATCCAGAGGACACACGATTTTCTTCGCCTCCTTGAAACTGGTCGGGCACTTGTTCCCCTTGGGAAGACGTTCGTGCCAGAATGACATGTTCTTGTCGAAGCATGCGTCGGTCATTTTGTGTTTTACCTTCATCTCCAGAGCCATGAGCGTTACTTTCAGGCGGGTATCCTCGGGCCTGCATCCTTCATACAATGGAGTAACCGCGTCTATCTCCAGTTGATCCAGCTTGGCTTTCTCTCGGGCGGCAGCTCTTGTGTTACCCGTCTGCTTGAGAAGCAGCTCTTGAATATGAGGGTCCTGCACCCAGCCCACACTACTAGGAAAAGGCTAATTAGTGGCGCACCTGTTTTGGCCATTAATGGCGCACTACAGGTGCGCCACTATCATCACGCCACTAGTAACAAATACTAATGGCGCACCCCTGGTGCGCCATTAGTATACAAGACAATAGTGGCGCACCTGGCAGTGCGCCATTAATATGTCAAACGGTGCGCCATTACTATCTGACTTAGTAATGGCGCACCACATAGAAGTGCGCCATTACTAACAATTTTTTTCAAAAAAAAATTTCAAAATTTTTTCAAAATTTTTTTTTCAAATTTTTTTTTCTGACTTAGTAATGGCGCACCACATAGAAGTGCGCCATTACTAACAATTTTTTTTACAATTTTTTTTTCAAAATTTTTTTCTGACTTAGTAATGGCGCACCACATAGAAGTGCGCCATTACTAACAATTTTTTTTACAATTTTTTCTTAATCTCGGGTCAATATGCTTAATCTCAAGTCAAATCACACTAAGTGGTCAAACTTCCCGGAAGGTCACCCATCCTCACACTACTCCAGCCCGAGCACGCTTAACTTCACAGTTCTATCCAACCCCAGCACCACCTCACTTAACAAGCACTTGTTGATATATCTATAATATCAATCCTATTAAACCTTGTTGATGTCTAGGACTTTGTTCATGTTCATGAGTGTGATGAAATTTTGAAAAAATATTTCAAACTTCCCGGTCATATTACGTATCATATTTTGAAAAAAAATTCCAAAAAAAAAATTCGAAACTAATTTATTTTTTGTTACTAGTGGCGCACCTAGCAAATGGTGCGCCACTAGTAAGTTTGAATTTTTTTTTCATTTTCCCCCCTCTAGATCTTAAAAGCCCCGTATCTTTCATTCTGTTAGGTTTTTGGGGATTCTGAAAATGTTCAACGGGGTTCCCCCCCCCCCGATTGAATTCGGATGTAACTTTTCGAGTAGATGATTTTTCATATAAAAAACTTTTTCATCGGAGTTCGTATGCAAAAGTTATGCCCATTTTACAAAATCTCGAGAGATTTTGCAAAAAAGTCGAAAATTCATGTTTGTAAATTTTGCTAACAACTAGACCACATATCACATGGGAATCTTATTATTTTTTATTTTTTTGACATTTCTATCATTTTCTTTTATTTTTTTTGAAACTAAAAAGGCGGTCCACGGGGGGGGGGGGGGGGGGGGCGTGGTGCATGTGGTGACTGTTTTTGTAAGACTTAGAAAGTTAGTAATGGCGCACCACTTTTCCAATGCGCCATTACTAGTTTTGCAAAAAAAAAAATTGTTAGTAGTGGCGCACCGTGGTTGTGGTGCGCCATTACTAGTTTGAACTAGTAATGGTGCACTGTACCCAGGTGCGCCATTACTAGTTTTGAAAAAAAAAGTAAACAAAAATTTGTTAGTAGTGGCGCACATAGTTTGTGGTGCGCCATTACTTGTTAAAACTAGTAATGGCGCACTGTGCCCTGGTGCGCCATTAATAGTTTTGGAGAAATAAAAAAAAAAATTGCTAGTAATGGCGCACCTCGTGTCTCGTGCGCCATTAGTAATAAGGACACTAATGGCGCACCTATATCTGGTGCGCCACTGCTATATAGCAGTGGCGCACCACATACATGATGCGCCATTAATGTCCGTGTTAGCTATAGTCCTTTTCCTAGTAGTGCCATCGATGGTCCATCGTCGTCTGCTCCGGCATCTTCATCTTCATGATCATGCCCTTCGTCTTGATCTTCCTCATCATCATGTCCGACATCTTCTACATGATGACTGTGTCCTGCATCTACTTCGTGATCATGTCCTGGAGATTCTCCGTCTTCTCGCCCGCCCTCGCCGCTATTGTCTTGCTGCCCTTCCTTATTTCTTGCCCGGCCCCCACGGACGACTTCATAATCATCTTCATCACCTTGCCACCGATAGCCATCCATGAAACCACGCACGAGCAGGTGGTCCCGCACCTGTCTGGAATCCGGGTCCATAAGGCTCCTCAGCTTGCATCTTCGACACGGACATCTTATCTCCGTCTCGTTCTTTTGAAGCATCTCGGCCTTAGCGGAGCTCAAAAACCTATTCACGATGCCTTCGGTCATCGTGCGGACCATGATCGCCTGCGGGGTAGAGCAAAACGATATTTTAGAACCAAAAAAAATTTGGCATGACTTTGCCTAAAAATAGGACCAAAAAGAATGCATAGTGCCAAATTCTCGCCGAAACGGAAATGAATCAACATTCCGGCAAAATATTGGCAACTATCGCATTTCAAATACCGGTACCTCCAAACACAAACATATGCAACACCACAAACATACGTAGATCTAGGCCATAAAAAGTGTGCACGTTGTTGGAGGGAGAAAAAAGTAGATCTAGAACATAAAGAAAGCTTTCCCCTTACTTACCTATCAAAAAAAGGAAATTTGACCACTTAATTTGGGTGAATCTATGGTGCAAATGAGGTGAGGAGGAGGAGGCAGCCGAGACCAAGCTTGGTAGAGGTGGAGAGAATGAAGTGGGGAAAGTGAGTGTGGTAGGTGGCTGTCCAAAATATCTAGCTGCTCTCAGGTTACCAATGGCGCACCTCCTAAGAATGCGCCATTGGTAACCAGGGTTACTAATGGCGCACCTGGTGTATGGTGCGCCATTACTAGTTTTGAAAAAAAAATTGTTAGTAGTGGCGCACCGTGGGTGTGGTGCGCCATTACTAGTTTTGAAAAAAAAAATTGTTAGTAGTGGCGCACAGAGGGTGTGGTGCGCCATTACTAGTTAAAACTAGTAATGGCGCACTTTCCCCTGGTGCGCCTTTACTAGTTTTGAAAAAAAAAATTAGTAGTGGCGCACCGTGGGTGTGGTGCGCCATTAGTAATATGTCCATTAATGGCGTACCTATATCTGGTGCGCCACTGCTATATAGCAGTGACGCACCACATACATGGTGCGCCATTAATGTCCATATTAGCTATAGCCGTTTTTCTAGTAGTGCAAGCTGGGATATGGAGGCTGGGTTAGTCCAGTTGATGAAGCAGAAATATGAGGTATGAACATATCCAACCCCTCTTTAGCCTTGTGCATATACATATGTCCATACTAGCCCCCAAGTCTGAAGTATAGGAAAAATGTCGACTATGCTTTAGACTTGTGAAATTTCTGAAGTACGGCCCCAAGGGCCGGCTTATCTTGAAAAGACGAGCCAGGTCTTTTATTGTCTTTATAGAACCGAATATGTAGCCCCCAAGGGTCGGCTTAAACTGATAAGATGAGCCAGGTCTTGATGACCTTGACAGAATCAAATATGTAGCCCCCAAGGGCCGGCTCAACTTATGGCAAGATGAGCCGGGTCTTAACAGAAATTGAAATGACCTACATTAGCCCCCAAGTGCCAAGTATATTGCTTGCAATGTGCTTGGGACTTAATGTAAGTGTATCACTAAAAGTTGCTCCTTCTGTGGTAACCATTGCTTCAATATTGTATTTCAGGAGGATTTGAACGTGAAAGAGTCACAACTTGCTGACTTAAAGAAGAATATAGAACTGCAGCAAGCTGAATCTTCCAAGGCCGAGTCAAAGCTGAAATCTTCATTGGAAGAATTTGAGAAGATCAAGGCGAGTTTTGATGCTGAGAGAACCGCCTGGGAGACTGATAAGGCTACGCTGCTAAAAAGAGCAGAAGATGCTGAAGCTGAGCTTAAACCGATAACTGAAGAATTAGCCGGCTTAAAAGAACATATCTGTCAAAAGTCAGCCGCCACCTATGGTAAGATTCATATGCAACTCATCATCCATTTAATATTTTTTTAACCCGCCTGGTAATTCATAACATATAATGTTTAACCAGCCTGGCGACTCTCGTGCGAAAAATTGAACAGGCCCCAGAAGCGTCAGTCTTGTTCAGAATATGCTGCTTAAATTGAAGGCAGCTTATTCATTGACTTAACAGATGTACACTGGAACACTGTGCAGCCTTGTTGCTCTTTCAGGTGGGAAGAAATCTCCAACACATATCAAAACTGTGCTGGATCATCTTTCAACGGTACCCACTCAACTTGAGGAGGTTAAACTATCAGCTGCTTGAGCCGGAGCCATTGTTGCTCTAGGCCGGGCCAAGGCATGGCAATCAGAACTTGACCCGGAAGAGATTGCCACCAGATGCCCAGAGTTCAAGGATGATGGCTCAATCTTTGAAGAGAAAGACTTCAACCAATGCGTCAGACAGATGCGGCCCGTGGCATGCAAGCTGATAGAAGAACTAAATCTGAACAAGTACATGCCGGCTTACGATGATAACAACAATAAGATTAAGCCGCCAGCTCATGACATTGTAGATCTCATACCACCAAGGCGTAAGCATACCTTCGCCCCTAACCTTGACCCTTCAATTATTCTTAATAATGAGGCCACTTTTGAGGCTTTAAACAGCATCGATTGGACATCGGCTGACCTTCAGATGGCTGACAACGAAGAGCCGGCGCAGGATGATCCGGAATCTTCAAGGCGTCAAGAAGAGAACTGACCGTGGTGATCATAAGCCAGACGGTTCTGAGGCCGGGTTATAGGAGTGCAGTTCCACAAAACACTTGATTCAAAATCTTTTGGGCTCAATTTGAAGCCTTGTAATAGGGTAGCTTGAAACAGTGATCCGCCCTGTCATGCCTTCGTGCATGCTTATCTCAACTTAGCAGATGAACTTTGTTGCATGCTTGAGTTGACCGTTCATATGAGCCGTGCCATGACTTTGTTTTCAACTGAGGTCTTGTATGTTCTGTACGCGCATAGGCGACTTATATCCAAAAGCATGTGGCGGGTTAATAAACCCCGAAGACTCATAAGCTCACATCATATATAAATCGTACCAGTGGCTATATAGTCAAAAAACAGGCTAGCAACTTAAAGTCTAAAATCAAAGCGGGTGACAACCCAAATACTCAAACATGAGTAACACAACCGGAGACCGTGAGACCCAGATATTCATAATTTGCACAAAAAGCAGAAACTTAAGATTATAAAAACATCCGAAAAACCCAAAAGAGAGATATACACAAATCTCAAACATTTGTTAGGCCGGCTTTTAAGACACGACCGAAAAAAGTTGGCTCACAGGCCTTTTGCTTTCAAGGCCGCATAGCTGTTTTTACCCTATAAGCCGGCCTCCATGACATAAATCTGTCTTTTTAACCTTAGCAAGTTCAGGGTCTTAAAAAAGATTGACTGTTAAGAGTACGACGGGCCATATAGTGGAGTAGCGCTAAACAGACAAGTGAGTTTATCCTAGCTCACTGTAAGCCGACTCTCTCATGACACAAAACCGCCATTTTAACCTTGACGAGTTCAGGGTCTTAAAAAAGATTGACTTGTCAAGAGTTCAGCGGGTCACCTGGCGGAGTAGCAAGTTGCAAACAGGCAGGTATAACCCATAATGTGGCGTTTCATGCCGGTCAAGAGGGTATGGAAGCTAAACCCGGTGGGTTGGAAGCCCCCAAGTGACCTTATGATCAATTAATAAAGACTCATATGCATAGAAATGAAACGACAGAGGCCCCGTATTCAGGGATGCTGGCTTTATTATATTGATCATAAAAGAATATACATTGACAAATGTATGTACAAGGATGAGAGCCGGTGGCACAAGTGTAGTAAGGCCGAAGATGAGCAATGTTCCAGGGCCTGTTGGTCTCCTTCTCAGATGTGCGGGAATCTTTGTTCTCTCGTATGTCAATGAGGTAGTAAGACCCATTATTGAGATTCTTGCTGATCACAAAAGGTCCTTCCCAAGGAGGCGAAAGCTTATGCATCCCTGTCTGGTCTTGAATCAAATGGAGTACTAAGTCGCCCTCTTGAAAGGTCCGGCTTCGAACTCTACATCTATGATAGCGATGTAGATCTTGCTGATATATCGCCGAACGAGCCGCCGCAAGGTCATGCTTTTCATCCAAAACATAAAGTGCTTTCTGACGTGCCGTCTCATTATCAGCTTCAACATAAGCCGCCACTCTAGGCGAGTCATGACGGGTATCACTTGGGAGAACCGCCTCTGCACCATAGACCATGAAGAAAGGCGTATAACCTATTGACCTGTTGGGGGTGGTATTGATACTCCAAAGTACTGAAGGTAGCTCCTCAACCCAACAACCCGGCGTTTGCGTCAAAGGAACCATAAGCCGGAGCTTGATGCCTCTCAAAATTTCTTGATTAGCTCATTCTGCCTCACCATTGGACTGTGGATGAGCCACCGAGGAGACGTCAAGACGAATATGCTCTCTTTGACAAAACTCCTTCATAGCACCCTTAGAAAGATTAGTGCCATTGTCAGTGATGATACTATGAGGGTATCCAAAACGGAAGATCAGCTTTTTAACAAACTGAACAACTGTGGCTGCCTCACAATTGCCAACTGGCTCCGCCTCAATCCACTTAGTAAACTTGTCAACCACCACCAAAAGGTGGGTCTTCTTATCTTTAGACCTCTTGATGTCAAGCCCCCAGACTGCAAACGGCCAAGTTATTGGGTTCATACGCAATTCTTGAGCCGGCACATGAGCCTGTCTTGCAAATTTCTAACACCCGTCGCACTTGCTAACGATATCCTCTGCATAAGCATGAGCCATCAACCAGTAAAACCTGTGACAAAAAGTTTTAGCCACTAAAGACTTAGAGCCAGCATGATGACCACAATCACCTTCATGAATCTCTCGTAAGATCTCACTGCCCTCTTCAGGAGAAACACAATGTTGGAACACGCCTGTCACACTGCATTGGTGTAACTCGCCATTGATGATAGTCATGGATTTAGACCTCCTGGTTATTTGCCTTGCCAAAGTTTCATCCTCGGGTAACTCGCCCCGGGTCATATAAGCTAAATAAGGCAAAGTCCAATCTGGAATAGCATGAAGAGCCGCCACTAGCCGCGCCTCTGGGTCAGGGATAGCAAGGTTTTCTTTAGATGGTAACTTGACAGAAGGATTGTGTAAGACATCGAGGAACACATTAGGAGGCACCAGCTTACGTTGAGAGCCAAGCCAGCGTAAGGCATCAGTCGCCTCGTTCTTCCGTCGATCAAGGTGATCCACCTAATAACCCTTGAAGTGACCAGTAATATTGTCAACCGCCCGATGATAAGCCGCCATGAGCGGGTCTTTGGAATACCACTTGCCTGAGACTTGTTGAGCCACAAGGTTTGAGTCGCCCAAACACCTGACCCGGCTTAAATTCATCTCTTTGGCCATACGAAGGCCATGGAGTAAAGCCTCATATTCAGCTGCATTGTTAGTACAAGGAAACATTAGTGTCTTAAAACATAACCAAATTTTTCACCTCGTGGGGAAGTCAATATAACTCCATCGCCCGAGCCTTCCATCTGCCTGGACCTATCAAAGTGAATTGTCCAATATGTGTTGTCAAGTTTTTCCTCAGGTGTCTGCAACTCTGTCCAATCATTTATGAAATCTACCATAGCCTGAGACTTGATGGCTGTTCTTGGCACATACTTCAAATTATGAGGTCCAAGTTCAATTGCCCACTTAGCAACCCGGCCTGTGGCTTCTCTATTTTGAATAATATCTCCTAAAGAAGCAGAACTGACCACAGTAATAGGATGGCCAAGAAAATAATGCTTTAGCTTTTGACTGGCCATGAACAGCCCATACACCAGTTTCTGCCAATGTGGATATCGTTGCTTTGACTCAATTAATACCTCACAGACATAATAAGCCGGCCGCTCAACTGGGTACTCCTTACCCACCTCCTTGCGCTCCACAACAACTGCCACACTGACAGCCTTACTATTAGCCGCCACGTATAGGAGCAAAGGCTCTTTCTCAATAGGAGCAGCAAGGACAGGCGGCTCAGCTAACTGTTTCTTGAGTGCCTCAAATGCCTCATTAGCAGCATCACTCCAGACAAAGTGATCTGTCTTTTTCATCATCTGGTATAAAGGAATTGCCTTCTCCCCCAGGCGACTTATAAAATGGCTCAAAGCTGCAATACGACCCACCAAATGCTGGACGTCATTGACACATGCCGGCTTAGAAAGGGAGCTGATGGCCTTGATCTTCTTCAGGTTAGCTTCGATGCCCCTTTCTGAGACCAGAAAACCCAATAGTTTACCTGCAGGCACAACAAAAACACACTTGGCCGGGTTAAGCATCATTTTATAGACCCAGAGATTGTCAAAAGTTTCCTTCAGATCATCCAGGAGAGTCTCCTTCTTTCTAGACTTGACCATAATATCATCCACATAAGCATGCACATTGCACCCAATCTTGCTGTGAAAACAATTTTGAACACAGCGTTGATAAGTCGCCTGAGCACTTTTGAGCCCAAAAGGCATAGAAACATAGCAGAAAGCCCCAAAAGGTGTGATGAAAGCCGTCTTCTCTTGGTCTTTAACCGCCATCTTGATTTGATGATAACCAGAATAAGCATCCAAGAAACATAAACTCTCACAACCCGCCGTTGCATCAATGATCTGGTCGATACGGGGGAGAGCAAATGGATCAGCTGGACAAGCCTTGTTGAGATCTGTGTAGTCAACATACATACGCCATGTGCCATTCTTCTTGAGTACAAGCACAGGGTTAGCCAACCACTCAGGGTGAAAGACTTCCACAATAAACCCAGCTGCTAAAAGCCGGGCTACCTCCTCTCCAATAGCCTTATGTCGCTCTTCATTGAAACGACGAAGGAATTGCTTAACCGGCTTAAACTTAGGATCCACATTAAGAGTGTGCTTAGTGAATTCTCTCGGTACACCTGGCATGTCAGAAGGTTTCCATGCAAAGATGTCCCGATTCTCACGGATGAACTCAATGAGTGCGCTTTCCTATTTAGGATCCATATTAGCCCCCACCCTGAACTACTGAGATGAGTCGCCAGGGACAAAGTCAACCTGCTTAGTATCATCAGCGGACTTAAACTTCAACAAAGGGTCTTGCTCAGTGGTGGGTTTCTTCAAGGGGGTCATATTAGCCGGGTCAACATTATCCTTGTAAAACTTAAGGTCCTTAGTAGCACAAGCTGACTCTGCATAAGCCGCGTCTCCTTCTTCACAATCCAAAGCGATTTTTCGATCACCGTGGACTGTAATTGTGCCCTTCCACCCTAGCATCTTAAGCTGTAAATAAACATAGCAAGGGTGAGCCATGAACTTAGCATAAGTCGGCCGTCCAAACAAGGCATGATACTGACTTTTGATTTTAACCACCTCAAACCACAGCGTCTCTGCTTTGTAGTCATAATCATTTCCAAAGGCAACTTCCAAAGCAATCTTTCCCATAGGATATGCCGACTTACCAGGCACTACACCATGGAAGACTGTGGAGGACGGCTTAAGGTCTTTGTCAGTTAAGTTCATCTGGCAAAAGGTGTCATAATACAAGATGTTGATACTGCTGCCACCATCCATAAGCACCTTAGTGAATTTATAATCCCCGACCTGAGGGGCAACCACTAATGCCAGATGACCCAGATTCTCAACCCGGGGTGGGTGATCCTCCCTACTCCACGTGATTGGATGTTCTGACCACCGCAACTATTGAGGCACCGCCAGCTCAATAGTATTGAGCGCACGCTTATGAACCTTCTGGTCTCGTTTGCAAAGACTTGTGGTAAAAACATGGTACTGGCCACCATTGAGCTGTTTTGGATTACTTTGATATCCTGACTGATTCCCTTGCTGATGGTTACCATGACTAGACTGTTCATTATGACCACCATGGTTACCCTGACCTTGATAGCCAGAATTTGAGCCGCCACCACGAAAACCAGACCCCTGAGCACCAGGTCCTAACTCGCTGGGCGGGCCATTATTGTTACCATGATTCTGATTAAAACTGGAATTTCTATACTCTCGCATGATAAAACAGTCCTTCCAAGCGTGAATCGCCGGCTTATTGGGCAGACTATGTTTTGGACAAGGGTTGTTAAGCATTGCTTCCAGATTGAAGTTTTTTCCTCCGAAGGACGGCTTACCATTACCATTACGGTGCTGGTTTTTATATCCAGTGTTGGTGTTAGCTACAAGATCTAACCTGCCATCGGGGTGTCTGCGCTTACCACCGTTACTCTGGTTGTTTCCATTGTTCCCTGCCATATTCTGCTGCTGACCCTTACAATTACCACCCTTCTTGCCCTTGTTGGATTTCTCATCGTCAGATCCAGGGTCCTTGGTGGTATCAGAGTCGGCGTATTTAATGAGAGCCGCCATAAGCTCACCCATGTCATTACAATGACGTTTAAGCTGCCCAAGCTTCTGCTTAAGGGGGGTGAAGTGACAGTTCTTCTCCAAAACAAGAACCGCCTGACCCGCCACAATACTGTCCGAAGAGTGAATAATAGCATAGACCCGCCGGACCCAGTGATGGGCTGACTCATCCTCACGCTGCACGCAGTTATCAAGATCGATGATCGTCAGAGGCTACTTACACATTCTTTTAAAGTTCTGAATGAACCGTGCTTTCAACTCTGCCCATGAATTGATGGAATTAGCAGGCAATCCCTTTAACCAGGTTCGAGCTGGTCCATCCAACATCATAGTAAAGTACTTAGCACATACAGCATCATTGACGTCCAGCATCTCCATGGCTAATTCATAACTCTCAATCCAAGCCTCAGGGGGGAGATCCGCTGTGTAGTTAGCCACCTTACAAGGACCCTTGAAATCCTTAGGCAGACATTCATTACGTAAAGCTGGTACTTAACAAGGCACCCCAACAGACCTGGAAATCACACCAGCCCCTACTGAGGCCGAAGGGGTCACTGAAGGCTGCTGATAAGCCCCCAGTTGAGCGGCCGCTGCGGCCTCCGCCTCTCGGCGAGCTCTGGCATCATCCACAATCGCCTGAGCATGAGTAAGAGGTGGGTTATTCCCATGGGGCGGGTCATCCTGATTCAGTCGATGACAACGTTCGCTACTGGAAACCGCTGGCGACTCAATGCGCCGGCTGTAACTGCGGCTTGGGTAGGGGGTCGAGTGCACCTGCTCATGACTGTGTGAATATTTCTCTTGCTGTGCGACCGTTGTCTGTAAGAGTTCAATTGTGTTCCGTGCCTCAGCTGCAAAAGGCGTCTCTTCCCTAATAGGGATTGCATTGAGCCGGGTAGCCGCCGCTATCATGTTATCCACCGGGTTATAAGAATGGCTAGATGGTGTTGAAAAACGTTGAGGTGGAGTCTGATCCCTGTGGGGCGGGTCTGGTAATCGAGGCTGAGCCGCCACCCTGCTCCATGGGACTTCAGCCGCCCGGGCTGTACCTGGCGGGTTACTTGGCCCTGCCCCAAGTGTGTTAAAAAGGTTCCGCGCCTCGTACTGCAAAGGCAGGCGGGTTTGGTACCTCCTTCGAAGAACATCATTGGACGCATTCTGATCCAGGCTCAGGCAAAAAGCAGGCCCTTATATGATGTGACTTGGCGTCCATCAGAGCCCATTCCATTGCCATCCTGGCATTCTCTGCATTAAGCTCCTCCTGAGCCTTGGCTATCTCATCTCGCACCTTTGCAACCTCTGCATTATGCTGTGCTTGATTCGCCGTAGTGACCTCTGTTGCTAACAGGGTCGTCAAAGTACCTAAGAGTTCTGACAAGACCTGAGCCGGCGGCCGAGCTGACCGCCGGCCCCAGCCATCGCAGCAGTCGATCCAGACATCATAGCCGCTGTTGTTGATGAGTTGAGAGCCGGCCCTATACCAGCCATAAAGATAGCAGCCCGACACGGCGGCTCATAGGGATCCGAAATACTGTCACCATCGGAATAGCCCCCAAGCCCGCCTTCTTGAAGCTGGTAGATTGACTCCGTTTCTCCAGTCGAGGACTCACCACCTGAGTAGATGAGAGTCTCTCCTCCGGACACAGAATCCTCCACAAGGTCCGTGCCATGCGCAAACCCAATGAAGACACGCTTCTGGCCAGGTTGAACCCTGGCGGGTCACGCACACCGAGCCGGCTCGATGATGTCGGTGCAGATGTCCGGCTCAGGCTCTGATCCGCCAATCTTGCCAATGAAGACATGAATCCCGCTGAAGGGGACCCGGTACCCGTACTCGATTGAGTCGGCCTCAGGGCCCTAGCCAACGTTGTCGATGTAGAGCTTACCGTGGTGACTCTTAGTCATCCTACCAATGGCGTATCCCTCGATCCCTGGGAAAGAGCCATTCAAGAACTCAAAACCACCATGCGCTGGCCCCACGGTGGGCGCCAACTATCGTGGTTTTACCATGGCAGATGCCCTAGCGAAAGGACTTAGGTGTGGAGCCATCGCAACGTAGGTTAGCTTGAAGGGGTTGAATGGGACGAGAGACACGAGTTTACCCAGGTTCGGCCCCTCACCAACGAGGTAAAAGCCTATGTCCTGCTTTGTGTTGTATTGATTGAGTATCGATTATAATGGAGCGGAATCGCTTGACCTAGCTATCGATTGATCATAACTTGAGTTAACCCGCTGCAGGATCTCGCCTTTATATACATAGGTCGAGGTCCTGGGCTTATAAGAGTCCAAGTCGGATCACACAATGTGTCCAACTTGGGTTCTAAGTCACCTTGCCTTGCTAGGCAAGCCGCCATCGGGTGGCTCACATCTCCGGGTTATAGCACCGGCGCCTAGTCTTGGGCCTTCAACAGGCCCGCCTCGTCAGCCGCCTCCAGTCTTCATGTCTCCTTCTTGGGCCTACTTAGGATTTCTCTATTGAGTCGCCAATAGTGTAACCCGGCCCCTCCTGGGCGGGTCACACCACGGGGTTATATCCCCAACTGTGAGGATTTTCTTTTTTCTTTTTTGAATTGGGTGGTGAGGGTTTTCTGTCCCACAAAGAGTTTCAGAGGTAACAGTTTGCTAGTGCCAACCGTGTGTGATTGGCGTAACTGGGAAAATGAAAGTCGTTGCACACGGTTCCAATTTGGGAACCATGTGTGATTGACGTACTTCCTCCGTCCTCGTTTATTGGTCCCCTTTGTAATTTGTGCCAAATTTTGACCCAAGATTTAACAAACAAATGTTTTTGCATGTCACCAAAAAATTATATCATTGAACACTTTGTTCAAATACGAATCCAACGATATAATTTTTGCTGACATGCACCAACAATTTGTCAGTTAAATCTTTGGTCAAAATTTAACACAAATTACAAAGGGGACCAATAAACCAGCACGGAGGTAGATTCCATCAACCGAACTGATTGCATCCATATCCCACATTTAGACAAAAGTAAACATAGATTAAACATACTCGGGCATAGATAATAAACATACACAAGCATAGTTCAACCGTCATTAAGCATACTCAAGCACATTTATAATTAAGACACTACATAGCCATACATAGTTCAATCTCATCTGCCCGCACAATCGTGAAGCTTCTTCAGGTACTCCGTGTACGCGACGTGCGCCACCTTGCGAGAATACTTCTGCCTGAAGGAGCCAACAGATCGTCCTCTTGCATGCGCCAGGACTCTTTCATAGGCGTCATGAAGCTTTTGGTTGCAAAATGGGCATCGAAAGCCCCCGTTCCAGGTCCTAATGCACTTGTTATGAATTCCCGCATAAAGCTCCCTCAGGATTTGCCTCTTGTACCTCCTCTTGGCATCTTCATCCTCGCTGTCGACATCGTCAGATAGCACCTATACATATAGTAAAAAAATGTGAAGTCAAATTTGGAATACAAACTGATCTCTAGCAAACATTTGGCAGTTGCCAAAATTTGGCATCAAATCAATTTTTACATGCCGAAAAGTAGGATTAGGAATTTATGGATTTTATGGCTATTTTTTTAGACATATCCAAAGATTATGGTTCGATTTTTAAGCACAATCGTCTATGTACAGACCAATCTTGAAAAAAATGGCACAAACATATATTTAGGTCATTCAAAAATTAATTGTCAAGCCCTGGCTAGGAATTATTAGCACGAAACACTAACCCTAGTCGGATTATTAGCAGAAATCATTTGTACAGATGAAACAACTAATCACTTATAATTTCTACCATACAAAAAATCAATACACTACACGGATCTAACGAAACTTACTCAGATTTCATGGATTGAGAGAACATAACCAATAGGATTTCTATTTCAAAAAGGAGGAGGCAGGAGTAACTAGAGAAACCCTAGGATATATCTGACACATAAATGAGTATAGATGACTAACCGGTTGTCCGTCGTCATCGGAGTCGTCGCTGGAGTGGTCGTCGGAGTCATCGCCGGAGTCGTCGGCGGAGTCGTCACCGGGGTCGTCGCTAGAGTCGGTGTGGAGCTTCGGCTCCGGCTGTGGAAGCACGATGCCGTCGACGATGTCAAGGTGCAGTGAGACCTCGGCGGCGGCAACGGAAACCTTTGTCTCCATCTTCACGTCGTGCTCCGATGCTTCCGCAGCGCCGGCGTCGGCACTCCCACCGATGGGGCGCTTTGGCGGCATCCTCATACACAGACGGCAGTGAGGACTCAGAGCAGCGTCGAGGATGCAGGCGGAGAGAGAGGATTGTGTGTGCGGCAAAGATGGGGGGTGCGGCCGCTCGGGCGTGCGATTAATATAGAGTAGTGGGAGAGAGGCGGGCGGCGGTCAAAGGCTGTCTCGCCTCCCGGTGAGCCTGCACATCGGACTGCTAGCATGCCTACCGTCATTTCACATAGCTACTCGCATGCCTCCCGATGACACTGCGTAGCGAGCACACCCTCCATCAATTCACACACCTGCACGCACGCCTCCCGGTCTGCCTGCGCGGTGGACTGGTCGCATGCGTCCCGTCAACTCACGCCTGCTCGCACGGCACAGGGGTCGCGTGGCGGCACGTATATTGTTTTTCTATTTTGATGATTAATGCTGCCGCTTTATTGCTTAACCAAAGCATGGCACGTATCCATTGCTGGTCTAACGCCCACGGTTCGAATAAATAATCCGTTTGCGATATTGGTTCCCAATAATTAATAATCTCCCTTTTGTAAGAAAATAAAAATTACATCAAAACTTGTCTCAAATTTGACAAAAAAAAGTACAATACCACAGTGCATTGGTGTCCATATGACAACATGATAAGTTTCATGAATTTCAAATAAGTTTTGGATATACTAGATTTTAAAAATCAAGATTCTCAATGTTTGAAATTTCTTGCATGGGGAGTAAACATGCACCCAGTGAGACACATGTGTTTTTCCAATCCATTTAGGTGCACTATCACGTGTGCATTTAGCTCAAATTTGATTTTTGCACATTATAACCCTAGAAAATCAATCAATGTACTAAAACGTCTTAATGATCTCTGTTTTTTTCTCAAAATTAAAACATCCCTCCTTTGGTAACATATGTTCACCGCGGGAAAATTTAACATGCATGCATCGTAGTTGCGGTGGATGTGCGGTGTGTGTGTGTGCGTCTGGGGTGGGGGGCTGGCAGTACACTATGAGTCGTGAGACACCATGTGGGTTGGCCGTTTTGTGAGGCAGTCCCACATCAAAATTGTGGATTCGTTATTTAAAACATTACACAACCCTTTCATACATACATGTTTGGGCCACATGTAGTCGGTGGTTGTCCTACATGACACTCACTCACGTGTGTGACGCTTTCTGTGGGCCCGCGAGGTCATCGTCCATCAGTTCGACCAACAACCGACGTACAGAGAGGTTAATTTGACCATCAAGGTTGATTCTTTTTAGTTTGTGTTGCGGTGGGAGTATATATATATAGTACGCGTCGAAGAGGCGGGAGGGGACTAGCATATATACTACGTAAGCGTCTGTGAACACACCTCACTCAGTGTCGGGACTTTTCAGTTTTCGAGGCACGTGCCACATCAAACTTGTGCATTGGCTATTCAAACAGCACACAACACCTCTTTGGACCACATGCATATGCAGACGATGGTTATCCTAGGACACTCACGTGTGACGCTTCCATCTGTGGGCCCGCGAGGTCGTCGTCCATGCATGCATCACTTTGACCTACATCGGGAGAGGTTAATTAATTTCACCATCAAGGAGGATTCATTTTGGTTTGTATTACAGTAGGAGCATATATATAGTATGCGTCGAAGAGGGGGAAGGGGACCAGCATATGTAGTACCGTTCATGAACCTCGCTCTGTGTGGGGACTTTACGGTTTTTTACGCATGTGCCACATCTAGGTTGTGCATTTTGGGTATTCAGACATCACAACCACACACACCTCTCCATACATATGTTTGGCCACATGCAAAGCGATGGCGGTTGTCCTCTGGCACCCACTCATGTAGTTATCAGCGATATCGATGCTTTCCATCTGTGGGCCCGCTTGGTCCATCACTACTTTGCTCGACAATGAGAGAGGTTAATTTGACTTAGGAGGGGATTATTTTTTGGTTTGTATTATGTTATATACACTACTGCAGGATGGTCCAAACGCGACTGTCCAATCAGAGACCCTTCAACGAAACTGTGTGCGATGCATCAATCACAAACGGTGATGTAATAAAACCGTCAAAAAAGATGCAAAACATTTGCGATGGCAGTGACATCAAACACGGTTCATATTGGAGTTGCGTGTGCGATGCGTGGCAAACGGTTAATCCAGAAGAACTATTTGCGATGAGGCAGAACAACAGAAACGGGCAGCCAGATGAGGGTGTGTGCGATATACAGCATATAGTTCACTAGGATGAACTATGTGTGATTAGGCAACACAATAGAAACGGTTCAACTGAACAAGATGTGTGTGATACGCGGCAAACAAGTCTGTAATCAGAAATGTGTGCGAAGACCAATAATAACACAGACGATTACTGCTAATAAGCCATGTGATTTGCTCTGTCTACAGAAGAATAACATTTATATATATAACTGAAATAAACATCCAATTACATAAGTGACTATACAGATCATTTGCACACACCTCAATAAACAATTGTATGCATTCTAAACTAGGAGAAACGATCGTCTAGTCATCTACTTCTTGTGACGCTCCCGCCATTGCTCTGTGGCTCGATCCCTCGTCTGGGGTAGGAAGAAGACACTCCCTCATGTCAACGATCCGCATGTACATCTCGTAGCTTGTGTACACGTCCTTGGCCGCGTACTTGACGTGTTGTTCATCCAGTCTCTCATGTCAGACACTGTGCCAGGCATTCTTCTCCTTATTGCTCTCATCCTTCGTCTTCATGTAGTAGGGTCAATGATGGCCGAGGCGAGGTCAACCAGGGAGTTCTGTTTGTTGTTGTTGCTGCCCCAGACCTTGTAGTGGTCCTGGATGTTGAAAAGATTCTGGCATTTCAAGCCCGAAACCTTGAGCGCTTTTAGATCATTGGTGGTGTCCACCATAGCGAAACTGTAGTCGGAGCTATTGATAAACCTGGAGAAACACTCGCAAGGCCTTGTGGCCAGGTGGTAGTGGTAGATGAGGACGTCATGTCGCACGCACAACTGGGCGACGGCAACCTTCTGATCGTGCCCGGACGACCGATGGTGTACTCGAGGTCGAAGCCGACCAGTTGGTACTTCTCCTCAGCAAGCAACTGCTCCATAGTTTGGATGGAGCTCTCCACCGACACCGGCTCGTTCGTGTACACCACCGAGAGGGTCTTCCCCCTCACGTGGGTGTCCACTACGTGATGCGTGGTGAACTGCCCACCGTTGTCGTCGTCGGCTGGGAGCGCCATTGGAGCCACGGGAGCACCATTGGAACCGCTAGATGTCCTCTCTGTATGTGTCATCGTGGGTGTGCTTATTGTGTCGTGTGGCGTAAGAGATGAAGGTAAATGGCCGCGGGAATAAATGGGGGCCGGGCGGCCTAGATTCTCGGCGTGTCAGCATGGCAGTTTTTGCAGCGGGTAACTGCATCGTGGCGCCGCGCCCGGCGCAACCGCATGCACACGAACGTGCGTGATTGTGCGCCGGCCCCAAACACTGGCTGCGCGTGGAGGGACGAGGGCAGAGCGCCCGAAGGGACGCGAGAGCAGAGCGCGCGTGGCGGGACACGAGCAGAGCGTGCCACGGCCGCCTCAACCACAAGGAACCACACGCATAGAGCAATTGAACATGCAGGAAATGGTCGTCTACAAGCCGGCTGACAGTTGCATCGCTGCGTAGAGAACGGCCGTGTGCTACTACCGCCGTCTTGGTCTATTAGTCCCCTTTATATTATGTGCCATATTTTGACCTTAAATTTAAGCAACAAAATGTTAATGCATGTTACAAAAATTATATAAATGGAAACTATGTTCAAATACGAATCCAACGATATAATCTTTGGCGACATGCATTCATATTTTATTAGTTAAATCTCTAGCCAAAATTTGGCACAAAAATACATAGACGACTTATAAACCAGGACGGGGATAGTAGGTAATTTAATCGCAAATGTTTTTATTTTATTAACCGTATGTGTACGTGTCCTTTCGTCCTCCTCTCGCACGTCTTGTCACCCCGCTGCCGCAGACGGCTTAGAGCGCAAGCTTAAGCAGCGCGCGGGGGCGTTCTTTTGGCCAAACGGTGGTGAGCCCGTTCCCGCGCAAGCTTCCCGCCCGACTCGGTGAAATCCCCCAAAATCCCAATGCTTACCGGCCTGCTATATAAACCCTCACGGCCGGCGAGTCCTGCATCGCATTTTCCCCTCCCTCCCTGTAGCTTATCTCGTCTGCTTCTCCCACAATCGCCAATGGCATCGGTCCGTCGTCGTCGCTCAGCCACTCCGCCATCATCAGAGGATAGCTCCAGCTGGGAGGCTACACCGCGGCGGCGGCACAGTCCCTGGCATAGTGTTGTGCGCGTGGCGTCCCTGTTGGGTGTGCACGGAACACCCAACACACGCTCCACCACCACTGCCCATCGGCAGCTATTGCCGGCTGCCGTTGCCGCCACCCCACCGTCTGCCGTTGTGGCCGCCACACCACCGTCGAAAGGCAGGGCCATCGCCCGCTCCGCCGCCGCGGCCCAAAGGTGGGAGGTGGCCATTGTGGCCGCCACCCCACTGCCGGCCACCGTGGCCATCACCCGCTCCGCCGCCACGGCCCGAAGGCGGGAGGTGGTGGTCGTGGCTGCCACCCCATCGTCGGCCGCCATGGCCGCCAGCCCACCGTCGATCGCCGGGGTCATCACCTGCTCCGCCACCACCGCCCGAAGGTGGGAGGCGGAGGTGGAGGCCCGCACGTGCTTCAGCGACCTTGCGCGCTACATCGAGTTCCCACGGGAGGAGGAGGAGCGCCTCGTCGAGCACGCAAAGAGCCTTACCGCCGCCGTGGCCGCAACACATGCCGCCGCAGAAGCGAGGACTGAGGAGATCTACGAGGAGAACCACTGCTTCGAGAGGGGTCATCTGGAGCGGCAGAGGGCGTTCGAGGTGAGCGTTGCTAAAGGTACAGCAGCGGCAGGCACCGTATTGCAGTTGTCCAGCTCATCAGTAGCCTCCTCCTCCTCCGCCTCTTACTGAGCGCGCTCTGTAGAGGAGAGGCTCCCGGAAGTAGTACAAAGCCCCTCCATAGTAGTAGTATTTAGGGGCTATTTTGTTCCGTTCATCTGACTATAGATGTGGTGGAACTGTACAACGTACTTAAAATTAGCTAGTATATATAGTTGAACTAGCTATTTCAGTACGTGGTTGGCAACAATTGGGGAAAAGTTTGGTCGGTTCAGCTGTCAAGTTGAACTGTTTGTATAAAGAATGACTGCTTAATCTATGAATGAAATCTATGCTTAATTTCTGAATTTTAGTTGCAAAAATTAGATAGTGCTAGTGATTTTTAGCTGCATATTTTGATAAATCGCAGTGTTACAAGGTTGACAAATGGCAATGTTTCTAGATCAACAAAGGTCAATCTTTCCAGTTTGACAAATGGCAATATACCCAATATGATAGATGCAAATCTTACCAAATTGTCTGTACGTGGTTGCACACGGGTCATCCAAAACAACCGTTTGCGTTGAAGGGATGTACAAATCCTGCTCGGCACATTTTCTCTTGGCTTAGCACCAAAGTCTGGCTTTGCATACCGTATTCAGTCTGAACTGTTTGCGTTGAAGAGATGCACAAATCCTGCGCTGTGAATTTTCCCTTGACTTACTAGGGAAGACCATAGCTCTCACTTTGCATACGGGTGTTCTATCTAAAACGTTTCCAATCAAGAGCTGCACAAATCCTGCTCGGCACATTTTCCCTTGGCTTCCTAGGAAAGATGTCAGTTTGCATACGGGTGTTCTAACTAAAATGTTTGCAATGAGTGTTTTATATTTAAAAACCATTGAGGTTTTTCTAAAAGAAAATCGTTTGATAAGTCTGTACAATAAGAGAGAAAAGCGCAACTTCATTCAAACCATATCTTTCATTCAGTCACACTGCGAATTTATATTCATATGATCGAGATATAGTATTAAACCAAAAAAAAACTATTTCCGGTGGCGGCGGAGGCGGCGTGCCGCGCCGGCGTTGTCGTTGTCGTCCTCCGAGAAGTCTTCAAGGCAGCACAGAATGTTCTTCACTTGGAAATCAAAAATCATGTCGTCGCGCGATAGGCGGGCGGGGCGCGAGAGGACAGCAACTGGTGGCGCTATGAGGTAGCGGTCGACGGCGGCGTCCCATGCCACTGGGGGGCCGGGGGGGGGGCGCGCACGGGCATGGGCGCGGCGGGTGCAGGCAAACGCACGGGGACCGGCGCTGCTGTGGGTGCAGGGGCGCGCACGGGCACGGGCACTGGCTGATGTTTACTACACAACTTGTTCTTGTAGACTCGTATTGGGCCTCCAAGCGCTGAGTTTTGTAGGACAGTAGCAAATTTCCCTCAAGTGGATGACCTAAGGTTTATCAATCCGTGAGAGGCGTAGGATGAAGATGGTCTCTCTCAAACAACCCTGCAACCAAATAACAAAAAGTCTCTTGTGTCCCCAACACACCAAATACAATGGTAATTTGTATAGGTGCACTAGTTCAGCGAAGAGATGGTAATAAAAGCATAGTAATGATAGTAGATATTGATTTTTGTAATAGGAACAATAAAAAACAGCAAGGTAGCAATTGATAAAACGGAGCACAAACGGTATTGCAATGCTTGAAAACAAGGCCTAGGGTCCGTACTTTTGCTACTGCAATCTCTCAACAATGCTAATCTAATTGTATCATATAACCATCCCTCAAAGTGCGATGAAGAATCACTCCAAAGTTCTTATCTAGCGGAGAACATAAGAAGAAATTGTTTGTAGCTATTCTTTTTGATCGATCTATCCAAGAGTTCGTACTAAAATAACACCAAGTTATTCTTTCCGATCGATCTATCAAGAGTTCGTACTAAAATAATACCAAGTTATTCTTTCCGATCGATCTATCAAGAGTTCATACTAGAATAACACCAAAGCAAATTCAGATTCATAATACTCAATCCAACACAAAGAACCTCAAAGAGTGCCCCAAGATTTCTACCAGAGAAACAAAAGACGAGAACGTGCATCAACCCCTATGCATAGATTACCCCAATGTCACCTCGGGAATCCGCGAGTTGAGTGCCAAAACACATATCAAGTGAATCAATATGTACCCCATTGTCACCACAGGTATTCATAGCAATACATACATCAAGTGCTCTCAAATCCATAAAAGTAATCAATCCGATAAAATGAAATCTCAAAGGGAAAACTCAATTCACAACAAGATAGAGAGGGGAAAACACCATATGATCCAACTATATTAACAAAGCCCACGATACATCAAGATCGTGACATCTCAAGAACACAAGAGAGAGATTAAACACATAGCTACTGGTACAAACCCTCAGCTCCGAGGGTGGACTACTCCCTCCTCATCATGGTGGCCGCCGGGAAGATGAAGATGGCCACCGGTGATGATTTCCCCCTCCGACGGAGTGCCGGAACGGGGTCTAGATTGGTTTTTCATGGCTACAGAGGCTTCCGGTGGCAGAACTTCTGATCTAGGGTTACCCCTGATGGTTTCTCTATTTATAGGAATATTTGGCACTGGTTTCACGCTAAGATGGGTCTCGAGGTGAGCACAACACACCGGGGCACGGGCAAGGGCCCAGGCGCGCCCCGGTGTCTTGTGCCCTACTCCTTCACCTTCCAGTCCTTCCACGAAGCTTCGGGGGTCTCTTTTGTTCCAAAAAAATCATCAAAAAGTTTTAGCTCATTTGGAGAACTTTCATTTCTGCACAAAAAACAACACCACGGTAGTTCTGCTGAAAACAACGTCAGTCCGGGTTAGTTCCATGCAAATCATACCAAAAGCATATAAAATTGTTGTAAACCTGGCATGAATACTTCATAAATTATAGATACATTGGAGACGTATCAGCATCCCCAAGCTTAATTCCTACTCGGCCTCGAGTAGGTAAATGATAAAAGAAATAATTTATGAAGTGTGAATGCTAGCAAAGTGCATAAGTTTGATCAGTGATAATTTCAATCACTTTTTCTAGCATCATAACATCAATTCTTTCTCATAAAACTTATCATGATAAAGTAGCAATTGAAAACCGAATTTTTGTTGTGGAAAGCTACCTATCATATTCATCATATACTCTTTCTTTTGTAGCATGGACATTTGGACTTGAATGATTCAAAGCAATAGTCTATAATTTGACATGAAGACATCAATACTCAAGCATATCAACAAGCAACCATGTCTTTCAAAATATCAACACTAAACAAAGTTATCCCTAGCCCATCATGCTCAATCATTGATCCATTCGCAAAACACACTCGCATATTAGCTACATCCAATGCTCAAGTACGATCATAGTGCCCCTTAGTTGGTGCTTTATAAGACAAGATGGGGACTCAAATAAAAATAAAAATTGCATAAAGTAAATAGAAAGGCCCTTCGCAGAGGGAAGTAGGGATTTGTAGAGTTGCCAGAGCTCAAAGCTTAAATTGAGAGATAAAAACATTTTGAGGGGCATATTTTTCCCGTCAACGAAAACGACCGAGTAATTCCCAACACTTTCCATGCTAGATATATCATAGGCGGTTCCCAAATAGAAAATAAAGTTTATTCCTTTTTCCACCATTCTTTCACAATCCATGGCTAGCCGTATCAACGGGTACCCTCCATACCAACACTTTCCAAGGAATTTATTATTTGACAACATAAAGTAAATTTGTTTTTCATTTCGGGACTGGGCATCCCTAATACCTTTGCCGTACTCTCGTGCAATGACAAGTGAATAAACACTCATCTTGAGAATAACACATCTAGCATGGAAAATATTGGCCACCCCCTGCCGCTTCATGAGCGGTACGAGCACCCAAAAAGGAAATTTATTTTGAAAATTAGAGATGGCACATACAAATTTGGTTAGAACGGCACGGGAATACCGCATATAGGTAGGTATGGTGGACTCATGTGGCAAAACTGGGTTTAGTGATTTTGGATGCACAAGTAGTATTCCCACTTAGTACAAATGGAGGCTAGCAAATAGATTGAGAAGCAACCAACCAAGAAACGAAAATTCACATAAACGAGCATTGAGCATAACTAACACCGAATAATGCACCATTAGTAGGCTGTAATTTCATTGCATAACTATTGACTTTTGTGCTTGCATAGGGAATCACAAACCTTAACACCAATATTCTTACTAAAGCATAATTACTCACCAACATGACTCACATATTATTATCTCCATATCGCAAAACTATTGCAAGGAATCAAACTTATCATATCCAATGATCTACATGAGAGTTTTTATTATATCCTTATTGGATATTAATTATATTAGGACCAATTTCAAAGCTTGTGCAAATTTTCATCACTATTATCAACTCTTGAAATAATATAAGTGAAGCATGAGAGTGTTCGACAAACTACTCCAAAAAAATATAAGTGCAGATCAAATAAGTAGTTAAGTAAATAGGTAGCTATTTGAGGACTCTCTCTTATTTAAAAAATTTCAGATCTAAGTATTTTATTAAAACAGCAAGCAAAACAAAATAAAATGACATTCTAAGAAAAGCACACATCATGTGAAGAAGCAAAAACTTAGGCTCAACCGATACTAACCGATAATTGTTGATGAAGAAAGGTGGGATGCCTACCGGGGCATACCCAAGCTTAGATGCTTGAGACTTATTGGAATATTAACTTGGGATGCCTTGGGCATCCCCAAGCTTCAGCTCTTGTGTCTTCTTCATTCTTCTCATAACACGGTTTCCCTAATTCTTAAAAACTTCATCCACACAAAACTCAACAAGAACTCATAAGATACGTTAGTATAAATCAATGCAACACCTTATCATTCTATACTGTAGCAAATCACTAAAATTATTATTTCACATTGCATACTAAATGCCTCTGCATATTTAATACTTCTATCCTCAAATAGAATCATTAAACAAGCAAACATATGCAAACAATGCAAACATAACAGCTATCTGTCTAAACAGGACAGTCTGTAAAGAGTGCAATATTCATCATACTTCCCTAAATCCAAAAATTCTAAAAACTTACCACACTGTAGAAAATTTATTATATCTTACTATGCAAAAAATTTCAACCTTTTATCACATTCTGACTTTTCTAGAGAATTTTTGCAACGGCGATAAAATTTGTGTTTTGAAACAGCAACTCATATACTTGCAAAATAAGCATGGAAAAGGCTATACTTGACATTTTTATTGAAGTAAAAGATGCAGAACATTATTATAGATAACAGCAAGCAAATACTAATAAAATAAAATGACGCTCCAAGCAAAACACATATCATGTGACAAATGAAAACATAGCTCCAAGTGAGGTTACCGATAATCTTGAAGACGAAAGAGGGGATGCCTTCCGGGGCATCCCCAAGCTTAGTTGCTTGGATCTTCCTTGAATATTACCATGGGGGTGCCTTTGGCATCCCCAAGCTTAGGGTCTTGTCACTCCTTATTCTCCTCATATCGATACCTCACCCAAAACTTGAAATCTTCAATCACACAAAACTTAACGGAACTTCGTGAGATGGGTTAGTATGATAAATATAAATCATTCACTTTGGTACTGTCAAGATAAGATTCATAATTTTTATCACACAATGCCTACTATACTCTACAATTTCCACAATTTATATTAAGCAATATAAGCCAAAGAAACCATAAAACAAGCAAACTATGCATTGCAAACAGAATCTGTCCAAAACAGAACAGTACGTAAAGATCTGAATAAAGGTCATACTTATGTAACTCAAGAAATTATGAAACATTAGGACAACGTAGAAAATTTGTATACCCATCAACTGTAAAAAATTCATAATTTGTCCATGTCCCAGTAAAAGACAGGAATTTCTGCACTGGACACAAAAGATTCTGTTTTTGCACAGAATCAAGTCAACTATTATCCACACTATCCCAAAGGATTTACTTGGCACTTTATTGAAACAAAAGCTATAAAACATGATTACTAAAGTATCCTAATAATGTGAACACACAAAAACTGTAGGGGTAAATGTTGGGTTGTCTCCCAACAAGCGCTTTTCTTTAATGCCTTTTAAGCTAGGCATGATGATTTCAATGATGCTCGCATAAAAGATAAGAATTGAAACATAAAGAGAGCATCATGAAACATATGACTAGCACATTTAAGCATAACCCACTTCCTATGCATAGGGATTTTGTGAGAAAACAACTTATGGGAACAAGAATCAACTAGCATAGGAAGGCAAAACAAGCAAAACTTCAAGATTTTCAACACATAGAGAGGAAACTTGATATTATTGCAATATGTAGAAGCATGTGTTCCTCTCTCAAAATAATTTTCAGTAGCATCATGAATGAATTCAACAATATAACTATCACATAAAGCATTCTTTTCATGATCCACAAGCATAGAAATTTTCTTACTCTTCACATAAGCAAATTTATTCTCATGAATAGTAGTGGGAGCAAACTCAACAAAATAACTATCATGTGATTGAAAATTAAAATCATGATGACAAGTTTCATGGTTATCATTATTCAATATAGCATAGATGTCATCACCATAATCATCATTGATAGGAGGCATGCTTTCATCATAGTAAATATTGTCATCAAAACTTGGGGGACTAAAAATATCATCTTCATCAAACATAGCATCCCCAAGCTTATGGCTTTGCATATCATTAGCATCATGGATATTCAAAGAATTTATACTAACAACATTGCAATCATGCTCATCATTCAAAGATTCTATGCCAAACATTTTATTGAATTCTTCTTCTATCAATTGAGCACAATTTTCCTTTTCCATCATTTTCAAGAAAGACATTATAAAGATGAACAATATGATGCAACCTCAATTCCATTTTTTTTGTAGTTTTGTTTTATAAACCAAAGTAGTGATAAAACAAGAAACTAAAAGATTCGATTGCAAGATCTAAAGATATAACTTCAAGCACTCACCTCCCCGGCAACGGCGCCAGAAAAGAGCTTGATGTCTACTACACAACTTGTTCTTGTAGACTCGTGTTGGACCCCGAAGCGCAGAGTTTTGTAGGACAGTAGCAAATTTCCCTCAAGTGGATGACCTAAGGTTTATCAATCCGTGGGAGGCATAGGATGAAGATGGTCTCTCTCAAACAACCCTGCAATCAAACAAAAAAAGTCTCTTGTGTCCCCAACACACCAAATACAATGGTAATTTGTATAGGTGCACTAGTTCGGCGAAGAGATGGTAATAAAAGCATAGTAATGATAGTAGATATTGATTTTTGTTATAGGAAAAATAAAAAACAGCAAGGTAGCAATTGATAAAACATTGCACAAATGGTATTGCAATGCTTGAAAACAAGGCCTAGGGTCCGTACTTTTGCTAGTGCAATCTCTCAACAATGCTAATCTAATTGGATCATATAACCATCCCTCAAAGTGCGATGAAGAATCACTCTAAAGTTCTTATCTAGCGGAGAACATAAGAAGAAATTGTTTGTAGCTATTCTTTCCGATCGATCTATCCAAGAGTTCGTACTAAAATAACACCATGTTATTCTTTCCGATCGATCTATCAAGAGTTCGTACTAAAATAATACCAAGTTATTCTTTCCGATCGATCTATCAAGAGTTCGTACTAGAATAACACCAAAGCAAATTCAGATTCATAATACTCAATCCAACACAAAGAACCTCAAAGAGTGCCCCAAAATTTCTACCGGAGAAACAAAAGACGAGAATGTGCATCAACCCATATGCATAGATTACCCCAATGTCACCTCAGGAATCCATGACTTGAGTGCCAAAACACATATCAAGTGAATCAATATGATACCCCATTGTCACCACAGGTATTCATAGCAAGACATACATCAAGTGCTCTCAAATCCATAAAAGTATTCAATCCGATAAAACGAAATCTCAAAGGGAAAACTCAATTCACAACAAGATAGAGAGGGGAAAACACCATATGATCCAACTATATTAACAAAGCCCGCGATACATCAAGATCGTGACATCTCAAGAACACGAGAGAGAGAGATTAAACACATAGCTACTGGTACAAACCCTCAGCCCCGAGGGTGGACTACTCCCTCCACATCATGGTGGCCGCCGGGATGATGAAGATGGCCACCGATGATGATTTCCCCCTCCGGCGGAGTGCCGGAACGGGGTCTAGATTGGTTTTTCATGGCTACAGAGGCTTGCGGCGGCGGAACTTCTGATCTAGGGTTACCCCTGATGGTTTCTCTATTTATAAGAATTTTTGGCGTTGGTTTCACGCTAAGATGGGCCTCGAGGTGAGCACAACCCACCGGGGCACGGGCAAGGGCCCATGCATGCCCCAGTGTGTTGTGCACTACTCCTTCACCTTCCAGTCCTTTCGCGAAGCTTAGAGGGTCTCTTTTGTTCCAAAAAAATTCATCAAAAAGTTTCAGCTCATTTGGAGAAGTATCATTTCTGCACAAAAAACAACACCATGGTAGTTCTGCTGCAAACAGCGTCAGTCCGGGTTAGTTCCATGCAAATCATACCAAAACCATATAAACTTATTGTAAACATAGCATGAATACTTCATAAATTATAGATACGTTGGAGACGTATCACTGGCGCTGGCATGTACACGAGCTTGCACGGGTCCGCGGAGACCTCGCTGACGCCCGCGGCTTCCAGCTCTGCGATAGTGCTCAGCGACCAGCCCGTCAATGCTACGGGGATGGTCGCTGCTGTGAGCGCGGGGATGGGAGCTGGGACGGGCGCGGGGGCAGCAACCACGGCGGCCAGCTCGTTCAGGGCCATGTCCATGAGGCCTCATTCCTCCTTATTTTCTATCTCCTCCGGCTCGGAGTCGACTTCACCAAACTTGAAGACTAGTGGCAGATGATCCTTCTGCGCCATGGCGTTGGTGGAGGTCTGCGGGAGGGAGGGGAATGGGAGGCGAATAGTAAGGCTGCCTGTATTAAACAGCGGCTCAGGCGCCATTAATGGAGAGGATGCGAGCAAGGCGGGCGGCCATGGAAGTTAAAGGGCTCGCTTCCCAGTGAGCCTGCACAGCATACAGCTCACACGCTTCCCGGTGAGCCTGCGCATTGGAGGACAGCTTGCACGCCTCTCGGTCAGCTTGTGCACCGGACTGCGCTCGCACGCCTCCTGTTCAGTCAAGCAGCTGTCCGCACGGCCCCTCCTATAGCCACTATAAGAGAGACACATGGCGTCACGTGAATGGTTAACAGAACGCACACGATTTAAATTATACAAACGTTTGGGATGTTAAAGTGGCAGCTATTTTTTTCAAAATGCCTTTGTTGGCTGTTATTCTAGTGCGCCTTCTCTCAAAATGGACACGAAAAATACCACAGCATGTCGGGTGCCATTCCATGATAGCATTCCAAGTTTCATGAATTTCAGACGAGTTTTGGATTTACTAGAATTTAAAAAGAAAGTATCTCAACGTTTTGCTGGCAATCTACAGTGCCATGGTGTTTGAAATTCATTCGCATTTCTTGCATGGGACCTAAGCATGCACCCAAGGACACACATTTCATATGTCAACCCATTTTTCTGCATTGGAGCATGTGCATGTAGTTCAAATTTGAATTATGCACAAAAAATGCTTAGAAAACCCAGTTAATGTATAAAAATGTCCAAGCAAACCCCGAAAAATCCCAAAAGTTGACACAACACTCCTGTCGTTCTATGTTGACGCTAGAAAATTTTGAAAGCAAGAAGAGGCAACGGATATCTTTTCGTCCCCAAAGGTGGCACGTTCCCTACCGAAACCATCAGGCTTGTTGTGAGAAGCTCTGGTTTGCGAGAAGCTACCCAAACCTGCCCCAAATGGGACAAAATTTTTACCACAGCATGTTGATGCCGCTCCATGATAGCGTGTCAAGTTTCATGAACTTCAGACGAGTTTTGGATTTACTAGAATTTAAAAACCATGTATCTCATTGTTTGCCGCCGAGCGACGGTGGCAAGGTGTTTGACATTCGTTCCCATTTCTTGCATGGGACCTAAGCATGCAACCAAGGACACATATTTCATTTTTCAACCAATTTACATGCACTGGAGCATGTGCCTATAGTTCAAATTTGAATTATGCACATAAATGCATAGAAAACTCAGTTAATGTATGAAAATGTCCAAACGAACCCCGAAAAATTCCTAAAATTAACACAACACTCATGTTGTTCTATGTTGACACTAGAAAAAAATTGAAATCAAGAAGAGGCAACGGATATCGTTTCGTCCAGAAAGGTGAAACGTTCCCTACCGAAACCATCAGGCTTGTTGTGAGAGAAGCTCTGGTTTGCGAGAAGCTTATACCCAAACCTGCCCCAAATGGAACAATATTTTTACCACGGCATGTCGATGCCGTTCCATGCTAGCATGTCAAGTTTCATGAATTTCAGATGAGTTTTCGATTTACTAGAATTTAAAAACCATGTATCTCAATGTTAGCGGCCGAGCGACAGTGTCAAGGTGTTTGACATTC
The DNA here is from genome assembly GCA_011799875.1 of Thinopyrum elongatum. NCBI lineage: Eukaryota > Viridiplantae > Streptophyta > Magnoliopsida > Poales > Poaceae > Thinopyrum > Thinopyrum elongatum. Next base: position 542,536,969 of record CM022298.1, read on the forward strand.
ATTCTCATTTCTTGCATGTAACCTAAGCTTGCAACCAAGGACACACATTTGATTTTTCAACCCGTTTTTATGCACTAGATTATGTGCATGTAGTTCAATTTTGAATTATGCACATAAATGCCTAGAAAACTCAGTTAACGTATAAAAATGTCCAAACGATCCCCGAAAATATCCAAAATTTAACACGACACTCTTGTTATTCTATGTTGACACCAGGAAAAAATTAAAAGCAAGAAGAGGTGACGAATATCATTTTGTCCACAAAGGTGACACGTTTCCCTAACGGAACCATGAGGCTTCTTGTGAGAAGCTCTGGTTTGTGAGAAGCTTATACCATAACCTGCCCCAAATGGGACAATATTTTTTACCCCAGCATGTTGATGCCATTCCATGACAGCATGCCAAGGTTCATGAATTTCAGACGGGTTTTGGATTTACTAGAATGACAAAAGCAAGTACCTCAATGTTTGCCGGAGAGCCACGGTGCCGTGGTGTTCGAAATTCATCCCCATTTCTTGCATGGGACATAAGCATAAACCCATGGACATATATATGATTTTACAACCCATGTTGGTGCACCGGAGCATGTGCATGTAGTTTAATTTTGAATTGTGGACCTGAAATGGCTAGAAAACCAAGTTAATGTATAAAAATGTCCAAACGAACCCTGAATAATTCCAATTTTTTTACGACGCACCTATAGTTGCAGGTTCACTACAGATAAAAGTTCTAGTAATTCAAACACCGTCCATTGCCACGGTGACCCCATTATGTAATTCAAATCAAGATGAAAAATCAAGTAGATCGCACAAAGTTTATTATCACCAACCACGTGAGATGCAGTACAAAATATCTTGGAGCACCGTCGGAGTATAGTATGCCTATGGCTTACGCGAGAAGGTGCGTCGGCTACAGTCCACAGCCAGCGTGTCAAGCACACTAGCTCGCTCCCCAAATATCATTTCACTGTTCAATCGTCGCCGGTGAAAGATGGGGACGTGGACCCGTGTCGTGAGGGCAACTTTGGCGGCCCACTCCGGCTAGAGCGCGGCCGCAGCCGCCATGCGCGTGCTAACAATGTGCATGAGCGTGGCCGCAATCTACGACCGGGCGGCCAAGGCAGCCCAAACGGCCGCTGTAGCTTCTCAGGTGACGGCAGCAACATCTTCCTCGGGGATAGCAACTGGCGAGAGCGGCACATCAGTTGTCCGTTCCGCAGCGGCGGCCTTAGCCCTGATGGAGGCCGCCTACGACCATGTCGAGACCGCCCATGCCCAGCTCATGGCGGTCACCGCACAAATCGAACGAAGCTTCTCCGACAACGGTCGGCAACCCACGGTCGAAGAGTTGGCAATCGCCGAGGGCGTTCAAGCAGCCGTCCGTTCCTCCGCCGCATACCTTGCCACGACGGAGCCCATCCAGCCCAGATCGCGGCCGCCCACGCCCATCTCGTGGTGGCCTTTTCCAAAGAGATGGCGGATGAGGATCTCGAGATGCTTGCCGAGTATGGTGCGATGGATGCCATGGAGCCCCTTCCCCAGGAGACCGTCGGGCGTGAGCTGGACATGGAGGAGGCAGCGGAGATCGACGAGCACCAGCCGTAGTAGTACTCTTTGTTTTGTTTAATTAAGAGCGCCGGTCTTTAATTTGTTAGAGTAATGTTTAGGTCAGCTAGCTCTGTTTAATTGCTGAACTTGCTCAATTAAGAAGTGTGGGTATGCTGTAGTCTCCTTTGTGTACCCAAATTATGCAATGACATGGATGACCACTATAACCAGGAAAATTCGAACCAAAATTTGCATGTTCAATCTCATCACACATGGGTTAAGCTATATGAATCGTTTGTGATGTTCACATATCGTACAAAGTGCTGAATAAGGGACCGTGTGTGATGACACTTTGCGCGCCAGTTTTTTCGCTGCACCGATTCAAAATTTTCGGCTTGCGCGGAAATATCTACCTCCCCGCCCCCTCCCCCTTACCAAAAGCCACATTTCCCCTGTTTCCGCCTTCCTTTCCAAGTTGAAACCTTCACTCCTTGCTTGCAGCGCTGCCTCCTCATCGGCGACCCTCCTTCACACTGCTCGGCCTCGTCGATCCAGGCAGGTAATCCACACCTGACCCCCATCCTCCTCCTCCTTCCACATCCCACATGCCCCGACCGCCGGCGCGACACCTTCCACCCAAATCACCGACCCCTCCCCCAAATAAGCGCCGCCCTAAGCCATGGTGCACGCAGTATAGCCAGGAGCTCAAGGAGCATTTGGCAGCGAAGAAGCAAATAGCGGCCGCACGCGCGGATGAGGTCGCGATGTCTACCATTCGTGCCGACCCCCAGATTTTGGAGGAGCACCTCGCCGTCGAGGCCACCGTCGATGCCTCGCGCGTCTACGCCATGACGTGGTTGGCTGCTTTAAACGACATTTCATGGCATTTTCTCGAGGCCACACTCGGTGCCTTCGACAAAGACTATGAGGTGTTTTCTCAGCGTGCACGTGCTTACCTCAACTCGAGAGCCAGCAGGTTGGTGCCCGGAGCGGCTCAGGCAACTCACCACTACAACGAGGGCACCCATGATGTGGAGGCCTCGCCCTCTTCCATGGCCAAGGTGCCAATCATCATTGATATCTCCGACGATGAGGAGTAGCTTGTCTTATTAGCTCACTATAAGGACACATGTTCAGTTTGCTAGCTATGCCGGTTAAGCATGCTCGGTTTACCTGTTGCATGTGCTGCTCCTGCCTTTACTTAACAAATTCTAGTGAATTGTGCTATCTACTTTTACCATGCAATCTATTGCCCTAGTGTATATGTTCTATATGTCATGCAAAGTGGTGCTCACTTATTAACTGTTTGGTTAATTAGTTGTCGTCTTCAGTTAACTGTTTGGTTCAATTCTGCAAATGTGATGTTAAATTCTTCAGGCTGCAATTTTGTATTGTCTTCCATGTGAGAAATAAATCGAATTTATCTTTACAAAATACATGAGAAACAAATACAATTGCTATATTTCCAAGTTGTCAAGCATGCTTGGTTTGGTTAACTGTCTGATCTTCTAGTATGTTATACATTGTGCAATGTGGTGCTCAGTTAACATTTGGTTCATTTGTTGTGGTGTTTAGTTAACTGTTTGGTTCAATTCTGCAATGTGATGTTCAATTATTGTGGGTGCATTCTGTTATTGTATACCATGTGAGAAAAAAATCGAATTTTGCTGTACTAAATACATGAGAAACAAATACAATTGCTATATTTCCAAGTTGTTAAGCATGCTTGGTTTGGTTAAATGTCTAATCTTCTATTAGGAGTATGTTATATAGTGCAATGTGGTGCTCAGTTAATGTTTGATTCATTTGTTGTGGTTTTTAGTTAACTGCTTGGTTCAATTCTGCAATGCGATGTCCAATTGTCATGGGTAGAATTTTGTATTGTTGTGCATGTGAGGAATAAATCGAATTTGGCTGCACTTAATACATGAGAAAAATATACAACTGCTATATTTCCTGGTTCTTAATCATGCTTGGTTTGGATAAATGGGTTTTCCATGTGGCTTGAATTAATTTGATGAATCTGCAATGTGCTTATTTTTCATCAACATATTTTACTGATAGCATGCGAACCCTCACTTAACCTGATGACTAACTACCTTATATGTGTTGCATGGAAACAATGGGAAGCACTAAGGTTTATAATCGAGGTTTGCACATGCCTGGTCCTTTGTATAATAGCACATTATTGTGCAATTGCAGGAACCATTCTAATATTTAGGTTTTTAACAATTTGGTCTTGCATATGTAGGTCCTGCTGTCAGAGGTTTTGACCCACTGTTCAACCCTTTTTGCATATGGGGAAATGAGTTGTCCATGAATATCAGTCAAGTCAAGAAACTCAGAAAGATTGTTAGGATAAAGAAATTAGCGACAAAAAACAACAAGATCTTTGTCTGCACAATGAAGAAGACATCAGTTCACTACAAGATGGTACTAACTATTATACCTTGCCTTTTTTTATTCCTTTGCCGCATTTCCAATATAGAGAAGATATTTATGCACATCCTTGTTTTCAGGCCTTTCCAAAGCAATTCACTGATGATTACCTCTCAAACCTCCTGTATGGTCAGGAGGCGAGGAAGGTTTTCATACAACACCCACGGTTCAATATTGAAGTGTTCCTGAAGAGGACGAAAGATGGACGGTCAATCATCCACAGGCACTGGCCTAAAGTTGCAAAGACCTTCAACATCAATGAAGGCTCAATATTCGCCTTCCGCTTCAGCAGTTTTCCAGATGAGATGCTTCTGTCTATGTACCGTCTATGATGCTAATTTTGAAAGGTTATAGATGTTGCATATGAAACTTGGTGCTGGTGCAGTTGTGTAATGGGGTAGCTGAGTGCTAAAGCTAAATGATGTTGTACTCTGATGTATTTCAATTATGAAATCCTGCTTCCTTAATATGGAAATGAAATATATTGTGTGCTTAATATGAAATGTCAATTAGATTAATAAATGGATTATTAATAATAGGGCAATTAGCCTGCTAATGGACAATTAGCCTGCTAATGGCCAATTAGCCTGCTAATTGGGTTTTTCTATTGCAAACGGTTATTGAGAAAACACCGTGGGTGATGACCTCAGGCAACGCACACAGTTTCTAGGAATAAACCGTGTTGGATCAATGAACAATCACACATGACATCCTCTTGAAAACTGTTTGCGTTAGGCCACCTTGCGCAAACGTTTACCACATAAAAAGTGTGTGTGATGGACAACCTTTGCCACATAGTTTCTTCTACGCACCGTGTGTGATGCATTCAATAACGCAAACGATAAAATTGTTAATATCATGTGCAATGGCAACGCTATCACAAACGATTTAATGGGGAAAATTGTGTGTGATGTACCTACGAACGGAAACATTTTCCTTGGAGTGACTGTGTGGGATGTATATACGAACGGAAACGTACTTCTTGGATTAACTGTGTGGGATGTACATACTAACGGAAACATATTCCTTGGATTGACTGTGTGGAATGTACATACGAACGGAAACGTTTAGTGGGGACTGACTGTGTGGGATGTACTTACGACCGAAAATGATTTGGCATGTATAATTGTATTTTTTTAGCACAACTATACGTATAACCATATTTGATCGCTCACCGGTCGCACACGACCTCATTTTGCCGAGCGTGTGTGCCAGGAGGGCATATCCCCGACGGTTTCTGGGTCGTGTGGGAAGGACCCCTCTATTGCAGTCACTCACTAGGCGACGGTTCGAAATGCCATCGTGGAAAGGGGTTAAAAACTGTTTGTATAGCACCTCGCTGTACCAGTGATATATAGGTCATGCTCTGGGATGACATGATATAGATTGAGCACACATGCATGTGTACACATGAATCCCTCCCACCGAGTCAAAGTGGGCAGTACCACGACACGTCATGAACCGATCTCGCTCTGTGTGGGGACTGTACGATTTTCGACGCACGCGCCACATCAATGTGCATGGTATTCAAACATGCACGCATCACTTCCATACATACATATGCATGAAGTGGTTGTCTTCGAACGGTACACTCCATCACATGGTTATCGGCGACAAGAGCCTATATATGCATGGGCCTGCGTGGACATCCATGATCATTTTGACTGATAACGAGATAAGTTACCATGGTGGATTCTTCCTTTGGTTTGTATTATCATAGTAGGTCATGGTGAGATTCAGACCTAAGTTTGAGCACATACTATGCATGCATGCATGAATCCCCGTCATCGGCTCGAAGTGTGGTGTGACATACATGCATACAATACGTCGTCAACTAACCCTTCGCTCTGTGTGGGCATTTCTGGTTCCAAAGCACGGTGCCACAACAAAGTTGTTCCATTGTGTATTCAAAACATCAACACTCCATACATATGTTTGGGCCACATGCAGGCAGTGGTTGTCTTCGGGGACTAGCTACTTGCGTGATTATTGGTGAGCTAGCCCATCTCTAGGGTTGCATGGACGTCCATCACCTTGACCAACAACAAGAGAGAGGTTGTACGACCAAGGTGGATTCTTCTTGGTCCGTTTTACAATACATCTTGGTGAGATGCCCTCTCCCGCCAATTGAAAGTGTGTGTGTGTGTGGGTGTGTGTGTGTGCGCGCGCACGTGTGTGTGTGTGTGTGTGTGTGTGTGTGTGTGTGTGTGATGGGGGGGGACTGCTATTTCAAACTTTGCTAGGTGAACCTCCGTGCGGGTGGGCATGCATTCATAACTTAGGATTCCCCTCCTGCCAGCACGAAGGGGGGGGGAGCAATACGGTGCGCTTGGTGTGACATACATGCATACAATGCGTCGTCAACTAACCCTCGCTCCGTGTGGGGATTTCTGGTTCCAAAGCACGGTGCCACAACAAAGTTGTTCCATTGTGTATTCAAACATCAACACTCCATACATATGTTTGGGCCACATGCAGGCAGTGTTTGTCTTTGGAGACTAGCTACTTGCGTGATTATTGGTGAGCTAGCCCATCTCTGGGGTCGCATGGACGTCCATCACTTTAACTAACAACAAGAGAGAGGTTGTATGACCAAGGTGGATACTTCTTGGTCTGTTTTACGATACATCTAGGTGAGATGCCCTCTCCCACTGACTGAAAGTGTGTGTGTGTGTGTGTGTGGTGTGTGTGTGTGTGTTTGATGGGGGGATAGCAACTTCGCACTTTGCTAGGTGAACCTCCGTGGGGCGGGCATGCATTCATAGCTTAGGATTCCCCTCCTACTGGCACGAAGGTGGGGCAAGCAATACAGTATGCTTTGTGAGATAGGTGCCACATCGAAGTTGTCCATTTGCTATTTGAACATCAAACCACCCTTTTCATACATGTATTTGGTCCACATGCAAGTGTGTTCGTGTTCTGACCCTTTCCCATGTCATTTTCGCCAAATTTATGAACATTAGACAAGTCGGATGACGCAATAGACACGGTTCACTCACACAAACCATGTGCCACGCCGGTGCCCCTATCACGCACATCAGCACAGTACATTGGGCTCCACGAGGCTTCCCCTCTCAAAATTATCTAACCCGCCTGCAGGGTTTTTCTGTTTGATAACACACGATTATTATGTTTCGACCATGTGTGATGTTTGTTTTTCCTGCTCCCACATGCATCCCTCGAAAATATCTGCCCGGCTCGAGGGTTTTTCTATTTCATAACACACGGTTGTTATTTCGGGACCGTGTGCGACGCACCATCATCCAAACTTTCAATAGCCCCGGCATTTTACTCCCGCGTAGTAAAATTTTCAGTAGCCGCGTCATTTCCTCAAACACCCCCTTCACACACACACACACACACCAAAAACTCATCGGGCGCGCGCACGCGCAAACACACACACACCCACCACAACCCCTCCCTTGCTCGAAACCCTAGCAAGGTCGCCGCCGCCGCTACAAGGCCTCCATTGTCAACATCAGCCGGTTTGCCCGTGCAGCTTACCCATCGATCTCCATAACCTAGCCGCCCTGAGTTTCTTAGATGATGCCTGCCAAACGCCCCCTTTCCCACAGATCCCCATCCCCATCCCCGACTCTAGAGCGTCGCAGCCCAAGCCAGGCTACGCTTCCCGTGGAGCTCAAGGAGCGACTAGCCCAAAAGAGGTGTATCACGGCCTCTTCGCCCAACGTCCGAGGTGGCCGCCCAGGAAGCTGATGACCATTACAAGCCGCGGGCTCTCAATCAACAGGCTAGAGTATGCAGGTATGTCGCGGACGTCGGCTACGACATCGAGGTTGTCGACAACGACGGCCTGACGCGGGCTATGTCACAGGTTAAGTGGCCCACCCCCAACCCCTCGGGTTCAACCGCCGTCGATCTCATCCATGGCCCCGCCGCCGATCTCCTCTGGCTCACTGTCAAGAATTTTCCATCCTACATCGCCATGGAGCCCCTTTTATCATTTTTGAAGAACACGTTCTACGATGCTGGCTTGGGATCCACAGCTTCCAAGTTAGACCTCATCGACGACGACCATGAGGAGGGCACCCTCTCCGGCTCTTCCAAGGGGAAAGAGCCCTTCTGCGACATCAGGGAGGGCACCTTACAGTCGTGCTCTTCCAAGGGGAAGGAGCCCATCTGCGACAACATGGAGCGCACCCAGGGCCCGTGCTCTTCCCACGTCAACGAGCCCATCTGTGACAAGTGAGGAAACCCATGATTTGTTTTGCCGTGCCTCTTCACAGGGGGGAACCCATGATTTGTTTTGTCGAGTCCCTTTTGTAGTGTCGTGAGAATATGTCTAGTTTTAATTGCTATATTTGGTTGTTTGCAGTATGCCTTCTTTATTTCAGTTGTTCACAATGTGATTCTCTATATGTGCAACTATTTACTGTGCAATATATTTTCATCAATACCTATTTTAAGCATACCGATAGGAATGCATATATTTGCTTGCTATTAAGCCTGTTATAGCTAGCATATGGCTCTTTTAAAGTTTTTTGGTTGTTCGGTTGTTTGTAGTTAGCATATGTCCAGTTTCAAATGCTATCTTTGGTTGTTCGTAGTATGCCTTGTTTATTCTAGTTATTCACAATGTGATGTTATATATGTGCAAGTATGAACTGTGCAGTTCAATTTCATCAATACCAGTTTCAACAATACCACTATGAATGACTACATTTGGTTGTTGTTAAGCCTGTGGTAGTTAACATGCCTTTCCATTTTTATTTAACAATAACCAGTGTACTTAGACGGTCACAATACCAGTTTGAATGACTATATTTGCGTGTTGTTAAATGTTAGGCCTGTTGAAGTTAACACACCTTTCCACTTCTTGTTTTGCTTAACTAGCGTGCTTAAACCTGCACACTGAAGCTATCATTTGGAGATTATTTTGTCCGCCATGGATATATTTGGTTGATGTTTAGCCTGTTGTGCTTAACATGCCTCTCGATGTACTTACACAGGACAATTTTGGGAACGACTACTATTTTCCATTGAGGTTAGTTTTATCCCATGGCTTATATATACTCACTGTTCACGATATCGGTAGCTAGTACCATATAGGTCGGGGTCTGGTAAGGGACTAATCGGTGAATTAGACTTTTAACTGAATATATCTGTAACCCATTTATTGGTAGGTTAACTAGGGCCATATCTAATATATCTGAGGCTATGTAGCAACATGCACTGTACTAAATGTCTAAATATGCAATCCTAGGCTGCATAGCAACAAGGAAGAGTGTTACCTTAATGTTCTAATGATGTCTAGATATACGTAGAAGAGCAGCAACAACAACAACAACAACAACACAACATCATTTAATCAGCTAATAATTTGTAAAAATGCAATAAACTCCCCCCGGCCCATAATATAAGATGTTAATTCATCCAATATGTGAGTATATTGGATGTTATAAGATATTATATAATGGGACGGAGGGAGTGTTGTATTACATCATTGTGCAATTGCTGTTTAGCTTCTAATATTAACTTAGTGCTTTTAGGTACATATGTCATTGGTAAGGATCTGCGCTTCGACCCTTTCAGTGTATGGGGCAATGAGATATTGATGAACCAACATCAAGTGAGGAAGCTGATAAAGATTGTTAATAAAATGGGTCAAAAGATGGCAATTAAACTATTTGTTTACACTTTATCCAAGACAACAGTGAACTGCAGGATGGTAAGTAAGAACTCTGCAGCCTTCTTTTTACTGCCCATAATGAGTTGTGTTAGATGACAATGTCTGAATCTTTTTTCCTTTGCAGGTGTTCCCAAAGCAGTTTACTCAAGATTACCTCTCAAACTACATGATTGGTGGGCATGCAAAGGTTAAAGTATTTCTACTAGAACACGATGACTATCGAGATGTGTTCATGAAGACAGTGAAGGATGGGTGATCGGCCATCACAAGGGGTTGGTCTAGAGTTGTGCGTGCCTTCTGCATGGAGGAGGGCACAATATGGGCATTCCACTTCATCTTGTTCAGCAACCAGAATGTATTCCGCCTCTTTCTTTACCGTCTTTAATAGTACAAATATACAACCATGGTTCATCATTCTTTATTTGGTGCTTCTGTAATTCTTGAACATATGTACCTATGAATCGAATAATGCATTGGTTGTTTGAACCTGATGGATATGAATAAAGCTATAACATACTTTCAAATTCAAATCCGGTACAATTTAAATAGCAACAATTAAATTACGGTGAAATTACGCTATGCAGGTCGTTACAGCACACACGGTCGGTAAAATACAAACATTTGTGATATACACCATAATCCGACATGGTTCACAGAGAGGAAACATGTGCGATCATGCACACAGTTGCCGTTTGCAAAGCGTGTGTGATGTCAGACAATATCACAAACTGTGTGGGCAAACTAAACGTTTGTGATAGTTGCCTTATCGTACACGATTTGCAATCATGAACTGTTTCTGATGTGGTACGCATCATAAACGTTGCACCACAGAATAGCATGTGCGATAGTTATCATGTACGACGATGTTATGACGGTCCGACGTTTCGTAATCCTATCCGACACTCATACAATGATTAGCTAATCTTCTTAATTAGTTATCGCATACGGTTCAGGAAAAGTGAATGTGTGTGATTGTCTGCTTATCATACACGGTCTATAATCATGAACTGTTTGTGATGGCTCGCGCATCATAAACGTAGCACCATAGAATACCGACTGCGATGGCAATGCGAGCGCAAACGAGTAGCAAGGATGAAGCGTTTGGGATATTCGAGATACCAGAAACAGTTTTATAGGGACAACTGTATGCACCAAGGCTCCCTATCCCCGATGGTTTCTGGGTCGTGTGGGAAGGACCGCCCTATCGCAGTCACTCACTTGGCGACGGTTCAAAATGCCGTCGCGGAAAGGGGTTAAAAACCGTTTGTATAGCACCTCGCTGTACCAGTGTGGGTTCGGTCGACGAAGACTCCATCGGCTCGCTCTACCACGGCACCCTCACAAACAGCACCATGTAGATGCTCGATTGTTCAATCTCTGGTGGATGCTCCATCTTGGATCGGTACTCCCACCACCGCAGCCTCACGATCGGATCTGGTGAATCTTTTTGCTGCATGGCCTAGAGGAGCAGCTCTATGTACTCCCACGCGACTCCCTCTGGGAGTATCGCCGCCTTTTCGCTCTGTTCCAGATATTTGGCCATCGCCATCGCTACTAATTGCTCCGGGTTGTCAAACCAAGACTGTATCTCCAACATCCTAGCTACTAGCTTCACAGGGTCGCCGCCTCTGATCCACATGTATCGGTTGTACTCCTCCATCGATCTACTTCTCCACAGCACCTTCACTCATCAGCGATGGTTTTTGAATGGAAGAGGAGAGGAGCAGTGCTAGTTTTGGATTAGAACGGGAGAGGAGCGGCGGTGGTTTTGAAATGGAAGAGGAGAGGAGAGGAGCGGTGCTGGTTTTGGATTGGAACAGGAGAGGAGCGGCGGTGGTTTTGAAATGGAAGAGGAGAGGAGCGGTGTTGGTTTTGTATTGGAATAGGAGAGGAGCGGCGGTGGTTTGAAATGGAAGAGGAGAGGAGCGGCGCTAGTTTTGGATTGGAACAGGAGAGGAGCGGCGATGGTTTAAGAGGAGAGGAGCGGCGCTGGTCTTGGAAGTATTTTTTTGTTTTGCGTATTTTGGGTCAAAGTTTGACCATGTACTGTATTTGACAAGCAAAATGCGAATGCATGTCATCAAAAATTGTATCGTTTGGTTCGTATCTGAATGTACTTTCAAATTGTATTATTTTTGCAACGTATAACATATATTTTATTTGTTAAAATCATGGTAAAAATATGACCCAGAATACAAGGAAGACTAGTTAATGTGGGGTCACTTTCTTAATTGAAGGGTAAATTGATTTTGATTTTGATCCAGTCACAGCGCGCCGGCCCTCTCGTCCAATCCTAAATCGCTGCTGCATGCTCCTCTCCCTCTTCTCCATTGCAAAACCACCCCCTCTCCTCTCCATCTTCTCCATTCCAAAACCACCGTCTCGCCTCTCCCTCTTCTCCATTGCAAAACCACCCCCTCTCCTCTCCATCTTCTCCATTGCAAAACCACCGTCTCGACTCTCCCTCTTCTCGATTGCAAGACCACCGTCTCTCCTCCCATCTTCCAAAGCCAGCACCGGACCTCTCAGAAGCACATCTATGGAGAGGATCCAGCAGCGAATCGGGAAGATCGCCGGTGGCGACCAGGCAAAGTTAGCCAGCTTGAAGGAGATCCTTACTTGGTTTGACAACGAGTGGGAGATTTCGAGGACAGTGAGGGCCATGTGTCAATGTATGAGAAAGAGCGAGAGAGCGATAATGAGGGAGGAGATGTACTCCCCGGCGGCAGTCACGCCACAGTCCTTCGAGTTCATCGAGTATCTAGTCTGGGCGATGGAGCAGACAGATTCGCCCGAGGCGAAAGTCAGGCGGAGGTGTTGGGTGTACAAGTCAAGCATCCAGAGGATAACGAATCGGTCGAGTACGGTGTGCCATTCGTGAGGGTGCAATGCCAGCTGGAGCTAGAGGAGTATTCGTTCTCCCACCACAAGAGGAGGTCGGATGGCCCGACGTCGCTTCCCCGCCGTTCTCCATGGTTCCCTCGCCGCTTGCCTCATTTCAACGGTGGCGGTAGGGTTTAAGGTAAGCTTCGCACTAACCTAATCTTCCATCTGCTCATGCTAACAATCAATGTGACGGCTAATGAAATCATACGGGTAAGTACTGGGTAGTACTCCGAGTCTCCGAGTACTATGCCAATCACCCTAAAACCGCTCTGGACAAAAAACAAAGTTGTGACAGTGTGTACAAATAAACAAAAATCGATTGGTGCTTCTTTCAGAAAAGAGTACTCCCTAGAAAAGTGCCAATATAAGCTACTCCTATTTGATTAGAGGATTTGCTGCCGAGAAAGATCCATCCACAGCGAGCGCCACCCATCCCATCGGTGGTGGAGGACAATGCTTAGATGGAGCATGGTTGGTGTCGGTAATTTTTACTTGGCACCTCGCACTCTGCATATATGCCGGTTCCATCCGTACATTTGTGCAGTTCCACCAAAATGCAATTGAATAACCCTGTTTGCACAGATAATGAAAAAGCGTGCCTACATTATAGTGGCACTAGTTGATGAAACATACACTAATAAATAGAAGAAACTTCATTTTCGAAATGGGGAAATATTGCGATAGTATCACAGTATGCCATGCTGCGAGGGCGAGATGGGCCCTGCGATGCCTCATACGGTAGGCCTCTTACTAGAAATCGACCCAATTCTCCCCGATACACCTTCTGCCAGTGATGAACATCAGTGTACAGCGGTAGTACAAGGAGGGGCCTTGAGACATTCCAATCTTTATTTTTGTGCAGATCAACTAAAATTAAGCACCCCAGTTTGCAGAAACACTTAAACATTAACAATGGGACTAGTTGATGAAACATATACTAACAAAGAGAAGTACTTTCTTTATCTACATTGGAAATGAAATGATAGAGAGGACAGTAGCTCTATTTTAACTGTATTATTACTTCATTTTATCAGTGGCACTAGGGGCGAGCAGGTGGCAAGCGAGGTGTACCGTGCGTGGCAAGGATGGAGGCCGGGGGTACTTAGAATGGGATGCTGAAGCTGGCTCTTTCAGTCCCTTTCTTCCCCCCTGATGTTTCTGTGGTAGCTTTTGGGTTGTAATCCAAACTTGGTCGAGCTGGGGCTGCGTCCCCCTACCTGCCTTGCTTATGTCGCGAACTTGTCTCCTGCTAGTACTCAGTCTGTTCTAGTAGTAGTTGCATAACTGCCCATTTACATTGAGATGTTGTCGGATAATGGTTCTCTATGGTTGGGTTTCTTTAATGAAATCGGAGGAAACCCCCTCTTTTGATATAAAAAAAATCAGTGGCACTAGCGGTGCCAAAACATTGCCTCAAATTAATTGTGCCACTAGATTAGGGTGCAAAATAATAACATTACTGCTTTATCATGGCAGTGCCAAAAACAGTAGCACAAGAGCAGAGTCAACATGCCGGATCTTTGGCAAACAGTCGGACCAAAAAGGAACATACCTCGTGATGGGAACCATATCTGCAGTCAACGCCATCATAGAAGGGATGACGCCAGTCACCAACATGGATGATTCAATTCATGGGACCTTTTTGTGCAGCTCACCTAAAATGAAGCAATGTTTTCATCATGCAGTTAGCAAGTACTTGGTCCCATGAGCTAGCAACTTCTTCTTCACTAGTTGCAATAAAATTAAGCAACGTCAAGGTTGGTCGTGAATCTTGTGGAATGTTCAACTATAATTTGGATATCATTTTGTGCAGTTCAGCTAAGATCAAGCGTGAAATGTATATCTCTGTTTGCATAAAAAGGTGGAAAGGAGGGTGACTAACAAGTGATGAAACATACATCAAATGAAAAGAAGCATGTTCCTTATCTGAATGGCGATCCTACAAGAAAAGTAGCAATTTCTAAAGCAGCAGCATTGCTAGATATTAGTGTGGGCATTAGGATTAACTATGACAACCGTTAAATATGACATTACTTTAATGGTGCCATTGCTTCATTTTACCATTAACATTACATTAATAGCTGCTAAAGAGTTGGTATTTGGGCACGGGAGAGTAGGCGGACCAGGACAGTTGCATTTCTAAGGAAAAGAAGCAACTTATCTTAATGGGAAATTTAGTGGGACATGAAAAATAGTGCCATTGATTTTTATTACTGGAGGCATTACATTGAAAACAACATTTGTTTAACGTGTCCTTACTTTAACAGTGGGACTGCTACATTTTACCAGTGGCATTACATAAGAGGGGCTCGGGGCAACAAACATCCAAATAGGATATCTGGGTTGGTCCCATTTTTGTTCGGCATTGCCACCTTTTACTGTGCGAGGCTAGCAAATCTAGTGTTGGACATACTATGTTGACTTGTCCCCCAGTCCCCACTTTCTTTCCTTTTTCAACCAACAGATCGGTTTATATCGAGTTTGTATTGTGTTTCCCTTTATTTCCCTATTAGACCAAGAGACCAGTTGGATAGCCAGTCTCTGCTACTTTTCGCCCCCATTATTTCCTCTTTCGACCAAGTCCTAGATTCAGGTAACAAATCTTCCCCCACCCCCACACCCTTTCTTCCCTGTTTGAACCAAGTAGTACTAGATTCGATTGCATGAAGTAGTACTACTAGATTCAACTGCATGAAGTAGTTTTATCTCTTAACAGTAAAAATTTAGGTGGCTTTCGAATAGCCGATCGATCCTATCTACGAGGGGGCCTGAGAAGTAGTAAAAGATACAAATGCAATGACGTGAGAAGCTGGGACAGTAGAGCAAGGCCAGTTTCAAAGGAATTTATACCTGAGGGTCACTGGGATGTCGCTAGGTGGGCGGCGGAAGGCCGGATCTGCCCACACTACAGCAGTGAGGAAGAAGGGGTCGGAGGCCCTCCCTAGCTGGCTCTGCGTGGGAGAGAACGGCAAGTCACGCTGATCAGGACGAGCGGGCAGTGGGTCATTGCCGTCACCAAGGACGACCGTGTGAATGTTGCATCTTCTCACCTTCCCCGACGGAGGGGATCCGGTCGGATCTCTGACCAGCGGTGAGCAGAGAGAGAGTGTGGCCACCACTATCATGTTTAGATTTGGAGAAGACGAGAGAGTGTGAAGAGAGCAACACTAGCAAGCAAGCGCGGAGGCTCCTGCCTATATAGTGGAGTAGTTTTCTTTTTTCTACCGGAGTCGGCTTGACCTCGTCAATGACTATCGAGAAGTCTTCATGCACGTGCCTCGGAGGCGCAGTTGTCGTCATTTTGATCTGAAGCACCGGATTAACATAACACAAAAAATGCCACATGACAAGAAACCATAACCTCACTGCCCCAAGGAGACAACATTTATCCTGACGGACAAACTAGATGAGGATCAAAGCTCAAATTAAAGACAAACTCGTAGAAAAGGGGTTAATTGATAAATCTCCTAATTAACATAACCGGCTTGACCTAGATGGCAGTCGAGTAGTCTTCGTGCATGTGCCCCCAATGACTAGCGCCTTGGAGGAACGCAGTTGTGGCTGTTTATCCCTCGTAGTGATCCGAAGCGCATGACACCTAATATTGCGAGATGACAAGAAACCTTAACATAACCACCCCAAAGGAGACGGCAAGAATCTATGCTGGAGTTCCATCGACTATGTGTAGACGAATGACCTCAAGGAGGACGGGAGCCCGAAAGAGAAACTCGGAGAAGTAGCGCCAACATCTGCGTGAGCTCTGCGCGTGCTAGGACTAAAATCCCTAACATAAACTCAGCCGACTTGCGGGGACGGCGGAGTGTGTCTATGGTCGGTTCTCAATTGCGGTCCCACATGTGTGTGCAAACGCAATATGACGCGCGTTCCATTCGGTGAGCGGCGTGCCAGACCGACCGACCGTCTGAGGTGCGACGCTGACGCGACAAGCGTGCTATATACATGTGTACCACCATTTTTCTTCTGGCTTTGCTCCATGGCGCAATCCATGGATACAAAATTATATTTAAAAGTTGAGGGCGGGTCTTTTCCCGCGCGGTAGGTAGGGCAGTTCCGCCTAGTTGGTTCAACAGAGAGGCGATAAGATGAGGGAGTAGCGGATTGAACTTACTGCTGCAAACGTAGGGCTGTGTGATTTGACTCCTCGTTACTGTTGGATAGGTGGGGACATGTGATTTGACTTGCCATTATCATTATTACTGTGGTGCTACGACCGGGGTGAGTCTCCCCTGACCCCCTCCATCGTATATAGGTGCTAAGAACAAGTACTCTACAATAATGGGCTTATAGCCCGCTTACATGGCACTTTTGCTTATATGTTGAGGAGAGAGGCATGGGCAAAATGGTGGGAGTGGGCTCTTGTGCACCACCCTAGCTACTTACTCCTTGGCAAATGCAATAAATACTACAAAGAAAGAGATAGAGAGAAGTAAAAAAAATACTCTTATAGCTAACCTTGTGGTATGAGTGACTATAAGTGATGACTATGTATGACATGCCAACATCAGATAGCCTAACGCACCTCGATGGAGGAAGTAGTTTCATGCATGCGAAGTAGGCAAAAAATGCTCATTTATAGCCGTCTGAAATCTCCAAGGGCACGATCGCCCGAGCGAGGCGACGATCATGGTAGGCGCGACCATGATACGGGCTTCTGAGAGCCCTTGGATCTGAGATCGAACGGCCGCATGCTAAGTTACTAAACATTTGCAGAAAAACCCTCTAGGATAGGATATTCACCCATAGGTCTAGAATCACGTCATGCAACTGTTCGATCTTAGCTCCAAGGGCTCTCAGAAGCCCGTATCATGGGAGCATGGAAAGCTTCGTATCACCTGAAATTTTCCCGACGCTTGACGTGCGAACACACAGATGCCATACTGTTAGGCCTACGAAGTGGGTCTAGTAGACATGACATCTAATTGGGCCCCCATAGTACTATGCATGAAGCCATTTATCCACCAGGCAAGCCACTACCCTACCGTTAGCACGCCCCACTCAGCATTTTTACAATCGAAAAACCGCTAGCAGTTCACTCATACTCATCACCGACCATCCTTTAACATTATGGCAATTCGCTCCTAGTCGTCCTGTCCTTTCACATTACAGCAGTTCCACTAATCCTAACCCTCCTCCAAAATCCATGGCGTCCCAAATCTCCATGATCGCCGATGAGTACAAGGTTAGAACTATCACCGGCGATGAGTTCGACGTCATCTACACCCGTCCTTCCGCGATGGTGAAAGGATGCCTTGCTCACTTCAAACGCATGTTCGAAAAGTCAAATGGTGATGAGTGGGTCACTGGGCTAGATGTTGAGTACACCATAGTCCTGGGAAAAGAGAAGAATCTAAAGGAGGAAGAGAAGAAGAAGCCCGCCGTGATCCAGGTTTGGGTGCATAACTTGTGCTTGGTCTACCACATATGCCATGCTAATGTTAGGTGCCAGGATTTTGAAGTCTTCCTCAAGGAAAAAAGAGTGAAATTCGTTACTGTAGACTTTACGAACAACAGGAGAGTCTTGGGTCGGATAGGCCTCATTGTAGGCTAGCCCTTCGACCTCCAGAAGAATAGGCTGGTGTCCTCCCGTCAGCCTTCAACGCTGACCCTGGCAGGAGCCATGGTTGATTCTTCGTACGGTAAACTGACGAAACCTCACCACAAGTTTCATCTTGCATTAGAGTGGAATGAAATAGATAAAGACCACATCCAGTACGCTACAATGGATGCCTACCTTTGTTTCAATATCTACAAGGGTTGGATGAAGAGCTAGAGCCTAGTGTGTGGTTCAAGCAAAGAAGTATCAGCGAAGAGGAAGAGGGACAAGGACGAAGTCGAGGACTTGGATGAGGAGTCCGAGTAAGGTGGCAGTGTCGTTGCTCATGGTGGTTCTAATGCAGTGTCTACCGGATTAGTTGCTTAGTTTAATTTCAGGGGTGTGTTGTGGTGAGACACCAGCAGAACTATGTTATGTTCTTTCTCGTTACTTTAACTCTTCAGTATGTACATACTTGTATTTCTTACAGTTCATCTTGTAGTTTGTCGTGCTACCACTCGTTTCTTCACATTATATACGTACTATATATGACATGGGCAACATCATATAGCCAACAGTTGGCTATACTATTAACCACGGTCTAAGCATGCCACATACGCAAAACACTTAAATGAGATAAGTAATTCTAAGAAAACTTAAATGAGAGAAGTTTACCCAAAGCACGAAGGAGTTTAGTTGTCAAAGAATTAAATAGGTATGCTAATTTCTTTAATAGACTTCAGCACCCCATCTAAGCACGTGCTAGCTTTTTTAATAGTACTATGAATAATTTGGCGACGAGCGCTCTGTATATGTACCACCTTTTTCTTGTTAGTTTTGCTCCATGGTGCAATCCATCGATACTACTACTATACAAATGTACATTAAAAAGGTGAGGGCGGGGCAGTCTCGCATGGTCAGTTTGACAGAGAGGCGAGGGCCTTTATGATTTGACGGCTCATTACTGCTGGAAGGTGGGGCCTTGTGATTTGACTGCACGTATAATTGTTGTCGACGACCTTAGGAGGAGAAAAGAACAGTGCGGTATACTCTAGTTTTCCACTGGAGTACTAGTACGATGGAGGAGTGCAAAACACAGCAGCCCAGTGCGATATGGAGATAAAAAAAATATCTACTAATTTGCTTGTCATCGATCCCACGGCGCCGCTCACCGTACTCTTAGCATTGTTCTATTCGTGCCTCGCAGAGAATGTGACACATGCGGTGAAATACCCGAAGCAAAAGAAGAAACACAGGAGCAAAATAAGAAGGAAGATTACACCCCCCCCCCCAAAAAAGAAAGAAGACGTAGACACAAGTCTGGGGCGCTGCTCTCTACTTCATGAAGGGTTGTTGGCCACGGAGTCCTAACTGCTTCTTCATCGCCTCCACGACCTCCATCTCCTCGTGCATCTCCTCTGCCATCTTCTTAATTCTGTCCATGACATCGAATTTCTTGTGGCGAGCGTTCATCATCTCTTCCATGGCCGCATTACGTACCTTGACAGCAGCCGGGTGCTCGATGCGGAGCTTCGCCAACTCCTCCTTCTGTTCCATGACGAGGGTGTTAAGCATCTTCATCGAGGAACTCATCTTCTCATGCAGCTTCTTCCAGCCGGTGTTCTCCTCCTTCAGCAGGCCAAGTTCATGGCGGAGCTTCGCCTTGTCCTCCTGAAGTTGCAGGATTTCGCTGGTCGCCTTCTTACCCGAGGCAATGCTCTCCTTCAACAGCTTCACCAAGCCGGCGGTCAACTCCTGGTTATTCAGCTCAGTGGGCATGTCATCGAGGCTCTCCTTCAGCAGCTTCACCAGGCCGTCGGTCAACTCCTTCTTCTTATTGAGCTGAGCGGGCATGTCATCGAGGGATAACGAATCCAGCACCGCCAACTCGGCATGTTCGTCTCCGCGGCTAGGGCGCTCCTGGGAGCCCTCGCCTGCCCGTGAGAGTTCTTTCGAGCCCCCCGTGAGGCAGCGAGCCCTCTCATTTTTTCCGCGGCCTTGGCCGTCGCTCCCTTCTTACTAGTAGTTCTCAACCTAGAGCTTTGCACACCGGCCATGGCAGGGAAGGACGAACAAGAAAGACTTATGAGGAGGAAGGTAGTGTAATTTTTGGCTAGGTAGTTCCCCTTTTTATAACCTAGTAGTACTAGTACTAAAACCTACATACTGGGAACATGTTCAGGTTTGATAGGTGTGAACAGGTTTGCATTTGATTATAGCATGGTAGTAGTACTACTACTTTGGAATGTGATGGGAACAAGCTAAAGATTTATTGATGGTTTTGGTTTCGAAGCCCGAAAGGAGTCCTGATGAGTTTCCTTGAACACAAATTTCAAGTACTGCTCAAATGCGGTTGCACATATCAGTGATGTACCTGGTCGTACATGTCAGACCAAGCCGATGCGTCTCCGACCGACCATCTGTTGGTGTGACCGACCGTCAAGTATTACGCGATGGAGACTTGTGGCTATCGGGTGATTGTCATGACCAAGCATTCAAAAAATCATGATAAATCAATTACCATATTTTTTCAAACGACCATGTATTTTCATAGGAATACAATACATATAGATGGAGTGATTGTCATGGTTGCAAACCGCCATGGCGCCGCAAGTTCACTTCAGCAGCAACCGAGTAGGTCACTGCATCGCTGGCGGGGAAGGAGGGCAGCTCACCTCGCCCATGATGCATGCCTAGCAGTGCCGCCGCAGCTGGTCCCATGATTTGGCTTCTCCTACCAACCATTTGAACAGTTGCTGTAACACCCTGGATTTTGCCCATTTTCTTTTTCTTTTGATTTTGGTCCGGATTCGCTTTTTGTGGCTTAGTAGTCTTGCAACCTGGAGGGATCACCCTTCATTCTTCTTCCCGAGTGGCTTGCCAACCTCAAAACCATCCCAAGACCATGTCATTTCCATCTTGGACCAACTCCCAATATTCTTTTTCTTGGGAATATTCCTTTTTCTATTAAAGGAATAACTCTGTTTGCCCTGAGTTGTGAAGCAACTCATATTTCTATCATTCCCAAAATTCTCAAATAATTCCCACAAATCCTTTGGGACATATCTTATACAGATATGTCAAAATATTCCTTGCCATACCCAAAAATATTTCACAAATATTCCTTTTCCGATTCTGCCCTATCTGTCAGATTGAGAAGCAAGTACCCTTTATATTTGCTTGCTTGCTCTCAAACTTTTTGTGAACTCTTACCAACCCATATCATTGCCACATGCCAAAATTCAACTTTATTTGGGTAATAAATCTCCTTTGGCTAATTTCCAAAGTTTCTGGTCAACTAGAACCTTTGTGAAGCAAGTACCAGCTAGGAGTATCCAAATGAGTTGAAATTTTGCAAGCATCTTTATATGCTCGAATCATGACTCTCCACCAAATTTCAACCCTATCCAAGCATCTATGAGAGAACAGCATCAAATCTTGGTTTCTAGTCATATTTTCCTGTTGTGAAGCAACTATATTTTATATTGCTTCATAATTGCTAAAAATTTACCAGAGCCTTCTCCTACCCATATTATCACCTCTCCACCAAATTTGGGCTCATTTCATTTCACCAGTAATTTCCTAGAATTTTTCAAAGATTCTGTCCATTTGGAAGCTGTGTGAAGGAAGTACCATTTTGGTTTATCCAAATGGTATGAAATTTATACAGTACCTTCATATGCCCATATCAATCATCTCCTCCAAATTTCATCCCAATCCCATGTGATATGTGAGTGCTACTTCAAGATTGGCAAATCTGGTCAGTGAGGCCCTTTGAACAGCAAGTGCTATGTATCTTCATCCAATTGAGCTGCAAATCTGCAGACATGATCATCTTAGCATTTTATCACCCCATGCCAAATATCAGAGTCTAGATCCTGCTCGATCTCCCCCAGCCCACTCCAAACACCTTGCTGTTCTGGATAGACCTGCTATCTGTGGTCACCTCAAGCCTCTCTGTGCCTGTCTCTTTCCTCCTTGACCTCTTCCTACAAGTGACCGACCGAGTTGACATGTTGGAGTTGACTTGGACGCGTGGCAAGGCCAAGTTCACGTGGTGACCGCCGCCCTGGCGAGCAGTGGTCATGAGCTACGTCGTTTCTTGTCGGGGCCCCTCTCCTCCTTGTCGTTCCCGCGCGAACAATCATGTCCAACAGAGCCCTCTCGCCGTCCTCTTCTCCCTGAACCCCTCTCCCCCTCTCACGTCCCCTCCATCGAGCAGAACCGCCACGCCCGCACCTTGTCTTCTCTCCCGCCGCCATGTCCCATCGCCTGCGAGCTCGCGAGTTTTCCCGAGCTCTCCTGACCACACCCGAGTCTTCTCCGCCCTTCCCCGACCTCCCTAGAACCCCCTCCTCTCCTCTGGGCGAGCTCCCGAAGCTCCGGGAAGCCGGAGTACGCGCCACCGTGGCAATGGCCGGCCCTCCTCGCCGCTCGCCTATATATAGGCTGCCCCGAGCCTTCCCGAGCTCACCACAAGCTCCACCTCGTTCCCCTACGCCTCCCCGTCCTCTGCCCGGAGCTCAAGCCGCCCTCCTTGCCTCTATTGACCACCATGGACGCCGCCCTCCTCCGGCTCAAATTTGAGCTAGACCGACCCCTCCTCTCCTCCCTGACCTCTCCACAAGGTCCCCCACTCACCGGCGATCCTCCCCACCACCGCATCACGCCGCCGGAGCCCCTGTGGCCGCCGCTGCCTAGGTCCGGCCGCTGCTGCCGAGCCTCTGTTGCCTGCTGCCGCGGTCCCTCCTCTCTTCCCCGGCGCCGACCCTTCCTCTGGATGAGCTCGGCGCAGCCGCACGAGTCCGCCGGTGCCTTCCGCTCGACCGAAGACGGCCTGAGCTGCCAAGACCACCGCCGGCGCCGCCCCTCCCCTGCCCCTCCTCTGCTTAGGTCGGGCCAGCGCGAGGAGGAAGGAGACGACTAGGCCAGGCGGGCCCCACCACCCAGCGGACCCCACCAGTCAGCCACAAGGCGGAGTCAACGCCCGGGCCCGCGTGGATAAGTGGAGGCGTAAACTCGGGTTTACGTTTTCACTTTCTGAAAGCGTACTTTGGTGCTTCTTCGGGCCCCAATGCGTTTTCTCTTCTGGAACGTGTACCTTTCAGAAATGCGCGATCTGTTTTTCTGCTGAGGACCCGTTTGTGAAGATTTTATTTATAGACAGGTCCCTGGCAGAAAAACTATCACAACTTTTTAACCGAGACTCCGATCGAGGTGAATCCAACGCCCACGTCTTCATCTCGTCGAGCCCGTTCTGATGGAGTCATTTTCATAATGTTTACACACAGTGGAAATGACCATTTTTCCCTTGTCCGTAAACAGCCTTCTCCGAGAGAGAACTGTTTCCGGCGATCGTTTTCGCGGACTCTCCGCACTCCTTCCCGATGATTCCTTCATCCCCAGGCAAGCCACAACTCTCATCTGCATCATCGCATTGCAATGTCATAGTTTGACTATTTGCTTTATCAGCAAGTATGAGTATCTGTGAAATGAATTGGATTATGCAATGATCGAGTTAATTCTCGGATAGGTGACTACCATGTTGAGTACCGGATTATTAGTGACTAGTAGCTTACCCACTTGTTGATACTGTGATGTTGAGATCACTGCCTATGATTATTTTGGAGTTCATCCGGCAGTTCATAGAGATGAATTAGTAGCAGTGGCTTAAGCATACTGGTTATCGGAGCGTCAGCCATGACGGAAATATTATTCGGGGATTAGATATTTCATGGTTGACCTTGAGTCACCTGTCCGGACTTATCCGTGCAGCCACATTTGCCGGTATGGGACGGCCTTGACTTGGTCTGATCGCGTGCTCTTTCACCGGTACCGCCCGACAGGGAAGGTTATGCGTGCACGCTACCCTGGCCCGGTAGGCGGCGATAACCTTGTGAGCCCAGTTGAGTTTTGTGCCGGCGTCCCCGTTTGGGACAGTATAGTTTGGCCACGACGGTGGCAAGTGTGACGAGGTGACAAGGGGCCACCCAAGGCTTGACTCCGAGGGAGTGCGATTGCCGGTGGTACGATGGGAGAGTCACGGGTCAGGCAGGTTTCGTTGGAGCAACACTGGTCCACCCGAATGGGATCACGAGGTCAGTGCTCCATAGTGTGGGTAAAGTGCGCAACCTCTGCAGAGTGTAAAATCTATTCGAATAGCCGTGTCCACGGTATTGGACAGTCCGCCCAGACCTCACTAGGTGGTCAACCATGGTAGTGATGATAATGATGGAAGAACTCATCATATGATCAGAAGTACTCGGTGGTTCATGAGTATTCTGAGGGTTGTGAGACAACCCGGAGGAGAGTAAGTTTGTCAGACTTGTCGTGCAGATGGAATCAGGTATTTGATATGTTAGCCATGGGATGGCTGTGAGTTGAGTGGTCAGATGACCACATGCTTGGGGATTGGACTTGGTACAGGTTCGGATTGGAGCCTGAGATTATTCGGAGTATGAATTAAATATACCTTACCTTATTGCATTTACTTCAGAAGTTATCTTGCTGGATAACCCTGCTTGTTAATTTTGGATTGCTATGATGTTGTCTTGCTTTAATGCTGATGTTTGCTGTGAGCTTGCGAGTACATTCAAAGTACTCACCTGGCATGTCATGCCAGTTTGCAGGTCATGCCGTGATTGCTTGCTTGTCGAGGATCCTGAGTTTGCGACCTAGGAGACGCGTTCTAGCCAGAGTCCCTGTGGAGTTGAGTCCATCACCGTCATCGCTGTTCCGCTGCCGAGAGATGTTACTTCGCTGTTAGCATAGAGCTACCCCGGGCAGGCGTAGTGTCGCCGTGCCGATGTAATCCATGTACCCTTTGTAACCATATCCATAGTAATAAAGAGCTGATTTGTTCTATGCCAACAGTGCTGTATTCCAGAAGACTCGTTCTTGGGCTGGAATACGGGGCGTTCCGGTTTACTCTGAGCCGGGGTGCCACAGAAGTTGGTATCAGAGCAGGTCTGGCTATAGGACGAGCGATCTAGGTGCGAGCGTTAGTAACCGGTAGTATAGGATCCAGTTGGTTTGCTGCACTTGTTTGTTGCATTTGCTTGTGCATAGCATGCATATAGAATATTTATCTTATCACTAACGATGGATCTGGTGAGTGTAGGTGGCATCGGTTTCGATTCCCTACCTGCGCTCTCCAGTTTGCATATTTGTTCCTTGGTGTGGTGTCATCTCCGTCACAGCGGAGTGATGCCAGGGTGCTTAGGGGTGTCGATCACTAGCAAGATTGATGCACCAGTACCCCACCAATATATTCTCTTCAGCCACCCCTATCGTTTCGGTGATAGACATATTTCTATCCCGGATCGTGCCATTCCTCTAGCCGTTTTGGCAACCCTAACTGATCCTGGTTATCAGAAAAGGGCAATGCCTACAAGCCTTTCTCTCCACCACTATCTTATTCCGCCACCTATTCTTTGGACGTGTACGGTTTTCTTCCGTACGCTTGATGATGATGTGGTCGTAACTTCTGTGTTCCGACCCCCGACCACCAAGTTCGTCCTCGCCACCGGTTCCATCCATGTTAAGCCCGTGTTTGGTGTAGCCTTGTTTACACCAACTTCCTTCCACACATTGATTCACTTTCGTGCACATCGCCACAGCATGTTAGACCGTAATACCGGAGTTCTTGCGAGATTTGTGTGCTTAACTAGGAATGCATGTTATTGCCGTGAATAGCTTTAGAATGTGATATTGCTTGTGTGTGTTGTCTTGTTGTTTTGTGTGCTTTGTTTTAGTCGTTTCTTTTATTTGGGCCCTTGGTGTTACCTTATTTTCCTCTTATGGAAGTTGCTCACCGACCCTGAACCCAAAGAAATCAGTGAAGAGACAGTCACGTGGAAGCTCAGCTCAGCAATATGAAATTTTCAGCCGACTGTACTATATCAGGAATATCGAGCCTGAATATAAATGATATCCTAGCCAGATTAATTATCAGCATCCAGTATACATCAGTGCAACTTTCACAACAGCAATGATCACATCAGCAAGAAGGCAAATTGTGTACATGATCCACAGCGCATTCCGTGCCAAAGGTATGATTTATATACAAGGTTTGAGTCTGCTATGAGTACAGTTTGAACCCTGCTATGTCTTGGAAGCAAGCCATAATGTGCTATGAACTTAGAGTTCAGCAAGAAGGATAGCCGAATACCCTGTTGCATACAACAAGTAACCGACAGCAGAAACGGTAAGGTATATACAAGGTATGGGACACGGATGAACCCTTGCCTATTTTTCTTTGGTGACGGCACCACGCCTGTGTTCTGAGCTGTTTCCGGCCGTCCGGGGTGGATGCCGATTTTTATTTCTCTTGTCAGCAACTGTCCGTGTTCTGAGCTACTTTTCGGCCGTCTCGGGCAACTGTTGAATTTCTCTTCGTAGCAATGACCCTATGCTCTGAGCTGTTTTTTTCGGCCGTCTTAGGGAGTTGCTACTTTCTTCTTATCGACACCGTCTCATGCTCTGAGCTGCTTTTCAGCCGTCTTGAGTCGGGGTTGAGTTATTCTAGTAAAAGTCCGAGATCTGAGTTGTAAACACCGTTCTGGTGGCTACTGGTTTATTTGCCGGTTTTATCCAAGGGTTCAGACGGTCGTTACCCTACAGCTACAACTTGTAAAGTAATATGCCTGCCGGAATATTGCACCTGATAACACCTATGGTCACACGGAGAATCAAGAGCATATTAGGCCAAGTTCTTTCAGCAAAGGATCCAAGCAAAGAGAACTATAATAAAAGAGCAAGGTTGTCCAAACAGGTATGGTAATGGTACAAATACACCGGATAGTCTGACTCGGTACTAGTCACCATGGGTACACACCCACGGGGTCTATCCCATTTGCAAGGACCCCATATCGAGACAACCCGCCCAGCCAACCAGATATGCTTAGAATTGTCAGAAGAAGGGCAACCAAGCTGGTCAGGTCAGCCGAAAGAATAACTCAGCAGTTCAAATTCAGCAACCATATTAAAGCATTACTCGGCCTACCAACCATATGGAGATAATGACAGATTGAATAATCAAAAGGATGAACAACAGTCTCGAAGCATGTGTCCCCACAGATGGGAATCGATTAAAGACTAACCTGCCATGAACAAGACTCTGCTACCAGGACCATTGTCAGTCAAGTCTATGGATAATATCACTATAAGACCGTACACCTTTATGCTGGTCACGATAGGTGACAAACAAATATTTGGTAGAAGCGCTATGCCCGAGACAGTGAAGATACCCAAGATGACCCAGCAATCCGTGCGAGGAGTCACAATGGTACAAATCATAGTATTGTTTTAAGCCTGGAGGACACACAACCATTTGGAGACACCCAATGCAGGGAGTAAAAGATTTTGTGTCCACCAAGATAATTTGTTCACAACTCAGTGAACAATCGTTCATATTGGACCTCGTCACGACACATCCATGAGGAATCACCCTCAGACTTACGAGCATGGCACATTGTTTGGTCAGGATAATTTATTGCCCCAGATAGGTCAGTAGACACAAAAGGATTGGAGTCAGAGTAGCATATGAGGTTAGATTTGCCAGAAAAAGGATCCAGTGAAGCAACCCACCCCGAAGCAAGGCAGTCAGACATATGAAATTCAGTGGGAACATTATACAAAGGTAAAAAGGAAGCCCGAGTTGGAAACGGTATCCTCAAGTGGAAATATTCATGGCTGATCCCTGAGCAACCAAATCTCGAGGACGAGATTTCTTTAAGGGGGGTAGGTTTGTAACACCCTGGATTTTGCCCATTTTCTTTTTCTTTTGATTTTGGTCCGGATTCACTTTTTGTGGCTTAGTAGTCTTGCAACCTGGAGGGATCACCCTTCATTCTTCTTCCCGAGTGGCTTGACAACCTCAAAACCATCCCAAGACCATGTCATTTCCATCTTGGACCAACTCCCAATATTCTTTTTCTTGGGAATATTCCTTTTTCTATTAAAGGAATAACTCTGTTTGCCCTGAGTTGTGAAGCAACTCATATTTCTATTATTCCCAAAATTCTCAAATAATTCCCACAAATCCTTTGGGACATATCTTATATAGATATGTCAAAATATTCCTTGCCATACCCAAAAATATTTCACAAATATTCCTTTTCCGATTCTGCCCTATCTGTCAGATTGAGAAGCAAGTACCCTTTATATTTGCTTGCTTGCTCTCAAACTTTTTGTGCACTCTTTCCAGCCCATATCATTGCCACATGCCAAAATTCAACTTTATTTGGGTAATAAATCTCCTTTGGCTAATTTCCAAAGTTTCTGGTCAACTAGAACCTTTGTGAAGCAAGTACCAGCCAGGAGTATCCAAATGAGTTGAAATTTTGCAAGCATCTTTATATGCTCGAATCATGACTCTCCACCAAATTTCAACCATATCCAAGCATCTATGAGAGAACAGCATCAAATCTTGGTTTCTGGTCATATTTTCCTGTTGTGAAGCAACTATATTTTATATTGCTTCATAATTGCTAAAAATTTACCAGAGCCTTCTCCTACCCATATTATCACCTCTCCAACAAATTTGGGCTCATTTCATTTCACCAGTAATTTCCTAGAATTTTTCAAAATTCTGTCCATTTGGAAGCTGTGTGAAGGAAGTACCATTTTGGTTTATCCAAATGGTATGAAATTTATACAGTACCTTCATATGCCCATATCAATCATCTCCTCCAAATTTTATCCCAATCCCATGTGATATGTGAGTGCTACTTCAAGATTGGCAAATCTGGTCAGTGAGGCCCTTTGAATAGCAAGTGCTATGTATCTTCATCCAATTGAGCTGCAAATCTGCAGACATGATCATCTTAGCATTTTATCACCCCATGCCAAATATCAGAGTCTAGATCCTGCTCGATCTCCCCCTGCCGACTCCAAACACCTTGCTGTTCTGGATAGACCTGCTATTTGTGGTCACCTCAAGCCTCTCTGTGCCTGTCTCTTTCCTCCTTGACCTCTTCCTACGAGTGACCGACCGAGTTGACATGTTGGAGTTGACTTGGACGCGTGGCAAGGCCAAGTTCACGTGGTGACCGCCGCCCTGGCGAGCAGTGGTCATGAGCTGCGTCGTTTCTTGTCGAGGCCCCTCTCCTCCTTGTCGTTCCCGCGCGAACGATCATGTCCAACAGAGCCCTCTCGCCGTCCTCTTCTCCCTGAGCCCCTCTCCCCCTCTGACGTCCCCTCCATCGAGCAGAACCGCCGCGCCCGCACCTTGTCTTCTCTGCCGCCGCCATGTCCCATCACCTGCGAGTTCGCGAGTTTTCCCGAGCTCTCCTGACCACACCCGAGTCTTCTCCGCCCTTCCCCGACCTCCCAAGAACCCCCTCCTCTCCTCTGGGCGAGCTCCCGAAGCTCCGGGAAGCCGGAGTATGCGCCACCGTGGCAATGGCCGGCCCTCCTCGCTGCTCGCCTAGATATAGGCTGCCCCGAGCCTTCCCGAGCTCACCACTAGCTCCACCTCGTTCCCCTACGCCTCCCCGTCCTCTCCCCGGAGCTCAAGCCGCCCTCCTTGCCTCTATTGACCGCCATGGACGCCGCCCTCCTCCGGCTCAAATTTGAGATAGACCGACCCCTCCTCTCCTCCCTGACCTCTCCACAAGGTCCCCCACTCACCGGCGATCCTCCCCACCACCGCATCACGCCGCCGGAGCCCCTGTGGCCGCCGCTGCCTAGGTTCGGCCGCTGCTGCCGAGCCTCTGTTGCCTGCTGCCGCGGTCCCTCCTCTCTTCCCCGGCGCCGACCCTTCCTCTGGATGAGCTCGGCGCAGCCGCCCGAGTCCGCCGGTGCCTTCCGCTCGACCGAAGACGGCCTGAGCTGCCCAGACCACCGCCGGCGCCGCCCCTCCTCTGCTTCGGTCGGGCCAGCGCGAGGAGGAAGGAGACGACTAGGCCAGGCGGGCCCCACCACCCAGCGGACCCCACCCGTCAGCCACAAGGCGGAGTCAACGCCCGGGCCCGCGTGGATAAGTGGAGGCGTAAACTCGGGTTTACGTTTTCACTTTCTGAAAGCGTACTTTGGTGCTTCTTCGGGCCCCAATGCGTTTTCTCTTCTGGAACGTGTACCTTTCAGAAATGCGCGATCTGTTTTTCTGCTGCGGACCCGTTTGTGAAGATTTTATTTACAGATAGGTCCTTGGCAGAAAAACTAACACAACTTTTTAACCGAGACTCCGATCGAGGTGAATCCAACGCCCACGTCTTCGTCTCGTCGAGCCCGTTCTGATGGAGTCATTTTCATAATGTTTACACACAGTGGAAATGACCAAATTGCCCTTGTCCGTAAACAGCCTTCTCCGAGAGAGAACTGTTTCCGGCGATCGTTTCCGCGGACTCTCCGCACTCCTTCCCGATGATTCCTTCATCCCCAGGCAAGCCACAACTCTCATCTGCATCATCCCATTGCAATGTCATAGTTTGACTATTTGCTTTATCAGCAAGTATGAGTATCTGTGAAATGAATTGGATTATGCAATGATCGAGTTAATTTTCGGATAGGTGACTACCATGTTGAGTACCGGATTATTAGTGACTAGTAGCTTACCCACTTGTTGATACTGTGATGTTGAGATCATTGTCTATGATTATTTTGGAGTTCATCCGGCAGTTCATAGAGATGAATTAGTAGCAGTGGCTTAAGCATACTGGTTATCGGAGCGTCAGCCATGACGGAAATATTATTCGGGGATTAGATATTTCATGGTTGACCTTGAGTCACCTGTCCGGACTTATCCGTGCAGCCACATTTGCCGGTATGGGACGGCCTTGACTTGGTCTGATCGCGTGCTCTTTCACCGGTACCGCCCGACAGGGAAGGTTATGCGTGCGCGCTACCCTGGCCCGGTAGGCGGCGATAACCTTGTGAGCTCAGTTGAGTTTTGTGCCGGCGTCCCCGTTTGGGACAGTATAGTTTGGCCACGATGGTGGCAAGTGTCACGAGGTGACAAGGGGCCACCCAAGGCTTGACTCCGAGGGAGTGCGATTGCCGGTGGTACGATGGGAGAGTCACGGGTCAGGCAGGTTTCGTTGGAGCAACACTGGTCCACCCGAATGGGATCACGAGGTTAGTGCTCCATAGTGTGGGTAAAGTGCGCAACCTCTGCAGAGTGTAAAATCTATTCGAATAGCCGTGTCCACGGTATTGGACAGTCCGCCCAGACCTCACTAGGTGGTCAACCATGGTAGTGATGATAATGATGGAAGAACTCGTCGTATGATCAGAAGTACTCGGTGGTTCATGAGTATTCTGAGGGTTGTGAGACAACCCGGAGGAGAGTAAGTTTGTCAGACTTGTCGTGCAGATGGAATCAGGTATTTGATATGTTAGCCATGGGATGGCTGTGAGTTGAGTGGTCGGATGACCACATGCTTGGGGATTGGACTTGGTACAGGTTCGGATTGGAGCCTGAGATTATTCGGAGTATGAATTAAATATACCTTACCTTATTGCATTTACTTTAGAAGTTATCTTGCTGGATAACCCTGCTTGTTAATTTTGGATTGCTATGATGTTGTCTTGCTTTAATGCTGATGTTTGCTGTGAGCTTGCGAGTACATTCAAAGTACTCACCTGGCATGTCATGCCAGTTTGCAGGTCATGCCGTGATTGCTTGCTTGTCGAGGATCCTGAGTTTGCGACCTAGGAGACGCGTTCTAGCCAGAGTCCCTGCGGAGTGGAGTCCATCGCTGTTCCGCTGCCGAGAGATGTTACTTCGCTGTTAGCATAGAGCTACCCCGGGCAGGCGTAGTGTCGCCGTGCCGATGTAATCCATATACCCTTTGTAACCATATCCATAGTAATAAAGAGCTGATTTGTTCTATGCCAACAGTGCCGTATTCCAGAAGACTCGTTCTTGGGCTGGAATACGGGGCGTTCCGGTTTACTCTGAGCCGGGGTGCCACAGAAGTTGGAATCAGAGCAGGTCTGGCTATAGGACGCGCGATCTAGGTGCGAGCGTTAGTAACCGGTAGTATAGGATCCAGTTGGTTTGCTGCACTTGTTTGTTGCATTTGCTTGTGCATAGCATGCATATAGAATATTTACCTTATCACTAACGATGGATCTGGTGAGTGTAGGTGGCATCGGTTTCGATTCCCTACCTGCGCTCTCCAGTTTGCATATTTGTTCCTTGGTGTGGTGTCATCTCCGTCCCAGCGGAGTGATGCTAGGGTGCTTAGGGGTGTCGATCACTAGCAAGATTGATGCACCAATACCCCACCCATATATTCTCTTCAGCCACCCCTATCGTTTCGGGGATAGACATATTTCTATCCCGGATCGTGCCATTCCTCTAGCCATTTTGGCAACCCTAACTGATCCTGGTTATCAGAAAAGGGCAATGCCTGCAAGCCTTTCTCTCCACCACTATCTTATTCCGCCACCTATTCTTTGGACGTGTACGGTTTTCTTCCGTACGCTTGATGATGATGTGGTCGTAACTTCTGTGTTCCGACCCCCGACCACCAAGTTCGTCCTCACCACCGGTTCCATCCGTGTTAAGCCCGTGTTTGGTGTAGCCTTGTTTACACCAACTTCCTTCCAGACATTGATTCACTTTCGTGCACATCGCCACAGCATGTTAGACCGTAATACCGGAGTTCTTGCGAGATTTGTGTGCTTAACTAGGAATGCATGTTATTGCCGTGAATAGCTATAGAATGTGATATTGCTTGTGTGTGTTGTCTTGCTGTTTTGTGTGCTTTGTTTTAGTCGTTTCTTTTATTTGGGCCCTTGGTGTTACCTTATTTTCCCCTTATGGAAGTTGCTCACCGACCCTGAACCCAAAGAAATCAGTGAAGAGACAGTCATGTGGAAGCTCAGCTCAGCAATATGAAATTTTCAGCCGACTGTGCTATATCAGGAATATCGAGCCTGAATATAAATGATATCCTAGCCGGATTAATTATCAGCATCCAGTATACATCAGTGCAACTTTCACAACAGCAATGATCACATCAGCAAGAAGGAAAATTGTGTACATGATCCACAGCGCATTCCGTGCCAAAGGTATGATTTATATACAAGGTTTGAGTCTGCTATGAGTACAGTTTGAACCCTGCTATGTCTTGGAAGCAAGCCATAATGTGCTATGAACTTAGAGTTCAGCAAGAAGGATAGCCGAATACCCTGTTGCATACAACAAGAAACCGACAGCAGAAATGGTAAGGTATATACATAATAGTGAGCTGTATGGGACACGGATGAACCCTTGCCTATTTTTCTTTGGTGACGGCACCACGCCTGTGTTCTGAGCTGTTTCCGGCCGTCCGGGGTGGATGCCGATTTTTATTTCTCTTGTCAGCAACTGTCCGTGTTCTGAGCTGCTTTTTGGCCGTCTCGGGCAGCTGTTGAATTTCTCTTCGTAGCAATGACCCTATGCTCTGAGCTGTTTCTTTCGGCCATCTTAGGGAGTTGCTACTTTCTTCTTATCGACACCGTCTCATGCTCTGAGCTGCTTTTCAGCCGTCTTGAGTCGGGGTCGAGTTATTCCAGTAAAAGTCCGAGATCTGAGTTGTAAACACCGTTCTGGTGGCTACTGGTTTATTTGCCGGTTTTATCCAAGGGTTCAGACGGTCGTTACCCTACAGCTACAACTTGTAAAGTAATATGCCTGCCGGAATATTGCACCTGATAACACCTATGGTCACACGGAGAATCAAGAGCATATTAGGCCAAGTTCTTTCAGCAAAGGATCCAAGCAAAGAGATCTATAATAAAAGAGCAAGGTTGTCCAAACAGGTATGGTAATGGTACAAATACACCGGATAGTCTGGCTCGGTACTAGTCACCATGGGTACACACCCACGGGGTCTATCCCATTTGCAAGGACCCCATATCGAGACAACCCGCCCAGCCAACCAGATATGCTTAGAATTGTCAGAAGAAGGGCAACCAAGCTGGTCAGGTCAGCCGAAAGAATAACTCAGCAGTTCAAATTCAGCAACCATATTAAAGCATTACTCGGCCTACCAACCATATGGAGATACTGACAGATTGAATAATCAAAAGGATGAACAACAGTCTCGAAGCATGTGTCCCCACAGATGGGAATCGGTTAAAGACTAACCTGCCATGAACAAGACTCTGCTGCCAGGACCATTGTCAGTCAAGTCTATGGATAATATCACTATAAGACCGTACACCTTTATGCTGGTCACGACAGGTGACAAACAAATATTTGGTAGAAGCGCTATGCCCGAGACAGTGAAGATACCCAAGATGACCCAGCAATCCGTGCGAGGAGTCAGAACGGTACAAATCATAGTATTGTTTTAAGCCTGGAGGACACACAACCATTTGGAGACACCCAATGCAGGGAGTAAAAGATTTTGTGTCCACCAAGATAATTTGTTCACAACTCAGTGAACAATCGTTCATATTGGACCTCGTCACGACACATCCATGAGGAATCACCCTCGGACTTACGAGCATGGCACATTGTTTGGTCAGGATAATTTATTGCCCCAGATAGGTCAGTAGACACAAAAGGATTGGAGTCAGAGTAGCATATGAGGTTAGATTTGCCAGAAAAAGGATCCAGTGAAGCAACCCACCCCGAAGCAAGGCAGTCAGACATATGAAATTCAGTGGGAACATTATACAAAGGTAAAAAGGATGCCCGAGTTGGAAACGGTTTCCTCAAGTGGAAATATTCATGTCTGATCCCTGAGCAACCAAATCTCGAGGACGAGATTTCTTTAAGGGGGGTAGGTTTGTAACACCCTGGATTTTGCCCATTTTCTTTTTCTTTTGATTTTGGTCCGGATTCGCTTTTTGTGGCTTAGTAGTCTTGCAACCTGGAGGGATCACCCTTCATTCTTCTTCCCGAGTGGCTTGCCAACCTCAAAACCATCCCAAGACCATGTCATTTCCATCTTGGACCAACTCCCAATATTCTTTTTCTTGGGAATATTCCTTTTTCTATTAAAGGAATAACTCTGTTTGCCCTGAGTTGTGAAGCAACTCATATTTCTATCATTCCCAAAATTCTCAAATAATTCCCACAAATCCTTTGGGACATATCTTATACAGATATGTCAAAATATTCCTTGCCATACCCAAAAATATTTCACAAATATTCCTTTTCCGATTCTGCCCTATCTGTCAGATTGAGAAGCAAGTACCCTTTATATTTGCTTGCTTGCTCTCAAACTTTTTGTGCACTCTTTCCAACGCATATCATTGCCACATGCCAAAATTCAACTTTATTTGGGTAATAAATCTCCTTTGGCTAATTTCCAAAGTTTCTGGTCAACTAGAACCTTTGTGAAGCAAGTACCAGCCA
The DNA here is from genome assembly GCA_011799875.1 of Thinopyrum elongatum. Taxonomy (NCBI): domain Eukaryota; kingdom Viridiplantae; phylum Streptophyta; class Magnoliopsida; order Poales; family Poaceae; genus Thinopyrum; species Thinopyrum elongatum. Next base: position 542,572,344 of record CM022298.1, read on the forward strand.
GGAGTATCCAAATGAGTTGAAATTTTGCAAGCATCTTTCTATGCTCGAATCATGACTCTCCACCAAATTTCAACCCTATCCAAGCATCTATGAGAGAACAGCATCAAATCTTGGTTTCTGGTCATATTTTCCTGTTGTGAAGCAACTATATTTTATATTGCTTCATAATTGCTAAAAATTTACCAGAGCCTTCTCATACCCATATTATCACCTCTCCACCAAATTTGGGCTCATTTCATTTTACCAGTAATTTCCTAGAATTTTTCAAAGATTCTGTCCATTTGGAAGCTGTGTGAAGGAAGTACCATTTTGGTTTATCCAAATGGTATGAAATTTATACAGTACCTTCATATGCCCATATCAATCATCTCCTCCAAATTTCATCCCAATCCCATGTGATATGTGAGTGCTACTTCAAGATTGGCAAATCTGGTCAGTGAGGCCCTTTGAACAACAAGTGCAATGTATCTTCATCCAATTGAGCTGCAAATCTGCAGACATGATCATCTTAGCATTTTATCACCCCATGCCAAATATCAGAGTCTAGATCCTGCTCGATCTCCCCCAGCCCACTCCAAACACCTTGCTGTTCTGGATAGACCTGCTATCTGTGGTCACCTCAAGCCTCTCTGTGCCTGTCTCTTTCCTCCTTGACCTCTTCCTACGAGTGACCGACCGAGTTGACATGTTGAAGTTGACTTGGACGCGTGGCAAGGCCAAGTTCACGTGGTGACCGCCGCCCTGGCGAGCAGTGGTCATGAGCTGCGTCGTTTCTTGTCGGGGCCCCTCTCCTCCTTGTCGTTCCCGCGCGAACGATCATGTCCAACAGAGCCCTATCGCCGTCCTCTTCTCCCTGAGCCCCTCTCCCCCTCTCACGTCCCCTCCATCGAGCAGAACAGCCGCGCCCGCGCCTTGTCTTCTCTGCCGCCGCCATGTCCCATCGCCTGCGAGTTCGCGAGTTTTCCCGAGCTCTCCTGACCACACCCGAGTCTTCTCCGCCCTTCCCCGACCTCCCAAGAACCCCCTCCTCTCCTCTGGGCGAGCTCCCGAAGCTCCGGGAAGCCAGAGTATGCGCCACCGTGGCAATGGCCGGCCCTCCTCGCTGCTCGCCTATATATAGGCTGCCCCGAGCCTTCCCGAGCTCACCACCAGCTCCACCTCGTTCCCCTACGCCTCCCCGTCCTCTCCCCAGAGCTCAAGCCGCCCTCCTTGCCTCTATTGACCGCCATGGACGCCGCCCTCCTCCGGCTCAAATTTGAGCTAGACCGACCCCTCCTCTCCTCCATGACCTCTCCACAAGGTCCCCCACTCACCGGCGATCCTCCCCACCAACGCATCACGCCACCGGAGCCCCTGTGGCCGCCGATGCCTAGGTCCGGCCGCTGCTGCCGAGCCTCTGTTGCCTGCTGCCGCGGTCCCTCCTCTCTTCCCCGGCGCCGACCCTTCCTCTGGATGAGCTCGGCGCAGCCGCCCGAGTCCGCCGGTGCCTTCCGCTCGACCGAAGACGGCCTGAGCTGCCCAGACCACCGCCGGCGCCGCCCCTCCCCTGCCCCTCCTCTGCTTCGGTCGGGCCAGCGCGAGGAGGAAGGAGACGACTAGGCCAGGCGGGCCCCACCATCCAGCGGACCCCACCCGTCAGCCACAAGGCGGAGTCAACGCCCGGGCCTGCGTGGATAAGTGGAGGCGTAAACTCGGGTTTACGTTTTCACTTTCTGAAAGCGTACTTTGGTGCTTCTTCGGGCCCAAATGCGTTTTCTCTTCTGGAACGTGTACCTTTCAGAAATGTGCGATCTGTTTTTCGGCTAAGGACCCGTTTGTGAAGATTTTATTTATAGACAGGTCCCTGGCAGAAAAACTATCACAACTTTTTAACCGAGACTCCGATCGAGGTGAATCCAACGCCCACGTCTTCGTCTCGTCGAGCCCGTTCTGATGGAGTCATTTTCATAATGTTTACACACAGTGGAAATGACCATTTTGCCCTTGTCCGTAAACAGCCTTCTCCGAGAGAGAGCTGTTTCCGGCGATCGTTTCCGCGGACTCTCCGCACTCCTTCCCGATGATTCCTTCATCCCCAGGCAAGCCACAACTCTCATCTGCATCATCGCATTGCAATGTCATAGTTTGACTATTTGCTTTATCAGCAAGTATGAGTATCTGTGAAATGAATTGGATTATGCAATGATCGAGTTAATTCTCGGATAGGTGACTACCATGTTGAGTACCGGATTATTAGTGACTAGTAGCTTACCCACTTGTTGATACTGTGATGTTGAGATCACTGTCTATGATTATTTTGGAGTTCATCCGGCAGTTCATAGAGATGAATTAGTAGCAGTGGCTTAAGCATACTGGTTATCGGAGCGTCAGCCATGACGGAAATATTAATCGGGGATTAGATATTTCATGGTTGACCTTGAGTCACCTGTGCGGACTTATCCATGCAGCCACATTTGCCGGTATGGGACGGCCTTGACTTGGTCTGATCGCGTGCTCTTTCACTAGTACCGCCCGACAGGGAAGGTTATGCGTGCGCGCTACCCTGGCCCGGTAGGCGGTGATAACCTTGTGAGCCCAGTTGAGTTTTGTGCCGGCGTCCCCATTTGGGACAGTATAGTTTGGCCACGACGGTGGCAAGTGTCACGAGGTGACAAGGGGCCACCCAAGGCTTGACTCCGAGGGAGTGCGATTGCCGGTGGTATGATGGGAGAGTCACGGGTCAGGCAGGTTTCGTTGGAGCAACACTGGTCCACCCGAATGGGATCACGAGGTCAGTGCTCCATAGTGTGGGTAAAGTGCGCAACCTCTGCAGAGTGTAAAATCTATTCGAATAGCCGTGTCCACGGTATTGGACAGTCCGCCCAGACCTCACTAGGTGGTCAACCATGGTAGTGATGATAATGATGGAAGAACTCGTCGTACGATCAGAAGTACTCGGTGGTTCATGAGTATTCTGAGGGTTGTGAGACAACCCGGAGGAGAGTAAGTTTGTCAGACTTGTCGTGCAGATGGAATCAGGTATTTGATATGTTAGCCATGGGATGGCTGTGAGTTGAGTGGTCGGATGACCACATGCTTGGGGATTGGACTTGGTACAGGTTCGGATTGGAGCCTGAGATTATTCGGAGTATGAATTAAATATACCTTACCTTATTGCATTTACTTCAGAAGTTATCTTGCTGGATAACCCTGCTTGTTAATTTTGGATTGCTATGATGTTGTCTTGCTTTAATGCTGATGTTTGTTGTGAGCTTGCGAGTACATTCAAAGTACTCACCTGGCATGTCATGCCAGTTTGCAGGTCAAGCCGTGATTGCTTGCTTGTCGAGGATCCTGAGTTTGCGACCTAGGAGACGCGTTCTAGCCAGAGTCCCTGCGGAGTGGAGTCCATCACCGTCATCGCTGTTCCGCTGCCGAGAGATGTTACTTCGCTATTAGCATAGAGCTACCCCGGGCAGGCGTAGTGTCACCGTGCCGATGTAATCCATGTACCCTTTGTAACCATATCCATAGTAATAAAGAGCTGATTTGTTCTATGCCAACAGTGCCGTATTCCAGAAGACTCATTCTTAGGCTGGAATACGGGGCGTTCCGGTTTACTCTGAGCCGGGGTGCCACAGTTGCACTAGTTGCTCATGCCATTCCACAGGCATGCGCGTTCTTTCCTCCGCAGTCGACTCTGTGAATATGATCTCTGCCATTATCCCCAGCTCAAAATCAACGCGACGCTGCCAGATGCTGACATCCCTCAGCATCTCTCCCCTGAGATCGACTTGTGCCTCCGCCTTGTGCTTTGCCAGGCGTAGCTCCTTCGAACTTGTCTCCAATCGATGCGACGCTTCCTCGATCCTATTTGCCCTTGCTGCCCACCACCTGAAATGCAGCCCTGGCATGTCCTCCGGCGCCACCGATCTGTGATTCCAGAGCAATGGATCCCCTCTGAAACACATGTGGGTTTCGGTCAAAGGTGGCAGTGTTGTGGGTCACAGCGAGAGGGCAGCCTGCGGGATCCTGGGATCTAAGGGATTATCCATGGCGGGATCCTCCATGGCGGGATCCGGTGGGCGAGGCGGGGAGGCGAGCATAGGCGCTGGGAGAGCCCTACGAGGCTAATATAAAGATAGTACTACTCCACTCCGTCCATATTTAAATACAAAGGCCACCAACAGTAACCCAGGCCTACATCATGGTTTATTGGCCCCCTTTTTATTTTGTGCCAATTTTTGACCAAAAATTTAACTAAGAAAATGTTAATGCATGTCACCAAAAAATATATCATTGGAATCACATTTGAACATAGTTTTCGATGATATTACTTTTTATGACATGCATAAATATTGTGTTACTTAAAATTATGGTAAAAAATTGGCACAAAATACGAAGGAAACCAATGAAGTAGCTACCCATGATTTAACTACTCGCATGAACGCAGTGGAGTAATAATGTCATTCTCAACTACTTCCTCCCTCACGTCGACTCAATTTGCATGCGCTGTATTAATTGACCATCAACTAAGTGAACGACTTTACACGCGTCAAATTATCACATGGGGTGGATCTTCGTACAAAAATGCGTCCCACCGTGTAACCGCGTGTGCGTGCGAGGGAAATAGTGGGTGCGTGCGCATCTTTGCTTCGTGCACGTACTGCCAGTGTGCGTGAGAGAGGACGAGTACATTGTTCTGGAACCAGCAGCACATCACTGTGATCAATCCACACAAGAAGGTCGCGACAATGCCTCCACATGTGCCACGTGGCTTCATGGATGCCCCCCACATCATTTTAATCATAATATATTAACTGAAAAGGGAGAGACACTGTGTAGCGCGCCATTGGAATTCTAATTTATGTGTTTTGCACAAACTGGAAGTACTAGTAAGGTACACGTGCATTGCACGCATGAGATTTGGCAGCCAAATTATGAATAAAATACCACACTATAGCATGTAAGCTTTGAGTCATATATGCATGATGTAGATATTCGTTTAATTCTTATAGTTCATCTCATTCAAAATTAATTAGTTTTTATAAAAAAGTTAATCTATTTTAAGATTCATGGAATTGTGCGTTGTAAAGCATAAAGTAAAAACAAATAATGGCAATTCATCTAGAAAAAAAGTTTGGGCAATTATGATACGGAAGATTCTAGAACAAAGGAGAAGTGCTTGTGTTTTGAGGTTTGTGCATTATGCTTAAGTTCAACCATGGAGTCGTCTAGATTGTACATGTGGCAGAATCTAGTGGAATGTAGATGCTATCCAACGGCCAGTAGTGCTCGGATTTGCCATCTCTGCACCGTCATATTGGCTTCATCCAACGACCATCTTTCAACGTTATTCGCACACTATATAGGGGTATAGATATAGAGGTATAGATATAGACTAGAGGCACATCATCTAAAGCCTTTCTACACGCTCATTTTTTGTACAAATGTGCTCCACCGTGCACCTGCGCGTTTGTATGTGGGAACGAGTGCGTGTGTGCACCTCTTCTCTTTTGCACACGTAGTCCGTGTGTGTGAGAGATACTAAGATATGGTGAGGGAATACGTGTCAATGCAATTTGTGTGAAGGAGAGGCCTATATACAAGAAGGAAGGGGAGGGGTCGACCTCGCAAGATATCGATAGTGTCGGTGCAATAGACCCTGGGTCCATTGCACGGACTGTGCACAGGCTAGAGACAAGATTACAAGGCCAAGATCAGACCAAACAAGGAGGATCAATTCCTTTGGAGGATCCAAGTGCAAGTCGAGAAGGCCAAGGTGAGCCAGAGGAACAAGGCATCGCTAAGGGAAGGACCTACCTTGCCGGGCAGGCGAGCCCGGCAGAGTTGGGTTTTTGCCCTAGAAGCAAGCTCCCAGATCATCCCGGCAGGCCTGCGGGGGCTGGCGGAGGTGAGCCACTCCACCGCTCCACCTCACGAGCGCCGCAAGTCATTAATCAAAGCAGTGTCGAGCTCCAAGGTGACTAAGTGGCTGCTTTTTGCCACATGGCAGCCACTTTCTACAGCAAACACCTCCATATGACACCCGTCCTGAGACGTGTCAAGCGAGCAGGCGCAAAGCTGGCAAAACAGCTCGGCAGGGCATGTCGGGCGAGCTGTGATGTGACACTGAGCAGCGCATTTAATGTGCTCTGTCAGCCTGCAGAGTTAGATATGATAGCACTGTTAGCTATCTAATCAGTACGCAAAGACTGATTTGCCACTGTGGTGACCCCTTAATCTATAAAAGGAGGCCCATGGCAACCGTAGAAGGGGTTGGACCCTCGCATATCCATATGCGCGTAGCCACTCTCACCCCCAGAGTGACCTTGCCGGGTGAGCGTGCTGCGTCCACCACCATTATCCACCATCAATCCACCAAAGCAGGAGTAGGGTTTTACGTCTCACGGCGGCCCGAACCTGGGTAAAGACTGCCTATGTGATCTCTGTCGTGCTACGCGACGCTTCTCCGCTCTTTGTGCAACGTGCCCATCCCCCCACCGAACCAAAAGGGGCTCATGGCCCCATAGGTGGCCGTGGTTTCCCATGACATCTTTGGCGCGCCAGGTAGGGGGATCACTTGCACGAAACCGAGAGCGTACGCTGCGCGTCATCTTCATGGACATTTTCATCGCTGATGGCGTCATCGACGATGGCGCCCAAGAGGAAACCCGGAACTGCAAATCACCCGTCCACCTCGAAGGCTCCGCCACTCGCGACCGCCAACATCACGGGGAGTGCGGGGGCTTGCGAGGGTGTGGATGCTGCGGGGGATGTGGTCGGCACAGGCGGCATCGTCACCACCTCCCCCATGGCCGAAGCAGGAACGGGAGGTACCGGGGAAGGACAGCATCAGCAACATCCCGACGACCATGCTCCACGAGGTACGGATGGAGGGATCATTCCGCCTGAACCCTTTCTCCTCGCCAACGGGCACAGTCGCAATGATGATGCTCGTTCTGGGGCGAATCGTAACCCTCTGGCCGCCCCCGCTACGGGCGCGACCGCAGGGCACGCATCAGCCCTGGGGTGGGCTGACCCAGCTAGTGTGCCCAACGGAGCCGTTGGCCCTCAGGCACCTCCGCTGCATCATCATGTCGTTCAAATGGTAGGTTCGCAGCAGCAAGGGCGCGGCGCGGTCGCCACCGGCAACGTCAGGAGCTGAGCGACACTACGATCTACATCGTCATCACCTATGCCAAGCACTGCCTCAGAGGCCATGGCGCGAGCCCAACTGCTGTTGAGATTTCCACCGGTGGCAACTAGATGGATGAGTGGCGAGCCACCATCCAAAGTCTGATTGGTTTTGCCGAGGCGGAAGGATCACAGCAGGCCAGACCGCCACGGCCTTCCCGAGCAGCAACGACGGCTCGTGCGGCTGGTCGTGCGGGAGGGGCCACCCTCATGGTGCAATCCCCACCACGGCAAGCCGCTCGGGAGCCGCAAAACCAAGCACCCGATGATGTCTTGATGGCCTCGTCAGACCCTCGAGCGAGTCAAGGCCGACTGCGTGCCCCGGAGGGCAGGCGAAGGGAAGGTGCGTGCGTCATCGACGAGCGGCGCCACGACAACCCCCGCCGGTCCAATGGGTGTGATGGCCCCGACATCAACGAGCCCGTGCTCAGAGATAGCGGGTTCCTGCCTTTCGAGGTTGGGTGCCCTGCCTTCACCCGTGAGCTGCGGCAAGTCCGTTGGCCGTCCACTCGCACATTCAAGCCAGAGATACCTGAGAAGTATGCCGGGAGACTAAACCCGGCAGAGTTCTTGAGCATCTACACCATCGATGTTCAAGCTGCCGGGGGAAGAGATGAGAAGGTGTTCGCTAACTACTTCCCTTTGGCCCTCAAGTCAAATGTGAGGTCTTGGCTGATGCACCTACCGGAGAACTCCATTTCGACCTGGGCTGACCTGTGCCACGAGTTCATTGGTGCCTTCACGGGCGGCCATCAAGAACCAGGGCGGCCCAGCGACTTGCAGCTTCTCCAGCAGAAAGAAGGAGAAACTCTACGGAAGTACTTGCAGAGATTCAGTCGAGTCCACAGAAATATCCCAGATATCCACCCAGCTGCCGTGATAGCTGCCTTCCAATCCAACATGCGCAACCGCAGGATACGTTCCAAGATGAACATTCGGTTGCCCAAGACTATGAAGGATCTCTACACTTTGGTGGACAAGTGTGATCAGGTGGAGGAGGGGAGGAAACTTCTTGTAGAGGAAGATTGCGTCGACATCGACTCAGAAGATGACGACGAAACCATCAGTAAGAAGAAGAAGAACAACAAGCACAACAAGAAGCACAAGGATAAGACTATGATGACTATTGAGGGGTCAGGCATGCCTAGTACCGGCAAGAAGGCCAAGGCTGAAGCCCCCGGCAAGGAAGCTACCGCATGCGCTGACTACCGGGAGGCGGTGGCTGCCGAGAAAGCTGGGAAAAGTGATGGACCGTACTGTAAGATTCATTTGACCAAGGGCCATGATCTCCAAGAGTGTCATCAGGTTGAGCAGCTTGTCAAGAGGCAGAAGGCTGAGTATGAGAAGCGCGATAAGGAAAAAGGTCAGAATGGCGCCGGCGGGAAGGGCCGGGGTGGTGAAGCAAATCGCCCCGGCAAGGCTCTTCGGAACCAAGGGAAACCCGCCAAACGCTGAGAGAAGGAGGATTGCAGTAATGAGAGTGATGGAGGGAATGAAGAGGAAACCAGCGAGCAGGAATTCTAGAAGGCCACTGACGCCCTATGCATTGACGGGGGTGCATCTTTGCACTCCTCTCACCACCAACTTAAACAGTGGGCGCATGAAGTCAATGCCGTGGAGCCAGTGGCAGATTCTTGGAAGCCGCTCAAGTGGTCACGCCCGCCCATCATCTTTGATGAAGAGGATCACCCCGACCGCATTACTGCGATAGGGTGCTTGCCATTGTTGGTCTCACCAACAATTCGCAACCTCACCGTCACAAAGATGCTGGTTGACGGCGGGGCCGGGTTGAATCTGATTTCCCAAAGTTTATCAGCAAACTCCAGATAGCAAAGGAAGAACTTAAGGCCACAGGCACATTTCAAGGAGTCAATCCCAGCAGGAGCCGTCCTAAGGGAAAGGTTACATTGCCAGTGACATTTGGAGGAGAGTTGAACTACAGGACTGAGAAAGTTGTGTTTGATGTGGTTGACCTCTCCCTGCCGTACAACGGGATCCATGGGCGCCCGGCCCTGGCCAAATTCATGGCAGCATCCCACTATGCCTACCACACCTTGAAGATGCCAGGGCTGATGGGTGTCATTTCCGTTCCGTTGGACAAGAATGACGCAATTATTTGCGTGGATAAGATGTATCGGGACACGGTCATGGCAGAGGTCGCGGAAGCCATAGTTCCCACCAAGGGAAAGCATAGCAGAGGCACTGGCAAGGAATCCGGGAAGCGTACCTCTGTGGAATGTGCCGCGCCCATTGATGACATGCCAGAGAGTTCCAACAGCAAGAGATCCAAGGCTGCTCCACCCCAAGTGAAAAAGGTCACGGCAGGGCTGGCTGGCGCTGATGGTACTTTCACTATCAGCGCCACCCTTGATGAAAAATAGGAAAGCGCTCTCGTTGCCTTCCTGCGGGTGAATATCGATGTGTTTGCCTGGCAACCATCTGATATCCCCGGTGTTCCTAGGAAGGTAATCGAGCACCACCTTGCTGTCTGCCCACATGCCCAGCCCGTCAAGCAGAAGGTTCAGAAGCAGGCCTTGGAGCGGCAGCAGTTTATTGCCGAGGAAATCAAGAAACTTGAAGCAGCTGGTTTGGTATGAAGAGTACTGCATCCAACATGGTTAGCAAACCCAGTGGTTGTGCGCAAGGCTAATGGAAAATGGAGGCTTTGCATAGATTTCATGGATCTGAACAAGGCATGCCCAAAGGACCCATTTCCCTTGCGGCGCATCGACCAGATCGTGGATTCTACTTCAGGATGTCAGTTGCTCTCTTTTCTGGATGCATACTCCGGATACCATCAGATTTTTATGTCCAAGGAAGATGAAGAAAAGACCTCATTCATCACCCCATGCGGCACATACTACTTTGTGCGCATGCCTTTCGGGTTGAAGAGTGCTGGGTCCACTTTAGCAAGAGCAGTCCAGATTGTCTTTGAACCATAGTTGCACAGGAACACTGAAGCCTATATGGATGATATTGTGGTCAAGACCAAGGACAGATCAACCCTCATCCAGGATTTAGAAGAGACATTTGCTAATCTGCGCAAGATCAACTTGAAACTGAATCTGGAGAAGTGCGTGTTTGGCGTTCCCTCTGGCAAGCTACTTGGTTTCTTTGTGTCCCACCGTGGGATAGAGGCCAACCCCGATAAGATCAATGCTATTGAGCAGATACAGGCACACAAGACAGTTAAGGATGTGAGGCGTTTGACAGGATGCGTTGCCGCGCTTAGCAGATTCATCTCCAAGTCTGCCGAGCGCGCCTTGCCGTTCTTCAAGATTTTGAAGAGGGCAGGACCCATGAAGTGGACCCCAGAAGCAGATGCAGCACTGCAGGATTTGAAGGCCTACTTGTCTTCTGTGCCTACTTTGGTCGCACCCAAACGACAAGAGCCATTGCTGCTATATCTGGCAGCAACTAATCAAGTGGTTAGTGTGGCCCTAGTAGCACAGTGGGAAGTGGAAGAAGCAGCCACCTCAGCAAGTGTCCCACCCGGGGAAGAGGAAGAGAGCGGCCCGACATGGCCAGATACGGATCAGGACAAAGAGGAGCACAGCAGTGGAAACAACCCCAAGGACACGGCAAGGAAGAAGGTGGTGCAGCACCCAGTATACTTTGTCAGCTCACTATTGCAGGGAGCTAGATCCAGGTATTCTGGCGTGCAAAAATTGATCTTTGGCCTTGTCATGGCCTCAAGGAAACTGCACCACTACTTCCAAGCCCATGAGATCACGGTTGTCACCCGCTTCCCGTTGCAAAGGATACTTCGAAACCCAGAGGCCACCGGTAGGATAGTAGAGTGGGCATTGGAGTTATCCAGCTTTGGCCTGAAGTTTGAAAGCACATCAACAATCCAGAGCAGGGTGTTGGCATTGTTTATTGCAGAATGGACGCCAACCCCTGATGAAGAAGTACAGGAAACAGTTATCCCCGGCAAGGAAGCGCCCCAAGAATGGATCATGTATTTCGATGGTGCCTTCTCCCTACAAGGCGCAGGGGCTGTCGTCCTTCTCGTGGCTCCCACTGGAGAGCACCTGAGGTACATCATCCAGATGCACTTTCCCCGGGAGGAGGCGACCAACAATACAGCAGAATATGAAGGGCTTCTTGCCGGGCTCAGGATTGCCACAGAATTGGGAATCAAGAAGCTGATCATTCGAGGAGATTCACAACTGGTGGTGAGACAAGTCAACAAGGATTACCAAAGCCCATTGATGGAGGCATACATCAAGGAAGTGAGAAGATTGGAGGAGCGCTTTGACGGGATGCAAATAGAGCACGTACCCCGTGCGGAAAACAACATTGCTGATCACCTGTCAAAGTGCGCTGCGCAAAAGCTTCCTGTGGAACCAGGGACTTTTGTTCTCCATCTTACTCAGCCCTCCGTATCCCCGACAACAATGGCCCGAAAGAGGAGGAAATTGGACTCCGGTAAGCCTCTCCCGGTAGAGCCTTTCGGGGCTCCTGGCAGGGACCCTGCCGGGAACAACTCCCCTTCGATTGCTAGGCTGCACCCTCCTACCGGGCCACTGGTCTCCGCAGTCAAGGGATGCGCCCCCACGAATGAGGAGGTGCCTCTAGTCCTCGTTGCCGAGCCTCAGGCTCCAACTTGGGCAAGGCACATAGTCCATTTCCTCCAAACAGGAGAATTTCCCGAAGAGCAAGAAGAAGCTGAAAGAGTAGCCCGGAGGGCTAGTATGTATCAGTTTGTCGATGACACACTATACAGAAGAAGGCCCAACTGTGTGAAATTGAAGTGCATTTGCCGGGAAGGAGGAAAGGAACTGCTGGCAGAGATCCGTATCAAGGGCTTTGGTTGGGAAAGCATTCCGGCAAGGATTCTATTGGCCCACAGCCCTCCAAGATGCGGTTGAGCTCATCACCAAATGTGAAGCCTGTCAGTTCCATTCCAAAAATATCCATCTGCCTGCCCAAGCACTCCAGACAATCGCTTTGTCATGGCCATTTTTGGTCTGGGGGCTCGATATCCTCGGCCCTTTCCCCCGAGCTACTGGGGGCTTTGAATTCTTGTTCGTTGCAATCGACAAGTTTACAAAGTGGCCGGAAGTAGATGCCGTGAGCAAGGTGACTACTCAGTCAGCTATCAAGTTCTTGAAAGGGTTGGTGTGCCGCTTCGGGGTCCCTGCCCGGATCATCACCGACAACGGCACCCAATTCACGAGCCGCGCCTTCATGCAATATGTTCATGCCCTCGGAAGCAAGATCTCATTTGCCTCTGTTGCACATCCCAGAAGCAATGGACAAGCTAAGAGGGCGAGCGCTGAAGTGCTGCAGGGACTCAAGACAAGAACATTTGATAAGTTGTTGAAGCATGGCAGGCAATGGATCAATGAGCTGCCGGTGGTTCTTTGGTCCCTCAGAACGAGACCAAACCGAGCTACCGGGCAGACTCCCTTCTCCCTAGTCTATGGGGCAGAAGCAGTTATCCCCACGGAACTCATTTATGGGTCACCTCGAGTGCTTGCCTACGATGAAGTAGTGCATGAATAGCACATGCGTGACGACACCATGCTTCTAGAGGAGAACCGTCTCCGGGATGCTACGCGTGCTGCACGCTATCAGCAAGCCCTGCGTCGCTATCATAGCCGCAGGGTTCATGCCCGGTGTTTTGAGGAAGGAGACCTTGTCCTTAGGCACGTTCAGTCCGCCAAGGGTACAAACAAGCTGTCGCCAAAGTGGGAAGGCCCTTAAATGGTAGTACGAGTCACCAGACCTGGTGCAGTCCGTCTGGAGACCGGAGATGGCATTCAATTGCAAAACTCATGGAATATTGAGCATCTCCGCAAGTTCTACCCGTAAGGCGCGGCTGTCGGGCCCTGCCCGGCAGCCACCCTTTTGTACAGGCCTTACCTCAGCTGCATGTAACCCCTTGTATAAAGCCAGGCATAGACCCTGAGCAACAGAGAAATAAGCGCTAGCCCCCCCCCCCCGACAAGTTGCATGCATGCATAAGCATATCATAAGCATTGCATGATTCATGTAGATAGGTTGCATGATCATGTAGATAGATTGCATCTGGCATCATCTTCATTTGCATAAACTGTAGGCTCCTGCCGTGGACTTAGTCCTGGAAGAGGATGCGAAGACAAGCCAGCACTGTGGTCTCCGGCAAGCCAAACAGATAAGTTCCATCTCTTATCCATACGTGTTCCGTGAGTAGGACTTGTGCATATGAAAACACCCGCCGCCTCGGAAACAAAGGTGCTCCCATCTACTGACACGAACGCTGCTTCGGTCAGGATCGTTGTAGTGGCCTTTGGCTGAAAGGGGTTGGCGGGGGGCTGGTCTCTCCCAATGGGTTCTGCACCAGGCAGGCTCAGCCTCACGGCGGCAGTCCTATGGGCTATCGGCAAGGTAGCTTTCCGGGACCGACTTGTTCACATGAAAGTATGGAGGCATTTCACCTCTGCATGGATATCGTACATGCACAAGTGCCTGGCAAAGCTTATCTTTCTCATTAATATGCTGATCAGCAAGTACAAATCTCACGGAACATAAACATGGATACGAGATATTACATTATTTGACCTAAAATTTGGCAAGTGCCTACAGATTTAAGATTAAAAAAAGATAAGTGCCCCGTGATGCCTTTGCCCTTGTCCATCTCCTTCAGGAAATCGCAGGAAGGAACGGAGAAGGAGGAATGTGGGCCTGGCTAGGATTCGACGCCTCCCTAGGATCAGGAGAACACCATCGACGGGCTAAGAGGAAGAAACCGGAGGGCAAGCGCGGGCGGTGGCACTGCCGAGAGCCCAGACGGAGTCACCGGCAAACACAACTTGTCAGAACGGTCGGCCCCGTTCTTGACGCATCGTGGGTTGACGCCACCTCCTGCACCACCATCGCCAAAAGCTCCCGCCACGCCCATCGATGCGAACACCGCGCATGCCAGGAGAGCCCACAGAGAGCATGGACGTCCCCGACGGCCCGGTGATATGAAGACCCCGCCCCTTAAGGAAGCATGCACAAGGACTAGAGGCTCTCCCATGCACTAGACGGGCAGAGTACAGGGAGATAGGATCCGCCCTCACCAATGGCGAACCAGCTCTGCAACCTCCCTCCAACGCCGCAGGAAAAGGGGGGATAGGCCATAGTCGACTACCACACCTTCTGCCCATTATGGGCCTCGGCATGGTGTCGTTTGCGTCACCTCTTACTAAAGTTGCAGCCACGGGCGGCCCGGCGATGAGCACACCAGAGTCGCCACCTCCGGTGCTACCGCCGCGCCGCCCGAGCGCCCCCATGGGGCTCACGCGAAACTCCAAGCTAGAGCCCGGGGCCTGGCCCCGGTCTCTTCCTTTCAGCATACCCAGAAGAAGCAGAAGGCGGGGGAGGAGAGGAACGTGGATGAATGCCCCCGCTCCTCCTTTTATAGGCGAACTGGGGGTAGGGGCTGATTCCCCGGCGAGTACCCGCCGTCCTCCTCCACCAATCCAAGAAGATCGGGCCCCTGCCTTGATGCTCTCCCATACCACGCGCCTCCATTTACCTACCCCACTCAATGCATGCGGCATACGTGGCTAAGGATAAGGGCGCGGTGGGAAGAGTGAATTGGCAGTTACCCGCCCATGCGTTAAAGTCATTCATGAGCCATTACAAGAATGGCCCCACCACATTTGGCGTTGGACGACGTGCGGGAAAACCGGAAACTGACCCAAGCTCAGGTTAATGAAGAAGTAAAGAAGATCTCAAAGGGCGAAGCCACCCTTATATTTCTGCCTATGCACTGGTTAGGGCCTACCCCGACGACGCCCAGCGGCGCGTTCGTGCCAGGCCCGGGGGCTCCTGTCGATGCAACAGACCCTGGGTCTATTGCACGGACTGTGCACAGGCCAGAGACAAGATTACAAGACCAAGATCAGACCAAACAAGGAGGATCAATTCCTTTGGAGGATCCAAGTGCAAGTCGAGAAGGCCAAGGTGAGCCAGAGGAACAAGGCATCGCTAAGGGAAGGACCTACCTTGCCAGGCAGGCGAGCCCGGCAGAGTTGGGTTTCTGCCCCGGAAGCAAGCTCCCAGATCGTCCCGGCAGGCCTGCGGGGGCTGGCGGAGACGAGCCACTCCACCGCTCCACCTCACGAGCGACGCAAGTCATTAATCAAAGCGGTGTCGAGCTTCAAGGTGACTAAGTGGCTGCTTTTTGCCACATGGCAGCCACTTTCTACAGCAAACAGCTCCATATGACACCCGTCCTGAGACACACTACTAGGAAAAGGGCTATAGATGATATGGCCAGTAATGGCGCACCAGACATGTGGTGCGCCATTACTATATAC
The DNA here is from genome assembly GCA_011799875.1 of Thinopyrum elongatum. Classification (NCBI taxonomy): domain Eukaryota; kingdom Viridiplantae; phylum Streptophyta; class Magnoliopsida; order Poales; family Poaceae; genus Thinopyrum; species Thinopyrum elongatum. The sequence continues at coordinate 542,587,817 of CM022298.1, forward strand.
TAATGGCGCACCATGTGTGGGTGCGCCATTAGTGTCCAAATACTAATGGCGCACCACATCCACGGTGCGCCATCAGTAACAAATTTTTTTTTCATTTTTTTTCAAAACTAGTAATGGCGCACCAGTGGATAGTGCGCCATTACTAGTTAAACTAGTAATGGCGCACCACATCCACGGTGCGCCACTAGTAAATTTTTTTCAAAGTTTGTTTCAATTTTTTTTTCAAAACTAGTAATGGCGCACTGTGTGTGTGGTGCGCCATTACTAGTTGTAAATTTTCCCAACAAGTAGACCACATATCACATGGGAAACTTATTTTCTTTTATTTTTTTGACATTTCCATCATTTTCTTTTATTTTTTTTAAACTGAAAAGGCGGTCCACAGGGGGGGGGTGCATTCGGTGGAATTTTTGGGCCAAGTTAGTAATGGCGCACCGTGTGTGTGGTGCACCATTACTTACTTGGCCCAAAAATTCCACCGAATGCACCCCCCCGGGAAGTATCATAAGAGCTAAAGCTCGGATGGGCACTTTCCATCACTTTTTTCATGAATGCAAATGACACTAACATATAGGTGATGTATTTCTGAACATTTTGGTATCTTATTTGCATTTTTCTGGTTTAGTATGAATTAGTTATGAAGTTTTCAAACTGACGGTCAAACGGTCAAAGGGCAAAAGCATAAGAGGAGCAAAGTGACTTGGACAGAACTGGTGACTTTGGGAAATTAGGGGTAAAACAGCCGAGTGGGACACAACTAGGGGCATAAATCTAATTATCCCTTTCTTTAACTGGTTTGCTGTTGTAACTTGCTCTATGTTGATTTTAGTTTCAATTGAATAAACAGTTATGTTCTCATGCCATGCATATTACAATCGTTGTTAGTGCTGTGTAGTTTCCCACACTTATATTCTGTCTATGTTGCTTTGTCTTAAACAGGTATGATTTGAACTGTCTCTATCTTGAGTTGGCAACATAAACTAGAATGATATAGACCATACAGTGACCATAGTGCATAGATATATGTTTGTTTCATTTTGTTATCCTGTCCACCTTACTACTGAACTGGTTTACCAAAATGAGTTTCATATACAACATGGTAAACCTGTGATGTGTCTGCTTATTTCTCTTTCAGAATGCAGACAAAATATTGGAGAAGAGTACCCCGTTATGCAATGGTAAAGGAAGTAATGCATATAATGTTCAAGATAGTGAGACATCCCTTTTGGTATCCAAGAAAGCTGATAAAAACTATCTTGAAGATAGTGAGACAACCCCAAAGTCATGTCTTGATGTAGTGTCCGAGTTACTGGCCACTACTACTGGCACAAGCTCTTCGAACACGCTGCCTGAATCAGTTTGTCTTCTTGAGTCTCAACTTCAAGTTGAAAGACATCGATCAGATGTGCTGCGACACGAAGCCGAAGGACTGAGGAAGTCCCTGCAGAATTCAGATGCATACTTTCTGGTGCGACAGCAAACGATGGAGGATTTAAGCACCAAACAAGAGAAAGTTATAAGCTTGCTAAGTGTAACATCCCCAGCCTCACGCCACAGTGATCACCCTCTGATTATGCCAAGTCACCATGATTAACTATGTTTCATCATCATAGCATCATATCTCATTTCCAATTCCAATTCAAATGAACTTTCAAACTTAAAGTGAAAATAAAAGTTGTTCAAATCTAGGAACTAAAATGTTCATAATGTTGCAAATATTCACAAGGCAATTATAAAAGTAATATCAATATTTATTGAATTAGTTAATTGACTCTAACTTCCTAAAACAGCAACAAAACATCAATATTTAATCCATTTCATTTAAACCAAAAATCAAATGATATCATTTTGGCTCCAAACCATTTTCTGGCATTGGTGGATATTGCAATACATTTATTGAGCTAAGTCACATATTTTACAAAACTCTAATAGAGGCTAAACAATTACAAAACAGAAGCTAATCTACTTAACAGAAATAAATAAAAGGAAGGGGCACTGTGCACTTACCTGTGCGCTTGGCCCAACTGGCCACAACGGCCCAGCCCACCTCTCTCTTCTCTCACCTCCCGTCGCCGTGTCACCGTCCCTGTGGCCGCGCGCGCCTCTTCCGGCCGCTGCTCGCCATCGCGACGGGGCAGGTGGGCGAGGGGATAAGGACTCCCCCCGAGCCGCCCCCCCTGGTCGCCTCGCTCACTCTCCATCGCCTCTCTCCTCCTCTCCCTCTCCTCAGATCGGCCGACGCTGCCACGACAATGACCTCGCCATTCGCGTAGCTGTCAGCCACCCCGCCCTGCCTCCCCATGTCAGTTAGCTCCTCCTTGGACGCCCACGTCGACTGCTGCAACCACTGTGAGCCGGGACCTACCACAGCATCGGGATCGGGTTGTCTTCTTCCTCTAGACGCCGGTCTTCACCGCGCCGATCCATCCCGCCCCTGCGCGTCTAAGCTATCACCGAGCCAACGTGCGCTCCTCGGTGAGCCTCCCATTTGGAATCCCTCTCAGTTGTACTTGATTTCGAGCTCGTATATTGGGTGGCTGAGCTCCATGCCCTCGTCCAGGCGCTCCTCGAGCTCATTCGAGCGCGCCACCGAGCTCGTAGTGTTGCGTAGGTGCGGTTCAGCGCATTTGATTGTCGCGTTCGCGCCCGTGTCTTTGTTTCTGTCGACACTCGAGCTCAGTCTCTGCCGCTGCTCGTCGTTGGCGTCGCTCCGGCCCTCCCTAGCCCCAGCTGATGGCACCGTTGTGTGCATGGCGTCGCGCTGGTTCCGTAGAGCCACCGCATTTTAAACGCCTGTGGGCAGCTGACCAGTGGGGCCCAGTGATTAGCCCACTAACCCCGTGACTAACAACCACCAACACATGGGCCCCACTGTAGCTTATTAGGATTAGTTTAGATAATATATTAACTAAAGTCTGACACTGACATTTGGGCCCCACCCCGCTAATTAGCTAATTAGATTAATTTAAAACCCTGGTAAACTAACAGTGGCTAACAGCTGGGTCCCACTGGACCCAGTTGACCAGTCAAACGGCTGACTGGGCTGGTCCCAATCAATGACATGTGGGCCCCATTGACCCTGTTGACCAGTCAACGCTGACTCGGTCAACTGCTGACTGTGCACAACTGACTCAGCCTCTGGCCCCACTTGTCAGCCTCTCTGGTGCACTCTGTATGCAGTGCACTGGGTGCACCCAGTGTTTCCTGCGCATATTCGAATTAATTTAATTCCAGAATTTTCAGAAAATGATTAAAACTCCAGAAATTCATAGAAAATAAACCGTAGCTCAGATCGAAAAACTTTCTACATGAAAGTTGCTCAGAGCGACGAGACAAATCTGAATATGCCCTCCTCTTACTTGTCACATGCCCCTAGCATAATGAACATGGAACTTTTCTCTCCGGTTCATCTAACCGATAGATACCCGGAGCTGGTAAAACACCTTCAGATGTTTTCCCTCTCCGACTAACATGCGTAACACTGCGTTAGATAACCCCTATCATAGCCATTTGCGTTGTCGTGCTTTGTGATGCTTTGTTTGCTGTATATTTATTGTTTCCTACCCCTCTTCTCTTCGATAGCCCCCGAGACTGACGCCACTCAGGAGCCCGATGATACTGCTGACGACCTTTTCCTTGCCACAAAGCATCCAGGCAAGCACCCCCCTTTTGAGCATTCCGATATCGCCTATTCTCTTCTCTCTTATGCTTGCATTAGAAATTGCTGCTGTTACTGTTATCCTATATCTGCTACATAGCCTATTTATTGTAACCTGCTGTTGTTACCTGCCGGCTTATCCTAAACTGTTTAGTATAGGCTGGGTAGAGACCCATCAGAGACCCCCACCTTGTCCCGACTGCCCCGCTGGATTATCAGAAGACCCGATCAACGGGATCGAAGACCAGGCCCCGGCACCGCACATCACTTCCCCCTTAGTTGCACGACACTACTGGGTTGTTATCGAGTGCCGAGGGTGATACCTCATCAGCACTTCTGATGTTAACCTTGTAGGTTAGTTCATCGGTAATGGTCATCGATGAAGATTCCTCCTTCTCTATTCCCGATAACGACACTGTCATGCAACTCCTCAAGAGTGGACCTCGAGGGTGATTCCTCCTTCGTTCACCTTGACGATAACATCTGGTGGAATTCCATCGAGGGTGATTCCTCAGGGTTCCCCTTGGTGTTAGACACACGGATACTATGGTTACTATGACTTTACATTGAACCATGTTACTAAAGACGGGTCGGCCCTGAGGGGTACCCGTGCGAGCTTAATTGCGAGAGATGTGGAGTTAGGATAACTTGGAGCGTTCCCGAGAGATGAATACGAGGCGTGGCCGGGCATTCTTAGCCCTTGCCGCATGTCCTCAAGATGGGGCGATGGGGTCACATCGATCGTGAGTCTCTGCTCGTTAGCGCGCGCTCCTAATCCACTAACGGTTTGGATATTTGATCCGAGGGGCCTCTGGCCTGATAGCACTAACCATCACGTGGGCATAGTATGGGTGTTCTGCGTCGTATACATTAGCCGAAGCTCTATAGACATCAGCGAGGAGCGGCTCGCTTTGGATTGGACTGGTTAAGCCCGCGCTTGTATTAAGGGGGCTAGGTCTGCTTCCGGAGCATCCTCGCAACATGCAGGGTTCCCAGGGCGAAGGCCTAAGACCCCTGGGGGCATAGGTTAGTCCGGCGTGCTGACCTCTCTTTAGAGCCTAGGTCTGGTTGCGGCGTGTCGTTTGGCCGAGGCCGGGCATGACCCAGAAAAGTGTGTCCGGCCGGAGTTAATCGAGCATGGTGGGTAAGTTGGTGCACCCCTGCAGGGAAGAAAACATCTGTCGATAGCCTGTCCTACGATAACGGACACTTGGAGTTGTATCCCGATCGGTACAACTAGAACTGGATACTTGAGATGATAACTGGATAGTATGGCTCTGGGATTGCTTTCTCGCAGGGAGTCGACGAAGGATCTCTGGGCGAGGTTGATAACACTACTATTACTTTACTTTATGCTAATCTGCACTCTTCTAATGCTGCAAGACCGCTGTAGATGCTGAAGATGCTAGTCGTCGATAGGACTAGGCTTTCCCCTCTATTCTGGCATTTCTGCAGCCCAGTCCACATATACAACCTTCCTTTGAAAATGTTGCATATGTACTGTAGATCCTTGCTTGCTGAGTACTTCGGATGAGTACTCATGGTTGCTTTGCTTTCTTTTTCTCCCCAGATCCATTTGATGCAACTAGATGATGGAGCCCCTGAGACAGCTGCCCCCGCCGACGGCTACTACTACTACCCTCCCGGCGATTACTACTACGAGGAGCCATCCGACGACCAGGAGTAGGATCGTAGGGTCCCAGGCAGGAGGCCTGTGCCTTTCGATCATAGTTTTTATTTTGCCCTGCCTTCTTAAAGGCTTATCTCTGTTTCTTTTTTATATATGTACTCAGATATCTGATGCTTCCGCTGATGCTTGTATGCGATCTTATGTATTCGAGCCGTCGAGGCCCCTGGCTTGTAATATGAAGCTTGTATGACTTTATTTATGTTTTAGAGTTGTGTTGTGATATCTTCAAGTGAGTCCTTAGGCTTGATCGTGTGCATTTGCGTGTATGGTTATTGCACGATTTAGCCGGGGTTGTCAGAGGTTGGTATCAGAGCCGACTGCCTGTAGTAATCCCCCTTTCCAACTCCTTGGCCAAAGTTGAGTCTAGTGGTCCAAAATTGTTTTACTAACTTGGCTGTGTGGCTTACGGGCCCACGTCGCCAACTGGGTGGTATTCGGATCTTTTATTTCTCACCTTTACTCTGGGACTCTGATCTCTCTTCTATTCGGGTTAAATGATTTTGCTAACTCTAACTCTAGGTTCTCGTAACTAATTCCTCCCGGAGAGCCCCGTCATTCCAGATGACCGCTTGCTTCATCAGAAGACTCCGAAGATACTCATAGTAATTTCCCAAGACCATTATGCCTGCTGCTTTTGCTAGTTCCCTACTACCGATAATCATCGTGGACAGCTACACATCTTTGCCATTTGTATCTTCATTCCTAGATACTCCTTTATGTACGAGATACCGCAAAATACTCCTCGTTAATCCGGGAATCCTTTGAGCCTACTGCCATGCAGCTTCTTTCGCACTACGGATTATTCCTCACATTTACCGGGGATCCGTTCATCCCAAGTTGTTCATATGCTTTCCAACACACATTGAATTGCTATCCGATCTCCCGAAAATCCTCTACAGTCAATTGCTCTTGAAATTCTTGCCTGCTTGCCTTATGGTTAATTCCTTATGTCTAGTAATCTCCGTTGACATCTCTTGTCGTTACCATTTTGAGCCCCTTGATTCAATCTGCTACGAATACTCGTAATCATTAGTTGTTTCCTACTAATTCATCCTTCCGGCTCTGACGTCATTCTGGACATGAACTGGTTCTCAGTAAATCAATCCTTGATTGATTGGCCATCTAATTCTATTCAACATACTCATCTTTTTATCAGAGCCTCTGCCTTTGATTCCCCGATTTTGAAATCGTAAACCCTTCGCATATAAGCTTCGGCTTATTCAGATGTTTCCATAAATCGATGCATTTGCAATCTGCTTCATCTGGTTGGGTACCTATACCCCCATCAGATCCTTTGTCGACCTCCTGATCTTTTGTTGGATTATTATCCGACAATGTCCTTCATCTTCTATCTTTGAGATTTCTTCCCTTGTTACAATTGCCTTCGGCAATGCGGTATCATTTAATTCTTTTCGTCCATATCCTATTTTGAAATGTTGTCTGTTGCTTCTATAAGCGTGTGGTATAGATCCGTAAAATGCCCCTATGGGTTGTGTCTATGCCTTCGCTATCTGTGAGAACCCACAAGGCTTCATGTGCCATACCCTCTGGTATTCCACCAGTTAAACTTTCAAACTCTAAACACTCTTAACAGAGAGCAGTGAATGAGAAGTTGTTCATTGAAGAAGTGGGAGCCGACCTTGAACTTTGTGTTCATGCCCGTGGACCCGATGTAGAACTTATCATGGAAGGTGCTCGTAAATATAATTCCCCCTTGGTATAAGTTCATCTTGTATCTATGAATTGATCCTTTGCAATCGTGGTTCCGACCATATTTCCTCCTTGATTCCATTTCCCCGATAAGTTAAAATACTTGTCCTCTGCAGTTCATTTCACCCGTCCAACCTATACTCCGATTTACCATCCGGTATTACCCCTAGTACTTGTTACTGGGAAGTTTAATACCCCATCACATCATTCCTAGCCCAATCGGCTATATCATTATCGTATCGGTTTTTAATTATGCTACCTGGTCCTTATGCCCGGAGCAACTTCCGACGATGAGCGAAGGTTACGTCGATCTTCCTCGTCTTGTCATTTCACCTCGAACAAAAAGCTTGATTTCGAGCTTGTGTCGTATCCGTGGTTCTAATAACCTTTCGCTTCTGCATTCCTTTTGCTTGATGTCATCGCTGACCGATTACATCTTCTTGTAACCTCTCGACAAATGTATCGTGATCATCATCAACATTCTGAGCTCTTTCAGGATATCAAATGCATTCATGGCTAGAAATACCATCCCTGCCCCTCGATGATTTGTGATATCATCGATGACATCTTGACTTTCTGCCAACACAGACTTGGTTGTGCTTGGTTATTCCTTACGCTCTGAGATAACCTTGGAATTGTTTCTCGGTATCTCTTGAGATCTTCAAACCCAATCTTTACTTGACACCATATCATTGCTGCCTCAAAGCATGACTGTGGTATTCCGAACACCAACATGAACATTGGAAGAACATTGCCAAATGTTCCTCACTCAATTATCCAAACACCGTTGTATGGGTAATATCATGATTCTTCCCTCGCCCCTTTAACTAAACTCTTTTTGAACTTGCTGACCTATCATATATATCATGTTCCACCTTTCCTTGGGAAGGACATGCTCCTAGTTCTTATGAGAAAACACATTTTCCTTTCCAATTGATCTGTTTAGTCCGATAATTCCATTTTCCTTTCCATTGGTTTGTTTAACTTTTCCTGTGATCTACATATGATATAAGCAGAAATAATTCCCTGCTTATAAAACACTCCGATGTACAGCCTTGTCAGTGAGACCCTGTTACTATTGTTGATGACATTTCGGTAACCACCGATGCATGAGAACTTTGCCTAATGGTCCTCCTTGTTCTAACGAGCAGGAAAATGGTTCTCTTCGTCTCTCGCCCTTGGTATCGATGTTGTCACTGACATAACTGACAGACTATCCTCAGACATACCTTGATGTCGTGACCGGTAAGATGTCACCGTTCTCACTACTTTTGATCGACCCCCTCACAGCTTCACAGGATCGGAACCTAACTCTCCTATATATCCTTGATTCCGAAGTACACTTTTGATCTTGGCTTTGTGTGTGTTATCACGAGCCACCCTCCGAGAGATGATCTATTCCCGTTGCTTTGAACCCCCTTTCACTCTGCCTCAGGCGTCGAACGATCGCCTACCCATTTGAAGCTTCTTATTTTACCTTCATACTTTGCTCTCGATATTTTCCTAAGCTTCAACTCGAGAGATATCTCTACTGCATTCCTTGAATTTTCTACCAGATAATCGACCCTATAAAGGTCAGTTCCCCAGAAGTCACCCTTTACTTCCCCACTTAAATCTCGGGATGAGATTTCTTGTAGTGGAGGAGATTTGTAACATCCCCAGCCTCACACCACAGTGATCACCCTCTGATCATGCCAAGTCACCGTGATTAACTATGTTTGATCATCATTGCATCATATCTCATTTCCAATTCCAATTCAAATGGACTTTCAAACTTAAAGTGAAAATAAAAGTTGTTCAAATCCAGGAACTAAAATGTTCATAATGTTGCAAATATTCACAAGGCAATTATAAAAGTAAGATCAATATTTATTGAATTAGTTAATTGACTATAACTTCCTAAAACAGCAACAAAACATCAATATTTAATCCATTTCATTTAAACCAAAAATCAAATGATATCATTTTGGCTCCAAACCATTTTCTGGCATTGGTGGATATTGCACTGCATTTATTGAGCTAAGTCACATATTTTACAAAACTCTAATAGAGGCTAAACAATTGCAAAACAAAAGCTAATCTACTTAACAGAAATAAATAAAAGGAAGGGGCACTGTGCACTTACCTGTGCGCTTGGCCCAACTGGCCACAACGGCCCAGCCCACCTCTCTCTTCTCTCACCTCTTGTTGCCGTGTCACCGTCCCTATGGCCGCGCGGGCCTCTTCTGGCCGCCGCTCGCCACCGCGATGGGGTAGGTGGGGGAGGGGATAAGTCTCCCCCCGAGCCGCCCCCCTGGTCGCCTCGCTCACTCTCCATCGCCTCCTCCTCCTCTCCCTCTCCTCAGATCGGCTGACGCTGCCACGACCATGACCTCGCCGTTCGCGTAGCCATCAACCTCCCCGCGCTCCCTTCCCGTGTCAGTTAGCTCTGCCTTGGACGCCCACATCGACTGCTGCAACCACTGTGAGCCGGGACCTACCACAACGTCGGGATCGGGTCATCTTCTTCCTCCAGATGCTGGCCTTCACCGCGCCGATCCGTCCCGCCCCTGCGCTTCTAAGCTTTCACCGAGCCAACGTGCGCTCCTCGGTGAGCCTCCCATTCGGAATCCCTCTCAGTTGTACTTGATTTCGAGCTCGTATATTGGGTGCCGCCGCTGTAGCTCTGTCGCCGCCGCTGAGCTCCGTGCCCTCGTCCAGGCGCTCCTCGAGCTCATTCGAGCATGCCACTGAGCTCGTAGTGTTGCGTAGGTGCGGTTCAGCGCATTCGATTGTCGCGTGCGTGCCCGTGTCTTTGTTTCTATCGACGCCCAAGCTCAGTCTCTACCGCTGCTCGTTGTTGGCGTCGCTACGGTCCTCCCTAGCCCCAGCTGATGGCACCATTGTGTGTGCGGCGTCGCGCTGGTTCCGTAGAGCCCAGCTGCGGCTCGATCCGATGCGTGTGCACGAAACCCGCGTGACCTCGCTGTCTCTGTGGTCGCAGCCGGCGTGCCACCGCATTTTAAACACCGGTGGGTAGCTGACCGGTGGGGCCCAGCGATTAGACCACTAACCCCATGCCTAACAACCACCAACACATGGGCCCCACTGTAGCTGATTAGGATTAGTTTAGATAATATATTAGCTAAAGTCTGGCACTGACATTTGGGCCCCACCCCGCTAATTAGCTAATTATATTAATTTAAAACCCTGGTAAACTAACAGTGGCTGACAGCTGGGTCCCACTGGACCCAGTTGACCAGTCAAACGGCTGACTGGGCTGGTCCCAGTTAATGACATGTGGGCCCCATTGACCCTGTTGACCAGTCAACGCTGACTCGGTCAACTGCTGACTGTGCACAGCTGACTCAGCCTCTAGCCCCACTTGTCAGCCTCTCTGGTGCACTCTGTATGCAGTGCACCGGGTGCACCCAGTGTTTCCTGCGCATATTCGAATTAATTTAATTCCAGAATTTTCAAAAAATGATTAAAACTCCAGAAATTCATAGAAAATAAACCATAGCTCAGATCGAAAAACTTTCTACATGAAAGTTGCTTAGAGCGACGAGACGAATCTGAATGTGCCCTCCTCTTACTTGTCACATGCCCCTAGCATAATGAACATGGAACTTTTCTCTCCGGTTCATCTAATCGATAGATACCCTCTCCGACTAACATGTGTAACACTGCATTAGATAACCCCTATCATAGCCATTTGTGTTGTCGTGCTTTGTGATGCTTTTTTTGTTGTATATGTATTGTTTCCTCCCCCTCTTCTCTTCGATAGCCCCCGAGACCGACGCCACTCAGGAGCCCGATGATACTACTGACGACCTTTTCCTTGCCACAAAGCTTCCAGGCAAGCACCCCCCCTTTGAGCATTCCGATATCACCTATTCTCTTCTCTCTTATGCTTGCATTAGAAATTACCGCTGTTACTGTTATCCTATATCTGCTGCATAGCCTGTTTATTGTAACCTGCTGTTGTTACCTACCGACTTATCCTAAACTGTTTAGTATAGGCTGGGTAGAGACCCATCAGAGACCCCCACCTTGTCCCGACTGCCCCGCTGGATTATCAGAAGACCCGATCAACGGGATCGAAGACCAGGCCCCAGCACCGCACATCACTTCCCCCTTAGTTGCACGACACTACTGGGTTATTATCGAGTGCCGAGGGTGATACCTCATCAGCACTTCTGATGTTAACCATGTAGGTTAGTTCATCGGTAATGGTCATCGAGGGTGATTCCTCCTTCTCCATTCCCGGTAACGACACTGGCGTGCAACTCCTCAAGAGTGGACCTCGAGGGTGATTCCTCCTTTGTTCACCTTGACGATAACATCAGGTGGAATTCCATCGAGGGTGATTCCTCAGGGTTCCCCTTGGTGTTAGACACACGGATACTATGGTTACTATGACTTTACATTGAACCATGTTACTAAAGACGGGATGGCCCTGAGGGGTACCCGCGCGAGCTTAATTACGAGAGATGTGTAGTCGGGTTGACCTGGAGGGTGCCCGAGAGATGAAAACGAGGCTTGGCCGGGCATTCTTAGCCCTTGCCGCAAGTCCTCGAGCTGGGGCGATGGGGTCACATCGATCGTGAGTCTCTGCTCGTTAGCATGTGCTCCTAATCCACTAAAGGTTTGGATACTTGATCCGAGGGGCCTCTGGCCTGATAGCACTAACCATCACGTGGGCATAGTATGGGCGTTCTGCGTCGTATACATCAGTCGAAGCTCTATAGACGTCAGCAAGGAGTGGCCCGCTTTGGATTGGACTGGTTAAGCCCGCGCTTGTATTAAGGGGGATAGGTCTGCTTCCGTAGCATCCTCGCAACATGCAGGGTTCCCAGGGTGAAGGCCCAATACCCTTGGGGGCATAGGTTAGTCTGGCGTGCTGACCTCTCTTTAGAGCCTAGGTCGGGTTGCGACGTGTCGTTTGGCCGAGGCCGGGCATGACCCAGAAAAGTGTGTCCGGCCGGAGTTAATTGAGCGTGGTGGGTAAGTTGGTGCACCCCTACAGGGAAGAAAACATCTATCGATAGCCTATCCTACGGTAACGGACACTCGGATTTGTATCCCGATCGGTACAACTAGAACTGGATACTTGAGATGATAACTGGATAGTATGGCTCTGGGATTGCTTTCTCGCAGGGAGTCGAGGAAGGATCTCTGGGCGAGGTTGATAACACTACTATTACTTTACTTTATGCTAATCTACACTCTTCTAATGCTGCAAGACCGCTGAAGATGCTGAAGATGCTAGTCATCGATAGGACTAGGCTTTCCCCTCTATTCTGACATTCCTGCAGCCCAGTCCACATATACAGCCTTCCTTTGAAAATGTTGCATATGTAGTGTAGATCCTTGCTTGCTGAGTACTTCGGATGAGTACTCACGGTTGCTTTTCTTTCTTTTTTTCCCCATATCCGTTTGATGCAACTAGATGACGGAGCCCCTGAGACAGCTGCCCCCGCCGACAGCTACTACTACTACCCTCCCGGCGAGTACTACTACGAGGAGCCGTCCGACGACCAGGAGTAGGATCGTAGGGTCCCAGGCAGGAGGCCTGCGCCTTTCGATCATAGTTTTTATTTTGCCCCGCCTTCTTAAAGGCTTATCTCTGTTTCTGTTTTATATCTGTACTCAGATATCTGATGCTTCTGCTGACGCTTGTATGCGAGCTTATGTATTCGAGCCCTCGAGGCCCCTGGCTTGTAATATAAAGCTTGTATGACTTTATTTATGTTTTAGAGTTGTGTTGTGATATCTTAAAGTGAGTCCTTAGGCTTGATCGTGTGCATTTGCGTGTATGGTTAGTGCACGATTAAGCCGTGGTCGTCACACTAAGCATCTTTCCAGCATTGTGGGTACCCAGGATATTGGTTCTTGAGCTCTTCTGAAGTGGTTTCAGTTCTGGAGTTGTTTTGCTGCGGCATCTATTTGCACTGGTCACCAACTTTGACAACCAGTGTATGTAATATGCTGCTTTGTTCCCTATATTTGCACTGGTGGCGAACTTTGATGCCCAGTGGATGTAATCTGTGTAATCATCATAATATCCTAGCATTACTTGCTTGCTTATTTAGTTTGTTAGTTTTATTTATTTGTTTGCTTCTAGTTCTGCAGTTATTTTTTCTCGGTTTCCTAGTGTCCGCAATAACCTATTTTTTAAAACTAGGCCACAATAACCATGGGCAACATATGAAACTTTGTAACCATGGTCCTGCTATCTCCTGTAGTGACCATGGGCCTTCTACGGGCCGTAGATTCAATGGGCTTTCTACAGGCCGTATGATCGATTGGCCAAATATGGGCTGTACTGTTCGTGGACCATAAACGGACCATAATATGGGCCGTAAATGGGCTAGAATGGGAATCTTCTGTTCATGGGCCGACCAAAAAGGGTCGTTAATAGGTCGATGTGTACAGTGGGCTTAATTCTATCGGCAGGCATAACATGATGTTAATGGGCCATATTTCATGACGACATGAAATAGGCCCAACGGATTAATGGGCCACAGACAGGCCGACTTTAGCAACGGGTTGAATTAGGCCCACAAGCGTAACAGGCCAGTAACGGACCGTAAGTATTCGAATGCTGGAAATGAGCCCGAGAATAAATGGGCCCTTAGAAGGCCGAAAGATAACACGGGCTGGAAATAGCCGAATGGAATAACGAGTCGTTAATGGGTATAAAGCGACATCTTGTTCATTATGGGCCAGTTTCACCACGGGCCGTTTATAGTCCCAGGTTTACAGTGGGCCTCATATGGGCCGAAAGACGTCATGGGCGATACATGGGCCAAAAGTTACAATGGCCTGGAATCATATTGGACGGCCCAGATGACGCTATTGGGCCTAATTCGGATAGGCCATAACGGGCCGTGAGTTAGCGGGCTGTAAATGGGCTATATGCGAATAAGCCGTTAACAGGTTTTTTGTGGGCCGGCCCGCTACCTTTTGACCAAGTCAAATAGGCTGGCCTTTTCACCTAAATGGGCCACTGTTTAGCCTTGCCACATGTCGACGTATCATAAGCGCCTCCAGTCCAATCAGTGAATGACATCTGTCCCAGCGCTGAGCCGGCACGTGGTTCCTCTAGCCATCGAGAATTTTACACATGGAAAATCCCCATTGGTCCGGGCTGTTAACGGGTTATCGATCCAAACCAGAACTCGATAGCTTAACGGCGACCCGTTACGGTGGATGTCATGTGTCGGTTACCCTTGATGAAAGCACTTCCATGACGCGCCATTTATTGTCATGGAAGTGGACACTTCCGTGATGGTAATTTTAGTATTGTCATGGAACACTTCTACGATAGCACAAGTATGACTATCTTGATTCTGTCATAAAATCTTCATGGATATACATGCATGACAGAAAACGTGACCTACTGTGACAAACACATATCATCACAGAAGTGTTTTTTTTGTAGTGATGAATATAATCATTACATTTTTGAAATATATGATGCTTCACCAATGTTATCCCTACTCATTGAATTATGTAAGCATGTCATGAATCCGGCTTCACTGCATTAAGATAAATCATGAGCACCCCGATGTCAAACCAAGCAATTGGATCATACTTTTTAACGCGCTTCAGCATTTTCAACTCCACTCAATAGAGGGACATAACACTATAGGTGGAATAGAATGTGGTGATAGAGATTAATAAGGGAAGTAAAAAATGAGGAAAGTCTCGCATCAACTCGGCGGATCAATAGGCAATGGAGAGGCCTATCAGTCAATATCAATGCGAGGAGTAGGGATTGCCATGCAACAAATGCACTAGAGCTATAAGTGTATGAAAGCTCAACTAAAACTAAGTGGGTGTGCATCCAACTTGCTTGCTCATGAAGACCTCGGGCATTTGAGGAAGTCCGTCATCGGAATATGCAAATGTCCGTCGCTGATCCAATGCCTACGCTTTGCCCATATTGATCTTTGATAAGTTACAACTGTTACTGCTGCTGTTACAATCACTACAAAACAGCTACTATTCCTGTTACCGCTACTATTGTTACTATTACTGTTATTGATACTATTAAAACTATGAAACTACTATGCTACTAAACACTTTGCTGCAGAGAGACAATTCTCCAGGTGTGGTTGAATTGACAACTCAACAGCTAAGGCTTATAAATATTCTTTGGCTCCTCTTGTGTTAAATGAATAAATTGGGTGAAATACTACCCTAAAAAACTATCATGATCCCCTATACTTGTGGGTTATCAAGAACTTTTTTCTGGCACCTTGCCGAGCAGCAGAGCTTTATTTATTAAGTTCACTTGGGAGTTGAATATTTGGTTATCACTATGAAGAATCTAAAAGACTCTAAGACCAAGGTCAAACCCTCTAAGATGAGGGGAGGTAAGGAACTATCATCTAGCTCCTCACTTGATTCACCTTCTATTTTAAGTAGGCTTGCGACACCACCACACTACAAAATTTCATCTATTCAGTGACAAAAACCCCGGTGACAAAGAACAAACCGTCGTCGGAAATCATTTTCAGTGATGGTGGTCGTCACCAAAAAATGACCCCTAGGACGGCCAATCCTGGCATCTTAGGTGTCGTTTTGTCTTGATTTTAGGTGACACATTTGAGTGTCACAATTCATTTCCGTTTTCTGGGACAAAATGCTCGGGAGTTAGTGAAGAAAATCTAAACAAAAAATGGGTCTATGGGATTTGAACTCATGACCGCATGCTTCAATACACAATTGATTTGGAGGTTTACCACTAGGTTATGCTATTCCTGTTTATCGCGCTCCCAGTGAGGCTCTCCCCGCGACGTGTCAATCATGCCTACAAATGCACCAACTAAATATTCGTAGCTAGGCAGGAGCCAACACATAGTAGGCAAAACACGACTGATGATACAAACATCCACCAGTTAATTAGTCCTGATAATGAAAAGGACTATGACCTACTCCTCTATTTGAGGATAAATTGAAAAGAATAAGAATTCCCCTGCATCTCCATGGTGGATCACAAAGATCCACCAATCTCCAATTTCTGGTCTGCATTCATTCAATATTGGCCGCCATTGATCAATTTTGGGGCGTCCATCCTGTTGGTTTGTGTCCGAGTAGGTGCCTTTGAAATTGGTGTTCTGATGGCAAATAAATGTCATCTCATGTGTCGCATCCATCGCTGCAGGCACAACAACTCTTGGGAGCTTCTATTGAAGAAAAACATAGTAAGAAGTGTAGTTTATTTAAGATGGACTAGTGGCACAATAATAGTACAAAATCATACCATGCATTTTGGACCAGCTCCGTAAGTGCCATTAAATGACTCAACATCGTTAACAAAGGACACAAGATAAATCTTCTCCTCCCAAGTAAGCTCGGATCCAGTAGTGTAATAGGTCTCGCCTACTATATTCTGTATTTTTTTTCGAGATAGAAAATAAGCTATAGATTTTTATTAAAATGTTAAGTTAGGAGTGAATAACAAATATTTTAAGATAGAGTACTTAACAAATGTGTTTAAGAAACTCACATGGAGGAAAAATGCTAATCATGTCTATTTCCACCCAAATGTCTTGATCAAAATGGGGAAAGGTGTCTTGAGGGATGCCAATATCAAAGGTTATAATCATACCCTCCTCAAATCCGTAAGCCTTGCATAATTTTTTCCAATTAGAGCAACCAAAATATGTGTGATTTGTAGATCCTAGCTTTGAAAACGAAACCATGTTCCGTCTTCAGGTAAAAAGTCCTTTGAGTAATGGCATCTCTGTCTTCAACATGCAGCTTCTCTAGGACAAAAGGCCTTGCATAGCAGGGGATGCACTAGTCAGATTTAAAAAAGCAAAAATTACATGTTAAAATAAAAATAATGAAACTTGTTTAGTTAACAAGGAAATATGTGCAGTAGGGGCACTTGGGGAATTACGTATAATATTTGTAGTCCTCTTTAAGCATAACCAAGAAGTACATCTCGTATAGTATATGAGGAAAGTGATCGCACATACCCCCATTGTCGGAACAATAGGGGCACTCGGGGATCCCATCGAGCTCATCCTCATTCATTTCCTGTGCTCATAGATGGAAGATTAAAAATCAACAAAAAAACATAATGGTAATACGTGCGATCACACATTACCAACACTGCGTGTTGGGGATATAACCCCACTGTATGACCCGCCCGTTCATGGTTGGGTTATCTAGTGGCGGCTTGGGCCACCGTGACCATAAAGCTCAGGGCCTAGAGGGCGATTCATGGAGTGGGCCGGCTCATGGTCTAATACCTATGACACCGGCTTAACAAGAAGACAAAGGAAACCCCCCTTACTTGGGAGGAAAGATAAGCAGGAAACAGACTAGGGCACAGGTTGTATTGCGACCCGGACTCCGTTGTAAGCCCAGGGCCTCGACCTGTATATAAAGGGGATCCCCTGAGGTAGAAATACTAAGTTACAAGCTCTCGAGTACTAGGCTAGCCAAGTTGCACCCTTTGTAATCGAGATCTTCAACAATAATCAAACAAGCAGGAAGTAGGCTATCATCTCCATCAAGAGGGGCCGAACCTAGGTAAACCCTTGTTTCTCGATTCCGATCAACCCTGTTCAAGCTACTACCTCACAGCGATGGCCTCACGACTAAGTCCTTTCATGAGGACATCTGCCGTGACAAAACCACGATAGTTGGCGCCCACCATGGGGCTATCACTCGGTGGTGTTGAGTTCTTGGAGGGAGCTCTCCCAGGGATCGAGGGATACTCGATCGACCGCATGACCAAGAGTCGCCGCGGAAAATTCTACATCGATGATTCAGGCTGGGGCCTGATGACCCACAAGTATAGGGGATCAATCATAGTCCTTTCGATAAGTAAGAGTGTCGAACCCAACGAGGAGCAGAAGGAAATGACAAGTGGTTTTCAGCAAGGTATTTTCTGCAAGCACTGAAATAGTCGGTAACAAGTAGTTTGATAGCAAGATAATTTGTAACGAGCAAGTAATGGTAATGGTAAATAAAGTGCAGGAAGGTAGCCCAATCCTTTTGTGGCAAAGGACTGGCCAAAACGGTCTCTTATGATAAGCAAAGCTTTCTTGAGGGTACATGGGAATTTCATCACATCACTTTCATCATGTTGGTTTGATTCGTGTTCGCTAGTTTGCTAATTTGATATGTGGGTGGACCGGTGCTTAGGTGATGTTCTTACTTGAACAAACCTCCTACTTATGATTAAACCCCTCGCAAGCATCCGCAACTACGAGAAAAGTATTAAGATAAAATCTAACCATAGCATTAAACTTTTGGATCCAAATCAGTCCCTTACGAAGTAGCACATAAACCAGGGTTTAAGCTTCTGTCACTCTAGCTACCCATCATCTAATAACTACTCCACAATGCATTCCCTTAGGCCCAAATATGGTGAAGTGCTATGGAGTCGACGTTCACATGACACCACTAAGGGAATCACAACATACATATCATCAAAATATCAAACACATATCAAGTTCACATGATTACTTGCAACATGATTTCTTCCGTGACCTCAAGAACAGAAGTAACTACTCACAAATAATAATCATGCTCAAGATAAGAGGGTTATTAAATAGCATAATGGATCTGAACATATAGTCTTCCACCAAATAAACCATATAGTAATTAACTACAAGACGTAATCAACACTACTAGTCACCCACAAGTACCAATCTAAGGTTCTGGTACAAAGATTGAACACAAGAGATGAACTAGGGTTTGAGAGGTGATGGTGCTGTTGAAGATGTTGATGGAGATGGCCCTCCCAAAGATGGGAGAGATGTTGGTGATGACGATGGCGATGATTTCCCCCTCCAGGAGGGAAGTTCCCCCGGCGGAATCGCTCCGCCAGAGGGCAAAAGTGCTCCTGCCCAAGTTCCGCCTCGAGGGGGCAGCACTTCGTTCCGAAAGTCCTCCCCTTATCTTTTCTAGGTCAAAATGACTTATATACCAGAAGATGGGCACCGGAGGTGGGCCGAGGAGGGCACAACCCACCAGGGCGCGCCTGGGCTCCCTGGCGCGCCCAGGTGGGTTGTGCCCACCTGGTGGGCCCCCTCTGGTAGCTATTTGCTCCAATATTCTTCATATATTGCAAAACAATTCTCCGTAAATTTTCAACTCAATTGGAGATGCGCAGAATAGGTAACTCTGAAATAGCTTTTTCAGGTCCAAAATTCTAGCTACCGGTATTCTCCCACCTGGTGGCCCCCTCTGGTAGTTATTTGCTCCAATATTCTTCATATATTACAGAACAATTCTCCGTAAATTTTCAACTCAATTGGAGATGTGCAGAATAGGTAACTCTGACGTAGCTTTTTCAGGTCCAAAATTCTAGCTGCCGGTATTCTTCCTCCTTGTGTAAACCTTGCATATTATGAGAGAAAAGGCATTAGAATTACTACCAAAATCGTTATTATGAATAAAAACATTATAAATAATAGTAGGAAAACATGATGCAAAATGGACGTATCAACTCCCCCAAGCTTAGACCTCGCTTGTCCTCAAGCGAAAAACCAAAATCGAAAAACATGTCCACATGCTTAGAGAGAGAGGTGTCGATAAAACAAAATACGGATATAGAAACATCATGTTCATTATTATAACAGCAAAGAATTTTAACATAAAGCTATATCACACAAGTTTTATCATATAACTTCTCATGAACAAGTACAATTCATCACAACTTTGAAGTATAAAGCATAAACCCTATTGAAAACCAACAAACTATGTTCTCAGTCAACTTTGCAACTACAATTCATCATATTTTCAGGAATGGTCACGTGTCGGAGCCTTTTAGCAAGTCCACATACTCAACCATCATTTAATCTTCTATGATTGCTAAAACTCACAGCGTACCCATGAACAAAAAGTTTCAACCGGACACATAGAAGAGATAGAGGCTCATAGTTTCGCCTCGCAACGTATTCACCTCAAGGGTGATGTCAACAATAATAACTCATGCCTACTCATATCCAACTGGATATACGAGCCTAGATCTTTCTTCACCACATGATGCTTGCAAAAGGAGAAAAATAAAAACAAATAGAGAAGAATACTTTGACTCTTACATAAAAGTAAAAGATAGGCCCTTCGCAGAGGGAAGCAGAGGTTGTCATGTGCTTATTTGTTTGTATGCCAAATCCCTTAATGCAAAAGAACGTCACGTTATATTGCCCCTTATGATAGCAACCTTTATTATGAAGTTCGTCGCTTTTATTACTTTGCCATCACAAGTTCGTACAACGCTCAATTTTCTCTTACACTAAATGATCCAACACATTTAGAAGCATTTTTTATTGCCTTATTGCACCAATGACAACTTACTTGAAGGATCTTACTCAACCCATAGGTAGGTATGCTGGACTCTCAAATAAGATTTGGGTTTAGGGTTTTTGGGTGCACATGTAGTATCTCTACTTAGTGCAGAATTTTTGGCTAGAAAAGATATTGAGCAAGCACCACATGTTAAAGTATCTATGACAATATAACTTCTATGTGAATATGAACAAACATAAATCATTACGTTGTCTTCCTTGTCCAACGTCAACTATTTTGACACAAAATATTTAATGGGGGCTCACAATCATAAAAGATGTCCAAGATAGTGTATTTGCATGTGAATCTTCTCTTCCCTTATTAATTCTTTCATGAATTGCATCATTGACCAATGCTATGTTTGTCAATCTCCAAGAAATTTTACCACTTATACTTTTCCTTATGTGATGTCATTACTTCCACATGATTAGCATATGATCTTTTTCATTTATTTTCCTTTCTTTTTATTGGAACAAACAAAGAAAGAAACAAGACTCAAACTATTCTTTATTATATATCTCGCACAGGATTGCATAGATAGATCACTAAGCAAACACTCGAAAAGAAAGGATCGAACTAAAATAGATAAAAGCAATGATAGTGGTGGTGATACGATACCAGGACACCTCCCCCAAGCTTGGCACAAGCCAAGGGGAGTGTCCATACCATGAACTCAAGTCTCCTTTGTTGGAGAAGATGATGAAGGTGGTGGTGGTGATGAGTGTTCTTCTTCTTCAGCTTATGCTTGAGGATGGAATTTTCCTCCTTCAAGTCATCGATCTCCTGCTCAAGCCTTAGTACCTTTCTGCATAATTCCTGCTTGTTTTCCTGCAAGAGACGAAAAGGGATAAACTGGATCTTAGGTTTCCTTGATTTATTAGGGAGACTTGACTTCTTGAATTCCACATGCATGTCCCCAGGTTGAGGTAATGGAACTTCATCTTCATCTGAGCTTGTCTCTTCTTTCCACTTCGGATCATAATCTTCTTCTTCCTCCGTGGTCCAACCATAATGTTCCACATCTCCGTAAACCTTGGGGTTTGCAATATAATCAACAACATAGCTCTCTCCCTCCGAATCTTGAGACGACATAATTTCAGATCTGCTAGAAAAATAGCAAGAAAGAAGAATGGAAGATTTTTCCGGGATACAGTGGTTAATACGTTCGGGGGGTATATAAAGATTTTTTATCTTAGGAAACAAGCAAACGGGAGGAAATCAGAGTCGAGAAGGTTCCCGAGGTGGGCACAACCCACCTGGGCGCGCCAGGGGGCCCAGGCGCGCCCCGGTGTCTTGTGCCCCCTCAGGTGCATTCCTGGTTGTTTCTTATTTTCCTAATTTTTAAAATATTCCAAAACTGAAAAAAAATATTTTTGCGGATTTTTGGAGTCCGTTTACTTACCGTATCATGTACCTCCTCTTTTTAGGGATTCTGGAGTGTTCCGGAAGGTTTCTTTTATGTGTTCCTCCGGTGTCATAGTTTGAATAATATTACTTTCAACATTAATAGGCGTACCTGAAATATAGTGTTTAATTCTTTGCCCATTGACCACCTTCGGGTTAGTACCTTCAGCATTATTTATTTTAGTAGCTCTAGAGCGATAAACCTCCTCGATGATATATGGTCCTTCCCATTTAGAGAGAAGTTTTCCGGCAAAGAATCTAAAACGAGAGTTGTACAAAGAACATATTCTCCAACTTTGAATTCCCACTTTTGGATTCTTTTGTGATGCCATCGTTTAATTTTTCCTTTAAATAACTTGGCATTTTCATTGGCTTGGGTTCTCCATTCATTTAATGAGCTAATATCAAATAACCTCTTTTCACCGGCAAGTTTGAAATCATAGTTGAGTTCTTTAATTCCCCAAAATACTTTGTGTTCTAACTCAAGAGGCAAATGACAAGCTTTTCCATAAACCATTTTATAGGGAGACATACCCATAGGATTTTTATATGCTGTTCTGTAGGCCCAAAGTGCATCATCCAATTTCTTAGACCAATTCTTTCGGGACCTATTAATAGTATTTTGCAATATTAGTTTTATTTCTCTATTGCAATGTTCAACTTGACCACTAGATTGAGGATGATAGAGTTATGTAATTCTATGGTTAACATCATATTTAGCAAGCATTTTACGGAAAGCTCCATGAATAAAGTGTGAACCACCATCAGTCACTAAATATCTAGGGACTCCAAACCTCGGGAAAATAACTTGTTTAAGCATTTTAATGGAAGTTTTCTGATCAGCACTACTAGTTGGAGTAGCTTCTACCCACTTAGTAACATAGTCAACAGCAACCAAAATATGTGTATACCCATTAGAGGAAGGAAAAAGGTCCCATATAATCAAAACCCCAAACATCAAATGGTTCAATAGCAAGTGAATAATTCATAGGCATTTCTTGATGCTTACCAATATTACCAATTCTTTGATATTCATCACAAGATAAAACAAACTTAAGGGCATCCTTGAAGAGAGTAGGCCAATAAAAACCAGATTGCAATACCTTATGAGCAGTTCTATCTCCCGCATGATGCCCTCCATAAGCTTCGGAGTGACATTTCCAAAGGATTTGTTCCTGTTTATGATTAGGTACACAACGTCTAATAATACCATCTACTCCTTTATAAAGATGTGGGTCATCCCAAAATTAATGTCTTAAATCATAGAAGAATTTTTTCTTTTGTTGGTATGTGAAACTAGGTGGTAAATATTTGGCAACAATATAATTAGCATAGTCAGCATACCAAGGAGTGTTATAAGAAACATTTATTGTAGCTAGTTGTGCATCAGGAAAGCTATCATCAATAGGTAGTGGGTCATCAAGAAAATTTTCTAACCTAGACAAGTTATCAGCTACGGGGTTCTCAGCTCCATTTCTATCAGTTATATGTAAATCAAATTCTTGTAGCAAGAGAACCCACCTAATAGTCTAGGTTTAGCATCTTTCTTTTCCATAAGGTATTTAATAGCAGCATGATCGGTGTGAGCAATAACTTTGGAATCAACGATGTAAGATCTGAATTTATCACAAGCAAACACAACTGCTAAAAATTCTTTTTCAGTAGTAGCATAATTTCTTTGGGCACTGTCTATAGTTTTGCTAGCATAATGGATAACATTTAATTTTTTATCAACTCTTTGTCCTAAAACAGCACCAACAGCATAATCACTAGTATCGCACATAATTTCAAAAGGCAAGTTCCAACCAAGTGGTTGAACAATAGGTGCGGAAACTAAGGCTTTCTTAAGTGTTTCAAAGGCTTCTACACAGTCATCATAAAAAACAAATGGAACATCCGTTTTTAAAAGATTTGTAAGAGGCCTACAAATTTTAGTGAAGTCTTTAATAAACCTCCTATAGAAACCAGCTTGACCCAGGAAACTATGAATACCTTTAATATCTCTAGGTTATGGCATTTTCTCAATTGCATCAACTTTAGCTTGATCCACCTCAATACCTCATTCAGAAATTTTATGCCCCAAAACAATACCTTCATTAACAATAAAGTGGCACTTCTCCCAATTCAAGACAAGATTAGTTTGCTCACATCTCTGCAAAACTCGATCAAGGTTGCTCAAGCAATCATCAAAAGAAGTTCCATATACAGAAAAATCATCCATGAAAACCTCAACAATCTTTTCACAAAAATCGGAGAATATAGCAGTCATGCATCTTTGAAAGGTAGCAGGTGCATTGCATAAACCAAAAGGCATACGTCTATAAGCATAAGTTCTAAAAGGGCAAGTAAAGGTGGTTTTCTCTTGATCAGGTTGTGAGACAGGTATTTGAGAAAAGCCAGAATATCCATCAAGAAAGCAAAAGTGTGTGTTCTTAGATAGTCTTTCCAACATTTGATCAATAAAAGGCAAAGGGTAATGATCTTTTCTAGTTGCTTTCTTTAATTTTCTAAAATCAATTACCATTCTATAGCCAATAACAATTCTTTGTGGAATGAGTTCATTTTTATCATTAGGAACAACGGTAATACTTCCCTTCTTAGGGACATAATGAACAGGACTTACCCATCTACTATCGGCTTTGGGATAGATTATACCTGTTTCCAGAAGCTTTAATATTTCAGTTCTTACCACTTCTTTCATCTTAGAATTCAAACGTCGTTGATGATCAACAACGGGTTTAGCATCAGGTTCCATATTTATCTTATGCTGACAGAGAGTGGGACTAATGCCCTTAAGATCATCAAGAGTATATCCAATAGCAGCTCGGTGCTTGTTCAGAATTTTCAATAATGTTTCTTCTTCATGTTCTGAAAGGTTAGCACTAATAATAACAGGATATATCTTTTTCTCATCAAGATAAGCATATTTCAAAGTGTCAGGCAATTGTTTTAATTCAAACACGGGATCACCTTTAGGTGGAGGAGGACCTCCTAGAGTTTCAATAGGCAATTTGTGTTTGAGCAGAGGTCGTTGTTCAAAGAAAATTTTATCTATCTCATTTCTTGCATGCATATGCATATCATTTTCATGGTCTAGCAAATATTGTTCCAGTGGATCTGTAGGAGGTACGGCAATAGAAGCAAGACCAATTATTTCATCCTTACTAGGTAATTCTTTCTTATGAGGTTGTCTATTAAACTTGCAGAAATTAAATTCATGAGACTCATCTCCAAAGCTAACACTGACAATTTGTTTATGACAATCTATAGTGGCATTGGCAGTGTTCAAGAAAGGTCTACCAAAGATAATGGGACAATAGTCATCTTGCGGGGAACCAAGAACTAGAAAATTAGTAGGGTATCTTATTTTCCCACACAAGACTTCAACGTCTCTAACAATCCCAAGTGGTGTGATGGTGTCTCTATTAGCAAGTTTAATAGTAACATTTATGTCTTCTATTTCAGCGGGTGCTATGTCATTCATAATTTCTTGGTATAAGGTGAAATGAATAGCACTCACGCTAGCACCTAAATCACATAAACCATGATAACAATGATCTCCAATTTTAACTGAGACAACAGGCATGCCAACAACAGGTCTATGTTTATCTTTTTCATCGGGTTTGGCAATTCTGGCAGCTTCATCACAGAAGTAAATAACATGCCCATCAATATTTTCTACTAGGAGATCTTTAACCATAGCAACACTAGGTTCTACTTTAATTTGTTCAGCAGGTTTGGGTGCTCTAATATTACTTTTGCGAACCACAGTTGAAACCTTAGCATGTTCCTTTATCCTAACAGGGAAAGGTGATTTTTCAATATAAGCGGTAGGAACAACTGGGTCAACATTGTAAATAATAGTTTCATATTTAGCTATGACCGGTTCTTTAGTTTCTTCTTTAATAGGTGGGTGATATTTGAACCACTTCTTCTTAGGGAGATCAACATGAGTAGCAAATGATTCACAGAAAGAGGCTACTATCTCAGAGTCAAGTCCATATTTAGTGCTAAACTTGTGAAAAGCATCGGTATTCATAAAAGATTTAACACAATCAAATTCAAGATTAATACCTAACTCTTTACCTTCATCGAGTTCCCAATCTTCAGAGTTGTGTTTAATTCTTTCTAAAAGATCCCACCTGAATTCAATAGTCTTTTTCATAAAAGAACCAGTACAAGAAGTATCGAGCATGGATTGGTCATCACGAGAAAGCCGAGCATAAAAATTCTAGAGAGCTCATGATTGGGGCATGAATATAACATTGACTTCAGCCTCCCCCAAGCTAGAGTGATATTTTCTCCATCACGAGGCCAAAAATTATATATATAATTCCGATCACAATGAACTGGATGCATGGGATTATTTTTTTGGTGAAATTCCAATTTCAATCGATTCCAGTTCCAAGATCCAATATCATCACATAGCCTATACCATGCCAATGCTTTTCCCTTCAAAGATAAAGGGAAAACCTTCTTCTTAGCTTCATCTCCGAGCAAACCTGCAAGCTTAATTAATCCACAAATTTCATCCACATATATCAAGTACATATCAGGATGTTCGGTTCCATCTCCTGCATAAGGATTAGCTAGCAGTTGTTCTATCATACCAGAAGGAATTTCATAACCAATATTTTCAGTACGTGCAGTAGGTTTAGGGGTAGCTAATTTTGATTCCGGTCGAGGTGAAGATACCCCGAACAAACCCCTCAAAGGATGATTCTCCATAGTAACAAGTAACAATAAATTTCAGCACGTAGTAATAATTTTTCCTTACCAATTTCCACTTACCGAGAGCGCTTCACTCCCCGGCAACGGCGCCAGTAAAGAGACTTGATGACCCACAAGTATAGGGGACCAATCATAGTCCTTTCGATAAGTAAGAGTGTCGAACCCAACGAGGAGCAGAAGGAAATGACATGTGGTTTTCACCAAGGTATTTTCTACAAGCACTGAAATAGTCGGTAACAAGTAGTTTATAGCAAGATAATTTGTAATGAGGTAGTAACGGTAATGGTAAATAAAGTGTAGCAAGGTAGCCCAATCCTTTGATGGCAAAGGACATGCCAAAACAGTCTCTTATGATAAGCAAAGCGTTCTTGAGGGTACACGGGAATTTCATCACATCACTTTCATCATGTTGGTTTGATTCATGTTCGCTACTTTGATAATTTGACATGTGGGTGGACCAGTGCTTAGGTGCTGTTCTTACTTCAACAAACCTCCTACTTGTGATTAACCCACTCGCAAGCATCCGCAACTATGAGAAGAGTATTAAGATAAAATCTGACCATAGCATTAAACTTTTGGATCCAAATCAGTCCCTTACGAAGTAGCGCATAAACTAGGGTTTAAGCTTCTGTCACTCTAGCTACCCATCATCTAATAACTACTCCACAATGCATTCCCTTAGGCCCAAATATGGTGAAGTGACATGTAGTCGACGTTCACATGACACCACTAAGGGAATCACAACATACATATCATCAAAAAATCGAACACATATCAAGTTCACATGATTACTTGCAACATGATTTCTCCCGTGACCTCAAGAGCAAAAGTAACTACTGACAAATAATAATCATGCTCAAGATCAGAGGAGTATTAAATAGCATAATGGATCTGAACATATAATCTTCCACCAAATAAACCATATAGTAATCAACGACAAGATGTAATCAACACTACTTGTCACCCACAAGTACCAATCTAAGGTTCCGGTACAAATATTGAACACAAGAGATGAACTACAGTTTGAGAGGAGATGGTGCTGTTGAAGAGGTTGATGGAGATGGCCCTCCCAAAGATGGGAGAGATGTTGGTGATGACGATGGCGATGATTTCCCCTCCGGGAGGGAAGTTCCCCGGCGGAATCGCTCCGCCGAAGGGCGAAAGTGCTCCTGCCCAAGTTCCACCTCGAGACGGCGGCACTTCGTCCCGAAAGTCCTCCCCTTATTTTTTTTATAGGTCAAAATGACTTATATACCAGAAGGTGGGCACCGGAGGTGGGCCGAGGAGGCCACAACCCACCAAGGCGCGCCCAGGTGAGTTGTGCCCACCTGGTGGGCCCCCCTCTGGTAGTTATTTACTCCAATATTCTTCATATATTGCAAAACAATTCTCCGTAAATTTTCAGCTCAATTGGAGATGTGCGGAATAGGTAACTCTGACGTAGCTTTTTTAGGTCCAGAATTCCAGCTGCAGGTATTCTCCCTCTTTGTGTAAACCTTGCATATTATGAGAGAAAAGGCATTAGAATTACTCCCAAAAGCATTATTATGCATAAAAACATTATAAATAACAGTAGAAAAACTGATGCAAAATGGACGTATCAGGGCCCCGAGGCTGACTCAATCGAGTACAGATACTGGGTCCCCTTCGGCAAAATCCATGTCTTCGTCGGCAAAATCGGCGAATCAGGACCCGAGTCGGACACTT
Organism: Thinopyrum elongatum; assembly: GCA_011799875.1. Taxonomy (NCBI): domain Eukaryota; kingdom Viridiplantae; phylum Streptophyta; class Magnoliopsida; order Poales; family Poaceae; genus Thinopyrum; species Thinopyrum elongatum. Next base: position 542,616,019 of record CM022298.1, read on the forward strand.
GCACTGACATCGTCGAGCTGGCTCAGCACACATAACCGGCCCGGTCTCAAGCCGGTCAGAACTACGTCTTCATTAGCTTCACTCAAGGAGTTTATCTCGCGGGTAATTCCGCATCCGGTGGGGATACCCTTATCTACTCCGACGATGAGTCATCGGTTGGGTACACGGAGTCGATCCTCCCCTGTACGATGAAAGACTTGTGGGCTATTCCGATGATGAACCGGCTTCAGTTGATCATGAGCCACTCCGTTGGACCACCATCTACAAGGCAGGCACCACACCTTCTCTTAATTCCACGGCAGTAGGCACCGCAATAGAAACTGGAACTTCAGCACCGACCCCAAACGTGGCTGGCCTGGTCAAACTACTGGCTCAAGTTCTTTCGGAGCTGGTCGCCTCATTGGCAATGCTGCTAGAGACGCTGATGACAGTAGAAAACCAGGCAGAGCGCAACACGGAGGTAACTTCGGGAGCAGATGACTAAGGCCCAAGAAGATATCGATGCCGAGGGCGCTCACATGGTGGACATGCAAACCCAGATTCACAATGAGGTGGAGAACCTAAGGACAGAGGCCTGGCGTATGGGCCTACGACAGAGCACTTCAGATGTGCTTCATTGAAGGAGGCACGCGAGCCGCCTGCCCCTAATTATGAACCCATGTGTCTGTTCAACACGCCTACTCCGGGAGTAGGGACGAGCACCCCGGAGGCCCCGGTTATTCCCCAGTTGAACTAGGTCATACGCCAGGAGGGAGACGGCCGGCCGCCACTGGCTCAGCCTTGCGAGCCGGCTCAGCAGCGCCAGATTGAGCCGGCCCCTCGCCCACCGCCGGTCCAGACGACCCCGGATCATTTTCTGACGCCGCCAGGCCACTTTTCCAACCCCGTGGATAACTTGTTTGCTGCGGCCACCAATCTTCCCGCTCTTCCAATTATGGGGAATACCTCAGTTGAGGTCGAAGCCCAGAACGCCATCGAGATGTTGAAAACTGCGGTCACCCAGCACGCAAATAACTCCTACAATCAGCAGCGGCTCCACTCCACCCCACATCCCAGCCGAAGCAGGAGCCGCCATGCTGAGTCACCAGCTGTCTCTAGTAGCACTCATCGATGACGTGAGCAGCCGCGTGACCTGCCTCGACATGGAGCCCCAGACGCCAAGGAGATCGTGGACACAACCCGGGCACAGCGAGAAGCGGAAGCAGTCAATACGGCGGCTCAACCATCACCTGTCACAACTCCCATGTCTTCACAAGGTGTCGGCTCGAGCACTAGGACCATTGGGATTCCATGCCTGGCACCGGCTCTTTGCAATGAGCGCATGCTTAAAGATTTCAAAGGTCCTCGCAAGGTCTCTAACTACACGGCTGATCTCGAGCCGACGGCCTGGATTGAGAGTTATGAGATTACCATGGACATGCTGGAAGTTAGTGACGCTGTTTGTGCAAAATATTTAACCATGATGTTGGAAGGGCCGGCTCGTACTTGGCTGAAGAACATGCCCCCAACTCCATCAACACTTGGGCTGAGTTGAAGGAGTCTTTTATCAAGAAATTTCAAGGAACTTGCAAGTGACCAATGATGATTGTCGACTTACAACATTGTTTCCAACACAAAGGAGAATCAGCCCATCATTGGTCGCGCTGGGTTGCTGACATTATCCATTCCTCTGACAGCATAACGGCTGCTCGAGCTGTTTTGATCCTGGAGAAGAATTCACATTTTGACCCCCTTGTTCAGAAACTTGGACGGCTCAAGCAAAAGGTACAAGACATGGGCGAGCTCATGGACGTCCTTACCAGATATGCTGAGTCAAACACCATGAAGGACCCTAGTCTGGATGATGGTCAGACCGGCAAGGGAAAGAAAAATGGTGGAGGCAAGGGTCACCCGCAGGGCAACCCAGGGCACAATGGCAACCACGGTGGTCAAAACAACTGTGGCAAACACAAACACCAGGAGGGCGGCTCAGTCTTCATTGCCAACACCAACACTAGTTTCAAAAGCCAGAGACGGAACAATTCGGGGAAACCTTATAATGGGAACAAGGCCTGCAATTTTGAGGAAGCACTCAAAGGCCCGTGCCCGAAACACAGCCTCCCTGACAAACCGACAAATCACTCCTGGGAGAACTGTTATATCATGTAGGCTTACTATCGTGGGGTTAACATGGCAGATGCCATAGTGAAAGGACTTAGGTGCGAGGCCATTGCTAGGTGATTAGCTTGAAGGGGTTGAGCGGGACGAAAGACACAGATTTACCCAGGTTCGGCCCTCACGGTGGAGATAAAAGCCTACTCCTGCTTTCGTTGAATATTGCTTGAGTATCGTTTACAAGGGAGCAGATTCGCTTGACCTAGCTATCGATTGATTGTAACTTAAGTTTACCCGCCGCATGGACTCGCCTTTATATACACAGGTCAAGGCCCTGGGCTTACAATAGTCCGGGTTGGGTTATACTTCATAACCGATCCTGGCTCTAAGTCGCATTGCCTTCTTCGGCAAGTCGCCGTTGGGCGGCTTACACCTCCGGGTCACGCACCGTCTTCTGGTCTTGGGTCTCCAACCGGCCCACCTCGTAAGCCGCCTCCTTAGCTCCGTCTCTTGGCTTCTTGGGCCTGTCTAAGGCTTCATTATTTAGTCACCAACAGCCTTAACCCGGCCCTAATAGGGCGGGTTATACCGCGGGGTCACATCCCCAACATTGGGCCCCAGATTGATTTGAACCTGTTCATGTCAATCTTCAATACCTCTGGTTGGCGATTCTTCTTGATTCTTCTAAACATTTAACCCGGAACAATTCTTCATGACCCTCCATATGAAAGGATGAAATCATATTCATAAATTTTAAAAAAACCTCATGACATCATAGCGGATCTTCCGTATTATTCAACCATTCCGAAAATCGAGGCGCCCTTTTTGTTGTAGAAGTTATTATGCCTCCTCGATTTTCGCATACGCCTGTTACTGCGCCCTCTTTTCCCTTATAAATAGGCATGGGGGTCCTGCCTTTTTCACTTTCCACCTCATTGCCTCCACTTCTTCTTCCTCCTCGCGACGCCCATCGTGACCAGAGCTCCATCATCCCCGTCGAACTACGCCAGCTAGTCCCAGCCGAGGTCATCGCGTCTTTCTGTCGCCGTCGAAATCCAGCGACGCGCCTCCGCTCTCCTCCACCACAGACGGGTACTTCTTCTCCCCTTTCATAGATCTGCATTAGGTTATTTCGAGGAGAGCTCGTCGGCGTTCATCTTAGTTCATCACAGCTTCTGAACAAAGGCTATTTTTGATCTGATAAAACCTGGAAAGTACTGCGGTAGTAGTTTTAGTATTATCTCAATCTTGAACAACTTATATTCCCTTCTAAGATCGATAAGCTGCTCGCTAGTTCTTCCATCGTCACCCATTAGGTTTAGTAATTGTTTTCCTTTTTGAACTGCTGGTAGATCCATGAATATAGTTGTAGATTGCAAAACATGTTTGTCCATACTTAACAATAGCTTCAATAAATCTCTGCCTAGATGACCCTCGAGCATGCTGCCGGCTTTTACTTTCATAATTTAACCCGCCGTATTTTAACGGCCAGTCCGTCACCTCATTTCCATAGTTAGGGCGGCTCATAATCTCTCAATGGTTCACTACACGCGCTTGCCGCCTTATAATCATAACTGGCCTATTGTTGTTGAGATACCATGTAAACATTTAGGCAGCTCATCAGTGTAGTTTTAATCCGCCATACTTTTATTCCTTGTCCGCAGTTTTTAACCCGGCTAATCATGTCTAAGGCTCCCACTTCTTGCGACTGGGTAGCCTCCCAAGTCTCAGAGCACATGCTCAATGAGTATGTGGATATGGGGGTCTTGTCGGCTAAAGAAGTTATCCACTGGCGGGCTCCCGGTCCTGAGACTATCCCTCAACCTGGAGAGGGTGAAGTTGTAGTTTTCACAGATCACCTCCTTCGTGGCTTTTCACTACCTGGGTCAAAAAAATTCTGGGACGCTCTGCATTTTTACCAGCTTCATCCTCAGGATATTGGTCACAACTCCGCCTCCAATCTATGCCAATTTCAATTATTCCATGAAGTGTATCTGCAAGAGGAGCCCACTGTTGATCTCTTCAAAGATTTCTTTTATATCAACCACCAGACTAAAATGACAGATGGACCCAGTCTTGAGCTTGGATGTGTTTCCATCCAGAGGCGGAGAGATGTAACCTTTCCTTCCACAGCACTGCCCAGCCATCCAAAGGGCTGGAACTACACTTGGTTCAATTGCAGGAGTACTGCTCCGACTGAAGAAAATCCCTTGCCGGGTTATCGCCCCTACCAGCTCAGTACCAACAGCAAACTTCCTAGTCAATTGACCGCCACCGAACATGCTCAATATGTACACATATTTTCAAAGATAAGGGCTTTAATAGCCAACGGCTTAACTGGAGTTGACTTGACTTGCTGCTGGGTGTTATGGAGGATTTTGCCGCTGAGCCAGCGCAACGTCTTAATGTGCCAATATACTGGTGATATGAAGGACCCACAATGCTATAATAAAAAAATCTATGACTGATAAGGAGGTTAACAAAATGGTTAAGTCATTGCTTGGGGAGCCTCGGGAAGCTTGCAGTAAAGCGGGTTGAACCCTTTCTGCCTTCTTAACCCGGCTCCTACAGTAAGTACCTTGAGCAAACCTTTACCTTGCTTCTCCACATTTTATGCTTCATCCCCTTTTATCTTACTGCCAATATATGTGTGTATATAGGCTGATTCTACCTTCTGGAGGAGGAAACTAACAGCACTCCTGCTAAGAAGAATAAAGCAGTGAAGCCTCGTGGTCCGGCTCGCCGAAAGAAACAAACAGCCGAAGAGCTACTCCAACTAGATGAGTTGGAGGTAGAACTTGACTCCCTTCGTCTTCTTTTCATGCAACTTATTGATGTTGATTCCTCTCATGATGAAGTGGAGAAAAGCTAGGCCAACGAAGCAGAGGTAATTCCTATCTCCTCCGACTCAGAACCCTTGCCAAGAAAGAAACACGGCGGGTCATCCGGAAAGTAAGATTTTCTCACCCTCATGCTTATTTGGACCCCAACTTTCTTTTGAAGAAACAGCAGCATGAGTCCAGGCGTCAGACTTAGAGCGGCGGCACTGAAGATCTTGTGGTCGGCTTATCCAACACGCCGGCTCCTCGAAAATGTTGCAATCAGATGCCTCATAGCCCGACTCTATCTCTTCCATGAGCCGGTTTCATGCGGCAACCTCTTAACCCTTCTGACTCCAACTATCAGGGAACGCCTCCGTCGTCTGGCAACTCAACTGGGACACAACTTCCTGCCTTTGTTGTTAACCCAGGGTAAATGTTTACATTTGTTGATAAAAACTTGTTGTCATATACTCATAAGCTTTTATACTCTTGTCACAGGGCCAAAGCAAAAACTGGTAAAAAGTAAAAGGCGGGCGGTTCTTCCAAGGCTCCCGAGGTCTCTGAGCCGGAGAAACAGGTGCCGGAAACCCCTGAGGTCCCAATCCAAAATCCTAAAGACCCTATCAACCAGCAAGATGACCCGCCTCCACAGACTCATGCCGCAGCTTCTGAGCCCATGGATACTGATGCTAACCCGGCGGGCAACCCTGACCCGCCAAGTCCTAAACCTTCTTCATCTCCTGCCAAGTCAACTGACAAGATCCAAGTTGATGAGAATGTTGATGATATTGCCATTACTGGGTCTGCTTTTAAGGCGCCCAAAGTCTCCACAGTGCTCACCAAGCACTCAGCCAAGCAAGAGGCACCTTTATTGGAGAAAGGAAAAACAAAGCTGGATCTGGAGAGCTATGCATCATTCAGTGCCGGCGAGTTGCACGCGGGCTATTTAAGCTGCCTTCATACAAGTTGTGACATGGAAGCTGGTTTAGTCAGCTTGATGAAGAAAAAGTATGAGGTACGAATGAAGTTTAACCCCTCTCAGTCTTGTATATATACATATCCATGCAGCCCCTAAATCTTAAGCATAGGAAAGCATCGAGTATACTTGAGATCTATTAAAATTTCTGTAGTGTAGCCCCCAAGGGCTGGCTTATCTCTTGAGACAAGCCGTGTCTTTGAAATGACAACCTTGAAGAATTGCTTGCAGCCCCCAAGGGTCGGCTTATCTTTATAAGATGAACCGGGTCTTTCAAATTATCACTTTAGAAAATCACCTGTAGCCCCCAAGGGCCGGCTTATTTTTATAAGATGAGTCGGGTCTTCTATATCACAAACTTAAAAATCATTAGCCCCCAAGTGCCAAGGATATTGCTTGCAATTTGCTTGGGACTTGAATATCTTTGTTGAAGACTAACTTAATTACTTTAGTGTTCCTTTGAACATCATTATTATTTGTAACCATTGGCAGGAAGCTTTAAGTCTGGGTGAGTCCAATATAGCCGACTTAAAGAAAAACTTGGAGATGCAACAAACAGAGCATGCCAAGGAGGAGTTAAGCTTGAAGTCTTCCTTGGAAGACATAGAAAAAATCAAGGCCAGCTTTGTAACAAAAAGGAGTGCCTTTCAATCTGAGAAGGCTGCTCTATTGAAGCACGCTGAAGACGCTGAAAACCAGCTTAAGCTGGTGGCTATAGAATTGGTCGGCTCAAAGAAGCATATCTCTCAAATGACTGCTGCCCTCTTTGGTAAGTAAACTTATGCCCTCCATTGTAGTAACTTGCCTGGCGGCTTGTGAAATATAATACTAACTTGCCCGGCGACTCATGTAAAACAGGTGCAAGGAGTGCTAGCCTTGGAGAAAATATGCTTGTCAAGCTAAAGGCCATCTATACTTTGACAGAACAACTATATGCCGGTAGCCTGCGTACTCTCGTGGCGGTTTCCAATGGAAAAAAGCCAACACAATTGATCAGAGAGGTGATGGATCAACTGTCCATAGTACCTGGCTAGATTGAAGAGCAGAAAAGATTAGCCGCCCGTGCAGGGGCCATGGTCGAGTTAGGCCATGCAAAGGCTTATCAAACTGAGCTTGACCCAGAAGAGATGGCAGGCGAGTTTCCAGAGTACAAAGACGATGGCTCTGATTTTACTGAATCGAATTATGCCCAATGCCTCAAAGAGATGCGTCCCTTGGCGTGCAAACTTGCCCAAGAACATGATCTGCAAGGCTACCAATAGGCTTATGATAGCAACAACAAACGAATCAAGCCGCCCTCTTTTGATGTGGTCGACCTGACTCCCCAAAGGTGTAAGCATACCTTCGCGTCTAATATTGACTCTTCAACTATCCTCAATGATGAAGTAACTTTTGAGGCCTTAACTGGTATAGACTGGACCTTCGATAATCTTCAGATTTCCAGCGAAGAACCGGCACAGGCTGACCCGGGCACCTCCAGCACAAGACACCAAGATGATGTTAACCCGGCGGGATCTAACCCGGACGGCTCTGATGCTGGCTCAAAGGAGTGATATAACTCCTGAAAAACTTGATTGAAAAACTTTTGGGCTCAGCTGTAGGCTTGTAATAGTCTTAGTTAAAAACAGTTATCTGCCCTGCTATGCCTTCGTGCATGTTTTTACCAATTCGTGCTTGAGCAGCTGAACCTCTTTGTATGCTTGATGAAGCTGTGGATGCATGTCTTGCTTGTCACTATCTCTCCTTTTACTTGAGATGTGACATATAATATGAAAAGATCCATCAATGCTTATAATGGCGACTTATAGTCAAAATCCAGGGCGAGTTAATAACCCAACGACTCATGGTCAGACCCAATCTTTGAAAAGAGTACTTTGGCGGCTTAGAACCACAATAAGCTCAACGTGGAGCAATATAACCCGGATTTGTATGACCTGGAAACTCCTCATCTGCACATAATCATGACGAAAGGACATAAAAAAGCTTCTGCAAAACTGAAATAGAGAACATAAACATGTATATCTCAAACATTTGTTAAGCCGGCTTGCAAGGCACGACCAAAAAAGACTAATTTTTTGAAAAACTCAATTTTTGCTTCAAAGCAGCTTGGCATGATAGCCTGTCATCCCGTAAGCTAGCCCTCTCGTGACATAAATCCGTTGTTTTGACCTTAACTAGTTCAGCGTCTTCCGAGAAAATTGACTGTGAAGAGTACGACGAGTCACATAACGGAGTAGCAACAAGCAGACAGGTGAGTTTATCCTATCTCTCTGTAAGCTGGTTCTCATGTGACATAGACCGCCGTTTTAACCTTGACTAGTTCAAGGTCATATACAGATTGAATGTCAAGAGTAGGGCGGGTCACCTGGCTGAGTAGCAAGTTGCAAACAGGCAGGTTTAACCCATATATGGCATATAAAGCCGGTCAAGAGGGTATGAAAGCTAAACTCAGTGAGTTGGAAGCCCCCAAGTGACCTTATAATCAACCAATAAAGACTCATGCACAGAAAATATGAGATGAAATGACAGAGACCCCGAATTTTGGGGATGCCGGCTTTATTATCTATACCTACTATTAAAGGGAGCAGGTATTCTTGGTTTGGTTTTGCTTTGTTTCATCCCTTTTAGATGATTTTTATCATCTGAGGTGGTACTAAAATTCCGTCTGTCCTGGAACCTTAAAAATGTTTCGCTGTGTTGTTGAGCTTTTCTGCCTGGGCCATAGCTCCTTTTTTCCGTCATGGGCCGAGCTGGGCTGCTGCAGCGAGAAGTGAAAAATATAATTGCGCTCTAATGGGACGTGCTATGAAGTTTTTTTTATTGCATCGGAGGATGCAAGCAGCGAAAGAACTTACCGCGTTCTACGGTGTTCGAACTGTGCTACAAAACAGGGTACATTACTTAATAGTCCCACTGCAATTCTTTACCCCTAATGGACAATTTCTTTTTCTCCACGCCTTGCAAAAAAAACAATCTGTCCCATTCCGCCTCCCCCTCTATGCACGACTCCACCCTGTGCTTCAGGCTTTATATATTATTATTAGCTCAAAAATAGATGATGTGTCTTCTTTTGTCAATAGTCCCACCTCGCTCAGTTAAACCGATTGCCATCACTTTATATACATTATCAACTCAATTGCCACCAGCCGCCTTGGGAGAAAACAATGAGCTAATAAAAGAAGATTAGTGTATGTTGCATGATATGTCAAATACCTAACAACTCGAGGGCTCTAGATGCAAGCTTCTCTGCATCATGCTCGGGGTCCAGGGCTACTCGCAACTCAAGACCAATGGCGGCTACCTGTAGTCCATTAATTAAATACAACATGAGACAAAGGAACATCACATGATGTGCCAAATAACTTTTTTAGACAAATGTGTTAAATACGTAACTAGAGCATGCAGGGTTGTGTGTTCGAGGGCTCTAGACATGATGCATGTGTCAAAGACCAAACGAGACAAATGGGGTCCAGAGTCCATACCGATTGTATTCTTCGATAACTAAAATATTTTTTGAGAGTCCCTGGTTTGGCTCATGGAGGTGCAGGAAAAAGGATAAGCAGTCATATGTTTTGAAATAGATGATGAGGTAGACATTTGAGAGTTTTGATCCAGACGGAGAAGAGGATAAGAAGCAATACAAGTTCTGCTTCGTGTTCAAATAGATCATGTGGACCTTTGTTTGTTTTGGGCCATACTTACTGGATCAGGAGCATGATATTTTTTCCCGTTGCAACGCACGGGCATGTGTGCTAGTGTTGATCATAAAAAGATATATATACATTTGACAGAAGTATGTACAATGATGAGAGCCAATGACTCAAGTGTAGTGAGGCCGAAGATGAGCAATGTTCCAAGGCCTGCTGGTCTCCTCCTCAGATGTGTGTGAATCTTTGTTCTCACGTATGTTGATGAGGTAGTATGAACTATTATTAAGGTTTTTGCTGACCACAAAAGGTCCTTCCCAAGGAAGTGAAAGTTTATGCATCCCTGTCTGATCTTGAATCAAATGGAGTACTAAGTCGCCTTCCTGAAAGGTCCGGCTTCGAACTCTACGGCTGTGATAGCGACATAGGTCTTGCTAATAGATCGCTAAATGAGCTGCCGCAAGATCACGCTCCTCCTCAAGAGCATCCAAAGCGTTCTGACGCACCGTCTCATTGTCAGTCTCCACATAAGCTGCCACTCTGGGCGAGTCATGACGAATGTCGCTTGGGAGAACTGCTTCGGCACCATAAACCATGAAGAAGGGTGTATAACCCGTTGATTTGTTGGGGGTGGTCCTAATGCTCCAAAGAACCGAAGGAAGATCTTCCACCCAACAACCCAGAGTCCTTTTTAAAGGAACCATGAGCCTAGGTTTGATTCCTCTCAAGATCTCCTGGTTAGCACGTTCTGCCTGAACATTGGGCTGAGGATGCGCAACTGATGAAACATCAAGCCTGATGTGCTCTCTTTGACAAAATTCTTTCATAGCACCTTTAGATAAATTTGTCCCATTATCAGTGATGATACTATGAGGATAACCAAAGAGAAAAATCAGCTTTTTGACAAACTAAACTGCAGTAGCCGCCTCACAATTACTGACCGGTTCTGCCTCAACCCACTTGGTAAACTTGTCAACCGCCACCAGAAGGTGGGTCTTCTTGTCCTTAGATCTCTTGAAAGGTCCAATCATATCAAGCCCCCAGACCACAAACGGCCAAGTGATTGGGATCATCTGCAATTCCTGAGCTGGCACATGAGCTTGCCTTGCGAATTTCTGACACCCATCGAACTTACTGACAATATCCTCTGCATCTGCATGAGCCATCAACCAGAAAAATCCATGAAGAAATGCCTTAGCCACTAGCGACCATGAGCCGGCATGATGACCACAGTCGCCTGCATGTATCTCTTGCAAAATCTCGCGGCCCTCTTCAGGAGAGACACAACTTTGGAAAACACCAGTCACACTGCATCGATGTAACTCGCCATTGACAATAGTCATAGACTTAGAACGCCGTGTGATCTGCTGCGCCAAATTTTCATCCTCGGGTAACTTGCCATGAGTGAGATAAGCCAGATAAGGCAGCATCCAGTCCGGAATAGCATGGAGAGCCACCACCAATTGTCCTTCCGGGTCAGGTATAGCAAGATCTTCCTCAGATGGTAACTTAACAGAAGGATTGTGTAACACATCGAGGAACACATTGGGGGCACTGGCTTACGTTGAGACCCAAGCCGGGATAGTGCATTAGCCGCCTCGTTTTTTCGTCGATCAATGTGATCCACCTGATAACCCTTAAAGTGACCAGAAATATTATCAACTGCCTGATGATAAGCCGCCATGAGCGGGTCTTTAGAGCCCCACTTGCCTGAAACTTGCTGAGCCACAAGGTCTGATTCGCCCAGACATCTAACCTGGCTTAAATTCATCTCCTTGGCCATACGAAGCCCATGGAGCAAAGCTTCATACTCAGCTGCAATGTTAGTACAAGGAAACATTAACCTTAAAACATAACAAAATTTATCACCTCGTGGGGAAGACAATAACTCCAGCCGCCGAGCCTTCCAATTGCCTGGACCCATCAAAGTGGATTATCCAGTATGTATTGTCAGGCTTCTCCTCGTGTGTTTGCAACTCTGTCCAGTCATTTATGAAATCCACCAAAGCTTGAGACTTGATGGCTGTTCTTGGCACATACTTGAGATTATGAGGTCCAAGCTCGATTGCCCATTTAGCAACCCGGCCAGTGGCTTCTCTATTTTGAATAATATCCCCTAAAGGAGCAGAGCTGACCACCGTAATAGGATGCCCAAGGAAATAATGCTTCAACTTGCGACTCACCATGAACACCCCAAATACCAGCTTCTGCCAATGTAGTTATCTTTGCTTAGACTCAGTCAGGACCTCACTGACATAGTAAGCCGATCGCTGGACTGGGAATTCTTTACCTGCCTCCTTGCGCTCCACGACAACAGCTACACTGAATGCCTTGTTTTTAGCCGCCATGTACAGGAGCAAAGGCTCTTTGTCTATAAGAGCAGCCAAGATGGGCGGCTCAGGCAGCTGCTTTTTGAGCGCCTCAAACGCCTCATTAGAGGAATCACTCCAAACAAAGTGGTCTGTCTTCTTCATCATCTGATATAAAGGAATTGCCTTCTCCCCCAGGCGACTTATAAACCGGCTTAAGGCCGCAATGCGACCCGCCAAGCGCTAGACGTCATTGACACACACCGGCTTAGAAAGTGAGGTGATAGCCTTTATCTTCTCCGGGTTAGCTTCAATGCCCCGTTCTGAGACCGGAAAATCTAGCAATTTACCTGCAGGCACACCAAAGACACACTTGGCCGGGTTAAGCATCATCTTGTAAACCCAGAGATTATCAAAAGTTTCCTTTGAATCAGCAAGTAGAGTCTCTTTCTTCCTAGACTTGACCACAATATCATCCACATAAGCATGAACGTTGCGGGCAATTTGATCATGAAAACAATTCTGAACACAGCGCTGGTAAGTCGCCTGGGCACTCTTGAACCCAAAAGGCATGGAAACATAGAAGAAGCCCCAAAAGGTCTGATGAAGGACGTCTTCTCTTGGTCTTTAACTGCCATCTTGATCTGATGATAACCAGAATAAGCATCCAAGAAGCATAAGCTCTCACAACCCACCGTTGCATCAATAATCTGGTCGATACGGGGGAGAGCAAATGGATTAGCCAGAGAAGCCTTGTTGAGATCTGTGTAATCAACACACATACGCCATGTGCCATTTTTCTTAAGTACAAGCACAGGGTTAGCCAACCACTCGGGGTGAAGAACTTCCACGATAAACCCGACCGCCAAGAGCTGGGCCACCTTTTCTCCAATAGCCTTACATCGCTCTTCATTGAAACGACGGAGGAACTGTTTAACTGGCTTAAATTTAGGATCCACATTAAGGTTGTGCTTAGCGAATTCTCTCGGTACACCCGGCATGTCAGAAGGTTTCCATGCAAAGATGTCCCGATTCTCACGGATGAACTCGATGAGCGTGCTTTCCTATTTGGGATCCATATTAGCCCCCACAGTGAACTGCTGAGATGAGTCGCTAGGGACAAAATCCCCTTGCTTGGTATCGTCAGCCGACTTGAATTTCAACAGTGGGTCCTGTTCAGTAGTATGCTTTTTTAGAGGGGTCATATCAGCCGGGTCAACATTCTCCTTATAAAACTTGAGCTCCTCAGTAGCACAAGCCGACTCTGCATAAGCTGCATCTCCTTCCTCACACTCCAGGGCGACTTTTCGATCACCATGTACCGTAATTGTCCCGTTCGGCCCTGGCATCTTAAGCTGTTGGTAAATATAACAAGGGCAGGTCATAAACTGAGCATAAGCCGTCCATCCAAACAGAGCATGATATGGGCTCTTAATCTTGACCACCTCAAACCACAATGTCTTTGCTCTGTAATTATACTCGTCACCAAAAGCCACTTCTAGTGATATCTTTCCAACAGGGTAAGCCGACTTACCAGGCACCACACCATGGAAAATTGTGGAGGATGGCTTGAGATTCTGCTCAGTCAGATTCATCCGGCAAAAAGTATCATAATACAGGATGTTGATGCTGCTACCACCGTCCATAAGTACCTTAGTGAATTTATAGCCATCTACCTGAGGGGCCACCACAAGGGCTATGTGACCCGGGTTATCAACCCGTGGCGGGTGATCCGCCCTGCTCCACTATATCGTGTGATCAGACCATCTCAAATATTGCGGAACAGCCGGCTCTATTACATGAACCGCCCGCTTATGAACCTTCTGGTCTCGCTTGCAAAGACTTGCAGTGAAAACGTGGTACTGGCCCCCATTAAGCTGCTTTGGATTACTCTAATACCCTAACTGATTATTTTGCTGCTGGTTACCTTGGCCACACTACTCACCAGGACCACCATGGTTACCTTGGCCCTGATAACCAGAATTTGAGCCGCCACCACCAAAGTCGGACCCCTAAGAACCAGATCCTGACCCGCCAGGCAGCCCATTGCCGTTACCATGATGCTGGTTAAGGCTATGATTTCTGAACTCCCTCATAATGTAACAATCCTTCCAGGCATGAGTAGACGGCTTATGGGGAAAACTATGCTTCGGGCAAGGGTCATTAAGCATTGCCTCAAGGTTGAAAGGTTTTGCTCCACCAAAAGGTGGCTTACCATTACCGTTATGGCGCTAGTTTTTATACCCAGTGTTGGTGTTAGCCACTAGATCTGACCCACCATCGGGGTGTCTCCGCTTACCACCATTACCCTGGTTGTTGCCATTGTTCCCTGCCATATTCTGTTGCTGACACTTACCGTTGTTGTTCTTCTTGCCTTTGTTGGATTTGTCATCATCAGAACCAGGGTCCTTTGTGTTATCCGAGTCTGCATATTTAGTGAGAGCCGCCATAAGTTCCCCCATGTCCTGGCAAGTGCGCTTGAGCCGCCCAAGCTTCTACTTAAGGGGAACAAAGTGACAGTTCTTCTCTAAGATCAGAACCGCCTGACCCGCCGCAATACTATCAGACGAGTGAATAATAGTGGAGACCCGACGGACACAATGGTGGGACGACTCATCCTCATGCTGCACACAGTGATCCAGATCAACAATCGTCAGATGCTGCTTGCATGTCCCTTGATTTTTTTTTATGAAACATGCCTTTAACTCCACCCACGAACTAACAGAATTAGGAGGTAAGCTTTTTAACCATGTACGAGCCGGTCCTTCCAACATCATAGTAAAGTATTTGGCACGGACATCATCATTGACATTCAACATCTCCATGGCTAACTCATATCTCTCAATCCAAGCCTCAGGAGGTAGATCTGTTGTGCAATTGGGCACCTTGTGAGGACCCTTAAAATCCTTGGGCAGACGCTCATTACACAGAGCCGGCACCAAACATGGCACTCCAATAGCCCTCGAAATTGCCCCGGCTCCCATCGAAGCTGAAGGGGTCACTGGAGGCTGCTGATAAGCCCCCTGGTGAGCCGCCTGAGCATTAGTTCTCGGGTTAAGGGGAGGGTTATTATCGCGGGGCAGGGTACGTCGCCGCTCACTACTAGAGACTGCAGGCGACTCAATACGCCGACTGTAACTACGGCTTGGGAGGGGAGTTGAATGCACCCGATCACGACTGTACGAGTATTTCTCCTGCTGTGCCATAGCTATTTGAAGAAGCTCAATCGCGTTCCATGCTTCCACAGCTATAGGAGACAATCCAGTGATTGGGAGCGCATTGAGCCGGGAAACTGCTGCTATCATATTATCCACCGGGTTAGAAAAATGACCCGGCGGTGTTGAAAAATGCTAAGGCGGGGTCTGGTCCCTATGGGGCGGGTCTGACTGTCGAGGCTGAGCTGTCGCCCTGTTCCCTGGCGCCTCCGCAGCCTAGGGTACAACCGGTGGAGTACTTGGTCCTGGCCCCGGTGTGTTGAACAGATTCATGGGCTCGTAATGCAAAGGCAGGCAGGTCTGGTGTCTCCTCCAAAGGACTGTGTTGGAGGCATTCTGATCCAGACTTAAACGCCAAGCGTCTGGTTTCATGCATTCTAATTCAGCCTCAATCTGAGCTCGTACCGTTTCCATCCTAGCATTCTCTGCGTTGATATCCTCCTGGGCCTTGGTCATCTGCTCCTTGAGCTTCGCAATCTCTGCATTGCGCTCCGCTTGGTTTTCTTCCATGACCTCGGTCCCCATTAAGGCTGTTAACTCATTCATCAATTCCAACAAAACCTGAGTCAGCGGCCTGGCTGAGCCGGAGCGTGAAGGGTCAGTAGTTGCTGTGGCCCCAGCCACCATGCTGTTGAGAGCCAGCATTGTGCCTGCCATGAAGATGGCGGCTCAGCTCGGCGGCTCATAGGGGTCCGGAATATTGTTACCATCGGAATAGCCCCCAAGCCCGCCATCTTGAAACTGATAAATCGACTCCGCTTCTCCGATTGAGGACTCATCACCTGAGTAGATGAGAGTCTCTCTTCCAGATGCGGAATCTTCCGCAAGCTCCATGCCTTGCATGAAACCGACGAAAACACACTTCCGCCCGGGTTGAATCCGGGCGGGTTGCGTGCGCCGAGCCGACTCGATGAGCTCGGTGCAGGTGTCCGGCTCAGGCTCAGATCCACGGATCTTTCCAATGAAGACGTGAATTCCACCAAAGGGGACCCGGTACACATACTTGATTGAGTCGGCCTCGGGGCCCCAGCCAGTGGATGTAGAGTTTGCTACGCCGACTCTTGGTCATCCTGCCAACGGCATATCCCTCGATCCTTGGGAAAGAGCCCTTCAAGAACTCGAAACCTCATTGCGCTGGCCCCATGGTGGGCGCCAACTATCGTGGGGTTAACACGGCAGATGCCCATGGTGGGCGCTGGCCCCATTGCTACGGTGATTAGCTTGATGGGGTTGAGCGGGACGAAAGACAAAGATTTACCCAGGTTCAGCCCCTCACGGTGGAGGTAAAAGCCTACTCCTGCTTTCGTTGAATATTGCTTGAGTATCGATTAAAAGGGAGCGGATTCGCTTGACCTAGTTATCGATTGATTATAACTTAAGTTTACCCGCCACAGGGACTCGCCTTTATATACACAGGACGAGGCCCTAGGCTTACAATAGTCTGGGTCGGGTTATACTTCGTAACCGATCCTGGCTCTAAGTCGCCTTGCCTTCTTCGGCAAGTCGCCGTTGGGCGGCTTACACCTCCGGGTCACGCACCGTCTTCTCGTCTTGGGCCTCCAACCAGCCCACCTCATAAGCCACCTTCTTAGCTCCGTCTCTTGGCTTCTTGGGCCTGTCTAAGGCTTCATTGTCAAGTCACCAACAGCCTTAACCCGGCCCTAATAGGGCGGGTAATACCGCGGGGTCACATCCCCAACACTTACCGCAATCAAGTCTACCAAAATCATCAAGGTGCTAGTGGCAGAAACCCGAGGCAACCCAGAGCTGGTGGCTCAGGTTTTTCCAGGAGCTGGCTTGTCTGGTGGTTAACAGCACCCCAGTTTTTAGGGCTCACGTGGCTCAGGATCTGGTTATCAAGGTTCTGGCAACAGTGGAGCTGGACACCAGCGTTTTGGCCAAGGCAACCAGGAACAGGGCAACCAGACAGGTTTTTAGGGTAATCCCAAGGAGTTGAATAGTGGTCAATATCACGTGTTTACAACTAGTACTTGCAAGCGGGACCGCAAGCTTCAGAAGCGCGCTATCAACATGGTTGAGCGGGCTGTTCGTGAGTATTTGAATTGGTCAAAACAACTAGTCATGAGGAGCAGGGTAGATCATCCACCCCGGTTCGTGAATACGGGATGTTTAGCCTTGGTGTTGGCACCTCATGTTGATGGCTACAAGCTCACCAAGGTGCTTATGGATGGAGGAAGCAGCATCAACATCCTCTACTACGATACCTTCTAGCTTATGTATTTATATGAGAAACAACTCCTGCCTTCCTCAACTGTTTTTCATGGGATTATCCCTGGAAAATCTGCTTATCCTTGGGCGGATCAAGCTAGAAGTTGCATTTGGCAATGAATATAACTACAGATCAGAATTTTTTATGTTTGAGGTGGTCAAGATTAAGAGTCCTTATCATGCTCTCTTTGTACGATCAGCTTATGCTCGCTTCATGGCTTGGCCCTGCTATGTTTATCTCAAGCTCAAGATGCCTGGGCCGGAAGGCACTATCATAGTTGATGGTGACAGGAGGATTGCTCATGAGTGTGAAGAAGGGGATGCAAGTTATGCTGAGTCGGCCTGCACAACAGAGGAGTTAAAGTTTTATACATCCAATGTTGACTCGGCCAACATGACCCCCTGAAGAAACCCACCACAGAGTCTGACTCCCCACTCAAGTTTCAGCCGGCTAAGGACACGAAACAGGTTGATTTCACCCCTGGCGACTCATCCCAATAATTCACTATTGGGACTGCATGGATCCCAAATAGGAAAGCGCGCTCATCGAGTTCATCCGTGAGAATCGGGACATCTTCACATGGATACCCTCTGACATGCCTGGAGTACCGAGAGAACTCGCTGAGCATCACCTTAATGTGGATCCTAAGATGAAACCTGTCAGACAATACCTCCGTCGTTTTAACAAGGAGAGACGCAAGGCTATTGGCGAAGAAGTGGCCCGCCTCTTGGCGGTTGGTTTCATTGTTGAAGTTTTTCATCCTGAATGGTTGGCAAACCCAGTGCTTGTTTTGAAGAAAAATGCCACTTGGCACATGTGTGTCGATTACACATATCTCAACAAAGCTTGTCCCAAAGACCCCTTTGCCCTCCCCCATATCGATCAGATCATTGATTCCACTAGTGGTTGTGAGTGTTATGTTTCCTGGATGCTTACTCCAGCTATCATCAGATAAAGATTGCTGTCAAGGAGCAGGAAAAGACTTCCTTTATCACACCCTTTGGGGCTTTTTGCTATGTTTCTATGACTTTTGGGCTCAAGAACGCAGGGGCTACTTATCAGCGTTGTGTTCAGAATTGCTTCCACAAGCAGATTGGGCGCAATGTGCATGCTTATGTTGACGATATTGTGGTCAAATCACAGAAGAAAGAAACTATGTTGGATGACCTCAAGGAAACTTTCGATAATCTTCAGGTCTATCAGATGAAGTTTAACCCGGCCAAGTGTGTTTTTGGTGTTCCTGCCGGGAAATTGTTAGGTTTCCTAGTGTCAGAGCGGGGTATTGAAGCTAACCTGGAGATAACCAAAGCGGTGACTTCCCTTGCTAAGCCGACCAATATTATTGATGTTAAGCGCATGGCAGGACGGATCGCGACTTTGAGTCGGTTTATAAGCTGCCTTGGCGAAAAGGCAATCCCGCTGTACCAGATGTTGAAAAAGACAGACCATTTCATCTGGAGTGACGCTGCGAATGAGGCCTTTTAAGCACTAAAAAAGCAGATGGCTGAGCCGCTCGTTCTTGCCACTCCTATTGACAAAGAGCCAATGCTCCTGTACGTTGCTGCTAATAACAAGGCGGTAAGCATAGTAGTTGTCGTGGAATGGAAGGAAGCTGGGAAGGAGTATCCAGTCTAGAGGCCGGTTTATTATGTCAGTGAGGTTTTGACAGAATCCAAGCAGAGTATCCACATTGGCAAAAGCTGGTCTTTGGTGTTTTCATGGCTAGTCGCAAATTGAAACACTATTTCCAGGAACACCCTATTACTTTGGTTAGCTCAGCTCCCTTGGGTGATATCATCCAGAATAGGGAGGCCACATGTTGGATTACTAAGTTTGCAATCGAGCTCGGTCCTCATCATCTTAAGTATGTACCCAGGACATCCATCAAATCTCAAGCGCTGGTGGATTTCATAAACGATTGCACTGAAATGCAGATTCCTGAAGAGAAGCCATACAATACGTACTGGACGATACACTTTGATGGCTTAAGGCAACTAGAAGGCTCGGGGGCTAGAGTCATCTTGCCTTCTCCCCAAGGTGAAATTTTTTGCTATGTCCTCAGGACCATGCTTCCCTGTACTAATAATGCAGCTAAGTGTGTGGCCCTCCTTCATGGTCTCCGTACGGCTAAGGAGATGAATCTCAGCCGGGTCCGATGCCTGGGTGACTCTGATCTAGTTCCTCAACAAGTTTCTGGAACATGGGACTCAAAGGATCCCCTCATGGCGGCTTATCGACCGGTCGTAACTAACATCGCAGGCCATTTTAAAGGATATCAGGTGGACCACATAGATCGGTGGCTCAATGAGGCGGCTGATGCTCTATCACATCTCGGCTCTCAGCGCAAGGTGGTCCCTCCCAATGTGTTCCTTGATGTTCTCCATAATCCTTCTGTTAAGTTGCCTTCCGAGGAAGATCTTGCTATACCTGACCCGGAAGCACATTTGGTGGCTGCTCTTCACGCTATCCTAGATTGTACAGTTCCCTATTTGGCTTATCTGGCTCGAGGTGAGCTCCCTGAAGATGAACTCGTTGCTCAACAGATCATCCGGTGCTCCAAATCTATGACTATTGTCAATGGCGAGTTGCACAGAAGGAGCATCACTAGTGTTTTCCAATGTTGTGTTTCCCCTGATGAAGGATGAGAGATCCTTAATGTGATTCACTCTTGTGATTGTGGTCATTATGTCGGCTCAAGGTCCCTGGTGGAAAAAGATTTTTGGCATGGTTTTTATTGGCTCACGGCTCATGTTGATGTCGAGGATATTGTGCGCAAGTGTGATGGGTGCCAGAAGTTTAAGCTCATGTGCTGGCTCAAGAGCTTCAGATGATTCCCATCGCTTGGCCTTTTATGGTATGGGGGCTTGATATGGTTGGTCCTTTTAAACCATCCAAGGACAAGAAAACACACCTCTTGGTTGCTGTTGATAAATTTACCAAGTGGATTGAAGCAGAGCCGATCAGAAATTGTGATGCAGCAACAACAGTCAAGTTTTTCAAAAAGTTGATTTTTCGCTTTGGCTATCCGCATAGCATTATCATTGATAATGGAACTAACTTGTCCAAAGGAGCTATGAGGCAGTTATGTGAAAGGGAGCATATCCGGCTTGATGTAGCCTCAGTGGCACACCCCTAGTCCAATGGCCAGGTAGAACGTGCAAACCAAGAGATTTTACGAGGTATCAAGCCAAGACTTATGGTTCGTCTTGAGCGCACCCCGAGCTGTTGGGTTGAGGAGCTCCTTCAGTCCTTTGGAGCATACAGACTACCCCCAATAGATCAACAGGCTATACACCTTTCTTCATGGTTTATGGGGCAGAAGCTGTGTTACCCAGTGATATTCGTCATGATTCTCCCAGGGTTGCAGCTTATGTGGAAGCGGACAATGAGCAGGCTCGACAAGACTCTTTGGATGCCCTAGAGGACGAACGTGACTTTACCGCAGCACGGTTAGTGATCTACCAGGAAGACCTACGCCGCTATCATAGCCGTAGAGTTTGCAGCCGTACTATCTAGGAAGGCGACATAGTGCTTCGACTTATACAAGAACAAGACGGTATGCATAAGCTTTCACCTCCATGGGAAGGGCCTTTTGTTATCAGCAAAAATCTCAACAATGGGTCATATTATCTCATCGACATACGTGAACACAAAAAGTCACGTACCTCCGAGGAGGATACCAACAGGCCTTGGACTATCCCTCATCGTCGGCCTTACTATACTTAGAGCCATTGGTTCTAACCTATTGTACATACTTATGTATATATACTTTTTTATGATCAATATAATAAAGCTGGCATCCCCGAAACTCAGGGCCTCTGTCGTTTCGTCTCAATTATTGTGTATGAGTCTTTATTTTTTTATCATAGGTAACTTGGGGGCTTCCAACTCATCGAGTTTAGCTATTAACATCCCTCTTGACCCGGCATATGCCATTATATAACTTGGTTATACCTACCTGTTTGCTTGATGCTACTCCGCCAAGGTGACCTGGTGTACTCTTGACAGTCAATCAATCATGACCCTAAACTAGTCAAGGTTAAAACACCAGTTTATGTCATGTGAGAGCCAACTTACAGAGAGCTAGGACAAATCATGGGCTATCATGCCAGCTTCATTGAAGCAAGACTCACACCTCGAAAGCCGGACTATCTTGTCATGCCTTGAAAGCCGGCTTAACAATTTTGTATTATCAATATCTATCTATCCTTTAATTCTGTTCTGTTTTACAGGATTATTTTCCTCTTTGATATCCCACCATGAGTCACTGGGTCATTCGTAACATCGGGTTATCCTGATCAAAGATCAGATGTTTTCGAAAATGAGTTGCTGGGTTATACCTACATATTGGATCAAGCGTGCAAACATATGTGACTCGGCACGGTGGCTCATATATGACCCACCAGATCATTACTTCAAGCAATAGACCATCAGAAATATAAAGATACTCGGCGGGTCCCAACAACACCACACCAGTTACAATATTTCTGCCAAAAGTATATCCAACATGTCAAAGTGTGCAATGGCACCATAGAAGAAACAAGTATTTTCACTATCCTATTACAAAAGCCACAGATGGGCCCAAAATCAGGTAAAGTTTTTTATCACGACCGGCCTAAGAGGACTCCGGGTCAGCATCTTCTTCATGGCCTTCTGTGTCGGTTGCCGCCGGGTTAGCTTGTGCCATCTCATCCTACTCGATTTGGTGGCCCCTTGGTATCCACTGAATAGTAGATAATTTCTGGAATGTTGAGTCATCGGTGATGATACCAGACGGGTCAACATTAGGAGCGAAGGGTGGCTTACTGCATGGTGGCGTAAGCACAAAGGGCTTGTACTCTGACGGGCTGATACCCTTGTTGTTCTCATCATAGCGGGGTTGATAATTGGCCAGGTTAAGTTCCTCCACCATTTCAGTGGCTGCCACCCGTGTCTCCTTCACACCTCATACAAAGTCCTCTTGAGAGAAGTCTCTACCAACAAGTTTTGTCTGGGGAAAGCCACCAACCACATTGTAAGGATCCATCTCAGGAAGGAAGGCCTTTGCTCGCGCAAGTACCATACTAGTCCCGGAACAAGCTGCCGACTTAACCATCTCTTGAATCCTTGCTGGAACTATTGATAAGTCATTTAGCATATCTTTGATCCTTGCCGGAGGTGACTCAGCGCTTTTTACTACCATAATGGCGTACATGCCGCCAGTATAAAGTTGCTTAACATAAGTGTATATTGCCTTCAATTTCACTAAAGGCAGTTGGACTACATTGTCATTCCTCCTCCCTGCATGATGGAAATATGCAATAAGTCATCCATACATATAAACCCAGAATTGTGATTACTTGATGGGCAATACTTACCAAAGATGGCCACCGTCATGTTGGTGATGTGGTGCTTCAAACTGTTCAGCTCCTTAGTAACTGGCTCAAGCTGGCCCTCTGCTTCTTCAGCACATTTCAATGACGATGCTTTTTCCTCTTCATGTGTGGCTTTCAAGGAGGTTAAGTTCTCTGAGGCAATCAATAAAACTTTTGCAACGATGAAGAAGAGGACTCTGCCTTCTCACATAGTTTTTTCTCTGTTTTCAGCTGCTCTTGCAACCCGACAGCTTTTGCTTCAGCCTCATTGAGCATATCCTGTCACATACAATGAAAATTTATTCCAAATACTTTGGAGTCCCGAGCCGGTGAGGTCACACCACCGGGAACATGGGGGCTACAAATCCCAAGTAGCTGCAAGCAACCTACATGGAACTTGGGGGATAATGCAAGTTGTTTTTTCACATACATCAAGGAAAGACCCGGCCATCTCACAGAGATGAGCCGGCCATTGGGGGCTACACGGTGTTTTCTTTTAGTTTATTTGCTAAGGTCAACATTTTTGAAGACCCAACTCTCTCACAGAGATAAGCCGACCCTTGGGGGCTACAGGTCACTCTTTTCAAAATTACATGGATAAGGACGTCTTTTTGAAGAACCGGCTTGTTATTTTCAAAACAACCCGGCCCTTGGGGGCTATAGCGTGCTTGTCAAATTTATTAAAAAGTTTCACACATACTCATGCTTTCCTATGTCTAAGACTTGGGGGCTATGTAAGTATATACAGTACATTGGAAAGAGGAAGCTTTTTCGTACCTCATATTTTCTTTTCAGTATGTTCACCATGCTCGCCTCCATATCCCGACTTGTAGATAGCCGGGTTAAGTAACCCTGATGAAGCTCATCCGCATTAAGATCTCCAAAGTTTGGCAATTCCTGCTTTGCCTTCCCTTTCTCAGCTACGGCTGGCTCTTCCTTGGCCATGAATTTAGCTAATACATTTGAGGTTTCTGGAGCTTTATATGCCTATACAGTGATATTGACCTCATCCTTAGCCACTGTGTGTGAAGGAATATTATCTTCAGTCACCTTCACAGGGCCGGAGGCTCGAGCAAGACTTGGCGGATCAACGTTATGTGCCCCATCATCCGGGCCACCATGCACGTCCGTCTGGAATAGCTTCACTATTGTTGTTTCTTCAGCGTTAGCCGGCTCATTCTGCTGGGGCGGCTCAACTCTTTGCTCAGGGTTGTTTTCAACCATTGTTTCATTTTTGACCTCTGGAGTCACCAAGGGCAGGTCTTGGGACTCGAGGATCGCTGCAGAAGAAGATGACCCACTAACTCTTCTCTTCTTGATGGCCTTAGCCCTGCAGTAATATAAGTTTAGTCAAATGAAGGAAACAATAGCTATGACAAAGTATGAATTACTAAGATACTTACTCACGCTTAATGACCAATGGCGGGAGCTTGGAGGCAGTCGATTCTCCAGATGAGGGGGGCGATTCTTGATAATTTGAGTCAGAAGGGTTAAGTGGAAGCCTAATCAGTCCGGCCCGTGGAAGAGACGGAGTTGGGCTGTGAGGCACCTCCTTTCATCGTCTACGAGCAACCGGCTCATCTGACAAGCCGGGAGACAAGTACCCAGAACCACTCCGGAGTTTGCGCTTTGACGCACCTATATGCAGCGATTTCTTCAAAAGAAAGTTGGGATCTAGGTGAGAGTCTGGATGTGAGAAGGGAACCTTTCTGAAGACTCGTCTTGTTTTCTTTGGGATTAAAGATTCTGAGCTGGATGAGATAGAAATTCACTACTGCAGGATGCTGCAAACACAACACTACAATCAGAGACCCTTCGACAAAACTATGTGCGATGCATTAATCGCAAACTGCGATGTAAAAAAAGGTCAAAAAATATGCAAAACATTTGCGATGGCAGATACATCAAACACGGTTCAGATTTTAGTTGCGTGTGCGTTGCGGGGCATACAGTTCAGTTCAATGAACTATTTGTGATGAGGAAGAACAAAAGAAACGGGCAGCTAGATGGAGGCGTGTGCAGTATACGGCATACAGTTCACTCGGATAAACTGTTTGTGATGACGCAGAACAACAGAAACGGGCAGCCAGATGAAGGTGTGTGCGATATACGACATATAGTTCACTCGGATGAACTATTTGCGTTGAGCCAAGATAACAGAAATGGTTTAATTTAACAAGATGTGTGTGATACGCGGCAAACAGGTCTATAATCAGAAATCTGTGTGAAGACCGATAAAGACACAGACGATTGCTGCTAATAAGAGTGTGTGTTGTGCGTTGGGATTGCATACAGAACAACAACATATATATTTACACACTTATAAGGACATGGTTGCATAACCAAATTAAACATCCAATTACATAGGTGGCTACTACACACATGACATTTCCACACACCAAAGTCAACTATATATTGCATACATAATTAACTAGGATAAACAATCATCTGATCATCATCTACTTCTTGTGACGCTTGCCGCTATTGCTCTGCGTGTGGCTCGATCCGGCCTCGTCGATTTTGGTAACGAGGCACATCCTCGTGTCAACGATCCGCCTGTGCATCTCGTAGCATGTGTACATGCTCTTGGCCGCGAACCTGAGGTGAGGTTCATCCAGTTGCCGCATCCAGGCACCGTGCCAGGATACGGGACTTGTTCTCTTGGCATCCTGCTTGATCTTTTCGTAGTATGGGTCGATGATGGCCGAGGCGAGTTTAACCAGGGAGTCCTTCTTCGTGCTGCCCCAGGCCCTGTAGTGCTCATGGACTTCGTCAAGGTCCTTGCAGGCCAAGCCCGTAACCCTGAGCGCTTTTACATCATCGGTGGTTTCCACCGTAGCGAACTTGTAGTCAGTGCTGTTGACAAACCTGGCGAAACGGTTGCAAGGCTCTATGGCTATGCAGTAGTGGTAGATGAGGACATGATGGCGCACGCACAACTGGGCGATGGCAACCTTCTAATCTTTGCCGGGAAGACTGGCGGTGTACTGGAGGTCGATGCCGACCACCTTGTACTTGTCTCCAGCAAGCAACTGCTCCACGTTGTTGATGTAGTCCTCCACCACGGCCGGGTCGGTGGTGTACACCACCGAGAGATCCGTCTCCCTCGCGTGGGTCTTGACTTTATGCTCGTCGAACTCCATTGGAGCGCCGCTAGATATCCTCTCTGTATGTGTCGTCGTGGGTGTGCTTGTTGTATTGTGGGGCGAGATCGACAGGTTGAAGAGACTAAGGTTATAATGGCCGCGGGAATTAATGGGGAAGCCGGACGGACTGGAATATCCGCATGCCCGGATGGCAGTTCTAATTTGTAGCGCGTAACTCCATCGTTCCGCACGTAACTGCATCGTGGCGACGCGCGCGGCGCAACCACATGCATATGGGCCCCCAACATGATCATGCGCAGGCCCCAACCGCTGGTAGAGCGCGCGCGCAGGGACACGAGCAGAGCGCTCTGCGGTGCCTCAATGGCGAGCAACCATATATATGCATATAGCAGTTGAACACGCAAGGAAAAGCTGTCCACAAGCTGAGCGCGTGGAGGTACATGAGCAGAGCGCGCCGACGGACGCGAGCAAAGCGCGCCGCGGCACCTAACAGTGAGCACAGCGCGCTGCGGCACCTAACGACGAGCAGAGCGCGCCGAGGGATGCGAGCAGAGGCTGGCACAGTGATACGTGGCAAATAAGATTAACTGTGCGAGCGATGGCGGAGATATCAATCACGAATCAGATTAGAGTTGCGTGTGCGATACGTGGCATACAGTAGATCCACCCGAGCTATTTGTGATGGAATAATCCGTGTGTGTTGTGGCAAACGCTTGCTGGTATACAACCGTCTGCGATGGATGAATTCATGACCGACGGGTTCCCTAGTGTGGTCCGTGTGCGATGTGATATGCTCTGTCTACAGAACATCAACATATATACTTATAAGAACAACATTGCATAACCAAATTGAGCATACAATTACATAAGTGACTACACACATAACATTTCCACACACCAAAGTAAGCAATTACATGCATACTAAACTAGGAGAAATGAGCATATGTACATCTTGTTATGACGATGTTTGCCATTGCTCTGCTTCCGGCTGGATCCCTGGTCGTGAATGGTTAATATATAAAATCTAAGTCTATTGCATATTAAGGTCAAAATAGTACTACCAATATACGAGTCTCATACGATGCCATTTCAACGATTGTACCACAAAAGCCCGAAATATTACAAGGTTCAAATTCCAGAGCTACATGGCTCTAATTCGAAGATTACAAGGTTCAAACTAATATTAGAAATGAAATTCAGCTCATTCAGCTGCAAACGCCCATGGTGATCAGCTGAACATGGATATAAGAGAGGTTCAAACTAAAAATACAAATAGTAAGGCCGGTTTTGAAACCTCGTCATTTCTGCAAAGGGATCAGCTGTTGACAAGTCATGTATGGGGTTGACACAATGACTTCCAATTACTCTGTCATATGCAGTTCCAATACGAAGTTTAGCTTTTTTGGAGCCTCTTCCATTCTGCAGTAGCTGCCGGCTCTGATCAACAAACCATTCGTATTTCCTATTTAAATGCATGTTCAACCTCATTACCTTCAGCACCCTTGCTCTGGCAACAAAGAACCTGGCGAATATAATCTCTGGTAAGGTCCCTCGATAGGAGTTCAAAGTAATTTTTGAGAGATGCAGATCCAGGCATTCGATGTGATTGTCGTTATAAAAATTATCCACCACCAGGCCTATTATTATCTACAAAAGAAGAGAACGTGTTAGTGCCTACATGCAGTTTTGAACACTACTAGAGGCCTATTTGGTTTGCAGGATTTGTAAAATGCACCAACGTGTCATGCATCTTCGATCTGAAATGACTAACATGGGCATTTGATTACAATCTAGAAAAATGTAGCCTTCTTCACAAGAGGTTGGAGTGGATGAAAAATTCCCTAAGAAAACTATTACAGATGAATCCAAAGGAGAAATGCTTATAGACTGTAACCATATGAATCAAGCAACCAATATGGGGTGGGGGGGTATGTCCTGAAATCCTCCAAAATTTCTTCAGAAATCATAGTATATTGTCATTGTAAACTTGGGAAAAGGTGCCAAAAATTGAACTCCCTTATGGTTAACATTTAACAGGAAAGGAACATCACCTCGATATACAGCTTCTTCAGGCACGGAAATCATCTCAGGAAACTGACAACTTGGTCGAGGTTGGGGCCGATAGATTCTAGTGCCAAGACATACACTGTGCGCAGAATCTGAGTGAAGCTTTTCTGGATGACAGACAAACATACATCTTCAAAATTAGAAATAATGTTGATATCAAGAAGGAGAGGTAGAAGGTGATTGTTGTACCTGAAAGTATTTGACAGACGAGTAGCCCACCACTGTTAATTTCGGCGCAGAAATGACATTGATTCTTGTTGGACCTTGTTGATCAACTACAAGTAATCTCTCAAGTGAAGGTGTGTCATCAATGACCATATTGTGGTCCACCTTTTGTGATCTCTCGTTGCAGCACCAGCAACACACATAAATAGTCCGGAGAGTCATGCAGGTGATGTGGAAGTTACTCGACCAATTCATCGCCTGAAGACGAAGGAACTCGAGTGCAGTACAACTGCGGAGCAGGCACTCCATGTCATCCTTTGGGATGCAGACGGCGATGAGATCGAGGTGCTTCAGTCGTGGTAGAAAAAGAGCAGGCGTGTCATTAAGGAGGGAAATGGCAGTTCATGAAGTTGGCAAGGCGCAGCATGGGCGCGAAGCGGAGCGCGGATGTTGGCAGCTAGCGCATATGCCCATCATTAAAACTGAGCTCCTCGAGCAGATCTAGGGTGGGGATTCGAAACCACTCGTCAAGCTTGGCTCGGTCCTTGCCGTTGGAATGGATCTTGCCCGTGATAAGGCCTCTGATTCGGCCATGGTGACTGCCGAGGATCTGGGAGAACGCATCCAAGCTTTTGCGATAGCCATGGCAGAGCTCGTGGGCGTTGAGAAGGTCGAGAGGGGTGGAGAGCCATAGGAGGCGCCACCGTCGGGAAAGGGCGGTTGTCCTCGCCCCGTATTTGATTGGGAGGAGGGATATGATGACTATCAACATATCATCGGGGAGGCTGCTGATAAAGTCTAGGCCTGCTGGAGTCGCTTGTGGTTCTTTCTCGACCCGCCTCCGCTTGTTGGCAGCCTCGTTCTCCACCTCGTCGGCGGCGACGGAAACCTTTGTCTCCATATTCACGTCATGCTTCGGTGCTTCAGCAACCCTGGCATCGCCACTCCCTCCGATGGGGCGCTTCGGCGGCATCCTCATACACTGACGGCTTTGAGGACTGAGAGCAGCGTCGAGGATGCAGACGAAGAGAGAGGATTGTGTATGTGGCGAGGATGGGGGGTGCGGCCGCTCGGGCGTGCCATTAATACGGACCAGTGGGAGCGAGGCGGGCGGCGGTCAAAGGCTGTCTTGCTTCCCGGTGAGCCCGCGCGACGGACTTCTGGCATTCATATACCACATTTCACACAGCTACTCGCACGCCTCCCGGTGACACTTCGTAGCGAAAACGCCTCCCGTCAATTCACACGCCTGCACGCACGCCTCCCGGTCTGCCTGCGCAGCGGACTGCTCGCATGCGTCTCATCAACTCATGCCTGCTCGCACGCCACACGGGGCGCGTGGCACATATATTTTTTTTGTTTTTTGACGATTCATTCTACCGCTTTACTGCTTAACCGAACCATGGCACGGTCTAACGCACACGGTCCAAATAAATATTCCGTATGAGATATTGGTTGCCAGTTATTAACAATCTCCCGTTTGTAAGTAGATTATATCAAAACTTGTCTCAAATTTGACAAAAAAAATACAATATCATAGTCTAGTGGTGTCCATATATGACAGCACGATAAGTTTCATGAATTTCAACTAAGTTTTGGATTTACTGAATTTTAAAAATCAATATTCTCAATGTTTTGAAATTTCTTTCATGGGGAAACATGCACCGAGGGACACACATATGATTTTGCAATCCATTTTGGTGCACATGTTGCTCAAATTTGATTTTTGCACATTAAATCCCTAGGAAATCAATCAATGTATAAAATGGGTCGAATGATCTCTGTTTTTTTTAACTTTAACATGACACTCCTTTGGTCACATGTTCACTGCAGAAAAAGTTTGACATGCCTCAGAGTGGAGGTGGTGGTGCGGGATATGTGTGTGTGTGTGTGTGTGTGTGTCATAACCTCGCTCCATGTGGGGGCTTTCTGGTTCCCAAGGCAGGTGCCACATCAAAGTTGTGCATTGGTATTCAAACACCACGCAATACCATGCAGGCGGTGGTTGCCCTATAGGAACTCACTCGCGTGCAGCGCTTCCATCTGTGGGCCCGCAAGAGGTCGTCCTCCGTCACTTTGACCCAATGAGAGAGAGGCACATTTGATGAGCACGGAGGATTAATTCTTTTAGGGTTGTGTTAGGGTAGGAGTATATATATATATAGTACGTGTCGAAGGGGAGATGGGACCAACATATACTAGGTGTCACACATGAACCTCACTCTGTGTGGGGACTTTGGAGTTTTTGAGGCAAATGCCACATCAAAGGTTGTGCATTAGGTATTCAAAACATCACAACCATACACCTCTCCATATATATGTTTTGGCGCACATGTAAGCGATGGTGGTTGTCCTGTGGCACTAACTCACGTGGTTATCGGCGATGCTTCCATCTGTCGGCCCGCTTGGTCCATCACTTGCATCGACAACGAGAGAGGTTAATTATTTTGACTTAGGAGGGGATTAATTTTTTGCTTGTCTCGCGATATAGGTGAGATTACATATATAATAGCGCATGTGTACACATGAATCCATCCCGCTGGATCGTAGGGGGGCAAGCACACGACACGTCATGAACCTCTTGCTCTATGTGGGGACCTATGCGATTTTGAACGCATTCACCACATCAATGTTGTGCATTAGGTATTAATTCAACACATATGCATGCATCACACACCTCCATAAATATGTTTGGGACACATGCATGCAATGGTTATCTTTGCACACTCTCACTCGCTTGGTTATATATGAGCGGCACGCCTATATATATTTGCGGGCCTACGTGGACGTCCATCATTTCGATCGATGACGAGAAAGGTTACTAGGGTGGATTCTTCTTCTTTGGTTCATGTTACCGTATAGTAGTAGGTCGATCATTCTAGGCCTAATTAAGTTTGAGCGCATGCATGCTACACATCGTGAACCCTTGATCAGTGTGGGGATTTTATGGTTCCAAAGCATGGTGCCACATCAAATTTGCGCATTGCGTATTCAAACACCACACACACCACTTCCATACATAATTGGGCCACATGCATAGAGTGGGTTTTGTCTTCAGACAGTACTCCCTCGCGAGTTTATCGGCGACAAGCTAGCCCATTTTGCGGGGCCGTGTGGACGTCCATCACTTTGACCAACAACGAGCGAGAGAGGTTGTACGATCAAGTTGGATCATGTTTGGTCCGTGTTACAGTACGGTGAGATGCCCTCCCCCCGACACGTGTGTGTGTGTCTTGGGGGGGGGGGGTACTTCGCACTACCCACAACCTCCGTGGGGTCAGGGAAGTCCGGTTATTTTGCGAGGCACACGTGCCACATCAAAGTTGTGAATGGTATAGTTAAATATCACACCACACCCTTTTCATACATATAGTATAGGGCCACCCGCAGGTGGATCGTATGTGGTCTCACCCATCTCCCGCCACAAGCACACATTTGTGGGTTGGGACACGGTCCACCTTTGTCCGGAAGCGAAAGGGGAAGTTTGACCATATATATGATGGACTCCTATAGGTTTTGTGTTATGGTAGGGTGAGATTTCAAACCTAACTATCTGGGGGCATGCATTCATAGCTAGGATTCCCTTACCGCCGACATGAAGTGGGGTTCGTAGGGGGTGGCTGACTAGCAATATTGTGCGCTTTGTGCGACAGGTGCCACATCAAAGTTGTGCATTGGGTATTCGAACATCAAACCACCCTTTTCATACATATATTTGGTCTACATGCAAGTGTGTTCGTGTTCTGACCCTTTCCCGCGTTATTCATTTTGCCAAATTTATAAACAGCACACGAGTTGGATGCAGAAACTGTCTGTGATTGAGTACGCAACAGACACGGTTCGGTCAGACTACCCGTGTGCCACGCCCGTGCCCCTGCAGTCACTCACATCAGCACAGTAGATTGGGCTCCACGAGGCTTGTCTCCCGCTCTCGAAAATATCTACTATCTCGTAATCTCAAAAATATCTACCCGCGTAGAGGGTTTTTCTGTTTAATAGCACACGATTCGTATGTGTGTACCGTGTGTGATGTCTGTTACTCCCGCTCTGCTTCAATCAGTTGATCCAAATTTTCAGTAGCCCCAGATTTTTTTTAACTAGAGCCCCGGCATTTTACTCCCACCTACATCCCTCGCAATCTCAAAAATATCTGCTCGGTTGGAGTGGTTTTCTGTTTGATAGCACACAACTATTATGTTTTAACCATGTGTGATGTTCGTTTCTCCCGCCCCGCTCTGCTTTGATCCCTTGATCCAAATTTTCGGTAGCCCCGCCATTTTACTCCCGCCTAGTAAAATTTTCAGTACCCGCAGCATTTCCTCAAACAGCACCTTGGACCCCCTCCACACACACACCCCAAATCCTTCGCTCACCCCAAATCCCCCGCTCACACACATACACACCACCCCTCCCTCGCTCTAAACCTAGCTAGGTCGCCGCTGCCGCCGCGCCGCCTCCATCGTCAACCTCTGCCGGTCTGCCCGTGAAGTTTACCCACCGATATACATACCCTCGTCGCCCTGAGTTTCTTAGATGACGCCTGCGAAATGCCCCCTTTCCCAGAGATCCCCATCCCCACCCCCTCCCCCACTCCAGAGCATCACAGCCTAAGCCCAGCTACGCTTCACGGGGAGCTCGAGGAGCGAATGGCCCAAAAGAGCTTTACCACGGCCTCTTCGTCCGACGTCGGCGAGGTGGCCGCCGAGGAAGCTGATGACGATGACTGGACCTGGATTGAGCCTTTTAATCAGCGGGCAAGAGTATTCTGGCATGTCGCGGACACCGGCTACGACATCGAGGTCGTCGACACCGACGACGTGATGCGGGCTATGTCACAGGTTAAGTTGCCCAACCCAAACCCTTCGGGTTCGACAGCCGCCGATCTCATCGATGGCCCTGCCGCTGATCTCCTACGGCTCGTTATGAACAATTTACCATCCTTCATCGCCATGGAGCCCCTTTAATCATTTCTGAAGGACACGTTCTGCGACGCTGGCTTGGGATCCTTAGCTGGCAAGTCAAACCTCATCGACGGCGACCATGAGGAGGAACCAATCTATGACAAGCGAGGAAACCCATGATTTGTTTTCTCGAACCCCTTTTGTAGTGAGAACCTGTCCAGTATTTATTGCTATATTTGGTTGTTTGCATTACACCTTGTTTATTTCTACGGTTTATGGTTGTTCAGTTGTTTGTAGTTAGCATATGTCCAGTTTCAATTGCCATCTTTGGTTGTTCGTAGTATGCCTTGTTTATTTCAGCTATTAATAGTGTGATGTTCTATATGTGCAAGTATGAACTGTGTAGTTCAATTTCATCAATAACAAATTTAACAATAGCTCTATGAATGACTATATTTCGTTGCTGTTAAGCATGTTGTACTCCCTCCAAATCTTTTTAGTTCGCATATAAGATTTGTCTAAAGTCAAGCCTCATAAAGTTTGACAAACTTTATTGAACAAAATACCAACATTCACAATATGAAATAAATATCAGTACATGTGTCATGACTTAAATTTTCATATTGTACTCCCTCCATCCGAAAAAGCTTGTCCCAAGCTTGTTCCTCAAATGGATGTATCTAGCACTAACTTGATGCTAGATACATCCATTTGAGGGACAAGTTTTTTCGGACGGAGGGAGTATAACTTTAGCATGGTAGATGTTGATATTTTTTCATATAAATAAGGTCAAACTTTATGAAGTTTGACTTCAGACAATTCATATATGCAGAGTAAAAAGGACCGGAGGGAGTATTGAACACGCCTTTCCATTTGATTTAACAATGGCACTGTTTGGATACTCTAACTTAGCTAGAGGTTAGAGTTAGTTTCTAGCTCATGACAGTTAAAAGGGAGAGAGAGAGATTGGTGGAATAGTTTATTGTATTGCTTGAGCCTCGTGGGCATATATATAGGAGTACATGGTCATCTTGGAGTACAAGTCAAGGTAGAATAAATCCTACGCTATCCTATGTTTCCTAAATAACAATGATACTAAACAATGACTAACCCTGAACTAACTCTAGCCAAAGAGGTGTTTGGATGACAGTGTTAGATTGACAATAAATGCACTAGGAGAACTAGGCCCAACCAGCACCTCTTGGGTGGGATAGTTGTTTTGGGTGGGTTTGACACAACTAGCTCAAACTAGCCCTCATGTTTGGATACTTTAGGGCTATTTGAGCCCAAACTAGCTCAAACTAACTCTAACCCATGGATCCAAACAGGGCCAATAACTAGTGTACTTAGACCTGCACAATACAAGTTTGAATGACTACGTTTGCTTGCTTTTAAATATTAGGCCTGTTGCAGTTAATAACACACATTTCCACTTCTTGTTTTTAAATATTAGGTTTTTAACAATTTGGTCTTGCATATGTAGGTCCTGCTGTCAGAGGTTTTGACCCACTGTTTGACCCTTTTTGCATATGTGGAAATGAGTTGTCCATCAATATCAGTCAAGTCAAGAAAATCAGAAAGATTGTTACGATAAAGAAATTAGCGACAAAAAACAACAAGATCTTTGTCTGCACAATGAAAAAGACATCAGTTCACTACAGGATGGTACTAACTGTTATACCTTGTCTTTTTAATTCCTTTGCGCCATTTCAAATCTAGAGAAGACATTTATGCATATCCTTGTTTTCAAGCCTTTCCAAAGTAGTTCACTGATGATTACCTCTCAAACCACCTGTATAGTCAGGAGGCAAGAAAGGTATTCATACAACACTCATGGTTCAATATTGAAGTGTTCCTGAAGAGGACGAAGGATGGACAGACACTGGCCTAAAGTTGCAAAGACCTTCAACATCAATGAAGGCTCAATATTCGCCTTCCGCTTCAGCAGTTTTCCAGATGAGATCCATCTGTCTATGTACTGTCTATGATGCTAATTTCGAAAGGTTATAGATGTTGCATGTGAAACTTGGTGCTGGTGCAGTTCTGTAATGGGGTAGCTGAGTGCTGAAGCTATATGATGTTGTACTCTGATGTGTTTCAATTATGAAATCCTGCTTCCTTAATATGAAAATGAAATATATTGTGTGCTTAATATGAAATGCCAATTAGATTAATAAATGGATTATTAATAATAGGGAAATTAGCCTGCTAATTGGGTTTTTCTATTGCAAACGGTTATTGAGAAAACACCGTGGCAATGACCTCAGGCAACGCACACAGTTTCTAGGAATAAACCGTGTTGGATCAATGAACAATCACACATGACATCCTCTTGAAAACTGTTTGCGTTAGGCCACCTTGCACAAACATTTACCACATAAAAAGTGTGTGTGATAGACAGCCTTTGCCACACAGTTTCTTCTACGCACCGTGTGTGATGCATTCAATAACACAAACGATAAAATTGTTAATATCGTGTGCAATGGCAACGCTATCACAAACGATTTAATGGGGAAACTTGTGTGTGATGTACCTGCGAACGGAAACGTTTTCCTTGGAGTGACTGTGTGGGATGTATATACGAACGGAAATATACTTCTTGGATTAACTGTGCGGGATGTACATACTAACGGAAACGTATTCCTACGATTGACTGTGTGGAATGTACATACGAACGGAAATGTTTAGCCGGAACTGACTTTTTGGGATGTACTTACGGCCAGAAATGATTTGGCCTGTATAATTGTGTTTTTTAGCACAACTGTACGTATAACTGTATTTGATCGCTCGCCCATCGCACACGACCTCATTTTGCCGAGCGTGTGTGCCAGGAGGGCCTATCGCCGACGGTTTCTGGGTCATGTGGGAAGGACCCCCTATCGCAGTCACTCACTTGGCGACGGTTCGAAACGCCGTCACGGAAAGGGGTTAAAAACCGTTTGTATAGCACCTTGTTGTACCAGTGATTACCTCAATAGGGTCGGCTCGACTAGTTTCTGTGTGATCTTGAGAGGAAGGGGCATCAGCAAGTTGCATAAATAAAACAAGCAAGTGAGTCAAGCTCTACCTCCGACTCATTTTCAGCAACCGGCTCATCATCGCCGACCAGCTCATTCACTTGCTCAGTTGGAGCAGGGGTAGACTTGCAGGCTTTCTGTCTTCTCCAGTACAAAGAGTCAGCCTGTGCGTTTGACAGATCAAGAAGTTTAACTCAAGCAAGTTGATAAGCAGGACAAATAAAAAAAGTACGAGCATACTTACTGGGGAAACTGGGTTGGTTTGACAAAAGGGAGCAAGCCCCGTCTTGTTACACTTATCTTGAGGCTCACCTAGCAGCTTTTTGGTGGCCTTGTTCACCTCATCCGCGGACAAGTTGACTTGACTGAATTGTTGCATATCAGCCAGGTCGCTATTGTAGTTACACATCAAGTCACCCCTCTGGCTCAGGGGCTAGATTCGCCAGCTTATCCAGCACCGGGTCAAGTCGATCCCGATGAGACCATTAGCTGACAGGGCTCTTAACTTAGAATATACGGGAGCGACTTGTTTTCGCTCCTCGTCTGATGGCCAACCCGGAAAGATGACTGTAGCATTGAGCCGGTCCAATCTGTAACCTGGCAATGGATTTTCACCCGCAGACGCGGTGTTCTTGCAGTAGAACCAGGTCTTGTTCC
Organism: Thinopyrum elongatum; assembly: GCA_011799875.1. Classification (NCBI taxonomy): domain Eukaryota; kingdom Viridiplantae; phylum Streptophyta; class Magnoliopsida; order Poales; family Poaceae; genus Thinopyrum; species Thinopyrum elongatum. The sequence continues at coordinate 542,652,580 of CM022298.1, forward strand.
ATCCTTTTGGATGACTCGCCAGCTTGGCCTGAGGAAAGGGGCAGTTCTTCTGCCTCTGAACAAAAACTCCACCAAGCTCTATGCTAGGACCGTCCGTGAACTCGCTCTGGTGGTTGATAGAGAAAAATTCCTAGAAGATAGGAATAGTTGGCTCCTTCTGAAGATAGACTTCGCAGAAGACTTGGAATTGGCAAAGATTGGTCATAGAGTTGGGACAAATATCCTGAGGATGGAGATCAAAGAAATTAAGGAAGTCCCAAAAGAAATTTGACCCGGGTGGTGAGAAGCCCCTTTGAAGATGATCTGTGAACACAATGACTTCTCCTTCATCGGGCTGGGGGGAGCTCTCTTCATCATGTGCCCGCCAGCTGATTACTTCTTGAGCCAGCAATAGGCCTTGCCCTACGAGGTCGTCAAGTACAAGGGTAGAGACTTGGGATCTGACCCAGTTGCAGGCCTTATCAGTCTTGGCTTTGTCAGTTCTGGCCATGATAAGTTGCCTAAAGTTTGAAACTTCAAGTAAGATATGGATGGCGGGTCATATTCATGGGCGATGAGTCGTCGGGATTGTTTACATTATAAGCCGGCAAAATAATGAGGCTACCACGATTTGAGATGAATCAGCATTACTGATGATTCACCAAGCTATTCAAAATGTTGAGCCGACAGAATAAGGAGCAGTTATTAAAGCTATGACTGCCAAGTTATGCAAGCTAAGCAAGTAATGATAAGCTGGCAAATCATAAAGCCGACTCGTCCTATATCAGAGGCCTTATGGTTTTCTGCTAAGTGTTGGCAAGAAAAAGTTTCTGGCAAAGCAGTTGCGATTACAGATCTACAAAATCATTCAAAAAAGAAATATTTACCAGACCTAGAAAAGTACAATGGAAGCACTGGCTGGTCTATTAACAGGATTTAATAACGATGCGAGCTTTCTGGATGCAAAAATGGAGCCGCAACCACCACTGGAGTATTTCTATGAACAGTTCAAGCGAATCTACACCTAATAACGGACAATGGTGGTAAGCGCCGTCGAACACCGATGAACTACCAAAGCATACAAAGAACAGTAGGGGTTTTTTGTGCAGATCTAAAGGAAGGAAGTTGGTGTACCTGAACGCGACGGATGTCTCTAGGGGATACTTGAACAGCTCCGACGACGACGGATGCGATGTGGAGGATGCGGTTGGTGTCGCCGGAGAACTCGAAGTGGCGCGGTGGCGAAGCTGTGTTGCAGACGACTGAAACCCGAGGAAGAAGAAGACCGAAGGGATAGAGTAGTAAAAAATGGATCTGGGACCCCCCTCGCATGTTTTTATAAGGCGATGAGAAGAGGGAAAGGCAAGTACGAAAACCAAGGTGGTGCAGTAACTTTTCAAGTAAGGGACGCCTCAATTTTTGGGCCTAACAGATATGCTCAAAAGATTCATTGTGACGTCACACCTAAACTCTGAGGATTACGGAAAATGATGTCATGTTAAAATGAAGTAAAAAACATCAAGTGTAAAGAGGCCACGAGCTGGCAAAGTTACATGACCCGGCCATAAGACAAATTCAATAGGAAGGGGAACCCGGAATTATCATCAGTTTAAAGATTAACATGGATAAATCCAAGTCAATTTGGGGGCTAATGTTGGGGATATAACCCCATAGTATGACCTGCCCGTTCAGGGCCGGGTTATCCAGTGGTGGCTTAAGGAACAAGTTCGTTGTATGGGCCGCCGTGACAATAAAGCTCAGGGCCCAGAGTGGGATTCGTGGAGTGGGCCGGCTCATGGCCGAATACCTATGACACCGGCTTAACAAGAAGACAAAGGAAAGTCCCCTTACTTGGGAGGAAAGATAAGCTAGAAACAGACTAGGGCACGTTTTGTATTGCGACCCGGACTCCATTGTAAGCCTAGGGCCTCGACCTATATATAAAGGGGAGCCCCTGAGGTAGAAAGACTAAGTTACAAGCTCTCGAGTACTAGGTTAGCCAAGTTGCACCCTTTGTAATCGAGATCTTCAGCAATAATCAAATAAGCAGGAAGTAGGCTATTACCTCCATCGAGAGGGGCCGGACCTGGGTAAACCTGTTGGTGCAATGATAGGCCCCTTTTGTTTTAGAGTTTGTTGACATAAAAAGTGTGGGACTTATGTGTTTGCTAGTGCACACAGATTAACAAGTCCTTGAGATCACGAGGAGTTTGAGCTAAACGACGAAGGTAATCTCCCTGCGTTGCAGTGAAGGTTATCACTGAAGATTATGATAACAAGAGTGACCCCTAAAAAATTGCTGAAGTGAAGCAATTGCTTCGGCGCCTATCCGAGGAAAATGACTGCGTCCGAGGAGATTGAAGATGAAATGAAGACATAGCATTTATTTCATAGTTCTTCTTCTCTTTATTGAGTCATAGGACCACCGTACTATTAAGAGGGGTGTAGCATTCGAAGCTTTGATTCTCTGATGCTAAACCCAAATCCTATGAAAGTTGCGATAGAAATCTCTTTGTGTTCCGAGAAAATACTTGCCAGCAAGAGACTGTGATCTTCTTTGCTGTGAGAGATTTGTATCAGACCGAGGATTTAGCATTACTTGTTTCTCAAGTAATGTTACCTTTGCTCCCAAATCCGACCGTTGCAAATGTGTTGGTTGGCCACTGGCTGGATCTCGTGTCCAAAATGGTCATTTCCCATTAGGGAAGGCTGCAGCTATAAATAGCCACCCCGCACCGGCTTTGTCTGGTGGCTGCTCCATTTGATTCTGAGAAGATTGTTGAGCAACCCCCTCTCTGAGCGATTTGAGTTTAAAATCCAACGAGAGAAAACCCCTAGAGTCGAAGAATTAGATAGTGGTTCAGCATCACTCGAATCTAAGTCCAGTACGCCGCGCCTATTACTCTAGAGAGGTGCAAACTCTCTAGACGGTTAGGTGTCAATTTCTTCAGATACCAAGAGTGATTGTGGTTCTCGAAGAAGAAGTCTATAAAGGTTTGGAGATCGCCTCAAGTATCTACCATGAGTGAACAGCATTGGTTGACGAACCAATTGTCGAGGAGAATAGGGTGAAGAGAGTTTATCTTCCGTGTTAAATCATAGCCCCTCCAACCAGACGTAGTCCTTGTGCAGAAGGACGAACTGGTCGAACAAATATCCTGTCGTCATCGAGCATTACTGGTTACCTCTGCTACCCATGTTTACATACGATCTATTTTTCATCACGTGATTTGTTTTGATGTATGTTGTAGTTTCCATTCGGTACTTAGTTTTAGCTCGCTGTAGTTTGCTTTTCATTCGCTCCGCTGCTGGGTTCCGAGAGTTTTGAGTTTTTCGAAGAAAATTTAAAACTCCCATTCACTGCCCCCCCCCCTCTGGTAGACATACTTCGTTCCTACAATTGATATCAGAGCAAGATACTCCTTAAATCTGCTCATTTTTGTCTAACAACCTTGGAGTTTAAGTATGTCTTCAGTGAGCTACAAGTCACATCTCAAGATTCCCATATTCGATGGGACAGACTATCCCTTCTCGAAGGAGAAGATGAAGATCCGTCTCCGAGCCATTGACGATGACATGTGGAACATGGTGCAGTTTGGATTCACGATTGAAATACCTCAAGCCCCCACTGATGCCGAGAAGAAACTCTTTCAGATGGATGCTCAAGCTAAAGGTGAAATTCTCATGCTCAATTTCTTCGCTATCGACAGTCTGAAACTGCGAAGGAATTGTGGGACATTCTCGAGAAGATAAACGAGGGAGTTTCAACTCAGAAAGAGGCTCGCATTGATACTCTTCGAGCAAAGTTCAATCAATTCAAGCGCATTGGAAATGAAAGCTGTCAGCAAACCTTCGATCGTCTAAGTGACATAGCAAATGAGCTGCAAGGCCTCGGCACCAAAGACATAACTAACCATGAAGTTGTGAAGAAGTTGCTCCGATCACTTGACAGTTCATTTGACACACTTGTTCTGATGATTAGGGAACGAGCTGATTTCAAAGATCTCGACTCTACTGATATCATGGAGAGGCTGAACACCCACGAGGAACAAGAAGAAGAGAAGAGAGGTTTATATGGTTCAAACCATCGGAAAAACCATGCTCTCAAGGTTATGGCTGATTCTTCCTCCAAAGGAAATGCCGAAGATGATTCTGATGACCCTGAAAGAACCAACAAAGACCTCGCACTGATCACGAAAAGATTCCAGCGCTTTCACAAGAAGAGTCAGTTCTAGAAGAAAAGTTCAAGCAACTCTGGCGGTTCAAAATCTTCATCAAAACCTACTAGAGAATACACCTGCTTCAAGTGCAAAAAGCCTAGACATTTCATTCCGGACTGTCCTCTCTCGGAAGCTGAAATCCGTGCTAGTGGAAGATATGATTCCGGTAACTATCGAGGCAAAAGCAAGAGCAAGAACTATGACTCCGATGATGAGAAGAAAATGAAGAAGTTCTTCAAGAAGAAGGATAACTCCTTCTCAAATTCTTCTTCAAGATCTTCCTCAAGGAATCCTTCCAAGTCCTCCTCCAACCACAAGAATAACTCTCATAAGGCCAAGGCATACATCGGCAAGGAAATGGACTCTGATGAAGAGGAATCATCAGACTCCGAAGAAGTTGATGAATCATGTTGGGGATATAACCCCGTGGTATAACCCACCCTTAAACAGCTGGGTCAGGCCGTTGGCGACTCTGGAAGCTAGGCCTCAGACAGGTCTGAGTGATCAAGACGCAGGGCCGGAGGGGCGGCTTACAAGATGGGCCGGCTTAAGGCCCAAGGCCAGAATATGGCACGTGGCCTGGAGGTGTAAGGCGCCCAATGATGACTTGTCATAGAAGGCAAGGTGACTTGGAGTTAGGATCGGTCACGGAACATGACCCGACCTGGACTCTTGTAAGCCGACGGCCTCGACCTATATATAAAGGCGAGTCCCCGGCATAGAATAGGGCAAGTTACAATCAATCGATAGCTAAGTCAAGCAAATCCGCTCCCTTGTAATCAATACTCAAGCAATAAGCAATAAGAGCAGGAGTAGGCTTTTACCTCCACCGTGAGGGGCCGAACCTGGGTAAATTCATGTCTATCGAACAGCTCAACCCCGACAAGTTAATCACCGTTGCCATCGCCTCACGACTAAGTCCTTTCACTGGGACATCTGTCGTGACAAAACCATGATAGTTGGCACCCATCGTGGGGCCAGCGCACGTTGGTTTCGAGTTCTTGAAGGGCTCTTTCCCAGGGATCGAGGGATACGCTATTGGCAGGATGACCAAGAGTTGCCATGACAAGCTCTACATCGATGACGTTGGCTGGGGTCCTGAGGCCGACTCAATGGAGTACGGGTACCGGGTCCCCTTCGGCGGAATCCACATTTTCATCGGCAAGATCGGCGGATCTGAGCCTGAGCTGGACATCTACACCGACCTCATCGAGCTGGCTCGGCGTGTGCAACCCGCCCGGGTCCAAGCCGGCAGGAAGCACGTCTTCGTTGGTTTCACGCAAGCCATTGAACTCACGGAAAACTCTACATCTGGAGGGGAGACCCTCATCTACTCAGGTGATGAGTCCTCAACTGGTGAGACAGAGTCAATCTACCAGCTTCAAGACGGCAGGCTTGGGGGCTGTTCCGATGGCGACATAATTCTGGACCCCTATGAGCCACTGTGCCGAGCTGCCATCTTTATGGCTGGGACGGCGCTGGTTCTCAGTTCTTCAAGAACTGCAGCTGCAACATCTAACTCGGCTGCCACAGCGGCCAGCTCAGCTAGGCCGCCGGCTCAGGTACTATCCGACCTCATGGGCACTTTGACAACCCTGCTAGCGAAGGAAGTTACCGCTGCAAATCAAGCAGAGCGCAATGCAGAGATTGCAAAAATTCATGAGCAGATGACCAAGGCCTAGGAGGATATCAATGCTGAGAACATCCAGATGGCTGCACTGAAAGCTCAGGTTGATGCAGAGGCAGAACGCCTGAAGGCAGAGGCTTGGCGTCTAAATCTGGACTAGAACGCATCTAATGTAGTGTTCCGGTGAAGGCACCAGAGTCGTTTCCCATTGATGTATGACCCAAAGCGCCTGTTTGACATGCCCGAAGCAGGGCCAAGCACTCCGGAAGCATGGATCATCCGCCAGTCAAACCCGGATGTACATGGAAACTGAGCGGCAAATCAACCCCGTCAGCTCGAGCCGACACAGAGAGAAGAGCCGAGGCCCAACCCGCCCCCTATTCAGACGCAACCATAGCATTTTCTGACACCACCTGGGCACTTTTCTAACCCGGTGGATAACATGGTAGCGGCGGCAACCCGGCTTGCAGCAATTCCTATCACTGGTGAATCACTAGCCGCGTTGGAAACCCAGAACACGGTTGAACTCCTGCAAACAGCCATTGTGCAACAACCCACCTACTCATACAGTCATGATCGGGTGCACTCGACTCCCCTTCTGAGCCGTAGTTACAGCCGGCATAATGAGTCACCCCCAGTCTCCAGCAGCGAGCGGCGCCGTAACCTGCCCCATGTTGACCCGCCTCTTATCCCAAGGACTGGGGCTCAAGCGATTTTGAACAGGGGGAGGGCCCGCCGAGAGGCGGAGGCGGCAAACCAGGGGGCTTATGAGCCGCCCCGTGTGTTCCCTTCAGCTTCGGTAGGAGCCGGGTTAAGTGCCAGAAGCATTGGTGTGTCATGTTTAGTGTCGGCTTTACGCAATGAGCGCATGCCTAAGGATTTCAAAGGTCCCCGTAAGATAACTTGTTGGTGCAAAGATAGGAATGTTATGTTTTGCAGTTTGTTGACATAAACAGCATGGGACTTATTTGTTTGCATGTGCACACTAAGTAACAGGTCCCCGATGTATCGAGGAGTTTAATGCAAATGAGGAAGATAATCTCCCTGCATTGCAGCGAAGGTTATCACCGAAGATGAAGCTAACAAGAGTGACCCCTAAAAATTGCTGAAGTAAAGCAATTGGTTTGGTGTCTATCCGAAGAAATATGACTGTGTCCAAGGAGAATGAAGACGAAGTGAAGACTTAGCATTTGTTTCATTATTCTTCTTCTTTCATTGAGTCATAGGACCACCATACTATTAAGAGGGGTGTAGCGTTCGAAGCTTTGATTCTTTGATGCTAAACCCAAATCCTATGTAAGCTGTGAGAGAAATCTCTTTCTGTTTCGAACAAATACTTGCAAGCAAAAGACTGTGATCTTCTTCGCTGTGAGGGATTTATCTCGGACCGAGGAGCTAGCATTACTTGTTCCTCAAGTAATGTTACCGTTGCTCCAAAATCCGACCGTTGCAAGCATGTCGGTTGGCCATTGGCTGGACCTCGTGTCCAAAATGGTAATTTCCCATCTGGGAAGGTTGCGGCTATAAATAGCCACCCCGCGCCGGCTTTGTCCGGCGGCTGCTCTGTTTTGATTCTGAGAAGATTGTTGAGCAACCCACTCTCTGAGCGATTTGAGTTTAAAATCCACCGAGAGAAAAACCCTAGAGCCGAAGAATTAGATAGTGGTTCAGCATCACTGGAATCTAAGTCTAGTACGCTCTGCCTATTACTCTTGAGAGCTGCAAACTCTCTAGGCGGTTAGGTGTCAATTTCTTCAGAGACCAAGAGTGATTGTGGTTCTCGAAGAAGAAGTCTGTAAAGGTTCGAAGATCGCCTTCAATTATCTACAACGAGTAATCGGCATCGGTTGATGAATCGATTGTCGAGGAGAATAGGGTGAAGAGAGTTTATCTTTCGTGTTAGGTCAAAGCCCGTCCAACCAGACGTAGTCCTTGTGCAGAAGGACGAACTGGTCGAACAAATACCTTGTCGCCATCGAGCATCTTCGGTTATCTCTGTTACCCATGTTTACCTTCAATGCATTTTCATTCGTGTGAGTTGTATCAATGCATGACTTAGTTTCCTTTCGATACTCAGTTTTAGTTTCGTTGTAGTTTGATTTTCATTCGCTCCGCTGTTGGGTTCTGAGAGTTTTGAGTTTTTCGAATAAAATTTAAAACTCTCATTCACCCCCCTCCTCTGGTAGACATACTTCGTTCCTACAATTGGTATCAGAGCAAGGTACTCCTTGACTCTGCTCATTTTAGTCTAACGACTTTGGAGTTTAAGTATGTCTTTAGTGAACTACAAATCGCATCTCAAGATTTCCATATTCGGTGGGACGGTCTACCCCTTCTGGAAGGAGAAGATGAAGATCCATCTCCAAGCAATAGATGACGATATGTGGAACGTGGTGCTGTTCGGGCTCCATGTTGCTGTACCTCAAGCCCCTTCCGACGAAGAAAAGAAGCTCATTTAGCTGGATGCTCAGGCCAAAGATGAGATTAGCGGCCATCTCAATCGGGCACAATTTCTTCATTATCGCCAGTGTGAAACCATGAAGGAATTGTGGGACGTCCTCGAGAAGATCAATGAAGGAGTTTCATCTCAGAAAGAAGCTCGAATTGATACTCTTCGAGCCAAGTTCAATCAATTCAAGCGCATTGGAAATGAAAGCTATCCGCAAACCTTCGATCGTCTGAGTGACATCGCAAATGAACTTCAAGGTCTCGGCAACAAAGACATCACTGACCATGAAGTTGTAAAGAAACTACTTCGATCTCTTGACAATTCTTTTGACACACTTGTTCTGATGATACATGAACGAGCTGATTACAAGCACCTTGACTTTGCTGATATCATGGAGAGACTGAACACTCACGAGGAACAGGAAGAAGAGAAAGGAGATCTATATGGCTCAAGTCTACGCAAAAATCATGCTCTCAAGGTTGTGGCTGATTCCTCCTCTGATGGAAATGCTGAAGAAGATTCAGATGACCCAGAAATACACAGCAAAGATCTCGCACTGATCACAAAAAGATTCCAATGCTTTCACAAGAAAAGCCAGTTCCAGAAAAGAAGTTCAAGCAACTCTGGGGGTTCAAAATCTTCATCAAAACCTGCTGGAGAATACACCTGTTTCAAGTGCAAAAAGCCTGGACACTTCATTTCAGACTGTCCTCTCTGGGAAGCAGAAATCCGTGCTAGGGGAAGATATGATACTGGCAACTATCGAGGCAAAAGCAAGAGCAAGAACTACGACTCCGATGAAGAAAAGAAAACGAAGAAATTCTTCAAGAAGAAGGATAACACCACTTCTAAATCTTCGTCAAGATCTTCATCAAGGAATCCCTCCAAGTCCTCCAACCGCAAGAATACTTCTCGCAAGGCCAAGGCATACGTCGGCAAGGAGATGGATTCTGAAGAAGAAGAATCGTCTGCCTCCGAAGAAGCTCATGAATCTGATGAGGATTCTGACTCGGGCATGGCTGGGATAGCGTGCGCCTCTTCTCCTGTGACCAACTTCTTTGGGAATCCATCAAGCAACGATGAATCTCCTGCCTACTGCTTCATGGCTAAAGCTTCAAAGGAAAATCTATCCTCCAAAATTCACAAGATTCACTCCGGTGATCAATATTCTTCTGATGAGGATGACCATGCTAAGTTAATCAAAAATGCTAATATTCAACAAAACTCTCTTGAGAAAATTGAGAAAACTCTCAGGAAATCTGAAGGGTTGTTGGTTGAGGAGATGGAGAAAAATCTGTCACTGACCGAAAAGTATTCCACTCTCAAGTCATAGATGGATGAACTGACAAATCATCATGATTTCTTCTCGACGGAACATGAAAGATTGACCTATGATTACTTGAAAAGGAAACAGGAACTTGAGGCTCTGAGAGAGGCTCATGAGGATTTGATCAGAGAAAATTCTCTTCTCACCCAACAACTTAAAATGCCTTGACCGAACTAAAGCTGAATCAAATGCTGAATCATCTATGAATGCTAACCCCTCGGTCGAGGAAAATGGTTCTGTTTCTGATGAAAATGCTAGCTTGAAGGATCTTCTTCAGATAAGAATGTTCAAACCCCTCAAAGTCCATCAAACTCTTTGTGATGTTTTGAAGAAATCCATTCTTCACAAAAATCCCAGGAAAGATGGCATTGGTTTCGAAATGAAACTGAATGATGATGGCACCTACGGGGAATCTCATCAATATCCTCAAATTGTGTGGGTTCCAGCAAAGAGCAAAACGCTCGATCCAGCATTACTCTCGGGATATGACTTTCCCATCCCTGAATATCCTGATAATGATTCTCTAGACAACTATAAGTTGTTTAAAAATTAACATGGTGAGACTGTTGCTCACTATGTTGGACCAAACAGCAGAAATTGCCCCCCAAAGAAAGCTATTTGGGTGCCCAAGAAAACTGTTGATGCCTTGCCTATTTCTGCTTGACTAACCTTGCAGGCAGAAAAAGTTTGACAGAATGAGTACATGCATACCTCATTCAATCATTTTACTCATGCCTCTGGAAGGAATTTCAATGCTTATTCCTTTAATTATGCTCGTACCTCATTGAACAACAATTATGCTTATCGAAAGAAATCCTATCCTGCTCGCCCTACTGTTTCGAAGCCACATGCAAAGATGTGGGTGGTTAAGAGAGCCTAATTCTTCTGCAGGACTACGTCTTCGGGTGTACAGAATGGATAATGGATAGTGGATGCACTAGTCATATGACCGGAGACAAGTCATTGTTTCTCGACCCCAACTTAACTGCTTCTCCTCTGAAGTATATCACTTTTGGTGACAACAACAAAGGAAAGGTAATTGGGCTAGGTAAAATTGCCATATCTAAAGACAAGTCCATTGATGATGTTTTACTTGTTCAGTCTCTTGGATTCAATCTTATGTCAGTTGGCAAGCTATGTGACTTAGGCATGCTAGTTCTATTTTCTATATCCAAATGCATTATCTTCATGGCCTCTGACAATTCCTTTGTCTTTGAGGGAATTAGAAAGGGTGATCTTTATATTGTGGATTTTTCTAAGGGTCCCTTAGTCCAAACTTGCTTGCTTGCAAAAGCAACCAAAGGTTGGCTGTGGCACCGAAGACTTGGTCATGCAGGTATGAGAAATTTGCAGACTCTGGTGAAGAAAAATCATCTCCGTGCCATTCCTGATGTAACATTTGACAAGAATCATCTCTGTACTGCATGTGAGGCTGGTAAACTAGCCAAGAAGCATCACTCATCCAAGACAGTTATGACCATTACAATACCACTGGAAATTCTTCACATGGATTTATTCGGTCCTCAAAATTATACAAGCTTCGGTGTAAGTCACTATGGCCTAGTTATTGTTGATGATTTCTCTTGATACACTTGGGTATTCTTTCTCGAAGACAAGACCTACACCCAAGACATCTTCAAAAGTTTCGCTAAGAAGGCACTGAATGAATATGATGTGCGAATTAAGCATGTCGGAAGCGACAATGGAACTGAGTTAAAAATACTCATATTGCTGAATTTCTTGATGAACATGGTATTACTCATGAGTTCTCTGCCACATACACTCCCCAACAGAATGGACTTGTTGAACCAAAGAACAGAACTCTCATTGAAATGGTGAGAACAATGCTCAGTGAGTATAAAACTCCCATTCGTTTCTGGGCTGATGCTATCAACACTACTTGCCATGTTATCAATCGTGTTTATCTTCACAAGTTCCTTAAGAAAACTTCATATGAGCTTATCACTGGCAAGAAATCGAATGTTTCTTATCTTCGTGTATTTGGTGCACCTTGTTACATTCTTGACATGAATCATTCTTCCAAGTTTGCACCTAAGGCACATGCAGGATTTCTTCTTGGTTATGGCTCAAACTTGCATACATATCGTGTCTATAACTCTCACCACATGAAAGTTATGGAAATGGGAAATTTTGCGATTTGATGAATATAACGGCTCCCTAAGGAGCACCTGCCAAATGTGATAGATGAACCACTGATATCGGATGCTATTCGGCAAATGGCTATTGGAAGCGTCAAGCCTGTTGAAGGAAATGCACCTGAATCCTCTGATGATGATGCTCCTATGACTCGAAGCAGAACTCGTCAAGCTACTGCCGAAGCAAATACTCCTCCGAATGGAAATGGCAATCAAAATCAGAATGCTGATCAAAATGGCAATCCCGAAGGGAATGATGATAAAAATAATGATGCTGACGAAAATAATGATGATCATCATGAAGAGAATGCTCTTCCTCGAGTGGCTAATCGAGTTGACCCTTCATTAATTCTCGATGAAATTAAGAATCCAGGTTATTGACCCACAACTCGCTCACGCACTCGTTTGGCTAACTACTGTGGCAGTTTCTCCTTTGTTTCATTGGCAGAACCTACCAAGTATGAAGAAGCCATGAATGATCCAGATTGGATGAATTCCATGCAAGAGGAGTTCGTGCAATTTGAACTAAATGACATGTGGGAATAGGTTGACAGACCGAATCCCATGAAGCACAATATCATCGGCACAAAATGGATCTTCAGCAATAAGCAAGATGAAAATGGCATTGTGGTGAGAAACAAAGCGCGTCTTGTCATTCAAGGGTACACACAGGTAGAAGGTATTGATTTTGGTGAAACATATGCTCCTGTTGCACGCCTTGAGGCAATTCGTATTCTTCTCGCTTATGCAAATTACAATAATATCTTGCTTTATCAAATGGATGTGAAAAGTACTTTCCTCAATGGTGAGATAGATGAGGAAGTTTATGTTAAACAGCCACTTGGCTTTGAACATCCTGAGTTTCCTAACAAAGTTTTCAGCTTGAAAAAGGCTCTATATTGGCTGAAGCAAGCCCCTCGAGCTTGGTATGACACCCTGAAGAAGTTTTTGCTCGACAAAGGGTTCAAGCCAGGATCCACTGATCCCACGCTTTTCACTCGTGCTGTTGATAATGATCTATTCGTATGTCAAATCTATGTGGATGATATTATCTTTGGCTGTCCTAACAATGCTTGCAGCTTAGAGTTCGGGAAAATGATGTCCGATAAATATCAAATGTCTATGATGGTGAACTCAAGTTCTTTCTCAGACTACAAATTCGTCAACAGGCAAATGGAATTTTCATTTCTCAGGAGAAATATCTAAAAGAATGCCTGAAGAAGTTCAAAATGCAAGATTCCAAAATGAAGGGCTATAAAACCCCTATGCCCATGAATGGTAAGCTGGATGCAGATGTGTATGGTAAGGATTACGATCAGAAGGCCTATCGTTCTATGATTGGTTCTCTTCTCTACCTATATGCATCCAAACCTAATATTATGTTAAGTGTTTGCATGTTTGCCCGCTATCAAGCTGCACCAAAAGAATCGCATCACCAAGCGGTTAAGTGCATTCTAAGATATTTCGCTCACACCCCCACCTTAGGTTTATGGTATCCTAAGGGAGCATAGTTTGATCTCGCTGGATATTCAGACTCACATTGGGCTGGTGACTTGGTTGACAGGAAATCTACTTCGGGGACATGCCATTTCCTCGATAGATCATTGATCTGTTGGTCGTCAAGGAAGAAGAATTGTGTATCTCTTTCCACGGCTGAGGCCGAATATATTGCTGCTGGCGCTTGTTGCACTCAGTTATTGTGGATGAAGCAGACACTGAAGGATTATGGCATCAAGGTCAAGAACATTCCTCTATATTGTGACAATGAGAGTGCCATCAAAATTGCACATAATCTTGTGCAGCATTCTCGCACGAAGCATATTGCCATCAGACACCATTTCATTCGCAATCATGTTGCTCGAGAGGATATTGTCATCAATCACGTCAAGACCGAAGACAATCTTGCTGATATTTTCACCAAGCCTCTCAATGAGAAAAGATTCTGTGCGTTATGGTGTGAGCTAAATATCCTAGACTTCGCAAACGTGCAGTAAGCTAGACTCGGCTCTCGTGCTAACACTTTCACATCTTTGAAGGAATGGGGGCATAACACCCGAAGAGTTTAAAATTTCGACAAAGTGAAATTTTCTTTTTGAGAGTGAATACATTAACGAAGAACTAGACTAACTGGGTGCCACGATAATTGTGCGACGCTCGGGGTCACATAGTTCTTATACAGTGGGTTACACCACCACAATTTTCTTTCATTGGTTTTTCTTTGCAATCGAGAGTTTTGGTTTTTTGTCCGAACGCATTTCCCTCATAGCTATTTGCTCGAGTTTTTGAGTATATCTGCCTAAGTGAAATGCCTAGGACCCTGTTTTCCCTATGCTCTATCTCTTCCAGTCTATGTTGTTCCGTTACAAATGCTCAAATTTTATCTGGAACGAAACTTTATCTGGTGTCCTTGACCACGATTAAGATTCGGTCCGAACTTTAATCTGTTTTGGCTAAAGCTGTCCAAAATTTGGGGTTTCCTGCTCAAGTCAGGACCACGATCTTTTATGACAGTTGCCACGTGTGATAGAACCACTGCCATTCCATCTTGTCCGTCGAATCGCAAGCATCCCTGTTTAGTGGTCGTTCGATCATATCCACTGTGAGCGGTTATTTCCATTCGCATATAAAAACCGCACCGCTCTCCTTTCTTCCAGTTCACTTTATCCTCACCTCCTCTCCGCCGAAACCCCCGCCGTAGCGCTCCACCTTGAGCTCAATGCCGATGACCTCTTCGCCGCTTCACTGACAGAAAGTGGTCACCGGAGTCATTCCTCGCTGCCGCGGGACATCTTCCTCCCTGCGCCGCCGTAGCTGCTGCACATCACCAAGCTAGGGTACGTGTGGTTCGAACTCGGACCTCCATTCTTCACAATTCGAGTTTGTCCACGGTTATTTTCTTCTGATTTTACCGCATTTCCCAGATCTAGGTTTTACCCTTACTAGTGTGGATGTGGTTTGTAGTTATCCCTCACATCTGTATCTCTTCTGATCTAGGGTTTGAGTTATGGTTCGCTTGAATGGAATGCCTAGTGCGCTGTCTAGTATATTCTTCGAACCTACTAGCTTGTTCTATATGTTTCCTTCATTCGAAACATTTCTCAAAGTCTGCATCTCTTTCTTCTTCAAAATGTTTTGTTGGGAAAAATATTCGCTGTGAGCATTTGTAACCCTGTCCCCATTTTCCCTCGTATCTACTCTCATTCACAGGTATATGCAGTCTGTTGAGGATTCTGCTAGACCACATAGTATGGCCAATGAAGATGAGGATTTCATGGGAACAACTGATGAATCCAAAGCTCCAAATGCCAAGGGCCCAACGGTAGGCCCGTCATCCAGCAAAAGGAAGAGATCCGAACAGAATGAAAATGAGCAAGAAGCAGATGCACCGAAGAAAAAGAAAGGTGGCAGGCAACCTTTCACAAATTCAGCTCAGTATATATCTCATGACAAATACAACACTGTTCCAGGAGAAAATTCAACAGAGAAAAGAAGGCGTCTACAAAAGATTCGACGTCACTGGGTACAGAAGTGGTTCAACTACAAAATGATTCATCCTTGATATGCCAAGAACTTTGCTTTCCATCCTCCGTGGGGTGACTGTCGTGAAATTGGCCTTGTCCGTGCAAGTGATCCCTAGGAAAGATCGCCACCTCCACCGGATGCACATGAGTCATCTCTCAAGACTCCCAAATCTTATCCTGATGAGTTGGCCAAGCGTCTGAAAAATGCAGAGAAGAGAGCCAAGAAGGCTAAAAAGGACAGAGTTGGAGGAGAAGAAAATCGTCATCTTATCAAATCAGACGTCGAAAAGAAAAAGGCTGAAGGAAAATCAGAACGCCGTTCTAAGCTCAAGCATGATCCTAGCTCTGCTACTTTGAAGAAAAAGAGCGCGCCAAAGAGAAGGCCAGCTAAACCAGTTCAGCGTGATGCTGAAAGTGATTCCTCCGATCAAGATGATCCTCCACTCACAAGAGAAGAAATTGATGCAACTCTTTCCGAGCAAGTAAACATCACTACTTCCACCACATTACCTAATCTTCGAGCGAGTGCAGTTCCAATAGCACCTCCGAAGAAAATTACTCTGAAGAGAAAAACACCTCCTACCACTGTCACAATGGTTGATCAAGTGGATACAACCCCTCATCCTAATGCAATAAATCTGCAAGATTTGGTAGTTGATGCCCCAGTAGGCACAGCTAAGCCATGAGAGAAGATCCCGAAGCAAAAGGTGAAGAAAATCATAGCTCCCTCTACCGAGCAAAGTGAACCAAAAGCAAATTTAGTGAAAGAAAAGGCTGCTAAATTTTCTCCGAAGTTGACTCAACCATTGGCGTCTATGCCTCCGACCGAGCAAAATCCAGTTCAGACTGCTCCTACAGCACGGACCAACAATGACTCTGATGCACCACATTACTTCAATCAAGTATTCATTATGGAGCAGCTTGACAGATTTGTCGAGAACCTGTTTTATGGAGAAGTGACATCTTTGCCCATTCCCTCTAAAGTAATTGCTCAAGCTTTTGCTCTGGTCCAGGACATGAGAGATGATTCTGTTGAGATAAATGACCTCACTACCCAGATTAAGGAGCTTGACAACCATATGCTAGCTATGAAATCCAAGTTTGTCATCAAGCAACTTGAAGAATCCTATGTGGATGTCAATAAGGCTTTGACTATCCTTTGGAACAGGAGATTAGGGTTTCATTCTGAGTTGGATCAAATTGTTCGCAAGATATGCCTCGATCATCAAGCCCAAGCCATCAGATATAATGATCTTGTCAAAGGGCATATTGATCTCTCGAAACAAAAGAAGAAGAAGAAAATTGCAAAGAAGAATGCTCCTCCTCCTCCTACGAAAGAAAAATCTCCAGATGCTGTACCACAGAAGGAAAGCTCACATAAGCCTGCAATTGCCTCGATAGTTAATGAACCAGTTACTGATGCTCCTCCTTCGCCAAGGCCAAGTGAACCAGTGCATGTGGCCTCTCCCGTTCATGAAGCAAACCATTCTCAGCAATTTGTTTCGGAAGAAGGTGAAATTCCTCAGTATGCCCCTCTTGCATCTCCAGCTCATGTCGAACCAGATGATCTGGTTCCTCCTAAACCGCAACCTACTGCCGTAGAACATTCCCATTAGTCACCAGTGCCTGATAAAGTAACTGCTCCCTCTCCACTTCGAATTTCCCTCAACACCATGAAGAAGACTTCAGATGTTGGTCCTTCTGTAGCAAAGTCAGTTTCTGCTCATCACTCAGATTCGATAATTTATGGTGATGAATTGATTTTAGTTGAAGATGAGCTCAAATATCCATATCCTCGCGAGCAACTGCCGTTATTCTCTATCGGCGTTGGCGTCAAAGGGCCACTTTTCAATCGGAACACACATCCTCAGTTCTTTCAAGAGAGTCCATATAGCAAGCCTCGCACTTCCGAATCTCCTCGATTCTGGACTCAATAACACGCTATATATTATTCTCAGATTCTATATGACAGCCACAAGATTTTTCTGCATGAATTCCTGGATATCGCTGTGATGAAGAACCTTGGCTGCTTCAATCAAGTATTGCAAGATATCAAAGATTTTGGCCTCACGCATGTCTTTGCATATCAACATCCATGGAACAGAGAAATTATCATTCAATTCTATGCCACATTGTACATCACTGGTGATGAGTCGGATAGCACCAAATGGATCATGGAATGGATGACCAAAGGGAAACGCATAAAATGCACTGCAATGGACTTTGTCTCACATTTTCATTTCCTCGATTAGAGCACGGCAAGACTAAAATTTGAGTTCACAACATTGATGCAATTTTTGATGAAGATTTCCATTGCATAATGGATCAAGAGAAGATTCATGACTATGATGGTCCTCCATTGCCCGAGCACTTGACTTTTGATAATGAAACTCTTTATCATATGCTCACTTGTACCATCTGTCCTCTGGCTGGGATGAATTCTGACAATGCTATATCTAATGTTCTTCGAAACACCATCCATGCCATCTCCCAAGGATACATCTTCGATGTTGAAGACATGTTTCTGCGCATTCTGATGGATTCTGCTCAGCATTCGAAAACCATCAAAGTCTTTGGGCCTTGGATTCAGAAAGTGGTTGACTATGCGATGAAAACCGAATATTTGGCCGAAGTCAGTCACAAAAGTTTCATTCCTCCCATACGTGATACGCTGCATGTCATGGAAGATTTTTCTTCGGGCAAATTACCAGTGTCAAGCATTCCAGATATCACAATACATTCAATGGGCCACGACTACCTCAACGTGATCGATAACCGAATACTCAACCTCCTTCACACCTTGAAGTGAGTTTGCGCACTCAACAGCTGCTGTTGAAGCATATGGCTGAGGATCACATAGAAAAAGAACATCTGGCTGCTAAATTAAATGCCATCCACAACTATATGAAAGTTGTGCACATGATTACTGTTGAAAACAAGAAGCATCTATGGAAATTGCTTCGGAAGTTCTTCTCCAAGAAACAATTAAGCAACTCAAATCTTAAAGAGCTTTATGAGTATATTGATCAAAGTTTCTCTACTGAAGACTTTCAAGATCGTCTAACTCCTCCTCTGCCAGCTCGTGAGCCAACAACAGACTTACTACGATTCCAACTACACAAGGTGCTCGATGAATTAGAAGCCACCTCGCCTACTGGGAAGCCTGCTGAAGAAAATGTGCTGTCCCGCAAGAATCAACAAGCTGATCCCAATGTGCCTTCTTCTTCTCAGCCCCAAGCCAGTCTTGCAGGACCATCTGATGCTACTGACGATGAAGATTTACCGGCCACTTCCAAATCAGAATCATCTTCAGACAGTTCTTCTGGCGATGCCTCAGAGTGAATCAAGTTCACCTCTTTTGCACTCATGTTCTTTGTCACATTTTTTACACTAGTTGACAAAAAGGGGGAGAATTACATCGAGTTTCGATAGATTTGCTCTGATGGATTTGATCTCAATGTTTATTTGGTCTCGTTTCTGAGCTCTATGTTTATAAGACTATATGTGCTACTAGGTGTGCTCTGATGTAAATCTACTTTTGTGTTGTAATGTTAATAACCCCGCCTGCCGCACTATTTCTCTCGAAGCATTTTTTTTGCAGGTGGAACTATTTATCAGAAGTTATGAATGATTGCACCATATACTCGATGGATCACATATCATCAGTGTGAATCATTACCTCAAATGATTGAAAAATCCTCCACATATGAATTGCAAGGAATTTCATTTCATATCTTTAACCCTGCATACATCAAGGGGGAGTATATTTCATCATCGAGTCAAGTAACTCAAGTTCACTCTTGTTCGATTTACACTTCACTTATCTATCTTCACTTTGATGATTATCTGTTTTGTCAACAACCATCAAAAAAGGGGGAGATTGTTGGTGCAATGATAGGCCCCTTATATTTTGGTGTTTGTTGACATAAACAGCATGGGACTTATGTGTTTGCTAGTGCACACAGAGTAATAGGTCCCTGATGTATCGAGGAGTTTGATGCAAACGACGAAGATAATCTCGCTGCGTTGCAGCGAAGGTTGTCACCGAAGATGAAGCTAACAAGAGTGACCCCTAAAAATTGCTGAAGTAAAGCAATTGGATCAGTGTCTGTCCGAAGAAATATGACTGCGTCCAAGGAGAATGAAGACGAAGTGAAGACGTAGCATGTTTCATTATTCTTCTTCTTTCATTGAGTCATCGGACCATCACACTATTAAGAGGGGTGTAGCGTTCGAAGCTTTGATTCTCTGATGTTAAACCCAAATCCTATGTAAGCTGTGAGAGAAATCTCTTTGTGTTCCGAGCAAATACTTGCCAGCAAGAGACTGTGATCTTCTTCGCTGCGAGAGATTTGTCTCGGACTAAGGAGTTAGCATTACTTGTTCCTCAAGTAATGTTATCGTTGCTCCAAAATAAGACCGTTGCAAGCGTGTCGATTGGCCATTGTCTGGGCCTCATGTACAAAATGGTTATTTCCCATATAGGAAGGCTGCGGCTATAAATAGCCACCCCACACCGGCTTTGTCTGGCGGCTGCTCCATTTTGATTCTGAGAAGATTGTTGAGCAACCCACTCTCTGAGTGATTTGAGTTTAAAATCCACCGAGAGAAAAACCCTAGAGCCGAAAAATTAGATAGTGCTTCAGCATCACTGGAATCTAAGTCTAGTACGCTCTGCCTATTACTCTTGAGAGCTGCAAACTCTCTAGACGATTAGGTGTCAATTTCTTCAGAGATCAAGAGTGATTGTGGTTCTCGAAGAAGAAGTCTGGAAAGGTTCAGAGATCGCCTTCAAGTATCTACCACGAGTAATCGGCATCGGTTGACGAATCGATTGTCGAGGAGGATAGGTTGAAGAGAGTTTATCTTCCGTGTTAAGTCACAGCCCCTCCAACCAGACGTAGTCCTTGTGCACAACGACGAACTGGTCGAACAAATACCTTGTCGCCATTGAGCATCTTCGGTTATCTCTGTTACCCATGTTTACCTTCAATGCATTTTCATTTGTGTGAGTTGTATCAATGGATGACTTAGTTTCCTTTCGGTACTCAGTTTTAGTTTGCTGTAGTTTGATTTTCATTCGCTCCGCTGCTGGGTTCTGAGAGTTTTGAGTTTTCGGAAGAAAATTTAAAACTCCCATTCACCCCCACTCTGGTACACACACTTTGTTCCTACATGTCGTGGTATCACACTGCCACCTATGGGGCCATTGGCCCCTTGTGGTTCGGCAAGGGGGAAGAGCGCATTGCACAAAGAGCGGAAAGCACAGAGGAGCACAGCAACGATGACACGGGCAGTTTTACCCAGGTTCGGGCCACCGCGAGGCGTAAAACCCTACTCTTGCTTTGGTGGATTGATGGAAGGACGTGGTGGAGACGCAGCGCTCTAGCCCGACAAGGTCACCTCGGGGCGAGAGCAGCTATGCGCGTACGAGTGTACAAGGGTCCGAATCCTTTCTAAGGTAGCCACGGCCCTCCTTTTATAGGTCAAGGGGTCACCACAATGGCAAAACAGTCATTATGTACTGATTAGATAGCCACAGTGCTATCATACCTAACTCTGCAGACAGGATAGGGTGCATTAAATGCGCCGCTTAGTGTCACATCGTGGCATAGCCCGGCAAGCCTTGCCGTGCCATTCAGCCACCTTTTTGCCTGCCCGCGCGACACGTCGCCTGGATGGGTGTCATTTAGGGATGATCTTCCTTAGAAATGGCCTACCACGTACCAAGTAACAGCCACTTAGTCACTTGGGGGCTCGACACCACACCGATGGGTGACTTGCGTTGCTGTGAGGTGGAGCGGTGGAGCTTTGGCGGGGTAATTCGCCCTTGGCGTCCCCGGCAAGCCTGCCGGGGGAGTCTTGAGGTTTGTCTTGGGGTAACCTCGACCCCACCACGCTCGCCTGCCCGGCAAGGGAGGTTTTTCCTTAGTGATATCTTGCTTATTTGGTTGGTCTTGGTCTTCTTTATCTGCCCTTTGATTTCTCAAAGAGCCGTCTCTTCTGCTTGGCCTTGTCTTGAATGCTTGGTGCAGTTTGCTCTATTGCTGTCGTGCCGGAGATCCGCCTGTCCGGGCACAAGTCAGGGGGAAACATACACCCCTGTTTGTGTAACCCGACATAAGCCCCCGGGCCTGAGCCATACGTGCTGCTAGGCACGTTAGGTTAGGCCCCAAAATGGTGCATGGACACGTGTTGAAGATATGCTGCGTGTGTAGCAATTTGCTATGATGACCAGTCAATCCAACGTCCACTCCGCATAATTACCGCAGGCCATGGGGTCGTGGGACTGTAGCAGTTAATGTCAAAACGGTAACTTTCTGAGGGAAAGTAGCGACAATCCGCTCTTCTCCCCCACGTTCGCTCCCATAAAGGGGAAAACGCGAAGAGGCGCGGCTCATTCGCACCCGTTTCTCCATCCTTTATCTTCTTCCTCCTCATGATTGCTGGTTTGCTTTTACTTGCAGTACCGCTAGCCGAGGAGCCTGAGTTGCTAGAGGAAGTGCCAGCATTGGCAAAGATGCCGCAGAGGAGGCCACCAAGATTGCTGCCGCAGAGGGACAGGAACACGCTGCCGGGGATGCCCAGGAGCCCTTGAAGGAAGCAGGGCAGGCCTCCGGCAGTGCGTCAGGGTCGGGGATGCTGGTTGAAGAGAAGATCCCCCTTCAAACCATGAGCCCTCCTCCATTTTTTAGCATCTTGACTAGGATACCACAATCAACCTCAAGCCAACTGGCATTGGTGCTTGCCCAACCCAGTCTCGGAGCCCCCGGTTCCTCGGCGGCAGCGAGTGCAGAGCTAGACAAGGAAATCCTGCGCATCATAGCGCCACTATCTCAGCAAATCGGAGAGACAGATGGCTCTGTTGATGCTGTCTTGGACCTGTCCTTTCTGGAGTCCGTGGCAGCGGGCATCACAGAAATGCAGAACCGGTACGGCCAGAAGTGGCAAGCACTCAAGGAGCAGTGAAACTCCGCCAATAGCGTAGACCAGAAGCTGAGGGACAAGGGCATCGAGCTGCGCGAGTGGCATGGCAAACAGTTCCAAGTCCTTCTACGGCAGCAAGAGACCATCTCCATGGCAAAGGAGGACGTCGCCACCTGAGAAGCCTGCCTGGCAGAATGCACAGTGCTTCTGGATGCCAGGCAGCAGAGCATCTCTTCCCGGGAGGTGAACCTCGAGGCCGCCCTCCGCGCCAAGGACGATGAACTGGAAGCCCTTGTACAACAGCATACCAAGGAGCAGGAGGACAAACACAAGGCAGCCCTGGATGCACTCACTACTAACTCTGCCGCCCAACTGAAGAAGCTTGCTAATGATCTTGCCGCCGCATCCACTGCCAAGGTTGATCTCAACCAACAGGTGGCCAAACTGACAGAAGATCTTGCCGGGAGTTCCAAGGAAGTCGTGATCCTCAAGGAAGAGGCGCATAAAGCAGAGATCTTTCTAAAAGAGGTGCAATCGCAGCTCTCGTCCCAGGGTCAAGACCTTGAGACTGCCAACGGCACCATTGAAGACATGAAGGCCAGGATTGGCACCCTGGTGAGCTCGATCGAGTCTGGCGATGTCCGCGAGAAGTAGCTGATGAAGGATCTGGACAATGCGAGACGCCTTCGAAAGGATGCAGAGGACAAGCTGGCGAACCAATCCGAGGAGGTCGACCTTTGGATCAAAAGCCTGATCGATATCGCCGAGCGCCTCATAGCCCAGGCTACAGCAATGGGCATCGAAGGGCCAGTCTTCTCGGTTGGTGGTTATGAGGTCCCGAGCGTCAAGCTAGGGCTCTTCTTCAACGAGTTGATTGAGAAGTTGAAGACCCATGAAGAAGGAAGAGACGCCCTTTTCGAAAGCGAGTCTCGAAAGCTTGCCCGTAATGCCCTCTTCATGGTGTTGAGCAACCTCGCATACCGCCACCCCAAACTCAACCTTGCTGATGGCTTCAGGAAGCTCCCGGCAGGTGCTGATGTTTCTGCCGCTGAGAAGAAGGCTGCCCCCTACGCCGACAAGGTGCTCTCCATTCCCAGGGATCAATAAGGCCGTCAAGCATGGCTCCAAACCATTCTCGTTGGTGTTTCGCCCTGTAACAAAACATTATGCGTGTCCTGTGTTTAGACATCGTACTTCTTTTGCTTGCGCTGAACTGGTGTACTAATTAATTTCGAACACATGCTATCCCCCTTGTGTTTTATCCATCGATGTTCGTACGGTTAGTTTCTTTTTATGTGTTTTGGCTGCCTGCCGATAGTATACTGCCGTGATTGCTGCGAGGAACGCGTCCTTAGCATTTGGCTGGCAAAAGTACGTCCCGGCAGGCTTTTCCTTTAGTTGCCCTTGATGCAGCCACCCACTCCGTGAGCAGGCTCAGAACAGAGCGAGGGCGCAGGCAAACCCGTTAAGGTGCCATTACATAAAAGGCTTCACCAAACGAAAGAACATTGGTTTCTCGGGGATAGGCAAGTGTGAATTCTGGATCTATAAAAGAGCAATGATCACGTGAACTTAGCTTTTTGCTCACGCTTTTCTCCCTTCTTGGTTGTGGTTGCTTGCCGAGTTCGCATATCTTGGGCGGATGGCCCT
This sequence comes from Thinopyrum elongatum, assembly GCA_011799875.1. Taxonomy (NCBI): domain Eukaryota; kingdom Viridiplantae; phylum Streptophyta; class Magnoliopsida; order Poales; family Poaceae; genus Thinopyrum; species Thinopyrum elongatum. The sequence goes on from CM022298.1 coordinate 542,676,436, forward strand.
GGTTGCGGCCCCTGCGCTGGCTATTGTGGAGGGGACTGCATCGTCGGAACGGCTCCCTCGGTGCGGCCAGCGGCTTGGGCCGTTGCCGCCGTTGGTGGAGGCCGTGGCGGGCCTGCCTGCTGTGATCTTCCCGCCTCAGCGAAACCAATCAAGCTCTGGATAGTGGCCCTTCACTCATCCATTTGATTGGCCACTGGCGGAAATCTCAACAAGAGTTGGGCCCGCGCCATGGCCTCCGAAGCGGTGCTTGGCATGGATGACGACGTTGATCGCGACGTCGCCTGACTTCTGATGGTGTCTGTAGTGGCGGCGCCATGTTCTCGCCACCATGAGCCAGTCGCTAGGGCGGCATGACGATGAGGCGGATGCGCTTGGGAGTTGACGACCCCATTTGGCGCATCGTCTCGGCTAGCTTGCCCTGGGGTGGTGCGGGCCCTGTAGCCACACCCTCGGCAGGGGCAGCTAAGTGATTACGATCCGCATCAGGGCAAGCACCACCGCTGTGGCTGTGTCCCTCAGCGAGGTGGGGAGGTAGAGATGGAGCATTCCCCCACCCGCACCTTGCGGAGCATGGTCGCCGGGTTGTTGTTGGTGTCGCCAACCTTCGGTGCCTCCTGCTCCTTCTTCGGTCGCAGGGGGGACGGTGATGGCGCCGCCTACGCCAGTCACATTCCCCACGGCGTCGGCGTTCCCATGTTCACCCGCAGCCCCCATGGCATTAGTGGCCGCATGCGAGGGAGCCTTCGAGGTAGACGGGTGAGCTGAAGCACCGGATTTCTTTTTGGGCGCCATGGATGATGAAGCCGTTGATGAAGAAAACAATGATGAAGACAGCGCGCTGCTTACACTCTCGGGTTCGCGCAAGCGCTTCCCCCTACCTGGCGCGCCAAAGATGTCGTGGTATCACATGGCTACCTATGGGGCCATCGGCCACTTGTGGTTCGGCAAGGGGGAAGAGCGCATTGCACAAAGAGCGGAAAGCACAGAGCAGCACGGCAACGATGACACGGGTAGTTTTACCCAGGTTCGGGCCGCCGCGAGGCGTAAAACCCTACTCCTTCTTTAGTGGATTGATGGAAGGACCGTGGTGGAGACACAGTGCTCTAGCCCGGCAAGGTCACCTCGGGGCGAGAGCAGCTATGTGCGTACAAGTGTACAAGGGTCTGAATCCTTTCTAAGGTAGCCACGGCCCTCCTTTTATAGGCCAAGGGGTCACCACAATGGCAAAATAGACATTATGTACTGATTAGATAGCCACAGTGCAATCGTACCTAACTCTGCAGACAAGACAGGGTGCATTAAATGCGATGCTTAGTGTCACATCGTGGCGTAGCCCGGCAAGCCTTGTCGTGCCTTTCAGCCACCTTTTCGCCTGCCCGCGCGACACGTCGCCTGGACGGGTGTCATTTAGGGATGATCTTCCTCAGAAATGGCCTGCCACGTACCAAGTAACAGCCACTTAGTCACTTGGGGGCTTGACACCGCACCGATGGGTGACTTGCGTTGCTGTGAGGTGGAGCAGTGGAGCTTTGGCGGGGTAATTCGCCCTTGGCGTCCCCGGCAAGCTTGCCGGGGGAGTCTTGAGGTTTATCTTGGGGTAACCTCGACCCCGCCAGGCTCGCCTGCCCGGCAAGGGAGGTTTTTCCTTAGTGATATCTTGCTTATTTGGTTGGTCTTGGTCTTCTTGATCCGCCCTTTGATTTCTCAAAGAGCCATCTCTTCTGCTGGGCCTTGTCTTGAATGCTTGGTGCAGTTTGATCTGTTGCTGTCGCGCCGGAGATTCGCCTATCCGGGCACAAGTCAGGGGGAAACATACACCCCTGTTTGTGTACCCCGACACTACATACCTAATTATACAGTAGATTTGGAGTCTGCGGGTTGGATTGAGAGTTATGAGCTAGCCATGGATATGTTGGATGTTAGTGACGCAGTGTGTGCCAAGTACTTTACCATGATGTTGGAGGGGCCGGCTCGCACATGGTTGAAAGGCCTGCCTCCTAATTCTATCAACTCATGGGTGGAGTTAAAGGCGCGTTTTATCAATAACTTTCAAGGAACATGCAAGCAGCCGCTGACGATTGTCGATTTGGATCACTGTGTGCAGTGTGAGGATGAGTCGGCCCATCATTGGGCTCGGCGGGTCTCCGCTATCATCCACTCGTCAGATAACATTGCGGCGGCTCAGGTTGTTCTGATTCTGGAGAAGAACTGTCACTTCCTACCACTTAAGTAGAAGCTCGGCCGGCTCAAGCGTAAATGCCAGGACATGGGTGACCTCATGAGTGCTCTCACCAAATATGCGGATTCTGATAATACGAAGGACCCTAGTACTGATGATGACAAGTCTAACAAGGGCAAGAAAAACGACGGTGCTAAGAGCTAGTAGTAGTATGTGGCAGGGCACAATGGCAACAACTAGGGTAATGGTGGTAAGCGCAGACACCCCGATGGCGTATCAGATCTGGTGGCTAACACCAACACTGGGTATAAGAATCAATGTCGTAATGGCAATGGCAAGCAGTCCTTCAATGAAGGGAGGTCACAGAATCTTGAGGAAATGCTCAATGGCCCTTGTCCAAAGCACAGTTATCCTAACAAGCCATATAAACATGCTTGGAAGGATTGTTATATCATGCGGGAGTTCAAGAACCAGACGTTTCAACAGCATCACAGCAATGGCAATGGGCCGCCTGGCGGGTCAGGCCCCGGATCCCAGGGAGCTGGCTTTGGGGGTGGTGGCTCAAACACTGGCTATCAGAGTCTGGGTAACCATGGTGACCATAACCAATAGTCTGGTCAGGGCAATCAGCAGAATCACCAGTCTGGGTATCATAGTAACCCTAAGCAATTAAATAGTGGCCAATATCATGTCTTCACTACAAGCATCTGCAAGCGTGATTAGAAAGTTCATAAGCGGGTGGTTCGTGCAGTGGAGCCGGCTGTTCCGCAATACTTAAGGTGGTCAGAGCACACAATAATCTGGAGCAGGGCGGATCACCCACCCCGGGTTGATAACTCAGGTCATCTTGCCCTTGTAGTAGCCCCCCAGGTAGGTGGTTATAAATTCACAAAGTGCTTATGGATGGTGGCAGCAGCGTCAACATCTTGTATTATGACACTTTCCGACGGATGAATCTCACGGAGAAGGATCTTAAGCCGTCATCTACAGTCTTCCACGGCGTGGTGCCTGGCAAGTCGGCTTATCCTGTTGGGAAGATTTCCCTGGAGGTAGCTTTTGGTGATGAATAGAACTACAGAGCAGAGACTTTGTGGTTTGAGGTGGTTAAAATTAAGAGTCGATACCATGCCTTGTTTGGACGGCCGGCTTATGCTCTATTTATGGCCCAGCCTTGTTATATCTACTTGCAGCTTAAGATGCCAGGGCCAAAAGGGACAATTACGGTTCATGGTAACCGGAAAGTCGCCTTGGAGTGTGGAGAAGGTGATGCCGCTTATGCAGAGGCGGCTTGTGCTACTGAGGAGCTCAAATTCTATAAGGACAATGTTGACCCGGCTGACATGACGCCCCTGAAAAAGCACGCCACTGAATAGGACCCTCTGCTCAAGTTTAAGTTGGCTGATGATACAAAGAAAGTTGATTTTGTCCCTGGCGACTCTTCCCAGCAGTTCTGTTGGGGGGATGAACCCCGGGCAGGCAACAAAACCCGGATCCTTTTCAAAAACTTCAGGGCTAGCAACGCCCCTCAATCTGGCTTGTCCTTGGCTGGGTTCCTCAACCCGGCCAAGGCCCGCAACCCGGCCAGACCCGCTGGCGCATGCCGGCCGGTCCCGGCAAGTCAAGACTTCTTCAGCAAGTAAGCACAACCGCGGTGCGCCCCTCAACCCGGCCACGGGTCACCTCCCGTCCCATCCGGGGCGTACGACGGAACAAGTCCCCATGAAGGGATGAGCATGGCTACAGTGGCCCACCAACCTCGCTGACCGGAAGGAGCGTGGTAACGGTGGCCCACCTACTCTGCTGACCAGGGCCGGCATGGCTACAATGCATCCCTTGTCCTGCTCACGCAAGTCGATGGCGACCAGGCGACGCGCCACTGTAGCCGAGCCGGCACACCCGCTCCGTGACGCATGACAAGATGGAGAACAGTGTCCCTTGTCACACGGGGCCCACGCCTGGAGAACCCGGCATATCCTGGTACCCGGCGGGCCCCAGCGCCGGCTTCCCAGACGCTAACATCCCGGACCCGCAGCCATGTAATTTTACCTTTGTAACCCTAGGGGGTTGACCTATAAAACCCCCCAAGAGGCCTCCACGCAAAGGGTCGGCCATCAGTAGAATACACACACACACACAAGGAGAAGGAGCAGCCTATGCTCTGGCCTGTCTTCCTTCCTCCCCGATACAGCTCTAGGAGCAAGCTTGTACCATCCACATACAAACCACACTTGGCAGGACTAGGGGTGTTATCTCTCTGGAGAGCCCCAAACCAGGGTATGTCTTGCGTCCCTCGCTCGCTCATGCCAACCTCGCCTCTCGAGCCCACCGGTGCCCTCGAGCATGTCCCTCTCTTTAGCCATCCTTTGGCATCTGCCATGCACCCACCACGACAGTTGGCGCCCACCGTGTGGTAGGTCGAGGTCCCGGCCGGAGACACGTTCCAGACGGGGCCCTTCATCAACTCCTGTGAGCACGTTGCGCATTGCACATTCCCCGCGCCCAGCGAGCTTGCGGCTAACTCCATCGACTCGCTCACCGCCTCCTTCGGCCCGCTGCGCATCTCCGATGCGCCCGCGGCCGATGAGTACCCCAGCGGGGTGCTCGACGTCACCGACTCACCTGTCCCCCTCGGCGACGTCTCCACCAGGGTGGCAGATCCCTGCGTCCGGTTGGAGGTGCTCGCCACCAGCTCCTCTTCGTCTAGTGTCGCGAAGAATGTCGCCGCCGCCAGGGCCGCAGCGGGGTTCACCGGCACGACCGACCCGCTGCGTGCCACGATGTAGAACCTCAGCTTCCCCATCACCACCGACATCGATGCCACCAACACCGTGGAGGCCCGGGCCCAGCTCGACGAGGAGCGCAAGCGCCTGCTGGACAGGGCCAAGACGCTAGCTGCTATGCAGCGCCAGCTGGAGTCCGCCCAACGGGAGCGTGACACTGCGTACGGCTTCACGCCGTCCGCTGCTGAACCCAGCCGGGTTGGCAACGTGCGGAATCGTGGCGCCGCCATCGGCCGCGCACTGGGCGCGATCCCGCCCGTCTACGACGCCCCCGTCAAGAACATGCGCGCCGCGCAAGCAGCCGCCGTCTGCTTGGAGCAGCTACTGGGTGAGGAGCTGCAGGAGCGCCTGCGGCGCATGAACGAGCTTCTCAGCCCTGCGAACATGCAGCAAAACCACCTCGACCATCCCGCCGCGTCCGGCTCGCGCCGCACAAAGGACCCCGAGCAGCGGAACACGACGTCATCCCCGCCCCCCAGTGAAGCCCATTCCGGCCGGACCCGAACCCGGCACGACCGCGCTCTGACGGCCAGGGCGACGAGCCGGCTCTGGAGGAGCGGCGCCGGCAAGATCCCCCATCCCTCACAATCCGGCCGACGTGCCCGACCAGCTTCGGTTGACCCCCCCCTGCCCACCCCCACCCGGCGGCCTGGTCGCAAGCCGGCTAGGCCCGCGTGCCATCAACGACACCGACACCCGCCACTGCCTCGATCAGCTCGGCCTCTCCCTTGAGCTGGAGGAAGACAACGCCGTCGGGCCGGCTTGCTTCGGTCCGCGCATCCGGGATGAGCCCTTCCACAAAGGGTTCACGCTGCCCCGTGACACCCCCAAGTACAACGGGACCGTTAAGACGGAGGACTGGCTCATCGACTACACCACCGCCATCGACACCGCGCGCGGCAACCACTGTCTTGCCGTGCGCTACACCCCGCTCATGCTCCAAGGATCAGCCCGCACATGATTGAACAGCCTGCCGGCCGGCAGCATCAACGCGTGGGTTGATTTCAAGCAGGCGTTCGTCCACAACTTCAGCGGCACCTACAAGCGCCCTGGACGCCCCAGCCAGCTCGCATGTGCGTGCAGGGGCCGACGGAAACCGGCCGCGAGTACCTCGCATGCTGGACCGAGCTCCGGAACAGCTGCGAGGGCGTCCACGAGGTCCAAGACATTCAGGACTTCATGAGCGATTGCCAGGATGGCACCCTCCTCAAGCACAAGCTCCTACACTCAGAGCCGACCACCATGGCCGCGCTCATGGTCACGGCGAACAAGTACGCCAACGCCGACTCCGCCATGAAAGTCCAAGTGGTGCTAGACGAAGCTGGCAAGGCTTTGCCGGTGTCCCCCTCCAAGCCAGCTGGTGAGAGCAGCCGCCAGCAGAACCAGAAGAACAACAGACGCAAGGCCGACCAGCAGGCCCCCCGCTACGACAGCCGCCTCGTCGCGGCCGACGAGCAGTCACCCGCGGCCGAGCCGGCCGGCAAGGGCTGGCAAACTGACAAGACAGCATGGCAACCCGCCATGAGCTTCGAGGAGATGCTCGCCGCTCCCTCCAAGCACCACAGCGGCGCAAGGCCGTCCACGCACATGCTTCGGCAGTGCGCCATCACCAAGCGCATCATGAGAGGCGACATCCCGCCGCCTCCGGATCCGGCTCCGGGTGCGGGGCAGCCGGCTCCACCTCCTCCGCCCCGCCCCCGGCAACCAATGCAATGCGCAATGATGTTTTCCCCAACCAAAATGCGAGCTATGTCGTCTTCACCAGCTTTGGTGACGACAAGCGTAGCGAGCGCCTGCTCCGGCGGGAAGTGAACACCATCGTCCTGGCCATGCCAGAGTACATGCACTAGTCGGAACGCCCAGTCAGCTAGACTCAAGAAGACCACCCGGCCGTCATGCCAAACCCGGGTGGCTACGCCCTCGTCCTTGACACCACCATCGTCGCTACCATGCGCACTTGCAAGTTTTCATGGGTTCTCATCGACGGCGGTAGCAGCATCATCATCCTCTACCAAGACACCATGACCAAACTCAGCCTCAAGGCCAAGGACCTGGAGCCATCCCGGGCGGTTTTCCACGGCATCGTGCCGGGTCTCTCCTGCTCCCCCATTAGCCAGATCTGGCTCGATGTCCTGTTCGGCACGAGTGATCATTTCTGGGACGAGCCTATCTGGTTCAAGGTGGTGGACCTGTCCAGCGCGTACCACGCGCTGCAGGGCTGCCCTGTGCTCGCCAAGTTCATGGCGGTCCCCCACTACACCTACCTAAAGATGAAGCTGCCGGGTCCAAAGGGCCTCATCACCGTCGTCGGCGACTGTAGGAAATCTTTGGAGTGCACTCAAGCCGACGCCAGGCTGGCCAAGACGCTGGTCATAGCCGAGGAGCGGTGCCAGCTCGACCGGATCATGGCGCTGGCCGTGCCGGCTTCGGCCAAGTTGCCGGCCGGCGAGGCCTCGTTCCAGCCGTCCAAGGAGACCAAGAAGGTCAAGCTGAACCCGAAAGACCCCAGTTGTAGCAAGTACGTCGTCATAGGCACCCGCCTCGATAGCAAATAGGAAGGCGAGCTCGTCGACTTCCTCCGTGAGAATTAGGATATCTTTGCATGGACCCCAATGGACATGCCGGGAATTCCGAGGAAGTACGCCGAGCACAAACTACACGTCTGCAAGGACGCAAAGCCTTTCCTTCAACCATTACGTCGCTTTTCAGAAGAGAAGAGAAGAACCATCGGTGAAGAGGTCGCCAAGCTGCTCGCGGCCGGCTTCATCATGGAAGTGTTTCACCCCGAGTGGCTAGCCAACCCGGTCCTCGTATTGAAGAAAAACAACACCTGGCGCATGTGCATAGACTACACCAGCCTGAACAAGGCCTGCCCCAAGGATCCATTCGCCCTCCCGCGGATTGATCAAGTGATCGACTCCCCCGCCAGTTGAGAGCTCCTGTCCTTCTTGGATGCTTACTCCGGCTATCATCAGATCAAGCTGGACCCGGCCGACACCCTGAAAACGTCCTTCATCACGCCCTTCGGGGCATACTGCTACATCACCATGTCGTTCGGCTTGAAGAATGCCGGCGCCACCTTCCAGCGCTCCATGCAGAAATGCCTGCTGAAGCAACTCGGCTGCAACATTCACGTCTACATCGATGACATCATGGTGAAGACCAAGCAGCACTTCACACTCCTTGACGACCTGAAGGACACCTTCGCCAATCTGCGCGAGTACCAGATCAAGCTCAACCTGGAGAAGTGTGTCTTCGGCGTGTTGGCCGGGAAGCTGCTCAGTTTCCTTGTCTCGGAGCACTGCATTAAGGCAAACCCGGAAAAGATCAAGGCCATCGAGCGCATGCGCAAGCCAGCCCGGCTGCGAGATGTCCAGAAGTTCACCGGCTACTTGGTTCACCCCGTTCTTCCTCGTATACGGAGCAGAAGCCGTCATCCCGAACAACATCGAGTTTGACTCACCACGAGTCGTAATGTACACGGAAGCCCAAGCCAAGGAAGCCCGCGAAGATGGCGTCGACCTACTCGAAGACGCACGCCTTTTGACCCTCAACCGGTCGGCTATCTATCAGCAAGGACTGAGGCACTACCACAGTAAAAAGATCAAGCCCCTCACATTCCGCGAAGGAGACCTCATCCTCCGGCTTGTCCAGCAACAAGCCGGCCAGCACAAGTTGGCCTCCCCATGGGAGGGCCCCTTCATCGTCAGCAACGCCCTGTGTGACCGCAATGCCGACTACCACATCGACGCCCGCAAGCCGAACAAGCGCAAGAGGGATACCGCCGGCGAAGAGACAAGCCGGCCTTGGAACGCAGAGCTCCTCCGCCCGTTTTACAGTTAGCTGTATGCACGTATGTATCGCTGCCTTTTTGTAATTCTATGAAAGACTATGGGACCCCCGAACGACACTCGGGGGCTGCTTTTTCCTGCCAGGTCATTGTGTTTTGCACATCCTTGCAAATTTTCTTAAACCTCCACCGCCGGGTTTGTACGCCCAACCCGGGGGCTTGGGGACTAGCCGGCTTGGTCGCAACCCGCCGTCCCCTTAGCACATCCCGGCGTGTTCGGGTAGCCAAGGCCCTCCACTTCGCCCTAGGCCACAGTCCGGCTTCGACTGTCGGCCGGCAAGAATTATGGGCCAAAGCACCTGCACGCCGAGAAACAATAAGTTGGACCTGCCGGACCGGTCAACCCGGCCTCACCGCACTAAGTTGCTGCACGACTAGCTGCTCGCCAGCCGGCTTCGCCAGCTGCCGCCAGCCGGCCCAGTGGGTGTTTCGCTCGCGCTCAACGTTTGAAGGGCCTAAGTACCGTGCGCTCTTTCCAAGGATCGAACTCCTTGTCATAGACCGGAGCCCGGCTGTTCGACTTGCGGGGGGGGGGAGGCCCAAAGAAGGAGCAAGCAAGGAAAAAGGCTTAGAGAACAAAGAGCAAAGACGTAAACACTAGCGAAAATATTTACATTCTAGAAATATGGGCCCAAGGCCAGAGTTCATTACATTCACCAGTACACCCCAGTGGGTGGGTGGACCTGCTACTTAACAAAAGTGCGAGAAAGATAAAATAGGGCGGCTTCAGACGGCTCCCGCGCCGAGTTGTGCAGCTGCCGGCTCCCCCGCGGTGGCCTCCGGGTTCACCGAGGTGCCGGTATCGTCCAACTCAGCCTTGTCGTCCGCATAGGCGCTCGACTCCTCAGAACTGCCCTTCCGGTCATCGAGTAGCAAGCCGAAGTTATCAGGTGGCACCACCCCACCGTCGTCAGTCCGCTCTACCTGGAACTCATCATGCGATGCAAATGAGGCTAGGTAGCTGGCTAGCGCAGTGATCCGGCCCGCCTCGGCCTGCAGCTGGGGCTCCGTGCCGGCTCACTGGGCTGCCAGCCGGTCCAGGTTCAAATGCGGATACCAAGACATGACAAACCTCAGCGCCAGGTCAGCGCCGGTACGAGTGGCAGAAATGCGCCACGCATGAAGCCGTGCTGGCCGGGCTTCCTGCCACCGCGCCAGCCGCGTGAAGCTGTCGGGCGCAACGGCGCCAGGCCAGAGGGCCACCGTCATCCCCATTCCAGCTACGGACACCCGCGACATTTGCGTACCCAGGACCTGCAGGCGGGCCTCGGCGGCGTGTATGATCTACGGGAAACTCCAGGCAATGTTCGGGTCAAGCCCGGCACCTGCGTCCACCTGGGTTGACCGGTGAGCAAGCACGGCCTCGTCCGCCGTGCCCTATGTCTCCGGGAAGTGCCCTGTGAAGAAAAGAAGCAAGACAGTTAGCAACAAAATAAACCAGCTGGCTTCCAACCCGGTGACACCAACGAAGAAACACTTACTGGCGAAGGCCTCATCCAGGTGCTGCGCTTCGAGCAACGTACCATGCCGCTCCAAGTCCCCGGCACGGACGCGTGCTTCGAGCGTCTTCTCGAGCTCGGCGCACTTGTCAACGGCCACCTTCAGCTCGTCGCCCTTAGCGACGGCCGCCTCCTCGTACTCCCCCTTGAGGCGGAGGAGCTCTGCTTTGGCCGCCTCCGCCTTCAGGCGCTCCACCTCGGGCTGGAGCTGGCTCTTGTCGCCGGTCAGCTGGTCACGCTGCTGGCCGGCTTCGGCGAGCGCCTGCTGGGCCTCCGCCACTTTGGCCGCCTCCGCCTTCAGGCGCTCCACTTTGGCCTGGAGCTGGCTCTTATCGCCGGCCAGCTGGTCGTGCTGCTGGCCAGCTTCGGCAAGCGCCTGCTGGGCCTCTGCCACCTTGGCGGCTTCTGCCCTTAGCCACTCCACCTTGGTCCAGAGCTGGCCGGCGTCGGCGATCGCCTCATCACGCTGTTGGCCGGCTTCGGCCAGCCGGGTTCGCAGGTCCGGCACCTCAGCCACGGTGGCTACGCGGCAAAGACTCGAAGTCAAGATGACGGAAGAACAGGAAAGACAAAACATTTGAAGATTCAACCCAAGTACCACGTAGTTGGCCCGAATCTCGGGGGCTACACCCAGTGGGTGTGCTAGCGCGCCCCCACTAAGAACACGCAAGACGTACCTTCAGCAAGGCGGAGCGCCTCCTCCTTTGCGGCGAGCCGCACCGTGATCTGCTGGTGCTTCTCTAGAAGTCGGTTGTAAACGCCGACCCGGAAGGCATCCAGTTGCTTCGAAAAAGCAAGAATCAACACAAGAAACTTACTGAAGATTCGACCCAACTACTACGTAGTTGGCCCGAATCTCGGGGGCTACACCCAGTGGCTGCGCTGGCGCGCCCCCACTAACCGGCTACAAAGAAAAAGCCAGAGGAAGAAAGACTCACAAACATGAAGCGCTCCAGCTCCCGAGCCCGCTCCGTCTCAGCCTGGGCAAAGGCCTGAACCCGCTACGCGCGCCCGCGGAGATGCCGGCGCACGGCGTCCATCGACGCCTCCTCCCGCGTCAGCGTCCCGAAGACGGCCCGGCTGGACCCGACCTGCACCGACTGCGCCCCGGCTGCGGGGCGGCCTCCCGGTGCCACTTGCGGCCGCCTGATCACCAAGGCATGCTCGCCGCCAGACGTCTCCTCTGCGGCCGGCCTTGGCATCGACGCACCAACCGGTGTCCCCTGCGGCGCCCCAACCGGTGCCCCCTGCGGCACCCCATCCGGCCTACACCTACGGCGTTCCCTCCGGGGTGGCCCCTCCTCCCACCTCCACCCGCTCGACCACGTCGGTCTGGGGTGGGGTGTCACCGTCAATCTCCCCGACCTCCCGGTCGTCCACCGCCAGCTCGAGGCCCGCCGGCATCTCCGGCCACGCCTGCTTCGCGGCGGCTTGGCTGCTCGCCCCAGTGGCCCTCACCCATGCCTGGGCCGAAGCCTCCTCCGTGGCCCTGATGGCCGCCGCCTCCTCCTCCTCGGCCTTGTTCCGGTACCGCCAGGCGCAGTGCTCCATGTTCGCCGGATCCAAACCGAGGTCCTCCTCGGCCGAACCCTAGGGCAGATCGATGGCGCTGCTCCGGGACTTCCGGAACATGAAGCCGCCTCCAGACGCGGCATCCAATGCTGCTAGCGCCAGCTCCAGTGGCGACCTGGATCCCAACAAGAGAAACAAGAGAAAGGAACGACTCGGCAGCTCACCGAAGTCAGCAAAAATAATGTACCCGATCACCGTCGGGATGGTCGGTCTCGCCGGCACTGCCAGGATGGCGCGGCGCCTCTTCTTGGCGGCCGGCTTGCCACCTGCGGCCGGGTCCGCCGTGCGCTTCGCGGCCGGCTTCCTCGGCGCCACGTCCTCCTTCCCGTGTGGCCGGACCGGCCTCGGCTGTTTTTGTTGGCCGTCTTGGGGAGCCGGCGTTGCCGCCTCCTCCCCTTGGCAGCGCTGCATCATCAACATGTGTCAAAGCCTTCATTTCGACTTTCAACCAATCTCGCAAGGGATCGGGATGCGAAAACTTACCCGTACGGCACGCCTCGCCGGCTTCGGCGTCGGCCGTCTCCGGGTCCTCAGCGAGGATCTCCACCTCCTCCGAGACGGCTTGTTGGGTGGCCGCTACCTGCGTCATCATTCCGTCATATGGGTGCTGGATGGCGTTCAGCAGCACCTCCCTTGTCGCATCAGGACAAAGAAAGAGATGGCACATGGCAAAATATGGAGACCAAGGACTCATCGCCGGCGCCGGGTTTTCGTGGCTATAGGGCGCCTTCCCAAAGTTCCACTCCTCCGGCATCCCGGCCTTCGAAATGTCGTTGACCCGGCCGGCGATCTATTCCTGCGTCAGCCGTCGGGATGACATCCGGTTGGGGTCCTGGAGGCCAGTCATCTGGCCGATGATGTGCGTCCGGCGCTGCAGCAGTAGCACCCGGCGCGCGATGAAGGCGGCGATGAGGTCCGTCCCGGTGAGCCCCTCGCGCGTCGTCATCTCCACCACCCGGTTGCTCATGTTTAGCACCTCCTGCGCTGGGTTCTTGGGGCAGTAGGTCCGGTTGGTCTTGGTGTGCGGCGTCACGTCGGTGAAGAGCAGTAGATTGATGTGGTCCGCGCCAAGGTTGCGGACATAGAAGAAAGAATTCTGCAACTTCTTGGCAGAATCCTCCAGCGGCATTTTGGCGCATGCCCCATGCGGTCGGATCGAGACGACGACGGCCCCGCAGGCAGACATCACGCCCGCCTCCGGCCCCTGCTGCTTCAAGAAGAAGAAGCGGACCCAGAGATCGACGCTGGGCTCGACGCCCAGGTAGCCCTCGCACAGGGTGACGACCCCGAGAGCTGCAGCATCGCGTTCACCCCCAGGTGATGCGGCTGAAGCCCGAAGAAGTCCAGGAACAAGCAGAAGAAGTTGCTCGCAGGGAGGCCGAACCCACACTTGAAGTGGGAGAAGAAGACCACGTGCTCGGTCCCCTCCGGCCGTGGCGCCAGCTCGCCGTCTGGCAAGCGCACGGCCACCTCCGTCGCCGGTGGCAACCGCCGCGTGTCGCGCAGATACTAAAGATCCTCCGCGGTGACCACCGAACCCTCCCACGAGCCCTTGGGCCTCGCCATCGGTAGAGTGCGGCAAGAGAAGAAAGGCACATCAGCTAAAGAAAGGAGGTGCAGCCGCTGCTAGGTGCTGCAGAGCGGCGGCAGTGCTCTGCTCATAGGCGGCAAGGCGCTGCGGCGTACGACGAACTCAGAAGCAAGGGCAAGGGAAGAAGAAGAAGGCAAGGGGCACATGCGTGAATGATTTCCGCCGCCCCCTCCCCCCCCCCGGATTTAGAACCACGCACAGAACATGGGGAAGTGGGATTGGTTTCGCCCGCCCTTGCCACTTCCCTGCATTATGGGGGCACGATCCACACGCGAATTAACTGCCTCGAGAAGGGCAACCGACCGCGACCACCACATTAAATCCCCACGCGGGGGCCGAGGGCGTGGAGTGGCGGGCCCCAGATTGCTGTTACGTCCAGTCGCGCATGTGGCCTGTCAGGGCCTCTTTAGCTGTTATTCGCCACGTGGCGCCCGCGCCTAAACCAAGGGGGCGCGTCCCTTCCCCTTCAAGATTCGACGGACTCTTCGGTTTCCCGCCCATGTTGGGATGCCGCAATCCGGCTTCCGGAAGCTGGCACATAGTGGGTGTTGCCGAACATGGCGGTCGCAAGCCTCATCAACATTAGCTGCCTTCTCAGGGGGTGAAACTACGAAGGCCCCCCTGCCTGAAGCCGCCGAGCATTCACAGCTTTGGGAACTACTGTCGGGGGGATGAACCCCGGGCAGGCAACGAAACCCGGATCCTTTTCAAAAACTTCAGGGCTAGCAACGCCCCTCAATCTGGCTTGTCCTTGGCCGGGTTCCTCAACCCGGCCAACGCCCGCAACCCGGCCAGACCCGCTGGCGCATGCCGGCCGGTCCCGGCAAGTCAAGACTTCTTTAGCAAGTAAACACAACCGCGGTGCGCCCCTCAACCCGGCCACGGGTCAGCTCCCGTCCCATCCGGGGTGTATGATGAAACAAGTCCCCATGAAGGGATGAGCATGGCTACAGTGGCCCACCAACCCCACTGACCGGCAGGAGCGTGGTAACAGTGGCCCACCTACTCCGCTGACCAGGGCCGGCATGGCTATAGTGCATCCCTCGTCCTGCTGACGCAAGCCGATGGTGACCAGGCGACGCGCCACTGTAGCTGAGCCGGCTCACCCACTCCGTGACGCACGACAAGATGGAGAACAGTGTCCCCTAGCACATGGGGCCCGCGCCCGAAGAACCCGGCATATCCTGGTACCTGGCGGGCCCCAGCGTCGGCTTCCCAGACGCTGACATCCCGGCCCCGCGGCCATGTAACTTTACCTTTGTAACCCTGGGGGGTTGACCTATAAAACCCCCAGGAGGCCTCCACGCAAAGGGTCGGCCATCAGTAGAATACACACACACAAGGAGAAGGAGCAGCCTATGCTCTGGCCTATCTTCCTTCCTCCCCGATACAGCTCTAGGAGCAAGCTTGTACCATCCACATACAAACCACACTTGGCAGGACTAGGGGCGTTATCTCTCCGGAGAGCCCCGAAACTGGGTATGTATTGCGTCCCTCGCTCGCTCATGCCGACCTCGCCTCTGGAGCCCACCGGTGCCCTCGAGCCTGTCCCTCTCTTTAGCCGTCCTTTGGCATCTGCCGTGCGCCCACCACGACAAGTTCACTGTTGGTGCTGGGATGGATCCCAAATAGGAAAGCGCGCTCATCGAGTTCATCCGTGAGAATCGATACATCTTTGAAGGGCGGGTGAACCGAGAGAATTCGCTGAGCACCACCTTAATGTGGATCCAAAAGTTAAGCCGGTCAAACAGTTCCTCCGTCATTTCAATGAAGAGCGGCATAAAGCTATTGGAGAAGAGGTAGCCCGGCTCTTGGAGGCCGGGTTTATCATTGAAGTTTTTCACCCTGAGTGGTTGGCTAACCCGGTGCTCGTGCTTATGAAAAACGGCACATGGCGTATGTGTGTTGATTACATAGACCTCAATAAAGCATGTCCGGCTGATCCATTTGCTCTCCCCTGTATCGACCAGATTATTGATGCAACGGCGGGTTGTGAGAGTCTATGCTTCCTGGATGCTTATTCCAGTTACCATCAGATCAAGATGGCAGTTGAGGATCAAGAAAAAACAGCTTTTATCACACCCTTTGGAGCTTTCTGCTATGTTTCTATGCCTTTTGGGGTCAAGAGTGCCCAGGCGTCTTCCAGCGCTGTGTTCAGAATTGTTTCCACGGACAGATCGGCCGGAATGTTCATGCTTATGTGGATGACATTGTGGTGAAATCAAGGAAGAAATAGACCTTGCTGGCTGATCTGAAGGAAACTTTTGATAATCTTCGGGCTTATAAGATGATGCTTAACCCGGCCAAGTTTATTTTTGGTGTGCCTGTAGGCAAATTGCTAGGTTTTCTAGTTTCAGAGCAGGGCATCAAAGCTAACCCGAAAAAGATCAAGGCCATCACCTCCTTATCTAAGCCGGCATGTATCAATGATGTTCAGCGCCTGGCGGGTCGTATTGCAGCCTTGAGCCGGTTTATAAGCCGCCTAGGTGAGAAGGCGATTCCTTTGTATCAGATGATGAAAAAGACTGATCACTTTGTCTAGAGTGATGCCGCTAATAAGGCTTTTGAGGTGCTTAAGAAGCAGTTGGCTGGGCCGCCCGTCTTGGCTGCTCCGATTGATAAAGAGCCTGTGCTCCTGTACGTAGCGGCTAATAATAAAGCCATCAGCATGGCAGTTGTCGTGGAGCGCAAGGATGCAGGGAAGGAGTACCCAGTCCAGCGGCCGGTTTATTATGTCAGCAAAGTTTTAACAGAGTCCAAGCAGAGATACCCACACTAGCAGAAATTGGTGTTTGGGGTGTTTATGGCGAGTCGCAAGTTGAAGCATTACTTCCTTGGGCATCCAATCACAGTGGTCAGTTCAGCCCCTTTGGGAGATATCATACAAAACAGAGAAGCTACTGACCGGGTTGCTAAGTGGGCAATTGAGCTCGGGCCACATCTTCTTAAGTATGTGCCCAGGACAGCCATCAAGTCTCAGGCTTTGGTGGATTTCATTAATGATTGGACAGAGCTGCAAGCACCTGAGGAGAAGCCGGATAACACGTACTCGATGATACACTTTGATAGTTCCAGGCAATTGGAGGGCTCGGGGGCTGGAGTTATTTTATCATCCCCACGACGTGACAAGTTCTGATATGTTTTAAGGCTAATGTTTCCCTATACTAATAATGTAGTTGAGTATGAGGCTTTGCTACATGGGCTCCACATGGCCAAAGAAATGGACTTGAGCCAGGTTAGGAGCTTGGGCGACTCAAACCTCGTTGCACAGCAAGTTTCAGGGAAGTGGGATTCTAAAGGCCCCCTCATGGTGGCTTATCGTCAGGCAGTCAGCAACATCGCTAGTCACTTCAAAGGTTATCAAGTGGATCACATCGACCGGCGGTAGAATGAGGCGGCTGATGCTTTATCTCGGCTCGGATCCCATCGTAAGCTAGTCCCCCCTAATGTGTTCCTAGATGTGCTGCATAACCCATCTGTCAGGTTACCTTCAGAGGAAGACCTCGCTATTCCTGACCTGGAGGGGCAGCTGGTGGCGGCTTTACGTGCTATTCCAGACTGGACCCTGCCTTATTTGAACTATTTATCAAGAGGCGAGTTACCAGACAATGAGCTCTTGGCACGGCAAATCATCCGGCGTTCTAAATCCATGATAATCATCAAGGGCGTGTTACACAGGTGCAGCGTAACCGGCGTGTTTCAGCGCTATGTTTCCCCTGAAGAAGGCCGTGAGATTCTTCAAGAAATTCATGCTGGGGACTATGGTCATCATGCTGGGTTAAGATCCCTGGTGGCCAAAGCTTTCAGACATGGGTTTTTCTGGTTGACGGCTCATGCTGATGCTGAGGATATTGTGCGAAAGTGTGATGGTTGCCAGAAATTTGCAAGAGAGGCTCATGTGCCAGCTAAAGAGTTGGGGATGATCCCAATAACTTGGCCATTTGCGGCCTGGGGGCTCGATATGGTTGGACCCTTTAAGAGGTCTAAGGACAAGAAAACTCACTGGTTGCAGTTGATAAATTTACCAAGTGGGTTGAATCAAAGCCGGTGAGTAACTGTGAGGCAGCAACTGCAGTTCAGTTTGTGAAAAAATTGATCTTTCGTTTTGGTTATCCTCATAGTATGATCACTGATAATGGAACAAATTTATCTAAGGGTGCTATGAAAGAGTTCTTCCAGCGAGAGAATATCTGGCTTGATGTGTCATCAGTACCTCATCCATAGTCTAATGGCCAAGCTGAGTGTGCTAACCAGGAGATACTAAAGGGGATCAAACCCCGGCTCATGGTGCCTTTAGAGCGTACTCCGAGTTGTTGGGTTGAATAGCTTCTTGCAGTCCTTTGGAGTATCAGGACCACCCCTAACAGATCAACAGGCTATATGCCCTTCTTCATGGTTTACGGGGCAGAGGCGGTTCTTTCAAGTGATATTCTTCATGACTCGCCCAGGGTGGCGGCTTACGTTGAAGCAGATAGTGAAAAGGCGCGTCAAGATGCCCTGGATGCTTTAGAAGAGGAACATGATCTTGCGGCGGCTCGCTCGGCGATTTACCAACAAGACCTGCGTCGCTATCATAGCTGCAGAGTTCGAAGCCGGATGTTTCAGGAGGGCGACTAAGTGCTCCGTTTGATTCAGGATCAAACAGGCATGCATAAGCTTTCCCCTCCTTGGGAATGACCTTTTGTGGTTAGCAAGAACCTTAACAACGGGTCATACTATCTTGTCGACATACGTGAGCATAACAAGTCAAGTACCTCTGAGGAGGAGACCAACTGGCCGTGGAACATTGCTCATCTTCAGCCTTACTACACTTAAGCCACTAGCTCTCGCCATTGTACATACCTTTGTCAATGTATATATCTTTTTATGATCAACATAATAAAGCCGGCATCCCCAAAATTTGGGGCCTCTGTCGTTTCATCTCATATTTACTGTGCATGAGTCTTTATTAATTGATCATAAGGGCACTAGGGGGCTTCCAACTCACTGAGTTTAGCTTACAAAACCCTTTTGACCCAGCAAAAATGCCACATTATTGGTTAAACCTCCCTGTATGCTTGATGCTACTCCGAACAAGATGACCCGCCGTACTCTTGACAAGTCAATCTTCATGACCCTGAACTCGTCAAGGTTAAAACGGCGGTTTAAGTCATGTGAGAGCCAGCTCACTGATAGCGAGGATAAACCAAGGCTATTACGCCACGCTTCATGAAAGCAAGATTTGAGCCTTAAAAAGCCAGTCTTTTTTGGTCGCGCCTTAAAAGCCGACTTATAAATATTGAGATATACATGTCTATATTCTCTGTTTCTGTCTTTACAGAAATCTTATGTTCTTAATCATATTTATATGCAGGCTATAAGTCCCTGGATCAAAGAAGTTCCGGGTTAGCATTGCTCCAAATTGAGCTTATTATGGCCATGAGCCACCAGGTGATCCCTTCAAAAAAAATTATGACCATGAGTCATTGTGTTATTAACCCGCCCTGGCTTTTGACTATAAGTTGCCAGTATAGGAATTGATGGACCCCTTACAGTTTATATGTCAAAATATCAAGTAAGCACCTAAATTCAAAGATAGTGCAAAGCAAAGATGCATATCTGATTTGATCAGGCGTACAAAGAAGCTTGATCACATGCTGTTGGTTCATCAATTAAATAACATGCTCGAAGGCATGACAAGGAAGCCAAATGTTTTTAACTAACCTTATTACAAGGCTTTAGTTGAGCCCAAAAGTTTCAAAGAAAGTTTTTTGGACCTACATTATTCCTTTGAGCCGGCTTCTGTGCCATACGGGTTATGTCCTGCCGGGTTAACATCATCTTGGCATCTTGCAGTGGAAGTCCCCGGGTCATCCTGTGCCGGCTCTTCTTCGCTTGTAATCTGAAGATTGTCCGATGTCCAGTTGATACCAGTTAAGGCTTCGAAGATTGCTTCATCATTCATGACAGGAGAAGGGTCAATATCAGAGGCAAAAAATATGCTTACGCCTTTGAGGAGTCAAGTCAACAACGTCGAAAGAAGGCGCCTTGATTCGAGTGTTGTCGCAGTCATAAGCTGGCTGGTACTTCTTCAGATCCAGCTCTTGTGCAAGTTGACATGCCAAAGGTTGTATTTCCTTGACACATTTGGCAACATCTATTTCACTAAAGACAGACCCATCATTGTTGTATTCTGGAAACCCGCCAGCCATTTCTTTTGGATCCAACTTTGATTGATAAGCCTTAGCCCGGCTTAGTGAGGTGATTGCCCCGGCACGGGCGGCTGACAGATTCAGTTCCTCAATCTGCTTAGGCATTGTGGACAATTGGTCCAGCACATCTTTCATGAGTTGTGGTGGCTTCTTGCCATTTCATGCAGCCACCAGAGTGTGGACACTTCCAGCATAAAGTTTTTCTCTCAAGGCATAGACGGCTTTCAGCTTTACCAGCATATTTTGCCCAAGATTAGAGCTCCTGGCCCCTATCATACATTCAAAACAAAGAGTAGCCAGGCGAGCTAGTAATCACAGACTTTGAGTCTCCAGGCGAGTTCAGCAGTTAAGTATTTCAAGTCGCCACGCGAGTTGTTTCAATTGATTGAAAGGTGGTACTTACCAAAGATGGCGACTGTCATTTGAGAAATATGTTGTTTTAAGCTAGCCAATTCTTCCATCACCGGCTTAAGCTGATTCTCAATGTCTTCTGCCCATTTCAAGGACGGATCTTTCAGCATCAAAATTCGCCTTGGTTTTTACAAAAAAATTCCAAAGAAGATTTCAAGCTTGATTCGGCCTTCGCACGTTCAGTTTGTTCAGATTCCAAATTATTCTTTAAGGTGGCTATGTTTAACTTGCCCAGGCTTAAAGCTTCCTGCAAAGTTACAAAGAAGCTTGTCATTCAAAGAGGATAATATGAGTCTACTAGATTGGTTAAATTGGCATTTAACGAAGATGTTATTGCACATTTATTCAAGTTCGGAGCACATTGCAAGCAATATCCTTGACACTTGGGGGCTAATGTATGTCACTTTTTTCAAATAAGTATTGTTTAAGAACCGGCTCATCTCATGAAGTTAAGCCGGCCCTTGGGGGCTACGGATAATTCTTCAAAGTGGTCATATTAAAAGACCCGGCTCATCTCATGAAGATAAGCCAGCCCTTGGGGGTTACATGATGTTTTCTTTTCAAGAAAGTCTAAAGAATCGGCTTATCATTTGCATGATAACCCGGCCCTTGGGGCCTAAACTTTGGAATTTACAGATCTTTCTTCAAGTCCTAACCATACTCAAAGATTTTCCTATGATTAAGACTTAATAGGAGAAAAGTGAGCATACCTCATATTTTTTTCTTCATTATATTTACTAAGCCGGCCTCCATGTCCCGGCTTGTAGTTAAGCGCCTTAAGTAGCCTGCATACACCTCTTCTGCACTGAGTGCTTCACAATTCGACAGTTCAAGCTTTGTTTTGCCCTTTTCCAGCAAGGGCGACTCTACTTTGGCTGAGTGCTTGGCTAGCACGTTGGAGGTCTCGGGTGTTTTCTGACTCGCCCCAATAATAGAAATGTCATCATTGTTCTTCTCAGGAGGATTTTCTTCAGTGGGCTTGGTAGGAGTTGAAGGAATGGGACTTGGTGGGTCAAGGTTATCCGCCGGGTTAGCCTCAGTATCCATGGCTTCAGAGGCTGCTACCTCAACTTGCAGGGGCGGGTCATCCTGACCGTCATGATGGTCGTCTTCAATTTCTTCGGTATTAGCTTCAGGGGTCACCAATACTTGATCTGCCGACTCAGGGATCTGTGGCACCCCGGCTCAGAGGAAACCGGAACGCCCCGTATTCTAGCCCAGAGACAAGTCTTCTGGAATACGGCACTGTTGGCATAGAACAAATCAGCTCTATATTACTATGAATAAGGTTACAGGGGTACAAGGATTACATCGGCACGGCGATGCTACGCCTGCCCAGGGTAGCTATATGCTAACAGTGGAACAAACCGAGGAAGTGGAGTATCCTTGGCAGCGGAACAACGACGGTAGTGGTGAACTCCACTCCGCAGGGACTCTGGCTGGAACGCGTATCCTAGCTCGCAAACTCAGAATCCTCGACAAGCAAGCAATCATGGCAGGACCTGCAAACTGGCATGACACGCCAGGTGAGTACTTTGAATGTACTTGCAAGCTCACAGCAACCAAAGCAGTCAAGAGAAGCAACAGCATGGCACTTACAGGTTAAGCAGGTGTAAACATGATGATGCTAGAACAATATAAGCATGGCATGGCATACATGCAACAGGTTGCAACTTACTCTGTCGTGAGGTTACCTCGTAACCATCACCTGTAAGAACTTACCATCGAGTGTGCCACATAATAACCTCGGGACCAACCAAACTCGGTGTTACAATACCGTAGTGACAACATGATCACAAGGAGCTTGGTCTTTACCGAGATCACCACATAACACCAAACCAAATCCGGTATCCATGATACCACGGTGATCCTCTCGTGATCACGATCAACCAACATCGGTATCCTTGATACCGCGGTGATCCTCTCGCGATCACATAAAGATCAACCAACTTCTTTCTCATCGAATCGGGTTGTTATAAGCAAGATTATTATATTGTTGACCCATAGTGTGTCCTACTATGAACTGTGCCCATATCCGAGGACGCGGCTATTGATAGATTATATACACTCTACAGAGGTTAGTACATTGTACCCACACCATGGAACTCATGGCCTCGTGCTCCCATTCGGGTGGACGAACGATGTTCCGACAAAACCCAATCTATTGCATGGCACTCTCCCAGCCACTCCGACAAACTCCCCTTTGGGCTTTGTCATGGGTGACCCCTATGTCCTTCCGACACCTGCCACCGTCGTGGCCAAACGAAACTGTCCCAAATGGGGACCTGAGCTCAATACCAAAACTGGGTTCACAAGGTTATAGCCGCCTACCGGGCCAGGGTAGCATGCGCTCATAACCTTCCCTGGTTGGAGGCACCGGCGAGAGGCATGACAATAGACCGAGTTAGGGCTGCCCCATCCCAGCAAGTGTGGTTGCACTGGTGAGCTCGATTCGGTGGTGCACTATGACTCAGCCAACAGATGTTCAAGTTCGATTAACATCCGGTTAAATTTGAATGATGATGTGCTGATTCATGATAACAGGATGAACCACAACAACAGATAAAGAAACATGCATACATGTCATCATCTTAGTATGATCTACTGCCAGTGTTAACCATGAGCATAATGCTACCAACGACTACTTGATAACTAGCAAGATGCACATGGACAGAATGTAAGGATAAGCATGGAACATGAGCATATACAGTATTATCAGACATATTAACAGGGACACATTAAATAATTATTTAAGTAGGAAACCATAGCTACTACAAATCCATCATGCAAGTGGCTGTCGTGGCTTGCCTGGGGACGAAGGAACCATTGGAAAGAAGTGCGGGAAGTCCGTGGAGACGATCGCCGGAAACAGTTCTCTCTCGGAGGGGCTGTTTACGGGTAATGGCAAAATGGTCATTTCCACTGTGTAAACATATGATCAAAATGGTACCAACATGACGGGCTCGAAGAGACGAAGACGTAGGCTTTGGATTCACCTGAATCGCAGCTACGAGCAGAAAGTTATGAGAGATCTTCTGTCAGGGACCTATCTGCAAAATAAATAATTGCATCCAGGTCCCTAGGCAGAACGGCTGGTCGCGCACTTTGAGGAAATACGTTTCCCCAGTGGGGAAAGCGCATTCAGCGCTGGGCGCCTCCACTTAATCTGCGTGGGCCCGGGGCCAAGTCAACGCCTAGGGGCTGACGGGTGGGCCCCACCGCTGACCCTTCTCTCTCCCTCCCCTGCCTTCTTCTATCTCGCGACGGGGAGGAGACAGAGGCACGGCCGTGCGATGCCGGCGCCAGACCGGCCAACTACAGCCGCCTCCTGCGCGGGCGCGGGCACCGACGCGCTCGTCGAGGAGTGCCGCACCGGGGAGGCCCTAAGAGAGCTGCGGGGGAGGGCTGCGGGCCGACGGCAATGGCAGTGGCGGACGGCGGCTCCGGTCTGCATTGGGCACAGCTCCCCGGCAACTCCGACGAGGAAAAGAGGAGGTGGGGAGGGTCTATGGCGAGAGGGGATGCTGTTGGAGAGGTCAGGAGAGGAGGGGAGGGCTCGGCGCGCTCTAATTTGAGCAGAGCTCCGTGGCGGCCATGGCAGCGAGTGGCGGCGAGGAGAGGTTCTGGGACTTGGGAGAGAGGCTAGGGAGGGGTAGTCGAGTGCGGGGAAGCTGGTGGTCTGCTCGGGAGAAGCTCGGGTGGCCTATATATAGGCGAGCATCGAGGGAGGCCGAGCACGGCCGCGGCGACACATGCGCCGGTGTCCCGGAGCTTCGGGAGCTCACCTGGAGGAGGGGAGAGGCATCTACGGGCTTCGCGGAGGATCGGAGAGGACTCAGGCGAGCTCGGGAAGGCTCGGGAGAGCTCGGAGCGGATGAGGACAGAGGAAGACGGCAGTCACGGGCGCACAGAGGCGTACGGCGGCGACTGCCGTGGCGTGGGGAGGAAGAAATTGGAGGGGGAGAGGGTTCGGGAGCGAAGACGAGGCCAAGTGGAAGCTGCTGGACATGGAAAGGTGTCGAGGGAGAGGAGGAATTGGACAAGCACAGCGCCGCAATTTCCAGAGCGCGCTGTTTGGCTTGTCTGACCCATGGTCACCGAGTGAACGTGGCGATGCCACGTGTTCTGTTCAACCCACTATGTCAACTCGATCAGTCATTTGAAGGAAAAGGTCAAGGAGGAAAGAGACGGGCATAGTGGTACTTGAGGTGACCACAGCTAGCAGATCTTATCTGGAACAGCAAGGTGTTTGTGCCGTGGTGAGGAAGATAGAGAAGGAACTAGACTCTGATCTTTGGCATGGTGTGATCATACACTAAGATGATCATGATGGCCAGGTTTGAGATCAAATGGAGGAGTTTAGCTAGCACTTGCAGTTCAAATGACTTCACTGACCAGAAGTACAAATCTTGATGTGGCACTCATATACTGGCTTGGATTGAGCTGAAATTTGGAGGAGGCTAGTTATTTAGGCATATGAAGACACTGTATAAATTTCACACCATTTGGATAAACCAAATGGTACTTCCTTCACACAGCATCCTACTGGACAGAATTTTAGAAAAATAACTGAGGATAAATTGCTAGATGAAATGAGTCCAAATTTGTTCGAGAGGTGTTATATGGGTAGGGGAATGCTCTGGTAAATTTTCAGCAATTATGAAGCAATATAAAATATAGTTGCTTCACAACAGAAAAATATGACCAAAGGCAAAAATTTGATGCTGTGATCACATAGTTAATGGGATGATGCTAACATTTGGTGGAGAGCTATCATTTGAGCATATGAAGATGCTTGCAAAATTTCAATTCATTTGGATATGCCTAGCTTGCACTTTCTTCACAAGGCCTCTGTTTAAACAGAAACTTTGGAAAATTGCTCAGGAATATTCACTAGGCAAATGAAGTTGAAATTTGGCATGTGGCAATGATATAGATGGGAAAGAGTGCACAAAAAGTTTGAGAGCAAGCAAGAAAAGATAATGGGTACTTGCTTCACAAACTGCCGGCTAGGGCAGAATCAGAAAATGAATATTGGTGGAATATTTTTGGTCATGGCAAGGAAGGATTTTGGCATATCTAAGGAATATTTAACCCAAACAATTTATGGGAATTATTTGGGAATCTTTGGAATGATGGAAGTGTGGGTTGCTTCATAACCCAGGGCAAACAGGGTTATTCCTTTAATAAGAAAAAGGAATATTCCAAAGAAAAAGAATATTGGGATTGGTCCAAGATGGAAATGGCAAGGTCTTGGGATGGTTTTAAGATTAACAAGCCACTTAGGAGAGGAATCGAGGGTGATCTCTCCAGGTTTCAAGACCACTAAGCCACTGAAAAGCAAAACCAGACCAAAATCGAAAGAAAAGAAAATGGGCAAAATCCAGGGTGTTACAGGATCTCGAGGTTCTTTGAAGACTCACCCATTTTCTGTTTCTTGCATTTGGCTTTGAACCTATGATCAGAGTAGAAGGGTTAAAACATATGACGATAAAATTGAGCTATCAACAATTAAAGTGTAGTTACTTACCCATGGTTGACGACAAAAGTGGGCAGCTGTGTTGAAGATGAGCCGTCTGAAGATGGTGGCGACTCCTGGTAATTGGAGTCAGAATGGTTAAGTGGTTGCCTGATAAGACCGGCTTTGGCCAAAGAAGAAGTAGGACTGTGTGGCACCTCGTTACGCCGTTTGCTAAAAGAAGGTTCACGAGATAACCCGGCCACCAGATCTCCAGAGCCGCCACTCCGGGTTTGGCGCCTTGACTCATGCTCGGCCTTCTTCAAAATAAAATATGGGTCTAAATGAGCATCTGGGTGAGAAAAGCTTACTTTCCGGATGACCCGCCTTATCTTCCTTGGAGGCAAGGAATCTATGCCGGAAGAGATAGAGATTACCTCAGCACCATTGGCCTGACTAGTAGCAGCCTCATCCTGAGAACAAGAGGCATCAGCTAATTCAATAAAGAGTCGGCCAAGAGAGTCTAGTTCTACCTCTGATTGGTCATCAACATCTGCTGACTTGCCCACAGCAGCCGGCTCAACTGCAGCAGCAAGCTTGTTCTTCTTCGGCTTTGGGCCAGTCCTGGCTTTGGCCACAGCAGTCTTTCTCTTTCTATTCCAAAAGGTAGAGCCGGGCTGTATAATAAAGAAGGATTAGCAAGTGAGACACGGAATAAGTCAAAACATATTTAAGCCGAATATAAATGAATACTTACAGGTGGGGCCGGGTTGAGTTTAAAAAACGGTGGCAGTCCTGTCTTGTTGCAGTTGTCTTGATACTCCCCAAGCAACCCCTTTACAGCCTTGTTGACCTCTTCAGCGGTAAAATTATCAGAGTTGTACCGCTGAGGGTCATCTGACTCACCTGAGTATTCACACATTAAGCCGGACCGGCAGCTTAGGGGGAAGATTCTCCAAGAGACCCAGCACCGGGTTAGGTCAACTCTAGTTAACCCATTGGTTAGCAGGGCCTTGACTTTTGAATAATATGGGAGTGCTTCAGCATTTTCCTCTAGAAGAATCTTCCTCAGCGGGTCAAAAACTATTGGAAGACGATCAGCTCTGTAACCTGACAGAGGGTTCTCATTAGCTGGGGCAGTGTTTTTGCAATAAAACCAAGTTTTTATCCATCCTTTGGGGTGGCTTGGCAAGGTGGCTGGAGGAAAGCCTCCGTCTCTATGTCTCTAGATTGAGATTCCACCCAATTCTTCACTCGGACCATCCGTACATTCAGTCTGGTGATTTATATAGAAGAATTCTTTGAAGAGAGTGACAGTGGGCTCTACTTGTAGATAAACTTCACAGAAATTTTTGAAGTGGCAGATGTTTGACACTGAATTTGGGCCTATGTCTTGGGGATGAAGATTGAAATAGTGCAAGACATCCCAAAAGAACTTTGACCCGGGCGGTGTAAAGCCTCTGAGGATATGATCAGTAAAAAACACTACCTCTCCTTCACCGGGTCTGGGGATTTCTTCCCCTTGACTAACTCTCCAGCCAATTTCCTCCTGAGTCGCCAGAAGACCATGGTTTTCGTAATCCTTAAGAATGGTTTCAGTGACTAGGGAGGGCCCCCAATTGCAGATGGTGGTTTTAGACATATTGAGCCGCCTGGGTGCAAATGAAAGACTGCGGAAATATACAGGGGCGGGGTACTTAAGAAAAAATTACATGTTATCACTGTCATATGAATAAAGTAGTATAAGGATAAATTGCTCTAAATAGTTGCGAGTTATGTGAAAGAGGCAGTTTCTGGAACGTTGGCGAGTTACAGATATGTTGGTAAGCCACCCAACATGCAAGGCGACTTATCTAAAGGTCAGGATTGTTGAGTTTTTGCTAAGTGTGAAGCAAACAAGTTTCAAACAGGAACATCTATATTTGTCGGATTCAGGGCTCCGCAGACCCAAGAAAGGTTCGAACTCTGGGGCATGTGCGAAGTACTCAACCTATCCAGCCAATCAGCTCGTCGCCCTACAGCCTAGCGCGATACACACGAACAAGGAAGAAGATGAACACGGCAGTTTACCCAGGTTCAGGCCACCTTGCGGTGTAAGACCCTACTCCTGCTTTGTGGTGGATTGGCCTCACGAGGGGCTAAGGATGAACTGGTACAAGGGATGAACAACCTCGCGAGGTCTATGGGTGAGGGAATCAGTCGACGAGGTTCCGATCCGATCCGGGTCCCCTTCTATGATGGTGGCTAACCTATACTTATAGTGGCCTCGGTCCTCTTCTCCCAAAATGTAGGCGGGAAGGGATCCCACAGTGGCCAATTATAAAGGGGACAAGTAGTACATCTTATCCTGACAAAAGGTGGTCTTCGCGTGCAAAGCTTCTGGTCGTGACGCAGCAGTGGGCTCGACGATGACATCCGTCCTGCCGCGCCGGTGGCCTTGGTCTCATTGCACCGGAATGGAAACCTTTGCCAGATTCCTTGGGAACCCGCGCCTGCGCTTGCCTCCTTAGCACCAAAGAGGAAACTGCCACTTCTGCGCCTGCTGGCGCCCACCTGGCCTTGGTCGTCATGGCTTGCGTCATGGTAGCCTCATGAGGCTGGGTACCTGCATAGAAATCTCTGCTCCTCGGGAGGCCGCCTGGTGAGGCCGCTCCCTCGGGAGGTCTTGGTGCCGTCTGCCTCACGAGGCTTGGCCCCTCGCGAGGGTCTTGTCTTGATAGCCTTGGAGGTCGGCCGTACTAGGCCGTTGATGGAACCACGCCGTGGGTCGCTGGAAGCAAGTCTGGGTACCCTGGTTCCCAGAACGCCAACATTAGCCCCCGGGCCCAAGGCGCGCTCGGACTTGGCTTCGAGGCGAAGCCAAAGGGCAAGGGCGAAGAGCCGCGGGCCCAATCGCCTGTGGGCCAGGCTGACGCGTGGCGCTTGACGGGGCGTGGGTGCCTCCGCTTCCCCACGTCGCCTCGGCAACTGCCCGACTTGACAACTGCCTAGCGCATGCAGCGGGGCTATCATGGCTTGGAACGTGAGAGGCCGCCGGTTAGCCTTCCTCTGGCTATAAATGGGGGAAGGGGGGCAGAGCCCCCAGCCCATCTTCATCTTTTTGCTGCTTGCTCCTTCTTCTTCTCCGCCGCGCTGCCATCTCGCCAGAGCACCCATGGCGCCAATGAGGAGGTTCTCGACCGTCGAGAAGGGAAAGGCCCCCAAGGAGGGACCTAGCTCGCCACCGCCCAAGAGGGGTCGTGTCCATCCCCGCAATGTGACACACTGATTTTGGCAACTTTTTCTTTTCAAACTTTTCCTGGTTTTATTTGGAATTTGAATGGGTTTTGAAATTTTCACTTGGTCTTGGTCATTCTTGAATCTTCTCCAAAGTGATCCCAAGCCTCAGCATCTTGCCAAAACCCTGCCAAATACCTCAAGGACTCAAATTCCAATTTAAATTATTTTCAATAACTCTTTTCTTTTATTTGAGGATTTAGGGCGTTACTATGGGTTGTGAAGCAACCTATGGTTTGGATGCTCAGAAAATTCTCAAATAATTCTTAAAAATACCTTGGACTATATGTTGCTCCAATATCCAAAAATATTCCATAAACTAGTTCAAATACTTTGCAAAATAATTCCTTTTTGTCCCTGTTCAGTCTGGATCTTTGTGAAGGAAGTGTATGCTAGGGTTGTCCAATTGCTCTCAAATTTTTATAGCATGAGGACACCTCCAAACAACCTTCCTCCACCATGTTTCAGCATCTGAAGATCTTCTATGTGAGCAGTACTTCAACTTTCAGTTTCAGACCAGATCTGTCATTTACACATGAACTACCCTCAATTCTTATCCAAACCACCTCAAACTTGGCCAGTTTGGAGTTCTTCTAACATGGATCACTCCAGACACTATCTTTGGCTCAGTCTCCACCTCGTCTCTTCTCTGGAACCTCCCCAAGTTTGCTGTCAGAAACTGTTGCTGATCTTACCGCTCATCTCTACGTGAACCAAGACAAACCATGGTTGTAGGTGATCTGAGGGATCGATGGTCGACGTGCTGGACAAGCTTAGCCGGACCTACGTGGCCTCCTGGTGCCAAGCATCATGGTGAGCACGGCACTGGCATGCTCGTCGCCGCGCTCTGAGCCGCGCCAGGCTCGGGTCGCGTCGGGACTGAGCGCTCGCGCAGCGGTGCGTTCTCTAGGCATGCCGACATCGCCCCTGGTTGACACGCAGCCCCTCCAGAACCCTCCTCCTCGCCGGAGATGCCCTCACCGGCCGCCACGCCATCGCCGCACTGTGAGACCCGTGCGGTCACAGTGGAGACCTCGTCGTCGGCTTCCTCCCCGCGCTGTCTCCTCCCGCATTGAATGTCCCTGCTCGCTCAAGTCTCCTCGCCCGCAAGTGGCCAGCCAGTGAGGCATACTTAACCGGTGACGTGGCCCGCTTCGAGCCGCGTCCAGAGAACTCGCCGAGCACCTCCGCCCGGCTATAAATAGCCCCGTCCAGCCCCTCCTCACTTCACCACCTCTCCACCACCCCCCTCATCCACCTCCAGAGCGCCCAAGGAGGGCTAGGAGCTTGTCTCCCTCAGCTCCGGCAGAAGCTCTACCGCTCGATCCCTTTCCATCGCCTGCCCTCTCCAAGCCATCCCAGCTCCGCCCGAGCCCACCGTCGAGTTCGTAGGGTCCCATGGTTGCTTCCAGACCCCTCCCCGAATCGAACCGCCGCCGGAATCATCTCCTCCGTCGACCACCGTAGCACTCGTCCGCCGGAGAAGAAGGGCGCGACGTCGTCCGGCCATCTCCGGAGGAGCTACGGGTAAAGGGCGAACCGCCGTCGAATGCCCGATCCATCCCCGCCATCCACAAGCCCAACTGCCGTCGCTGTCGCCGGCAATCACTACCGGTGAGCCGCCCCTCTCCTCTGCTCTCCCTCTCCCCTCTGTTTTAAACGAAGGGCCCACCCGTCAGCGACTTACCGAAGCGGTAAGTGGAGGCGCCCGGGGCAAATACACCTTCGACGTGGCCCATTCTGGTTAATCCAATTTTGATTTTATTAACAGAGTTGAACAAAAACTTTGACCATTAATAACTTTTTACAGAAAGGTCCAATTGACCTGATTCTTTTTTATTGTGTTCATAATATAATTCTTTATTTTTCCACCATGTTTGGTATTTTTGTCACACTCATAGAATTGTTGGTGAATAAAAAGGCTTTATGTGACATTTTCCTTTGTTATTTTCAAATGTTTTCAGAAGGAGATTCTTGTGGATTTGAAGACCAGGAATTTCTGAACAACCCAACTGATCAAGGCAAGCCAGGACCTCCATATTATGAGGCATTTCATAGCATTGCATAATTCATACTCATTTCTTGCATTTAAGTTATCATTGATAATTCCAAGTAAATTATTCAAATGCCTTGTGTTGATAACTCAAGCTGAAATGTTGAACCACCATACTTGATAAATGAAACTTAGTTGGTTGATCAAGAGTCACCTGTCCGGGCTTACTCGTGCAGCCACATTCGCCGGTATGGGACGGCCTTGACTTGGTCTAGCTTCATGCTCTTTCACCGGTACCTCCAAGAAGGGAGGGTTATGCGTGTGTGCTGCCCTGATCAGGTAGACGGCGATAACCCTGTGAGCCCAGTTGAGTTATTTGCCGGCGTCCCCGTTTGGGACAGTTTAGTTAGGCCACGACGGTGGCAGGTGTCATGAGGTGACACGGGGCCACCCAAGGCTTGACTCCGGGGGAGTATGATTGCCGGTGGTACGATGGAAGAGTCACGAGTCAGGCGGGTTTCGTTGGAGCAATGCTGGTCCACCCGAATGGGATCACGAGGTCAGTGCTCCATAGTGTGGGGAAAGTGCGCAACCTCTACAGAGTGTAAAATCTATTCGAATAGCTGCGTCCACGGTAATGGACAGCCCGTCCAGACCTCTCCAGGTGATCAACCGTAATAATCATAGTAATGATGGAAGAACTTTTCTTATGAGCGGAAGTACTCATTGAGATCGAGTATTCCGAGGGTTGAGAGCCAACCCGGATATGAGTAAGTTGGTGACAGTAAGTGAATCACTTAAGTTTTAACATGCTCATTGCCGTGCTATTATTTGCTGCATATTTGGTTGTCATGTGCTTGCGAGTACATTCAAAGTACTCACCTGGCGTATCATGCCAGATGCAGGAGAAGACTGAGATGGAGGTCTCGACGTTCGTGTTGCGATGCCTAGGATGTGTCCTTAGCAGTGTCCCTATGGATGGAGTTACTATCATGTTCTGCTACATAGTAGTCTTCCGTTATAGTATTCCGCAGTAATACCGAGGCCCTGATATGTGGGATAAATAATGTAGATATTGTCATAGCACTAGATGTGCTTTTGGCCTCAATGATCATGTAAAATATAAGCTTGTACTCGACTATTATCAATACAAGTTCAACTATGTTCTGTCCCAAGTTGTTGTGTGTTTCCAGAAGACATGATCTCTCGGTTGGAAACACTGGTAAACCGGTTCTCTGAGCCGGGGTGCCACACGTAAGTACGCCGCGACGCCGGCGGTGGCTCCCCGAGGGCGTGGGCGCACCCCCTCGAAGGATGGCACCGCCTCCGGCAGTCGTGGGGGTGCCCCTTCCCACGCCGGAGGCTGCCGCGGCCGGGGTGGGCGCGGCCAAGGAGAGAGGCATGTGGCAGCCATTCACCCACCGCGCCCGCGATCCCATTCGGCCGATGCATCCTCTGAGTTCGTGGTGTGGGTGGAGAGGCCGGCAGGCACCTGGTTCCAGCTCCCGCGCTTCTTTGTGGGTGCGGTGCCGGCCGGAGGGCCTGGCGGCCTCTGGCTGGAGGCCGACAGTTGCTGCAGCAAGGCTTCATGGGTGGAGGTTGAGGTCACCTCCGCCGGCAATGTATTCCTGAACGGCGGGTGGCAGCCATTCGCCCGCGCGCGCGGCCTGCAGGGGAGGTGTACCCTCCACTTCAGGCACGACGGCGCTGCGACCCTCTATGTCAGGATCTTTGGGGAGGATGGCAGGCGCCTGGGGTGCTGCCCGGAGAGCGACAGTGAGGATGACAACGTCCACCCCTCCGACGACGACGGCCGAAGGGGCGGTAGCATCTCCGGCGGTGAACTTGCCCTTGGAGACGGTCGCGATGCTTCCAGCAGTGGCGGCTCCTCCTCTGGGGAGAGCACGAGCGAAGGCCACTACAATGAGCCGCCACACCGCCGAGCTCGGACCGGGGGGGGTGACAAGCCGCCTTGCCACCGCACCCCCGTGAAGCAGGAGGAGGACTCCGACTAAGTGCGGGCGTCGCTGGAGCCGGGTCTCAGGAGCCGCGGTGGTCACGAGCCCGCTTTTGCTTCTTCTTTTTTTCCTTTCCCTGTATCAAGAAGTAGAAGGCCCTGCCGGGGCATGTAATGAACCATGGCGCTTGCGCCATTATATTAACGTTTTTATATTGCATCTTGGCATTCGTGTCGCTACTAATTGACGGGTTCTTGCTGATCGTGATTAGGATAACTTAGCTTAGTGTGCTTGCGGTAGACACCCATGCCGTGAGTGCGTGCTTCTCTGGAGCTTGGATCTCCTACGCGCCCCTCGTTCCAGAGAGATCTTGCCGGGGGTTTCCTTATCATGGACCCGAAGGTTCTCTGGCCTCAGGAGGCGCTCAGTGGCCGCGAGCTCTCCAGTGGGTCATGAGGATATGGGGCCTCCGGAGCTGCCCCTCAGGGCGCCACGCCCTGTGTGAGCCCCCGAGCGAGGACCAACCGTCGCTAGTACACCGGGTCGTGATGTCCGGCGAGGCCAGGAGGTGCGGACTCAGGAGGGCGTACATGCCCATTGGCTCGTTTAACGGCGTCGCACGAGAATTAGGACGCCAAAGATTAGGACACGAAGGCTTTGGCGAGGTGTGCTCGTGGGCGAGCCCAGGCGTACACACCGTACCCAGCCCCACTCGCGAGACGCGCGGGAAAGGGCGACGGGCAACTGCCACTCTCCCTAAGGTGAGACTCGAAAGATTAAAACGCTGCAAGGAGAAAATTTCCCACCCTTTCAAATAAAGACGCGAGAGTTTCGAATTTCATTCCAAAAAGTGGCAAAACCAGCTACAGAAAGCAAGCAAAAGAACAGCGGCGTCCGGCACCTACACTAGTCTTCTGGTCTTCCCGCCAGAGCGGAGCATGGGGCTTCCACTAAGACGTGGGTGGGAGCCCCCGTGAGGCTCAGGGGCAGCACTTAGGAGACTCCGGGGCGTGTACAGCCCCACTCATTATTACGTAAGAGTGTCACGAGCGGAGACTTGAGAGGAGCATGGCGCTCGTTGGTCACGGATAGAACTTCTGAAGGTGCTGGATATTCCAGGCATTCTGGATGGGGACCCCATCCTGCGTCTCCAGGCGCGCAGCGCCAGGCCTGGTGTAACACCCAAAAAATCGGGTTATCGATTTTTGTGCTGTTATTCCTTCCTAGCTTTTCACTCCCGAATTTTTCCTCTGTAATCTAGTGAGTGACCAGGTGAATCCAAACAATCCTCAGCCTCTCCATGAATTTTCCATGCTCTTGTGCCAGTCAAGTTCCCGTCTGTAAACCCCAAACCTCATTTAAACCCTAGTTCCAAAATATCGGAACTGGAAATCCTGCCTTTGTGTTTATGAAGGAGCTATCATTTTTCTAGCTCAGTTGATCCTCCCAAAATTTCCAGAGATCATCCTTCACTCATAAACCCTAGATGTGCAAAAATATTGCCAAGTCATATGCAATATTTCTCATCTAGAATTAATTCCTTTTTCTGCCTTTCCAAGGAATTAAATCCATAAAAATATCTATCCATCTCCAAAGTTCATAAAAACTTGTGGAGATATTCTTTGTAATCATATTGAGCTCACATAAAAATATTGGCCATAATTAAATAGGGGAAATTGCATTTTCCTATTTTAAGCCAATATTTCAATTTGGGGCCTTTCCAAAGGAACTACCATTTTGGTAGTTAGGAAAAATCCCAAATAATTTGTGGAGCTTGTCCTTTCTCCATCTTCACCATTTCCATCAAGATACCAAGTTTCAGCCATTAAATTTTGAGCACAACACCACTTTGCAAATTCTGTCCAGATTTTCAGTTTGCAAAGGAAGTGCTTGATTCCTTGAACTCCTTGGGCTGAAATTTTGCAGGGTGATTCATTATGATATATTACCTCTGGATACCAAAAATCAGCCCATTCCATCTAGCCAATCTTCCCCAGTAAATTATTTAAGTTTCTATTCAGATTGTATCATTGTGAAGGAAGTACCCTCCTGGATGATCAATTTGAGCTAAAACTTTTCCAGCTATCTCTCTTGACCAAATCATTACTCTACACCAAAAATCATCCAAATCCATTTAGCCATTTGACCCCAGCATCATCATTTGCATTTCTGGTCAGTGGGCAAGGTTACAAAGGAGGTAGCAGCTAGCCTTGTCCATTTGTGCCCAAATTTTGCCAGCATGACTACCTTAGTGGATGACTCACCCCTGCCCATGATCATGCCAATAGGTGCACTGTGGTGGCCGCACCACATGACAAACACTTTGTTGTTGGAAACTGTTTGATCTTGGTTCAGTCACCTCAGAACTCTCTCGTGCCCTCCAGCTGTGCAGGTCGATCAAGGGAAGAGAGGAGAACACTCCAGACATGGTTTTATTGTGTTTTGACACCAAGTGCATGTGGTGCCGGTGGTGACCGTCGACGTTGTCGGCAGAATCAGTGCTCTGGGCACCAGATTCTTCGGGAGGCCACTTCCTGCAGGCCGCAGCTCGTCCGGGAGCACCGACGAGATGCCCACCACTCGTTTGCGCCGTCCGGTCACCTCTCCCCCTTGTCCCCTAGCCCGTGGACGCTTCTGCCGACCCCGGTGCTCCGCTGAATCGCCGCCACGACGCCGGCCATCTCGGAGCTTCGGCATCGTCCGGTTCCTCTCCCCTCTGCTATTTAAGCGAGTCCCCGAGCCCTCCTGAGCACCAGCAAGCCCAGCCCCCTCGAGCTCTCGGAGCTCTCTGCTCTTCCATGGCCGTAAGGCCGCCGCCAACTCCCCTCGACCGTCCCCGCGGTCCAGCCCTTCCTCCTCCCTCTTCTCGGTTCCCAGCCTCCCCCAGGACCCCGCAGATCCACCACCGCCCTCAGCTCCGGTGAGGGAACCCTGCCGGCGTGGCTCCCTGGCAACTCTTCGGCCACCACCGACCGTCCCGTGGCGCCAGCAGAGCAGGCCACCTCGAGCCGAGCTGAGGCCATCTTTGGGTGCGACGAGGAGCGGCCGTGCTCCTGCGCCCGTCGGCCGGCCCTTGGGAGCGGCAGGACGACGGCAGTGCCGGCGGCTGAGCGCTCCCATTTCCCCTCTTTTCTCTGCTGCGCGGTGAAGGAGAAGACAGGAGGAGGAAAGGGGAGTTGAGTCGGGCCCACATGTCAGCCGGAGAAAAGTCAACCGGGCCCCCGCGTCAGTTTAAGTGGAGGCGGTATTTTGAAAGTACGCTTTCCCTTGTCGAAAGCATAATCTGGAAAATACGCTTTCAGTTTCCCAGCCGCCGGCCGAAACGGCTATATAGTAAATGTTCGCTGGTTAAGAGCTAAAATGGACACTATTCTGTCTGTTTCTGAGCTTAACGAATGAACGGCCGTTTCTCCGCGACCGTAACTCCGATTGAGGTAAAACCAACGCCCACGTCTTCAGATCGACGAGCCCGTTCCGATGGCATCATTTTCATAATGTTTTTACACTGTGAAAATGACCATTTTGCCCTTGCCCTTAATCAGACTTCCTCGAGAGGGAAACTTTTCCGGCAAATCCTCCCAGAGTTTTATTGCACTTCCACCCAATGTATTCCTTCACCCTAGGCAAGCCAACCTCTTACCATGAGCTCTGGACTTGCATGATGACTTTGCTTGCACCCTATGTGTTCATCGTAGTACATCTGAATCCCCTGCTAGTTCGCACTTGCATGCACCTATGTCATGTCATCTGTATTAGATGTTAGCATTA
Source organism: Thinopyrum elongatum (assembly GCA_011799875.1). NCBI lineage: Eukaryota > Viridiplantae > Streptophyta > Magnoliopsida > Poales > Poaceae > Thinopyrum > Thinopyrum elongatum. The sequence continues at coordinate 542,712,962 of CM022298.1, forward strand.
CTTTTCATCTAATATCATGACTTGTTTTCATGCCATATCCTGCCATGCTAGTAACAATATTTTGTATGTCGTTATCATGTGAGTGCCATGATTTGATTTCTTGCCATGTTTGTCAACGTTGTAGTGATTCTGCTATGCTGATGTTAAGTGGCTGTTCACACTTATAATTATTGAGGTAATGGTGGGATGGTGGAGGTGTTGAATTAATTACATTGATAAATTTAGTGGGTTGATCAAGAGTCACCTGTCCGGGCTTATCCGTGCAACCACATTTGCCGGTATGGGACGGCCTTGACTTGGTCTCATCGCGTGCTCTTTCACCGGTACCGCTCGACGGGGAGGGTTATGCGCGCGCGCTGCCCTGGCCCGGTAGGCGACGATAACCCTGTGAGCCCAGTTGAGTTGTTTGGGTACCCGTCCCCGTTTGGGACAGTTTTGTTTGGCCACGACGGTGGCAGGTGTCAGGAGTGACACAGGGGCCACTCAGGGCAGGACTCCGGGGGAGGATGATTGCCGGTGGTACGATGGGAGAGTCACGGGTCAGGCAGGTTTCGTTGGAGCAATGCTGGTCCACCCGAATGGGATCACGAGGTCAGTGCTCCATAGTGTGGGTAAAGTGCGCAACATCTGCAGAGTGTAAAATCTATTCGAATAGCCGCGTCCACGGAATTGGACAGCCCATCCAGACCTCGCTAGGTGATCAACCGTAATAATGATAATAATGGTGAAAGAACCTGCCTTGCATAACATCAGATGTTGTCAAGAATGTGGTATGCTAGCCATGGGATGGCTATGGAGGAGATGGTCCGATGACCAAGAGACTTGGATTTGGATCAGTTTCAGATTGGATCATGAGAATGTTCAGAATATGGATTGTATACTTAATATGCTTTACTTCACTGTACTCTACTTCAGTAGTTATCTTGCTAGATATCCTTGTCAGGTCATGATGATCAATGCTGCTAGATGTTTAATCATGCCAGGTAATCTTGCTACAACATGATAATTAGTAATGCTAGAAGGGTATGCTATGTCATGTTTGATTCATGTTTTCTTGTTAATTCCATCTCATGTTTAGAATAAATTCTTGCATAGCATATGGCTTGCTTTGTCATCTGCTTGTTTGGATGCTATGTATTTGGTTGTCTTGCGAGTACATTCAAAGTACTCACCTGGCCTTGCACGTGGCCAGTTGCAGGAGAAGAACCGTCGTGCTAGATCGTAACCCAGCCAATCCTGTGAGTTGTGGAGCCCAGCCAGAGGCGTTGTTGCCGCGGAACCAAGACCTTCGCTGCCATTTCAGATAGCCTTGGAGCTATGTAATATTGTTGTAAGCAACAGTATTGTAATACTCCATTTCATATAATAAAGCCATTTTGTGCCTGGAATTGCTGTATCATGTCTTTGACGTGCGCCAGGTCTTATCCTGAGCCTGGCGTGCGTCGGCCCTCTATCGGGGTGCCACACCTGGAGACACGGGCGATCCTGAACGGGCCCTCCCACATGGGCGAGAGCTTGTGAAGCCCCTCCCTAGAGAGAACCCGCATCAGGACGAGGTCACCCACCTCGAGGGTCCTGGAGTGGACATTGCGGCAGTGATACCGCTGCAGCGCCTGCTGGTTCCTCGCGGCACGTAGTGAGGCTTGGTGGCGGCCCTCCTCCCCGAGCACGAGGTCCATCCCCTGCGAGGCATCCTGGCGTGCCTCATCAAACGCCAAGACCCGCGACGAGCGATGTTTGACCTTGTGAGGGAGGACCGCCTCGGCCCCATAGACAAGGAAGAACGGGGTCTCGCCGGTGGGCTTAGTCGCGGTGGTGCGGATGGACCACAGCACGGACTGAAGCTCATCGAGCCAACCCCTGCCGTAGTCCTCAAGTTTCTTCTTGAAGCTCCGCATCTTGAGGCCCCTCAGGACCTCCACGTTGGCCCATTCGGCTTGGTCGTTACTCCGTGGGTGCGCCACTGAAGCTTAGCATATCTGCGTTCCAAGGTTAGCACAATATGTTTTGAAGAGATTGCTCGTGAACTGAGAGCCATTGTCAGTGATGATACGGTTGGGGACCCCGAAGCGGCTCACGAGGCCCTTGATAAACTTGACGGCCGAGCCAGCCATGATGGTGCGCACGGGCTCCACCTCCGCCCACTTGGTGAATTTGTTAATGGCGACGTAGAGGTAGCGGTAGTCCCCGGCTGCTCGGGGAAACGGGCCCAGGATATCCAGCCCCCAGACCATGAACGACCACGAGAGCGGAATGGTCTATAGGCCCTGAGTGGGCTGGTGGATCTGTTCGGCATGGAATTGACAGGCCTCGCAGGATCGCACCAGCTCGGTGGCGTCGTTGAGCGCCATGGGCCAGTAGAACCCGCTGCGGAACGCCTTGACCATGAGGGTGCACGACGAAGAATGGTGCCCACAATCCCCGCCATGGATGTCAGCCAGCAACTCGCACCCTTGCTCCTTGGAGATGCATCACAGCGAGACATTGTTTGGGCGCCTTCGGTAGAGCTCGCCGTCCTGCAAGCAGTAAGCGGTGGCCTGACGGGCCACGCATTCTGCATCTTCCTCCTTCTCCGGCAGGGTGCCTTGGAGCAGGTACGCCTTGAGCTCCTCGGTCCAGCACCCCTCCTAAGGTTCGAACGCCAGGAGCAGGCGGGCTCCAGAGGTTGGACCGCAGGCCGGGGCGCCCGTGGAAGGGGCCAGGGGCGGCTCCTCCCGAAGCAGCGCAGGGCCTGCAGCGGGGGGCTGTCGATGGCTTGAAGAGCCGTTCCTCGAAGATGCCAGGCTTCTGGGGCTCGCGTCGGGACGCCCTCTTGGCGATGTCGTCCGCCTCCTTATTCGTGCCACGCGAGACGTGCTGCAATTCCAAACCCGAGAATCATTTTTCAATCTTGCGCACCTCTTCTAAGTATGCCTCCATGTGCTCGTCCTTAGGTTTGTATGCCTTGTTGGAGAAGTTGACGAGGAGCTGAGAATCGCCCATGATGGTCAGACGCTTGACCCCAGGGCCGCCGCGGCCCTGAGGCCAGCGATCAGGCCCTCGTATTCTGTGATGTTGTTGGAGACCTTCTCGCCATGCTGGAAGAGAGCTGCACGGCGTAGTAGAGCTTGTCCTGGGTAGGCGAGATGAGTACGGCTCCGGCCCCCGCGCCCTAGCGCGTGAACGCGCCATCGAAGTACATGACCCAGCCGTTGGGCGCCTCGTCTCCGGGCGCGAGGGAGCGGTCTTCACCCATCCCTCGGTCAGGGGCATCCGTCCATTCCGCCACGAAGTCAGCAAAGGCTGCGCCCTTGATGACCCTGGTGGTGCTGAACTCTAGCTGGAACGCTTGCAGCTCGATGTTCCACTCAGCAACCCTCCACGCGGCATTGGGGCTCCGGAGCGCCTTCTCCAGGGGGTACGCGAAGATGACCTTAATGGGATGCCCTTCGAAATAGTGTCGCAGTTTCCTAGAGGCGACGAGGAGCATGAACAGGAGCTTCTATGGCATGGGGTAGCGCACGCGTGTGTCACGCAACACCGTGCTGACAAAGTACATGTGGTGCTCGACGAGGGAAGAGGTGTCGATGGCGTCCCGCTCTGCTTGGGACGAGGAAGCCTTGGGAGCCTTGTCGTCTGGTGGAGTAACTGAGGCCTTAGGAGCGCCATCCTGAGGCGGCGATGGCGCGGTTGCGCGTGGGGTGCTGTGCCGCGCACCCGCCCCTGCGCGCTCTTCCCGGACCGCCACGAGCGCTGCGCTAGCAGAGTGGGGTGTGGCGGCCAGGTAAAGTACCAGGGGCTCAGGAGGACAAGGCACCACCATCACTGGTGGGCTGGTGAGATACCTCTTGAGGTCTTGGAAGGCCGCCTCGGCCTCCGGAGTCCATTCAAAGGGGGCCCTTCTTTTTCATCAGCTTGAAGAACGGGAGGGCGCGCTCGTCGAGCTTGGAGATGAAATGCCCCAACGAAGTTACACAGCCCGCGAGCTTCTGTATCTCCTTGAGGGTCTGCGGCAGGCTCATCCTTTCTATTGCCTTGATCTTCTCCGGGTTAGCCTCGATCCCTCTGTGCGACACCAGGAAACCCAGCAGCTTGCCGGACAGGACACCAAACACGCATTTCTCTGGGTTGAGCCACAGGTTTACCTTGCGCAGGTTGGTGAATGTTTCTTCCAGATATTCAACAGGTTCCTTGCTTCCCGTGACTTGACCACTATGTTGTCGACGTACGCCTCGGCGTTCCTCCTGAGCTGCTGTCCCAGAGCGATGTGCATCAGTCGCTGGAAGGTTGCGCCAGCGTTTTGCAATCCAAAGGGCATGCAGGTGTAGCAGTACACCCCACATGGAGAGAGGAAGGCCGTCTTCTCGACGTCCTGCACCGCCATCTTGATCTGATGGTATCCTGAGAAGGCGTCCAGAAAGCACAGCAAGTCACACTCGACAATGGAATCAACAATCAGATCGATGCACGGAAGAGGGAACGGATCCTGAGGGCACGCCTTGTTGAGACTCGTGAAGTCGACGCACATGCGCTCCTTCCTGCCTTTCTTGGTGATGATCACCGGGTTGGCCAGCCAATCCGGGTGTCGCACCTCTTGAATGACTCCAGCTCCCTGCAGCTTGCGGACCTCCTGAACGATGAACGATTGCTTCTCCGAAGCTTGCCGCCGTGCCTTCTGCTTCACCCGAGCACACGCTGGGGCACACCATCAAATGGTGCTCGATCACATCCCGCGGGACACCGACTAAGTCTGTTGCCTCCCATGCAAACACATCCCAGTTCGCGCGGAGGAAACTGACCAACGCCTCTTCTTGTCCTGGGGGGAGGCCAGCGCCTATGGTGAAGGTGGGGCTTGATCCTCCGTCGTCGACCGGCACTTGCTTCGTCTCGGCCCGGTCTTGGGAGAACAGTTGCTTCTTCTTCGCGGGGGCGGCCTCCAGCGTCTCCGGAGCGTCCTCAGCGTTTGGCCGCGCGGTTGTCGCGGCCTTGAAAGCGAGCTTGAGGGCCAGGAGCACATCCTTGGTGTCCCCCACCACGGTGATGATGCCGCTGCTCCCCGGCATCTTGACGACGTTGTAGCCGGGGTGCGTTGCCGCCACGAACTTGGCGAGGGCTGGATACCCTAGGATCGCGTTGTACAGGAGGCCGATGCGGGCGACGTCGAAGTCGATGAGCTCTGTGCGGTAGTTGTAGCGTGTGCCAAAGGTGACGGGGAGGCGGATCTGCCCTAGGGGAGCGGTGGAGCCGTCGACCACCCCCGAGAAGGGCCTGGTGGGGGCGAGCTGGTCGTAGGGCACTTGGAGCAGGTCGAAGGTTTCCACGGAGATGACGTTGAGGCCAGCACCACTGTCGATGAGGGTCCTGGTGACCGCGATGTTGCTGATGGTGGGCGTGCACAACATCGGGAGGGCGCCGACGCCTGCCGTGGTCTTGGGGTGATCCCTGGAGTCAAAGGTGATGGCGGTCTCAGGAACAACGTGGCCCGGAGGAGCCTCCTGCCGCGGCCGAGCAGCCCCGACCCGACGAAGAAGCTGCTTGACGTGGCGGCCCGAGGCTGGCGCCTGTGACCCGCCGAGGATGGCCGCAACCGCGTGGGGCGTCGGGACCATGAAATGCGCGATGAGCAGGCCGCACAACTCTTCCCAGGAAGCCACCAAAGACTATGACAGGCTGAGCAACCAGGAGCGCGGCACGCCCGCGAGGGCCATAGGGAGCCAGTTCGCCATGACCTTGTCGTCACCACCCACCGCCCAGATGGCCTGCGCGTATGCCAGGAGGAACTCCGCAGGGTCCGCTGCGCCGTCATACCACGGGGGCAATGCCGGCCTGAACTTCGGCGGCCACCGCACCTGCCCCAGAGCGGGGGAAAAGGCCCGGATACCCACGACTCCTCCGAATGCACCCAATGGCCCGGTGGGTGGGGCGGCGCCGGCCATGGGAACCACGCAGCGTGGGCGGAGCGCGGCTGGTGAAGAGGCAGAGCTTCGACACGCCCCTACCTGGCGTGCCAAATGTCGGATTCAGGGCTCCGCAGACCCAAGAAAGGTTCAAACTCTGGGGTGTGTGCGAAGGACTCAACCTATCCAGCCAACCAACTCATCGCCCTATGGACTAGCTCGATGCACATGAACAAGGAAGAAGATGAACATGGCAGTTTACCCAGGTTCGGGCCACCTTGCAGTGTAAGACCCTACTCCTGCTTTGTGGTGGATTGGCCTCACGAGGGGCTGAGGATGAACTGGTACAAGGGATGAACAACCTCGCGAGGTCTATGGGTGAGGGAATCAGTCGATGAGGTTCTGATCCGATCCGGGTCCCCTTCTACGGTGGTGGCTAACCTATACTTATAGTGGCCTCGGTCCTCTTCCCCCAAAACGTAGGCGGGAAGGGATCCCAAGTAGCCAATTTGAAAGGGGACAAGTAGTACATCTTATCCTCACGAAAGGTGGTCTTCTCCTGCAAAGCTTCTGGTCGTGACGCAGCAGTGGGCTCGACGATGACATCCGTCCTGCCACGCTGGTGGCCTTGGTCTCATTGCACCAGAATGGAAACCTTTGCCAGATTCCTTGGGAACCCGTGCCTGCGCTTGCCTCCTTAGCACCAAAGAGGAAACTGCCTCTTCTGCGCTCGCTGGCGCCCGCCTGGCCTTGGTCGTCATGGCTTGTGTCATGGTAGCCTCATGAGGCTTGGTACCTGCATAGAAATATCCGCTCCTCGGGAGGCCGCCTGGGGAGGCCGCTCCCTTGAGAGGTCTTGGTGGCGTCCGCCTCGAGAGGCTTGGCCCCTCGCGAGGGTCTTGTCTTGATAGCCTTGGAGGTGGGCCGTACGAGGCCGTTGATGGAGCCACGCCGTGGGCCGCAGGCAGGCAAGTCTGGGTACCCTGGTTCCCAGAACGCCGACAATATTTATGGATCTATGGGCAGTTCAAAAAAGGAAAAATATATGCTAAACCTAAATAGTGGTGTCGGAAGTACTAATGAGTTGCTCATGGAGTCCAGTGGAAGCATGATCTATTTAAAGATGCCATTGGTATTGAATCTGTTACCGCGGCATTTATATGTGCATATCAGAAAAAGAACAAGATCTACTCAAGAACTATGGGGAGTAGCAGATGAACACCGACGAACAACATGAACTCAGGTGACTTAATGTGGATTTGACAAGGAAGAAAGGGGCTACCTGGCTATGGCAGAAGAAGGCAAAGACGGGGCAACGCTGTGGTCTCAAGCGAGATGGCTGGCGTAGGTCAACGGGCGCGGTGAAGTTACAGTTGCGAAGGGTCTCGCGAGGAAGAAGAAGAAGCGGAGGAGACGAGGTAAAAAGTAAAAGGAAGGGCCCCCATGCCTATTTATAAGGAAAAGGTAATAGTGAATGGCCGGTGCAAAAATTGAGGAGGCACAATAAATTTTACAACAAAGGACGGCTCGATTTTTGGAATGATGGATTTATGCAAAGATTCGTTATGGCATCATGAAGGATTTCCCAAAATCATGGAGGTGACATCATCTTTTCTTATGGCGGGTTATGAAGATTTTCAAGACTGAGATTAAGAGGTATAAAGAGAAGACTCGCCAGACGGAAGGATTGAAGATTGACATGAACAAGTTCAAATCAATCTGGGGCCTAATGTTGGGGATATAACCCCGCGGTATAACCCGCCTTGAAAGGGCTAGATCAGGCCATTGGCGACTCTCGAAGCTAGGCCTCAGACAGGCCTGAGTGATCAAGACGCAGGGCCAGAGGGGCGGCTTACAAGATGGGCTGGCTTAAGGCCCAAGGCCAGAAGAAGGCACGTGGCCTGGAGGTGTAAGCCGCCCAATGATGACTTGTCATAGAAGGCAAGGCGACTTAGAGTTAGGATCGGTCATGGAACATGACCCGACCCAGACTCTTGTAAGCCGGCGGCCTCGACCTGTATATAAAGGTGAGTCCCCGGCATAGAATAGGGCAAGTTACAATCAATCGATAGCTAGGTCAAGTGAATCCGTTCCCTTGTAATCGATACTCAAGCAATAAGCAACAAGAGCAGGAGTAGGCCTTTACCTCCACCGTGAGGGGCCGAACCTGGGTAAATTTGTGTCTCTCGACCCGCTCAACCCCGACAAGTTAATCACCGTTGCCATGGCCTCGCGACTAAGTACTTTCACTAGGACATCTGCTGTGACAAAACCACGACAAATCCGATGAGGATTCTGACTCTAGCATGGCTTGCATTGCATATGCTTCATCCCCTACAACAAACTTCTTTGGTAATCCGTCAAGCGATGACGAATCTCTTGCCTACTGTTTCATGGCTAAAGCATCGAAAGAAAAGGTATCCTCCAAACATCACAAGGTTCACCCCAGTGATCAATATTCTTCTGATGAGGATGACCATGCTAAACTGATCAAAATTGCTAATATTCAACAAAATTCTCTAGAGAAAATTGAGTAAACCCTCAGGAAATCTGAAGGGTTGTTAGTTGAGGAGATGGAGAAAAATCTGTCGTTGACCGAAGAGTATTCCACTCTCAAGTCACGAATTGAAGAACTATCAAATCATCATGATTTTCTCTCAGCCGGCCAGGAAAGATTGAACTACGATTACCTGAAAAGGAAACAGGAACTCGAGGCGCTGAGAGAGGCTCATGAGGATTTGATCACGGAAAATTCTCTTCTCACCCAACAACTTAAAGAGAAACCTGAAGTGTTTGTACCACCCTGCTTAAAATGTCTTGAACGAACCAATGCTGGATCAAATGTTGAATCATCTGTGAATGCTAACCCCTCAGTCGAGGAAAATGGTTCTGTTTCTGATGAAAATGCTAGGTTGAAGGATCTTCTTCAGACAGGAATGTTCAAATCTCTCAAAGGGTATCAAACCCTTTGTGATGTTTTGAAGAAATCCATTCTTCACAAAAATCCCGGAAAGAAGGCATCGGTTTCGAAAGGAAACTGAATGAAAATGGCTCCTACTGGGAACCTGATCAATATCCTCGCATTGTATGGGTGCCTGCCAAGAGCAAAATGCTCGATCCATCTTTGCTTTCGGGATATGACTATCCCATCCCTGAATATCCTGATGATGATTCTCTGGACAACTATAAGTTGTACAAAAATCAACATGGTGAGGTTGTTGCTCACTATATTGGACCGAACAGCAGGAATGGACCCCCAAAGAAAGCCATATGGGTGCCTAAGAAAACTATCGATGCATTACCTGTTACCACTTTACTAACCATGCAGGCTCAAAATGCTCGTTACTTCCTTGAAAAAGTTTGACAGAATGAGTATATGCATACCTCATTCAATCACTATGCTCATTCATCTGGTAAGAATTTCAATGCTTATTCCTTTGATTATGCTCGCACCACATCGAGTAACAACTATGGTTACCGAAAGAAATCCTAAACTGCTCGCTCGTTTGTTTTGAAGCCACCTACAAAGATGTGGGTGGTTAAGAAAGCCTAATTCTTCTGCAGGACTATGTCTCTGGGTGTACAGAATGGGTAATGGATAGTGGATGCACTAGTCATATGACCGGAGACAAGTCGTTGTTTGTCGACCCCAACTTAACTGCTTCACCTCTGAAGTATATAACTTTTGGCGACAACAACAAAGGAAAGGTAATTGGGCTAGGTAAAATTTCCATATCCAAAGACAAGTCCATTGATGATGTTTTACTTGTTCAGTCTCTTGGCTTCAATCTTATGTCAGCTCGCAAGCTATGAGATCTAGGAATGCTAGTTCTATTTTCCATATCCAAATGCATTGTCTTCATGGCCTCTGACAATTCCTTCGTCTTCGAGGGAATTAGAAAAGGTGATCTATATATTGTGGATTTCTCTAAGGGTCCCTCAGTCCAAACTTGTTTGCTTGCAAAAGCAACCAAAGGATGACTGTGGCACCGAAGGCATAGTCATGCAGGTATGAGGAATTTGCAGACTCTAGTGAAGAAAAATCATCTCCGTGGCATTCCTGATGTAAAATTCGACAAGCATCGTCTTTGTGTTGCATGTGAGGCTGGTAAATTGGCCAAGAAGGATCATTCTTCAAAGACTGTCATGACCACGACAAGACCTCTGGAAATTCTTCATATGGATTTATTCGGTCATCAAAATTATGCAAGTTTAGGAGGCAGTCATTATGGCCTGGTTATTGTTGATGATTTCTGTCATTACACTTGGGTATTCTTTCTCGAAGACAAAACCTGCACCCAAGATATCTTCAAAAGCTTCGCCAAGAAAGCCCAGAAAGAATATGATGTGCATATTAAGCATGTCAGAAGTGACAATGGGACTGAGTTCAAAAATAATCATATCGATGATTTTCTCGATGAAAATGGTATTACTCATGAGTTCTCTGCCGCTTACACTCCCCAATAGAATGGAGTTGTTGAACGAGAATAGAACTCTCATCGAAATGGCGAGAACAATGCTCAGTGAGTATAAAATTCCTACTCGCTTCTGGGCTGATGCTATTAATACTTCTTGTCATGTTATCAATCGTTTTTATCTTCACAAGTTCCTTAAGAAAACCTCATATGAGCTTATCACTGGCAAGAGACCAAATGTTTCTTATCTGCGTGTTTTTGGTGCACCTTGTTACATTCGTGATATGAATCATTCTTCCAGTTTTGCACCTAAGGCACATGAAGGTTTTATTCTTGGTTATGGCTCGAACTCGCATAGTTATTGTGCCTATAACTCTCACCACGGGAAAGTTATGGAAACGGTAAATGTGTGGTTTGATGAATCTAATGGCTCCCAAAAGGAGCACCTGCCAAATGTGATAGATGAACCACCGATCTCGGATGCTATTCGGCAAATGGCCATTGGGAGCGTCAAGCCAGTTGAAGAGAATGCACCTGAGTCTTCCCATGATGATGATCCTATGACTCGAAGCAGAACTCGTCAAGCTACTGCCGAAGAAAATGCCACTCCAAATACTAATGGCAACTCGAATCCAAATGCCGAGCAAAATGGCAATCCTGAAGGGAATGGCGATACAAATGCTGATACTGATGAAAATGATAATGATCATCTAGATGAAAATCCTCATCCTCGAGTGGCTAATCGAGTTGATCCTTCATTAATTCTCGATGAACTCGAGAATCCAGGTTATCGACCCACAACTCGTTCACGCACTCGTTTGGCTAACTATTGTGGCAGTTTCTCCTTTGTTTCATTGGCAAAACCTACCAAGTATGAGGAAGCCATGAATGATCCAGATTGGATGAATGCAATGCAAGAGGAGTTGGTGCAATTCGAACTGAATGATGTTTGGGAATTGGTTGACAAGCCGAATCCTAAGAAGCATAATATCATCAGCACCAAATGGATATTCCGGAACAAGCAAGATGAAAATGGCATTGTTGTGAGAAACAAAGCACGTCTTGTCGCTCAAGGGTATACACAGGTAGAAGGTATTGATTTCGGTGAAACTTATGCTCCTGTTGCTCGCATTGAGGCAATTCGTATTCTTCTCGCCTATGCAAATTACAATGATATCCTGCTTTATCAAATGGATGTGAAAAGTGCTTTCCTCAATGGTGAAATTGATGAGGAAGTTTATGTTAGACAGCCACCTGGCTTTGAACACCCTGAATTTCCTAACAAAGTTTTCAGGTAGAAAAAGGCTTTATATGGGCTGAAGCAAGCCCCTCGAGTTTGGTATGACACCTTGAAGAAGTTTCTGCTTGATAAAGGGTTCAAGCCAGGATCCACTGATCTCACACTTTTCACTCGTGTTGTTGGTAATGATCTATTCGTATCTCAAATCTATGTGGATGATATTATCTTCGGTTGTACTAACAATGCTTGCAGCTTAGAGTTCGGGAAAATGATGTCCGAGAAATATCAAATGTCTATGATGGGTGAACTTAAGTTTTTTCTCAGACTGCAAATACGTCAACAGGCAAATGGAATTTTCATATCTCAGGAGAAATATCTGAGAGAGTGTCTGAAGAAGTTCAAAAATGCAAGATTCCAAAATGAAGGGCTATAAAACTCCTATGCCCACGAATGGTAAGCTGGATGAAGATGTGTACGGTAAGGATTACGATCAGAAGGCTTATCGTTCGATGATTGGTTCTCTTCTTTACCTATGTGCTTCCAGACATGATATTATGTTGAGTGTTTGCATGTGTGCCCGCTATCAAGCTGCACCAAAAGAATCGCATCACCAAGCGATCAAGCATATTCTGAGATATTTGGCTCATACCCCCACCTTAGGTTTATGGTATCCTAAGGGAACACAGTTTGATCTCGTTGGATATTCAGACTCAGATTACGCAGGTGACTTGGTTGATAGGAAATCTACTTCGGGGACATGCCACTTCCTCGGTAGATCATTGGTTTGTTGGTCATCAAGGAAGCAGAATTATGCATCTCTCTCTATGGCTGAGGCCGAATATATTGTTGTTGGCGCTTGTTGCACTCAGTTATTGTGGAGAAGAAGACACTGAAGGATTATGGCATCAAGGTCAAGAGGATTCCTCTATATTGTGACAATGAGAGTGCCATCAAAATTGCACACAATCTAGTGCAGCATTCTCGCATGAAGCATACTGCAATCAGACATCATTTCATTCGCAATCATGTTGCTCGAGAGGATATTGTCATCAATCATGTCAAGACCAAAGACAATCTTGCTGATATCTTCACCAAGCCTCTCGATGAGAAAAGATTATGTGCGTTACGGTGTGAGCTAAATATCCTGGACTTTGCAAACGTGCAGTAAACTAGACTCGGCACCCGTGCTAACACTTCCACATCTTAGAAGGAATGGGTGCACAACACTCGAAGAGTTTGAAAATTTTGACAAAGTGAAATTTTCTTTCAGAGAGTGAATACATTAACGAAGAACTAGACTAATCGGGTGCCACGATAATTGTGTGACGCTCGGGGTCATACAGTTCTTATATGGTGGATCACGTAACCACAATTTTCTTTAATTGAATTTCAAATTGATCGAAAGTTTTCGTGTTCAGTCGGAATGCATTTACCTCATAGTTGTTCTTTCGGCTGTTTGGGTTTCGTTGTTTGAGTGAAATGCCTAGGACCCTGTTTTCCCTCTGTTCTATCTCTTCAAGTCTATGGTGTTCCATTATGAATGCTCAATTTCATCTGGTACCAAAACTTTATCTGGTGTCCTTGACCACGATAAAGATTAGGTCTGAACTTTATTCTGTTTTGGCGAAAGCTGTCCAAAATTTGGGGTTTCCCGCCCAAGTCATGACCACGATCTTTTTATGACGGTTGCCACGTGCAATCCATCAACTGCCACCCCATCCAGTCCATTGAATTTCAATAGTCCCTCGATTGTGGCCGTTCGATCGGATTCACTCGCTGCGGTTGTTTTCCCTCGCATATAAATACCGCAGCACCACCGCTTCCTCATTCACTTCTCTTCCTCACCACCACCGTCTCCTCCAAAACCCTCGCCACAGTGCTCCACCTTGATCTTGACACCGATGACCCCTTCGTCACTGCACTGCTAGAAAGAGGTCACCGGAGTCCTTCCTCGCCGCCGCAAGACATCTTCTTCCCCGCGCCGCCGTAGCTGCTGCACATCACCAAGCTAGGGTATGTGTGGCGTGAACTCGATCTTCTGTCCTTCTCAATCGAGTTCGTCCGCAGTTATTATTCTCCGATTTTACTGCATATCTTAGATCCTTACTGCTTAGGTAACTAGGGCGGATGTGGTTTGTAGTTGTTCCTCGCATCCGAAAATTTTCAGATCTAGGGTTTGCGTTATGTCTCGTATGAATGGAATGCATAGCATGCTGACTAGTATATTCTTCGGACCAACTAGTTCATCCTATACATTTCTTTCATTCAAAACATTCCTCAAAGTCTACATCTAATCCTTCATCAAAATGTTTTCATTCAAAAAATCTTCGTGGTGAGCCCATTTTCCCTCGCATCTATTCTTTTTCACAGGTGTATGCAATCTGTTGAAGATTCTGCTCGACCAATGAGCATGGCTAATGGAGAGGATATTCTCTTAGGCACAACAGATGAATCAAAAGTACCGAATGCAAAGGGCCCAACGATAGGCCCAGCAACTGGCAAAAGAAAGAGAAATGAGCCAAGTGCTGACGAGCAAGAAGAAGATGCTCCGAAGAAAAGGAAGGGTGGCTGACAACCGTACGCAAATTCACCTCAGTACATCTCTCATGACAATTACAACACTGTTCCAGGAGAGTCAAAATGAGAAAGAGACAAGCGTCTGCAAAGGATTCAATGCCACTGGGTGCGCAAGTGGTTCAACTATGAAATGGTTCATTCTCGGTTTGCGAAGAACTTTGCCTTTCATCCTCCATGGGGCGACTACCATGAAATTGGCCTCATTCGAGCAAGTGATCCCCAGGAGAGACCGCCGCCACCACCAAATGCTAACAAGTCTTGTCTTCGCACTCCCGAATCTTATCCAGATGAACTGGCTAAACGTCAGAAGAATGCTGAAAAGAGAGCCAAGAAGGCAGAAAAAGAAAGAGCTCATGAAGAAGAAAATCGTCGCCTTCTCAAATATGAAGTTGATAAGAAGAAGAAGGCTGATGGAAAAGCAGAAGGTCGCTCCAAACGCAAACATGATCCCAGTGCAAAGAAAAAGAGTGCACCGAAGAAGAAACCGGCTGAGCCAACCGAAGGAAATGCCAAATTTGCTCCCACTTTGGCACAACCATTGGCTTGTTTGCCTCCAACCGAGCAAGTACCAGTGCAACCTACTCCAGTTGCACAGACTGATGTTATATCTGATGCTCCACACTATTTCAATCATGTCTTCATCATGGAGCAGCTTGACAAGTTTGTTGAAAATCCATTTGATGGTGAAGTGGCATCTTTGCCAATTCCATCTGAAGTTATTTCCCAAGCAGCTGATGTTGTTCGAGACATGAGAGAAGATTCTATTGAGATCAACTCCCTCACTACCGAACTCAAAGACCTTGATGAACAAATGAAAATTGCATCTTCCAACTTTGTTATTAAACAACTTGAAGAATCTTACATGGATATCAATCGGGCGTTGAATATATTCCGCAGCAGAAGATTGGGTTTTCACTCAGATTTGGATGATATTGTTCGTAAGATCTGCAATGAACATCAAGCACAAGCTACTGGCTATAATGATCTTGTCAAGGGACACATTGATCCAAATGCTCAGCAGAAGAGGCGAAAGAAAACTGCGAAGAAAAATGCTCCTCTTGCTACGACAGAAATGTCACATGATCACTCTGAAGCTCAGCATCAGAAGAAAACATCTCCTAAGCCAGCAATCCCTTCGCAACCCACTGCTCAAGTTACTGATGCACCTCCCTCACCAAGGCCAGATGCACCTCCCCTGTAAGAGCTGAAATTCCATCACAGCAAGTTGTATCAGAAGGTGGTGAAATCCCTCAGTCTGATCCCCAAGCTTCTCATTCTCGTGACGAACCAAATGTTCCGGTTCCTCCCTCTGCACGACAATAGATTCCCGAAGAACAACCTCAATAGTGTCCAGTGCCTGGTTCCACTTCAGTCCCGCATGTTATAGATTCTGCTCCCTCTCAACTGCGGATTTCCATCGACACAGCGCAAAGAATTTTAGATGTTGGTCCATCTACAGTCAGGTCTGCTTCTGCTCATCATACAGACTCCGTAGTTTCTGGAGATGAAGTGATTTCTGTTGAAGATGAACTCAAATATCCATATCCTCATGAACAATTGCCTTTATTCTTGACTGGAGTTAGCGTCAAAGGGCCTCTTTTCAATTGGAACACTCATCCTCAATTCTTTTGATAAAGTCCATATAAATGGCCATACACCTCTGAATCACCTCGTTTCTGGACCCAAGAACATGCCATATTTTATTCTCGGATTCTCTATGACAGCCGAAAGATATTTCCTCATGAGTTCCAGACATCTCAGCTATGAAGAGTATTGGTTGTTTCAGTCAGTTACTGCAAGATCTGGAAGATTTTTCCCTCGTAAATGTCTTTGCATTCAAGCATCCATGGAACAGAGAAATTATACTTCAATTCTATGCAACATTGTATATCTCTGGTGATGAATCTGATAGCTCGAAGTGAATCATGGAATGGATGACCGAAGAGAAACGCATAAAATGCACATCAACAGATTTTGTCTCACATTTTCATTTCCCTCGGTTCAAGCATGGTAAAACTAAGATTAGAGTGCACAACATTGATGTCATTTCAGATGAAATACTTCGATGCACCATGGACAAAGAAAAGATTTGTGACTACCATGGTCCTCCCTTGCCCGAGCATTTGACATTCGAGAATCAGACTCTGTACCATTTGCTCACCTACACCATCTACCCTTTAGCCGGGATGAATACTGACAATGTCATTTCTGATGTTCTTCGAAATGCCATCTATGCAATCTCCGAGCAATATGTCTTTGATGTCGAGGACATGTTCTTGCGTATTATGAAAGATTCTGCTCAGCACCCAAAATGCCTCAAAGTATATGCGCCATGGATCCATAAGGTGATTGATCATACTATGCGCACAGAATACTTGGCAAAAGAAGTCATAAAAGCTTCATTCCTCCAGTGCATGATACCCTGCAAGTTATGGAAGATATCTCTTCGGGTAGAGTACCCGTGTCCAGCCCTCAAGATTATCACAATACATTCGATGGGCCACGGCTGCCTCAGCGCGATCGACAGATATCACATCAACCTCCATTGCACCTTGAAGTGAGTTTGCGCATGCAACAGCTGCTGCTGAAGCACATGGCTGAGGATCGCCGAGAGAAAGAACACCTGGTTGCCGAGCTAAATGCAATCAACAACAGAACTAAAGTGGTGCATATGCTTGCGGCTGAGAATAAGAAACGTCTCTGGAAATTGCTTCACAAGTTCTTCACCCAAAAACAACTTCTGAAAGTCGATCTCAAAGAACTCTATGAGTATCTTGACAAAGGATTTTCTGTTGAAGATTACCAAGATCACATTACTCCTCCTCTGCCAGCTCGTGAGCCAACAACCGATCTACTTCATTTCAAGCTGCGCAAATTGCTTGAGGAATACGAAGCAACCTCACCGACAGAAACACCAGCCGAAGGAAATGTGTTGTCTCATACTACTCCAGTGGCTGATCCCAATGTGCCTTCTTCATCACAACAACGTGCTGATATTCCTGAAGAAAAATCTGCTGCCGTTGAAGATGAAGATACTCCCATTACCTCCGAATCAGAAGTCTCCTCGGACAGTTCTTCTGGCGACGCCACCGAGTGAATCAAGTTCACAGCTTTTGCACTCATGTCCTTCGTCACCTTTTCGACACTAGTTGACAAAAAGGGGGAGAATTACATCGAGTATTCAATAGATTTGCTTTTGGAGTTTCTTAGGTTTGGTTTCGTGTGAGATTTGAACTTATGCTAAAAGACTATTTACTCTTGGATGTATAACTTCTGTGTTGTAATGTTAATAACCCCGCCTGCTGCACTATTTCTCTTGAAGCTTTGTTTTGCAGGTGGAATTATTATCAGAAGTTATGAATGATTGCACTATATCTCGATGGATTATATATCATCAGGTCGAATCATTATCTCGAATGATTGAAATTTCCTCTATATACTTCAATGAATTGCAGGAGAATTTTATCTCATATCCAAAACCCTGCATACATCTAGGGGGAGTCTATTTCATCATCGAATCAAGTAACACAAGTTCACTCTTGTTCGATTTACTTTTCACTTATCTATCTTCACTTCGATGATTATCTGTTTTGTCAACAACCGTCCAAAAGGGGGAGATTGTTGGTGCAATGACAGGCCCCTTTTGTTTTGGAGTTTGTTGACATAAATAGTATGGGACTTATGTGTTTGCTAGTGCACACAGAGTAACAAGTCCCTGAGATCACAAGGAGTTTGAGCTAAACAACGAAGGTAATCTCCCTGCATTGCAGTGAAGATTATCACCGAAGGTTATGATAACAAGAGTGACCCCTCAAAATTGCTGAACTGAAGCAATTGGTTTGGTGCCTGTCCAAGGAAAATGACTGCGTCCGAGGAGATTGAAGACGAAATGAAGACGTAGCATTTATTTCGTAGTTCTTCTTCTCTTTATTGAGTCATTGGACCACCATACTATTAAGAGGGGTGTAGCGTTCGAAGCTTTGATTCTCTAATGCTAAACCCAAATCCTATGAAAGTTGCGAGAGAAATCTCTTTGTGTTCCGAGCAAATACTTGCCGGCAAGAGACTATCATCTTCTTGGCTGCAAGAGATTTGTCTCAGACCGAGGAGTTAGCATTACTTGTTCCTCAAGTAATGTTACCATTGCTCCCAAATCCGACCGTTGCAAACGTGTTGGTTGGCCATCGGCTAGATCTCGTGTCCAAAATGGTCATTTCCCATCAGGGAAGGCTACGGCTATAAATAGCCACCCCGCACTGGCTTTGTCCGGTGGCTACTCCGTTTGATTCTGAGAAGATTGTTGAGCAGCCCCCTCTCTGAGAGATTTGAGTTTAAAATCCACCGAGAGAAAAACCCTAGAGCCGAAGAATTAGATAGTGGTTCAGCATCACTCGAATCTAAGTCCAATACGCTTCGCCTATTACTCTTGAGAGCTGCAAACTTTCTAGACGGTTAGGTGTCAATTTCTTCAGAGACCAAGAGTGATTGTGGTTCTCGAAGAAGAAGTTTGTAAAGGTTTGGAGATCACCTCAAGTATCTACCATGAGTAATCGGCATTGGTTGATGAACCAATTGTTGAGCAGAATAGGGTGAAGAGAGTTTATCTTCCGTGTTAAGTCACAGCCCCTCCAACCAGACGTAGTCCTTGTGCATAAGGATGAACTGGTTGAACAAATATCCTGTCGTCATTGAGCATTACTAGTTACCTCTGCTACCCATGTTTACATTCGATCTATTTTTTGTCATGTGATTTGTTTGGATGTATGTTGTAGTTTCCATTTGGTACTTAGTTTTAGCTCGCTGTAGTTTGTTTTTCATTCGCTCCGCTGTTGGCTTCCGAGATTTTTGAGTTTTCTGAAGAAAATTTAAAACTCCCATTCAACCCCCCCCCCCCCCCCCCCCTCTGGTAGACATACTTCGTTTCTACAAAACCCTTGTTTCTCGATTCCGATCAACCCCGTTCAAGCTACTAGCTTGCAGCAATGGCCTCACGACTAAGTCCTTTCATGAGGACATCGGCCGTGACAAAACCACGACACTGCGTTTGCTGCCTCGGTGAGGGCGGTCCATTGTATCTTGACCATGTTGGGTTTTCAATCAGGGGCGCCCACTTTCTCTAAATCGAAGACAAAATGAATCACAAACTAATGGAGTCGGCTCATATGTAAGCAAATTAAACATGCATATATCAATCTTTATAGAAACATAAAAATTACGTTTGAAAGCATCGATCATAGCAATTTCATTGAAAGAAACTATATAACAAGATATATAAGTCGATGTGTTGTACGAAAAAAATCAGCATGACCTTTGCTAGTAATTAGACATATTGTGTGCCAGAAATTTGGCAAAACAGAACTTAATGAACTTTCCCAAAACATTGGCACTCCTTATGAACACCTGCATCATGAATAACTAGTCCAAACTTTTAGTTTTACATGTACACTATCTAATAACTAGTATAAACTTTATCTAGTATAAATAATTTGTTATGCCCAAAAAATGTACATCTTCAATTTACAACTAGAATAAACTATTTCTACGGCCAAAAAATATACATCTAGTACTAAATTTTTCTAGTACAAGAACAACAACAATCTAAGTATACAATAAAAGAGAAAGATGTGGTCTACCGAGGCGATGGAGAAGACAGGAAGGTTGAGGACGATGGCAGCGGACGTTGAGGATGTCGGGGATGCGGTGGACGTTGGAGTGGGCGGAAGGCGAGGGCGACGGTGACGGCGGGGACGTTCGAGGCGGCAGCGGACGGCGATGACGTTCGATGCAACAACGGTGGACGTCGAAGGCGATGGGGACGACAAGAACAAGGGGGGCGGCGCCGACCTGGTAACCACTAGAGGGCGAGCATGACGGTGGCAACGTCCAAGGCTGCCAAGATGATGGCGACGGCGACGACGGGCGAGAGAGACGGCAGAAATTAGATCTTTTACCCCAACTTTACTTCTTCATTAGATAATTTGCCCCCCCCCCCCCCCGGAGATTGTCGGGTGGGGCCAGGGCCACTGGTCATTTAAACTACCATGGGGTGAAGGACTTGGCCCACATGTCATTTGGCGTATGGTTCTATGGCCCAGTTGTTAGTGAACGAATTGGAGTTAACATATAGCTCAAAAAATAGTGAATGGTTTAATTTTGTTGTGTTTAGGCATGTTTACTCGCCTTCTTCACTCTAGCACAATACTCTCATTGTTCAAACAATAGATTTCATTCAATCAAGGAGTGACTTTACATTCATATGATTGAAATACAATGTTTAAACTAACAAACTAATCATTGTGGCGGTGGCGTCTTGCATCAGCGTTGGCATAGTCTGCGACGTCAGGCCAAGCTTCAAGTATGGCCATGTTCTAGACTTCTGCCTCTAGTAGCCATTCCCATGCCTCCTGCTGCAGCCAATCCCATGCCCTGAGGTGGGCACTAGCACCGGTGCAGCGACTAGCACGCACAAGCACATGCGATGCAAGTTAGCGGTCGATGGCAGTGTCCCATGCAGCTAGGGTGCGCACTGGCACTGGCGCACGGACAGGCGCGTGCACAGGCAAAGGCGATGCAAGGAAGCGGTCGACTGCAGCATTTCATGCCACTGAGGTGGGCACTAGCACCGGCGCGGTGTCTGGCGCACGCACGGGCACAGGGGATGCAAGGTAGCAGTCGATGGCGGCGTCACATGCAGCTGAGGCCCGCACTGGCGCTAGCGCTCAGACAAGCGCATGCACGGGCGGTAGTGCAAGCACTCAAGCTGGCACATCCCTAAGATCATTGTGTTCATGCTCCTCCATCTCGAGGTATTCCTCTGGAAATTTGAAGACTGGGGATAGACCATCGTGATGCGCCATGGTGTACGACGACGTGTGGCTGATTGAAGGTGGACGAGAGGGGAATCAGAGGTGTGGGGAGGATTGTAGCGAGAGCGGTGAGTACGCGGCCTATTATACATCGGCTCGGGCGGCACTAAGTGGGCATTAAGCCGGCCGGGCAGCAGAGGGCGGTCCAAGGGCTCACCTCCCGGTGAGCATGCGCAGCGGCGTGCTGACGCGCATCCCGTGAGCTCGCACGACACCTCTTGGCCTATGCGCAGCAGCACCCGTGGCATATCCATTTGAATCGTGCGTGACACACAAGGTAGATGCATGGACTGGCCATTCATTTACATCACTCACATATTGCATCAAAAACTTCAAGTTTTACCATCGATCTATAAACACTTCTTAGATTCAACTAGGTGGTGAAACCTCTAAGATTCACCTTAAACATGAGGTCAAGCACGTAAGAATCACGTTGAACACTTTAAGCTTTAGTTAACACATATAAACCCCATTAACTTAACATGTACATAAAACATATGTTCCGAACAATGAAAGCACAACTTCGGCAGAAATTAAAATACATAATACAAGTACCGATCTATCTAAATCTGTTCCCACGCTGTGCCTTCTTGAGTTTGCATTTCATATTCTCTATCTTCTTGATGCTTGCATCAGTAGCCCTCATCACTTGCCTATCTTTTGCTTCTATCAGACCCTCCTTGATGAGATCAATCTGACTCCATACGGTGTAGCATGCATATGCACCCCTCGCTGCGTACTCGATCTGCTCATCGCACAGTTTCTCAGCCAAGCTTTCGTGATAGTCCTTACTGAAACCATTCTACTTGAGGAGGTAGTAGTTATCAACGAGAAATCCAGTGATGTCGACAAGAGAATCAGAACCCTTGGATCTATCTGGGTCATCCCATTCGACTTGGATGTCCTTGTAGTGTCTGACCCTGATGTCCCAGGGTTACAGCATGGCTATATCGCCATTGATGCCAAAAAAAATGAATGTGTATCTGTCCTTGAGGAGAAACTGGCTAAGAGATGGGCTCACACCTTTAAACCGTCATACCTGGTAAAGGACACAATTCGTGGCTTAGGAGATCTGGATGAGGGTTGCCTTCTATTCTTCGACAGGAAACTCTTCCTTTTTCTGGTGGCAGGTGTAGACGTCCATGCCGACGAACGATACTCGAAAGATATCCACACATTGTTTAGCCTGTGTTATCCAGCGTTGGACGATGTTGTTATCGTTGGTGTACACGGTGTGGATGCTCTCGCCGCCATGGATTGGGATGCGGTGTTCCTCCATGAACGGGGCTACTGAGCCTAGCAGTACCATCCTGTCACCGACGAGGTGGCCGAAAGATCTACCACGAGACATGGATGGTACTGATAGGAAGCAAGAGCGGTTGACAAGGAGAAGGGGGAGAGAGAGAGAAAGAGAGTCGAATGAGGACGATGGTGGGTTTGTTGTATTGTAGAGGGATTTGGCACCTGCTTAAATCGTGGTTGGAGACGAGGAGGTCGCCGAAACAGTTTGAAGGATGAGCCAGATCAGACGTCACCACGAAGACATGACCGTCCATGCCTTCCATTAGCTATTTTTTGTATACTTTCAAAAAATAACTTCAGCGTGCTCGTGTTCATCACTTGTTACGTGTTCCAAAAGTACTAGAAAAATACAAGACATTTTACGTACCAAAAGTTTATGTTCACAAATTAAATGATTTTCCAGACAAAACCTGTACACCATGTGGTCGTTGCATGCAAAGAGTCTCCATTTATAATTGTGATGACTAACAATTATCGTCCTAATTTTCATATTTTCAAACAATGTTCACACTCTATCTGAAACGAGTACTCAAAGTTCTTAAATCCCTGTAAAACTATTTCGAATAGTCGGTCATTAATTTTCTGAACTCCCTCACACTGATTCTAGAAGTCCTTAAAAATATTTCTGAAAGTGTTCACCCCCATTCACAAAAAGCATTTTGACAGAGTTAAGGAGGGTACAAGCACATATTTTTACATAAGATACCATGCATTTGTACATCACCACACAAGTATGTTCAACGCAAATAAGTAATACAAGACACACATCATCTTTGACCAACAACAATCATAGTTACAACATATGTTCACTCAATCTAAACTAACATACTACTAGATACTACTAGTTGAATGTACACATCCAATTTCTAGCAATTCACCACCCATTGTTTCCCTTCTGGCGCTTCTAGCCGCTCGAAGATCCCTCATCTTTGTTCTTACGGGGGTGGAGTCATTCCCTCAATGGTGGTTGGAGAAGGTGACATAGCCCGTCCTTGATGATTAGGATCCTACGGTACAACTCGTAGCTAACATAACCGTCTTTTGCTGCCTACTCGAGGTGTAGTGGGAAAAGCGGCTTCCGCTCCCAATACTTGTGCTTCTCCTTTGGGAATGATATCTTCATGTTCTTGTATGAGGGGTCGTTGATGGCCACTACTAGGTCACCCATGGAGTCCCTTTCTCCACCACCTTTGATACAGAACTGCTTTTGGTTGTCAACATGGTGCTTGTCTGGAATTTTGATCCATGCACGGGCAAGCATGATCATGTCGCCCTGGTGTCCACGCTAAAGAAAGTTACCTCTTTGTGTTGCAGGAATTCAACCAACGCCTGGCACCGCTCGGACCTATAGTAGTGGTACACGAGAACATGCTCGCGCATGGCGAGTTGCACGACGGTGACACCTTGTCGTCTGTAACTGCTCCTACATGTGTACTCTAGGCTGAGGCCGGCGAACTTGTTCTTCTCCTCCTGAAGCCATTGCTCGTACATGCCGATGACTCGCTCCACAATCTCTGCTCGTTGGTGTACACCACCTCTAGCATGGTAGTGCCATGGGCATTGATGTGGTGGGTCTCCGTTGTTAGTTTCTCGTCGTCCATGGCTACACGGAGGCGGTGGTGGTTTGTGGCGGACACCAAGGAACAGCCGAGGAAGAAGATGCAAATGGATGCGGCAAAAGGAATGTGTTCGTTGATTTCTCGCACAAATAAGGTAACCGACCAGAGCAGTTGGGCCGTCGTCCAGCGGTTCCATGAGTCACAGGAATCAAGCGTCTGTTAGAGCAAAAAAAAAGTCTGTGGTGGAACAATATATTTTGTACCGTGGCAACATTACACGCTCATCGTTGTGCCCTGAGCGTGGTCTTGGTATGGAACATGACAACTAGCACGGTAAAGTTTATTTTGTAACTCATCGTTACACTTGACATGATCAATGTGCTTTCTTCAAGATAGTTGCACGAACAAAATTTATGCGTATTGCAAACCTATTGGGCTCACATACATATGCGATCCATGAACATCCTCACACATGAACAATCACCTATGCCGGCATCTTCCCGCATGCAAAAGTATGATCTTAAAGTATGAAGTCACATCCGGCAACGTAAACTTGAATTTGTAACCACTCGCTACACTTCACATGATCAACTTGCTTTCTCCAATATACTTGCACTCCAAACCTATTAGGCTCATCTTGCATATGCGATGAACATTCTCACACATCACCAACGGCACCTCCCTGCATGCAAAGTAGGATCTCGAAGTATGAAGTGACACCTGACACCGTAAACTTGAATTTGTAACCACTCGTTACACTTTACATGATCAACTTGCTTTCTCCAAGATACTTGCATGAACAAACAGTGTGTGCATTCCAAAGCTCAGATTGCTCGCAGGATGAAATCCCCTAGTGTGATGTACGGAATGAATTCTTTTTTTAAATCCTCTCCACTATGTGGCGTGCATCATTAATACAAAGTATGGAGCGTGTTTGGATTCTCTTTCGTATGGTAGCACCAAGCCAGATGGAAAGTAGGATCTCAAAGTATGATGTGACAACCGGCACCGGGAACATGAATTTGTAAACAGTCATGACACTTCACATGATGAACGCGTGCTTTCTTTAAGTTACATGCACGAACGAAATGATTCTTCATTGCTAACATGTTGATCTCATGAACATACCTCAGATTTATACTTGCTTCCCTACTAAGCTTTCCCTCAAAATTTCCCTTCCCTCCACTCATTTTTCAAAGCCCCACGCACCCACCTAACCCCAACCCTCCTCACATTACTACCGCCTTCTTTTTTTCACACTAACCACACCCCTTCCAATAAAACCAGTCGCCTGCTCCTATACCTCTCTCTTCCTCCCCATCTCCCTCTCTCTCTTCTCCTCCAGATCGTCCCTCCCCGCCGGTGGATCTCACTAACTATGGCCACAAATTGTTCGGCGAGGGAGGCACTCATGAACGATGACGATTGGCTTGGCCCCATCCGCTCTACTGGTAAAACTACCTCAAGATCTCATCCTAATCGACGAGTTCTATTTTGGTGTTGTTTTTACGTATGGTATAAAAGTTAGGGTTCTTATTCTGGTTAACACTGCATGTCATTCTAGCATATGTTCTGAACTAATCCATGTTGACAATATATCGATTGCTAGTTCATTTCCTGCATCTTAGAACATTTACATGCATGTTTCATCGTTGTGGAATGCTGGGCAGAACTAACCCCAACCCTCCTCAAATCACGCCTCTTATTTCAACAACATCCTCCCCCCTCGAAGATCCGATCCAGACCCAACCGGTCGTTCTCGCCTCGCCAACACAAACCGTTCGGTTACCATGGAGGCGCACCCGACCGACGGCATTACGCTCGGACCCGTCCGCGCACATGGTATGTCTATCCCATTATCTCAATCCTAATCGGCCTATGCATCTACTTACTTTTCATGTGAAATCTGCTACTGTTGTTTTTACAACATCTGGGGTTCTTATTCGGGCTAAGGATGCGGGCCAATCTAGCTAGGGTTCTTATTACTGGTTCATATTCTTTATCTTAGTGTAAGTACGCGAATGTTTAATAATTATGGCACCAATATTTAAAATTTATCGTTGTCTCCTACTGTACCTACTTTAAGCAAGTCATAATGTTTACGCAAGTTCGAGAACATTAGTGAAGGCATGAAAAGAATAACCTGTACCAAATGAAGAGTTTTCTATCTCTGTACCTTGGTTTCTAGGTCATCTCACAAATTTCCCTATGTTCTCAGATATCAGAGGTCCTATACGCTGTCTAAACCATCAAGAAGACCTGATAGACCGTGACAATGACACTGAAAGTGAATGAAAAGATGCAGATCTGGCCACCAATACTGATGTAGAGGAAATTGTTATTGCGAGATCTGCAGCTATGGTTAGAATATGTTTACTTGTTGTAACAATGCATACTACATAATGTAAATTGCGTGCAATCTAATGTCCATTATGGCAGGAAAATCCTCATCTTCAACTTGATGTAGTGACTAAGGGTATACATATGGTACATGAAGAGTTTGAAAAAATCATGTCTCTAACTTCAGATGCAACCCCAAGCTCAAGCACATTGAAGAGAAAGCGGGTTCAGCCGGTGAGTAGCTCAACTCTTTTTTGTAAACACTTCCTTAATTTGTAGGACTGTCTTTCTTCACCCAACCACTGTATACTATGGTAGATGCATGTACAATTTGCAATTATCGTATATGTTTTAACCTCTATAAATTTTGTATGTACGGAAACTTAGGATTATCAAATGATGACCATACTGCAAGTGTTTGGCCCTAGAAACAACAATCTCATGCTATCATCAATGCCCTGGCAGTGCAGCAGGAACAACCAGAAGACGTGCACCACGACATGGTTAACAAGAACGATGAAGTAGATGATATGAAGAAGGCCCTAGCATGGCAGTAGCTGCAATCTGAAGCCGCCCGAGAAGAGCGTGAGCTAGAACATGTAGTTGCAAAGCGTCTCGTGCCAGATATGCGGCATTGCTAAGAATATGTGAAGATTACCCTTGCAGAGCATGAAAAAGTTCCACTTGCAGAGCACGAAAAATGTCTAGAAGGTGTCAAGAAGGCCCTGCCAGAGCAATAGGCTGAAATCAAAAGTCTGAAATTGGGCCTGTTATATCTGCATAACCGTCTTGAATCAATGAACACTACCCCTGTAGAGCAAACAAGAAGAACCTGATCGATCCTATGATATGTGAGCAATGCAACTAAGTCATATGTGTCTAATTTTCTTTCTGCAGCTGTGGCCCATGGTTGGCTATTGTAATGTCGTATACAGTCTATTTGACAATTCTGAAGGTTGCGGTTTACTAAAAGCAGTGACTGCTGAATTTGGATTGAAATTCAAATTTTACACGAATTCATATTAAACTTATTTAAAAAAATATTGTATCAAATATGACCGCCAATTGCAATATAATACAAATTGAGCGCGCCTAAATACTGTGATGATCATGAACGGTGTCAAAAGCATATGGTCCCACGTGTAAGAAGCCACGTCACCCATGTATGGACCCGCCTACCAGCATCCACATCAACACAACAATGGGCTCACATTTCAGAACCGTTGACCGGTCAGACGACACATCGTCACCAAAAAACAATGCCCGATCCCACATGTAAGCAGCCACGTTAGCATCTCCTGAGCCCATATGTCAGCAACCTTGACTGGTCAAAACTAACGCCGATTTATTACTGACGGGACTGTCGGCGATAAAACCCACGTCGGACCCACATGGAAGAAGCCACCTCATCAACTGTTGGCCCCACCTGTCTGAATCTTTGATAGGTCAGCCCCACCGGACCAATCACCGATGACAGGATTATCGTCTCCAAAAGGATTTTAGGCGACAGATTGGGCCATCATAGGTGACATTCTGGGCCGTCAATGAGAACGGCAACCGGTGACATTATTTGGCTCTTCACCTGAAATCTGATCTTGCGTGATAGAAGAAGTGGTACCGTCAAAATTTTATTTTCCATGACGGCGCTTCGGTGATAGTGGAGGTGACGACTGGGAAACATCACGGGTGTATTTTCCATGACGAAAAAGGGTTATACGTGACACAAGTGAAATGTCGCAAAATAGAGCAAATTTTGTAGTGACACCTACTATTCAATCTGACATGTAGCAAGTAATTGATGACACTACTTCTGTTATAAAAGAAACTTCTGATGATGCTAGTACTCGGCTTGATGATACTGTGCTAAAGCTAAAGCTAAAGAATTTGAGATTACTGAAACTGATGAAGATTATGATTCAGCTGTTATGCCTAGCTCTCCTACTAGATTTGAATTGCCTAAAGTACCTGAGGGTTATGTTATGGAAGGGGAGATTGCTAGAGAATTTCTTGCTTGTAATGATAGGGATGATCTTAAGAAAAAACTGAGTAAGCTGAAAGAAAAGGCTATGATGGAGAGAATTAAATATGATCCCAAGTTTGCTACTTATCCTATCTTTGTTACTGATAAGGATTATGAATTCTCTGCTGATCCTGAATTAGTTACTTTGGTAGAATTCGATCATTTTCATGGGTATGAATCGGAAACTATTGTGGCACAACTTACTAAATTAAATGACATTGCCACCCTATTTTCTCATGAGGAAAAAATTCGCTATTACTATATTCTTAAGTTGTTTCCTTTCTCAATTAAGGGTAATTCGCTATTACTTTTCATTATTTGTCGGGAGGTGTTTAACTGGTAGATGGGAGATTGGAACGCTTAGCTCACCTGATCTTGCTATTTTGTGTCATGCTCCTTGTGGTGACAGAACTTTTAGTTTGGGAGCTATTGTTGCTCGACGATTACACACTAACCGTTCGAAGGGTGTTATTTATGCTTCTCGCCTTGTGAGACATTTTGAGATCCCTATAAGACATGATGAGGATGAGCTCTTACCCACTAAATATTTAGAATACGCAGTATGACTGAGCATGATTTTATCAGTAAGGGTAAGGTTCGTTTCCAATACAACTTGGTATTTAGTCAGGGCACCCGTGAGGAAATTATTTTGCCTGCACCCGGTTTGTTTGATCTCTCCAAGGGTAGGTGCACTCTCATGCCTGGTGATCTTTATGCATTCTAGAGCCTAATGACGGGGACAGGACCTACACCAGCACCTTCCTATCAGTGGGAGCCTTCGCAGACTCAGTATTTTCTTGGATCACACTATTTCCAACCGTGGCCATAGACCAGTTAGGCCAAAAGCCTAATCTTGGGGCAGAAAGTATTCTCACCGACATTACATTCATGTATCTCACATTCGTTCGAGTTGTCGGTGTTCATCGTTTTCATTGTATATCCATGTTTCATTTTATTTCTGTTTCTTTTGTGTGTTTCGAAAAACTTTCAAAATCCAATAATATTTCTCGCTTCTTTTCAGTTTTTCTCTCTTATTTAGTTAGTTAGTAGTATTAAAAGGAAACCCAAAAAGATTTCTCGTTTCTTTTTTTTTTGTTTGTTGGGAGTTCTTCGGTGTAAATAGTTTTTCTCACTTTTTGTTTTTCTTCTTTCATTTATTCTTTCAGAAAAACTAAAAAATACAAAAACATTTCGGTGTGTTTCTTTGAAAACAAATTCTCTTCTTTGAGTAGTCATAAGGAGAAGACTATGATAGAATTGTTGAGTGGCTTTCATATGCTTTGTTGTTCCTCTAATGAAGAGCCAATATTACCTTGTTTTCTTCTTTGAATAAAATGTTTGCATATTTCAGCTTAGTCCATGGCACACTTGCACTATTATTATTTTTACATCATTCGGTCATGCAAGTGAAAGGCAATAATGACGATGATTTAATGAAGTGACTATGGTGAAGGAAAGATGGTATGTACTCTTCTTGTTGATCATTTTTGTAAATATGTTTAGCTCGGTAGGCCTGATTCAGCATATTATGGGTAAACATGTTTGTGATGACAATTAGATATCATAGTTTTTCATGCCATGCTTAAGTGGATAGGAGTGGATAATGATTTATCTTGAGTGTGATGTAGTATGTTAGGATGGTCTTCTGAATAATTCGAGTGGCTTGACTTGGCACATGTTCACACATGTAGTTGATTCAAAACCAATGTGGCCTTCACGATATTTACGTTCAGGGTGTTTATATCCTACTCATGCTCATGGTCAATGATAAATATTCGCAATGCATGATTATGACCATTGTTGCTCTCTAGTTGGTCGCTTCTCAATCTATTTGCTAGCTTTTGCCTATACTAAGCGGGAATACTGCTTGTGCATCCAAAATCCTTAAACCCAAAGTTATGCCAGATAAGTCCACCATATCTACCTATATACGATATTACTCTGTCGTTCCAAGTAAATTTGCACGTGCCATCTCTAATCATTAAAAAAAACATATGTTTTGTGTGCTCGTACCGCTCATGGAGCGACAAGGCAGTCAATATCTTCCATGCTAAGTGGGTTATTCTCATGATGGGTGTTTATTTACTTATATTGCACGAGAGAGGCTGGTAATTGGGATGCCCGGTCCTGTAATAAAAAACAAAGAAAAATATAATAAAACAAACTCCCTCCAGAAAGATTGGTTGTTTAGCATATAAGGTATTGAAATCCTTTGTTGTGATGTTGAGAGGAAAAGCACACCACTCAAAATGTATTCATCTCTGTTTTAAGCTTTGAGCTTTGGCACCTCTGCAAATCTCTACTTCCCTCTACGAAGGGCCTTTCTATTTACTTTCATATTATTTTCTTTTATTGTTGAGTCATCACCTTCTCATTCAAAGCACCAATTTGAAAAGCCCTATTGTCATTCTTAGTTTCACATGCATTGAGTCTAGTTAATGTTAGATATTGTTAAAACTAATTAATCTCAGCGGTTAGTTAGGGGAATTCCCGCATTCCTACACCACGTCTGCGGTTGCCACTTTGGCAACTGCTGGACGGTTCCTCCTCCCGATCCACGCCTTCAGCAACGGACGCCTCTCTTGTATGCATGAACATGATCAACAAAGATGACGCTGGATTCATTTTCCTTTGTCTCTCGTTGTCTCTCGATTTCACATTTAACACGCTAGCACCACGCTCACCTCTGAGCGATTTTGAGGATAAGAAAAGGGAAGAACATGCAAAGAGGTAGAATGCCTGGTGGACGGTCGTCATCGTCGTTTTGTTGCTCGTCGCCATCGCGGCGTAGGAGGTCTTCGCCGCTCCAACAACCGCGCTCGTCACCGTTTTGGTGGTCGCCGCCACGGTGGAGGAGGCTACGCTGGCTACTGGCTTCTCGCTAGTCGGGTTGAACCCATGCCATCGACCCAACGCTCGCGGCCTCGCTGCCTTTGGGCTAGTGTGAGGTCCACAGGCACGGACCGTGTCCCTGTGGTTTGCCGACGTCAATGTCAACCCCTCGCCCATGTCCAGGCGGCACCGCCGTCTCCAGAGGACGAGATCGTCCTCGTCGATGATGACGAGGACGCGGCACTCCAGTGACGTGTTCGACCCCGCATTCATGCAAGTTCAGGATGGTAGCGCCCTTACTTTGGGCGCCGACCGGAGCCTCCATCTTCGCCTTCGGCTCCGGCATGAGCAGCTACTCCAGCGCTGCACTCATCGTTGTCGATGTCGTCGCGCCGCCGCGCCTGCTATCCTAGTCGCCCGACACACCTCCGCCTTCACCGCGGGAGATTCGCCACCGCCTCTTGGCCCTCGGCGTTCGGCTTTCTAGCCTGTCGTCCAGGAGCCATGGCTACCGCACTGGCGCATGGAGCCCAGCCAAGCTCGGACTCGCGTACGGCGTAACGCTCGACACCTTCCTTCCCGGAGGCTCTTCCATCGAGGACGAGCACAGCGAGAGCTCTTCTTGCCGCCAGTAATGCGGCTGGCCGTGGGGGTCTCCGCTGTGGATTTGGGATCGAAGTGACTCGGGAATTTTATTTCATCTAGTCGTTCTCCCTTATCTACTCGGTTTGACCAGGTCAGGGCTGCCTTACGTGGCCATATGCATGCGATGGGAATTTAGGCAACCAACATAGTTTGCCATGTTTTGCTTATTTGCACATTTGTTTTAGCAGATTAGCATTTAGTCTACTAACAACACTTCTAGTCACTATTTTAGACCTGTTTACTTTAGTTTCAGAATTGTCTCTCTGTAGAGTACCGATGTATTCAAGAAAGTAGATTGATGTAATATATTTCCATGTTTATCACGTATCATGATTAATTACATCTATTTGCAATTGATATTTTCAATTTCTTGCAAATATGGATGCGAAATTCAACGCAATTTCTTCGAATTGATGTATTGGGATCACAAGGTAGTGTGTAGATCTACTGCTTTGCAGATTATCATCACTACTGTTTAAGCCTACATTTATTTGACATTATGACTGCTCAACAACGTGCTCTCCCATACATTTTATTAAGTTATGACATAAGGTACTAGAAATATGAGTATCCATTGATTTCATCAGATTATACTCTAGTGCTAAGAGATGGACCCCAAAATTTATTTTGGGAAGTATCTACAATGTGTCATGCTTAACAATTTGAAGTTCACACTAATGGTTTCAAGCTAACTTCTTTAAATTTCCATCAATTTTGCAAAATTCATTAGAACACTAACCATGATGGTCTTTAATTTACCGAGCATAAATTAATTATCTCTGGTAATCGATGGCTAGAGAATTTGAGGCATTGATCCTCAATGGCCACCACTGCCCCACGTGGGCCATGGACATCATGATCGCTCTTGTGTCTCGCGGGATAATGTGTGCAATCCAAGACCTGTGGATTCACCTCCAGTCGGAGGCAAACCGCTAACAGAAAAAATATGTTGCCTTTTACTCGCTCCGTTCCTTTATATAATATGTATTTGTTTTTTCAAAAGTCAAACGAGTGCAAGTTTGACCAAGTTTTTAGAAAAAATATATCAACATTCACAGTACGAAATTTATATAATTTGATCCATCAAGAAATGTAGTTTCATATTTTATCTACTAGGTATTGCAAATTTTGTTATTTTATTCTATAATCTTGGTCAAACATTCAAATGGTTGACTTGCACAGAAACCAATACACCTTATATTCTGGAACAGAGAGAGTACATCGTAAGGTATTATATCGATCCAGATCTCAACACTTGGCTATTCTGTATCAGCAATCCCTGGGACGCAAAGGACCTTAAGGGAAAAGGTTTGAAGCTCACTTCAACCTTCAATCCGACAAACAGCAGCGGTGATGGGACCCTATGGGCACAGAGAACATGATGGTTGAATATGCCTCAACCGACATGTTTGGAGACTATAAATATTCTCTCAATCTCCTGAGTGGTTAATATAATATATGTCCATTTCTGTTGTTCTAATAAGAACATAAGTATTGTTATCATCATATATTGTATCAGCACTTTGGTACAATACATTTGTATGTATTTTATATATCTGGCAGTGATTTTCATATTGAGAATCTTTAAGTCTATATATAGATTTCTACGGGGGTCAATCTGATGAAAGATGATATGTCTTGTGGACATATGCACCACAAACTCTATACTCAGGGAAGTAAAATGTTTCCACTCTCGTTGAGAGAAAAGAAGATATTTTGAAATCACCAAATGCGATGAGGTAATTGTTGGCTCAACTCGGGGCATATTTACTATCCCTATGGGCACTCGAGTACCATCAAGGATGCTTTATTGTGTCCCGGTTCAACTCATACCCTACTGAACTATGGAGATATCCGTCAAAATAGTTTCCATTGCGAAACTTATGATGACAACATGGAGGAATATTTTCTCTTCACCATATACGGATATGGCAAACACATTATCTCCTTATCGTCTGGATTGTACTACACATGCTACAAAACCCGTAGCACATGTTCCGTACAAGATAGTTTTCCAGAATGTCTTCTGCGTGACAAACTTGGCATACTCCCCTTGGTAATTGTGACATTGGGTTGAAACAAAAACTATCAGCAATTCCATTGGTTATACTATTATGATGCTAAATTCTAACAATATTTGGATTTTATCCGCACTACATGTGATGCAGGGAAGCTAAGTTTAAGGCTCACGCACCTTAAAGTCTACGCTGAACAACTCAAACTCCTTGAATGCACCAAGTCAAGGTAAGTGGCTCTTCCCAACTATAGACTAGACTATTCGGGTATTCCATGGTTTTAAAAGACACATCTACATGATGGTCTCAAGTGTGTCTTTATCCACATGAAAACCATTTGTTGATTATCCTGACCATCGATTTCAGGCAAATCAAATGGGCAACGTTGTAGAATTCTCCTTCGTTCCTTTAATATGGCCGTAGGATAGAAGTTTAGCACTTTGTCCTAATGTCGAGACTCAAAATGGTTTGGTGGAATAATTTATCCAAAGAATTAAGCTCATAACATTGTTTTTACTTTTGAATTGCAACTTACCAACTTTACGCTGGAGTCATGCAGTTTTACACGCTCATGACCAAACTGCATAATATTATTCCCCTCTATTATTTATACGTGGAAATCTACCAAGTAATTCCCATCTGCGGTAATTCGGTTACATACCGATATCACCCACCACCCTGGCATACATCATTGGCCCCTCAAATATATTTGGGGTCTATGTGAGGAATAATTATATTACCGTCAATACCTCAAGCCCCTCTCATGGGGAGTTATTCAAGGCCAGTATGTTGATTTAGTGTGGAACATTTTTATACATTAGGGGGAGGTTTCAAGTACCATAATGAATGCTAAGAAATTAGTGGAACTTCAACACATTTCTGCCTCAAATCCACGTACTCAAAGATCTGAACCATGCGTTCAGAAGATTTGCAGCACATTGCAAATAACCTGCCATATTCATTTACTAACAATAACGGTGTCACACAATCCTACAATCCTACAAAAAAATGCCTAAAAGGGTGAAGGTACCAACAAAATCCACTCCACTCTCCATTCGAAGCAGCAGGGGGAGATGTATGGCAAAAGTACATCAGGATTCAGCTTCTCGCAAGCAAGGATATCGATGCCTCTGAACCAATAAGTGCAAGCCAACTTCACGTTGACAGACACCTAATGGGTAGTATACACCCAGTGGACGGGAAGCCTCCAGCAACCCAGGTCACACAATGACTGGGACATCGGAATACCCTACTCGACTGCATTGGGAAATCTCGAGCAGTCACCATGGGTAATGATATTTCCATCAACTATATATTGATATATAGATTCTGGAGAAACATATAATCGAAAATCTACAATTGTCGACATACATTTGTCAACTAGATTGCAAAAACCTTTCACACGATTCAGGTCTAAAGACCATGGCCATGGCAAAGCGTGTACTTCGGACTGAACTCAAGGAAAGGGTATAATCTAGGTAGAAATAATCTTGCTCAATAAAGGGAAGGTATTCACATAAGCAATACCTACACCGGTTTTCTTCTGGAAACAGAATGAGAACAACGAGGTGGTGAAACATAGGGCAAGTATTGTAGCACAAGGGTTCACGCAGATACCCAACTATTCTCCAGAGGTGGAATCTCTTTCCGATAAATTATATCATTAGCAGTACAAAATCATCCATCTCTGCAGTTGATAGATGTAGTGATTACATATCCATGTGAATCACTAGATTCATACATAGATGGTTCCCAATGGAATCTCACTTCTGAATCAAAATGCAAAATGCAACATACATTGTGTAAAATCATTAAGCCACTATACAACTTATTGATGTCGGTATATTTTGATACAACCAACCTAGTGAGTTCCTTAACACAAGGATTACTCCTACACTGATGATCAAATACACGGTTAAGAGGTGATTAGGGGGGGGTGTTAGAACTAATTAACCTCATCGGTTAGTTAGGGGAATCCCCGCATTGCTGCGCCATGCATGTGGTTGCCACTTTGGCAAATGTCGACGATTCCTCCTCCTGATCCACGCCTTGACCAATGGACGCCTCTCTTGGATGCATCCTTACCAATTGTATATATACGTGAAAATGATCAATAAAGATGACACTGGATTCATTTTGCTTGGTCTCTCGTTGTCTCTCGATTTTATATTTAACAGATATGAGCATGACTGGATCTCTTCTACCCTGAATTACAATGTTTAGTCGCTGCTTGAACTTTAGAGGTGCTCTGCATTTATGTTTTGCGGTCACATAAAGGGCTAACGAGATACCATGTTATCATATTATATCATGATTGTTTTGACAAATTGTTGGCATCCGAGATATATTATTATTGCTCGCTAGTTGATTATGTTATTGTCATGAGTAAATGTGAGACCTAAGTGTTATCAATCATATGGTTATTTCATAATCTTTGTTGAAACCTTGAATACTAGTTAAGCATATATATTGCAACAAAACAAAATAGTTTGTAGAAGTTTTTCTTTGTCACTTTCAGTTTATCAACTGAATTGCATGAGGACAAGCAATGAGTTAAGCTTGGGGAGTTAATACGTCTCAAATCTATCTACTTTTACAAACACTTTTGCTCTTGTTTTGGACTCTAATTTGCATGATTTGAATGAAACTAATCCGGACTGACGTTGTTTTCAGCAGAACTACCATGGTGTTGTTTTTGTGCAGAAATAAAAGTTCTCGGATTGAGCTGAAAATTTACAGAGATTTTTTCTGGAATATGAAAGAAATTGATGAAAAGATCTACCGGAGGGGGGCCACCATAGAGCCACAAGCTCAGGTGGCGCCCCCCTAGGGCGTGCCACCCAGGCTTGTGGGCCCCTGGGACCTCCATTTGCTCTACCTCCATGTCCATAAATACTGTCTCGCGAAAAAAACTCAGAGAGAAGGAATCATCGCACTATAGAGCCACCGCCACCTCCTGTTATTCATTGGGAGGGCTGATCTGGAGTCCGTTCGGGGCTCCGAAAAGGGTGATTCGTCGCCGTCGTCATCATCAACCCTTCTTCATCAACAATTTCATGATGCTCACCACCGGGAGTGTGTAGTTCCTTTGTAGGCTTGTTGGACGGTGATGGATTGTGATGAGATTTGTCATGTAATCGAGTCAATTTGTTAGGGCTTGATCCCTAGTGTCCACTATGTTCTGAGATTGATGTATTTTAGGAGATGCCATATCATCCCTTAAAGAGCTAGCTTATTGAATAGAGATGTCGCTATGACTTTGTTATGCTTAATGCTTGTCACTAGACCCAAATGTAATGATTTCAGATCTGAACCCTCTATGTTTTCATGAATATATTTGAGTGCTTGATTCTATCTGCTAGCTATATGTACTTGTTATTGTTTTGATCCGTAGACCTCAAAGTGACAATAATTGGAATACTCTCCGGGGATGATTGTAATTCGAGGAGTTCATGTATTCATGTTAATGTTTTGTTTCGGTTCTTTATTAAAAGGAGGCCTTAATATCCCTTAGTTTCCTTACGGACTTCGCTGCCACGGGAGGGTAGGACAAAAGATGTCATGCAAGTTCTTATTATAAGCATGTATGACTATATACAGAATACATGCCTACATTGAATTGATGAATTGCAGATATTGTGTACCGCTCTAGGTTGCGACTATTACATGATGCATGTCATCCAACACAAACATCCATCGCT